>WARS01000029.1:18507510-19107510 GCA_008933995.1 Datnioides undecimradiatus
AGAGAGCGAGAGAAGGTACAGGACAGAGAGCTTAAGCAGGATCTTAACTTTGGACAGTGATGCAGCATTTTCTCACATCTATATAAAATTGCACATTTATTAATTCAACACTTTAAGATACGTTTTATTCAAGCAACATACAAATGGTGTTCAAAACATGTCACAGTAAATAAAAGGATGGAATAATAGAATAAAAAAACTAGAACAAATAAATAAAAAATTGGGACATGCATATTTTCCTATAAATCATCTTAATTTGTGCTGCAGAAAGATTCAGCTGCTGGTTCAACTCCCCAGCTAGTTCTCTAAGATAATGAGACCGTTAGTACGCAGCAAACATTGTAGCAGTCAAAGTGTATTTAATACGAGCTAAAAATTCAAGTGTTTTTCCGGATTTGTTTTTCCTTTCCTCCTTTGTTTTTAGCCGTAATGTTGTGCTCATCTGTGCAAATTAAAATAAAATGAAAGATGGATAATATGAATATAATGAAGTCAGATACCGGGTGGAATAGCCTGCCAGTACTCTTCATTCAGCATTGAGTCATTTTTTTTTTTACATACAGTATATTAACACCACAGTTGATCCACTGACAGTTTTATATGATACTGAGGAATAACAGTTAACATTTAAAGTAAGACTATGTGGTGAAGGTGTCCTCTTAAAGATATGCTTGGCCTGGGATATCCAAACAGGACGGTTCTTTTCTTCCATTGAGGATACACCACTGTGTTGTAGGATGACTTCAGGTAATTAGGAGAGCATCACTGGATAGAGGTGTACACGAGGGTGTGATCCCGCACTATTTTTTATACACAAATGGTAATATATTTATTATAATACTTAAAGTAATAAAGCCTGCTGAACGAGCAACTTTTGTCAGAAGACTGGCAGCTGGTTCGAAATAAGGGAAAGTATTCAAAAGACTGGTCACAATGAGGATGTAAATGTGGTTTAAAAAAATAGCTTAAATAAATAATAAATAAATTCTGTGTTAATTTAAATTGGATTCGACCACCAAATTGACCTATTTAAACAGAAATGTTCAATTAAGCAATATATTATGGAAGCTACAAATGTATGCGTCAAATATTGGGCATCGCCATGCTATGTTAGTCATGTTGAATCTGATAAGAATAGTTTTCTAGTTAACAGGATCCAGGCGTTGCTATATTTGCTAGGCGATGAACGTGAACGTGAACGTGACCCAGTATAAACTGAGGTAAGTAGTCATGGTGTCGTGGGTTACCTTGTAGCGTCTGAATGTGACATTGTTGAGACTGTCTCTCCCTTTGCATGTCATGGAGTTTCTGGGTGAGAGACTCAATTGCCTTGAAAAGAAATTAGAGACAAAATTGGAATTCAGTCAACGCAAACAAGGCTATAATAGATTACACAAACACACCAACCATTTGATCTCACACACCTGGCTTGATTAAACAAATGATCACACACCTGGCTTTGTATCTGGAGCTGCGACTGGATAGCAGCTAGGTCTGCCCACTGAACACCAGGACTGAGAGATGGGGAGGGCTGCCGGTGAAGAGGGGCTCGAGGAGGAAGAGCAGGAGGGTCCAGGTCTGACTCATGGATCCTCTCCTTCACTGGAAACAAATCTGGAGAGGAGGGGGCATGTGAGGAAGGCTGTTCACAAAAGGCTTAAATCAAATCAAGCCAGTTTGAAACACTATCACCCCTATCGGCACCTTGCTGTGAAAGGATGGAAGATACACACAAAGACAGACAGATATGTAATTTCCCCTTGTAGTCATACCCAAAACCAACAACAGTCAACCCACCTTCTCCTCCTTTGGAGAATTTCCCTGGTAAGGTCAGCCTCTCCTGTGAACGTAAAAACACTTCAAAATTCAAAGGGAATTTCCAAAACTCTCACCATTAGCATGTTTCTTATATCTGAATAAAAGGAGTACCCTGTAAAGCGTTTAGTGGAGCATTACTGCCATCTACAGATAGCTCCAATAATGACACTTTAAAACAAGACAACACTATGCAAAACGTCTGTGAATCAATGCTATTTCCTTTGACTATTTTAGTTTTAAATTACTCGTGAATTTCAGTCTGATTCAGTCTAAATTAGAATTTCCGTTTCCTGTATATTCTTATGTTTCAGATTTGACACACCAATGTTTGTAACACTTTATAACACTTTCACAAGACCCAAGTTTTTAATCTGAACCTTTTTTTATTTTACAAAATGATTTACTTATTAAGGTAATCTAGTCTATTTTACTTTGCGACACATCCTTTTAATCATGTCCTTTCAGTTGCATTTAGTGTTACATTTAGTTTATATATAAAATCCTGCGACACTGACAAACTATACGGCGGCTGTTTGAATGTACTCACTCTCATCTTTGCAACGCTGCCATCTGCTACTGACAGGATAGAGCTCAGCTGATTGTCCCAGTTCATGTTTTGAGTTAAACTAGGAAAAAAAGATAAAATGCATAGATATGTCAAATGCAGCGACCTTTAACATTAATCGACTGATTCTTTATCTATGTTGCAAAAATCGTAATGCAAGTCGGTGTGGTGTGGTTTGGCCTGACTCTGACGCTACATCAAAAACCACAGCAGGATAGAGATACTGTAACTTTAGACGTGTATGGTGGCTGGTCGGTGAGGTAACAACCGAGCCGAGACTTCTGACACCTCTGAGATATTAAATTACAGCAGACATGGAGATCTGCGGTCAGTGACGGTTTTCAGATGCTACTCAGAAAAAAATGCAGCCGAGGGTCCAGAACATGCAGCTTCTCTGATAACACCCGCAGGCCGATTTAATTGATCTTCAGGTGTGGGTGTATAGACAAATAAACTGGAAGAGATTGAGAAGCTCTCAGTATCTACGACGCTTCAGCAGAACCAATATTGGCTGCCAAAAACATTAAAAACAAACATTTTACGTGTCAAGTAAACGCCAGGAAGCGTAGAAAACGTTAGACAGCCAACGTTGTCGTAATATTAACGTGAGCTAATTTTAGTTAGCAGCAGCTTTACGCTGACTTTTCTCTCGAGGCTCTCATAATGTTACATTACTGTCTCGGTTGACAACGTCGTTATTAACATAGACAGTGACTGGTGTCTTCTTTTGAAAAAGTCATACAGTATGTGACTGTAAAAGACGACACGAAAATTGTAAGGAGAACAACACAAACATTAATGTTAGCTGGCTAATCGGGCTACTCACAGAAAACCTTGCGACTCCACTTTTAAATCCAGGAGCCCATAACAACGACGTGATTGCGTATGACGTACCGTATAGGGGGCTTTTGGGTATTGTAGTACGTATTTACTTTACTCTTCTGGCTCAAAAAACCCCCCCAGACATGATACAGCAGTTTACAGCCAAAAACACACGCTGTTTATTGTATTGTAGCCATTCGTTTTGTCAAGAGTAATGCTCGTAGAAACAGGAAGAGCCTAGTTTAACTTTTTACATCGATTAGGCAAAGAACAACATATCCCATAATTCATAGCTCTGTGTTGACACGCAACAATGGCGTCTTCCACTGTCAATGTGGGAACCCTAACAGGAGTATTAGAAGACTGTTTATCCAAACTTGGATTTGAAGTCTACCCTCTAAAGGTACTATGGCAGTATTTTTCCACAATCTTAAGATCTGACAGCAAGACACTGTTAAAGTGTGAGAAATAATGTTTGATACAGCCTGGTAGATTATTAAAATGCTACGGACAATGTAATATATGGTATATGTGGTACAGAACATATGTAATATATGTATTGTTATCTATCTATCTATTGTTGAGGAAAGACTCGTTGACTCAGCATCAAACAGCAGCACTTTGCGGGATTTTATTTTACACAACTTCAACAAAGTTTCGATCACCAGCAAACAGCCCCCCTAACTCCAGCACTCATGCATCTTTTACCCTTGTTCCACACAAACCTATCTCGCCCCACTCCCTATGTGTGTGTATGTGGATGTGGATGTGTGTGTGTGTGTGTGTGTGTGTGTGTATGGATTCCCTTATTGCTTTGGAACATTTTCTTGGCACAACATCTAATTGGTTTCCCACTATACAACATTTCCTAGAATAACATCTCAATGACGTTATTCAAGAACCCAGATGTTTCCTCATCTTACTCTCTAAACATCTCAGGTCACAATAACTTGGCACGCAGAATGACCAAATGTTCCCATTTGAGGTTATCCAATGGTGATCTTATCACTCTGTCTCACCATGCTGTTGTTCCAGGCCTCTCAGGCCCACACCCTCTATCTATCTATCTATCTATCTATCTATCTATCTATCTAGCTATCTAGCTATCATCCCTTTACTCTGTTCTCTCTCTCAGGTTGGTTGGTATAACTCTGTGCTGCCTCCCTCCCTGCACCTGGCTTATCCAGATGATACTCTGGCTGTGGTGGTGCTCAGCACTCCTCCCATGTTTGAACAAGCCTTTCTGCCCTTCATGGAGGAGAGGGGCTGTCAGGCGCTGTCTGACCCCATAGACCAGTGTGTCAGACACTGTGTCTCCTCTGCTGTCTCCGAGGTGAGCGCTGGCTGTGTCTGTGTGAGGGAATACCTTGGGAAAAAAAGCAGGGCAGGCGGACAAAAGCAAGTTTTACTGATTGGTTGGGAAAAAGGGTGGCCGGTTATGGATCAAATTAGAAATTAGAAAATGCAATTGTATAAACTATATCAATAGATACATTTTTATACAGTCAATTGTCTGCAAACCCGAGATATAAGTTCGAAAATACTACACAGTTTCCAAGCAGATAAAGTTTCGTTTTTTTCTCTTTCTCACTTGCTGCATTTTCATAACTATAATCAGCGTGCAGTCAGTTGCAGGCAGTATTGCTTGTTCCTGTTAAGAATTACGTCATCTACAGTCTGTATCTAATGGGTTTTTGGAGTTAGCTCAGTACAGACACAAAGCATAGACAGCAGCAGGAACAATGGGTCAATAGGGGCCAAATACAGTATTTTCTGCGGGGCATCCGATTATCTGTTGGTCTCATAGTGGATGTCATCATGTTGCAGAACCCTAGTTTGTAGCAGTGCAACTGTAACTATATTCATGATCACCTTGTGGTACATAAATATATCCTTTATATCCCCCGACCCTGCAGTGTTTCCCAGGACAGGAAGTGGATGTGAGGTATGACTACGAGCTGTTGCCCAGCAGGAAGCCGAAGTTCTTGGCACAGACTGCTGCTCACGTGTCCGGAGCAGCTTTTTACTATCAACAGTCTGATGTCAGAGACCAGCCCTGGGGTGAAAAGGTAGTGCTGCTGTTTGATTAAATTCCAATGCATTGCAGTGGTCTCATGACAGGTGCAATGTAAACTACACTCAAGTGTAATACACTTCTCTACCTCTTACTACCTGTACATATTGTTTATATTGTCCAAACTGATCATTTGTTTACCTCCTCTCTTTGTATCTTTCTTCAGATCTGCTGTTGACTCTGCAGATTTCCCCTTGTGGGATAAATAAAGAAATTCTTAATCTTAATTCTTTCTCCTCACCTCTGTTTTGTGCATCCTCCTTTGTTACCTGCAGAAGATGTTCGGAGTGTGTCTGCATCCGAGATACGGGGGCTGGTTTGCTATCCGAGCCCTGCTGGTGTTTGAAGGTGTGAAGGTGGGCTCTGAGATGGTGCAGCCTGTTCCTCCTGACTGTGTGCCTTCCAGAGAGGGCAGGATACAGCTGCTGGAAGCTTTCAACCTTCGCTGGCAGGTATAGGACCTCAGCATTGTGAGCCATAATAACTGTCACACACACAATAAATAGACACCAGGGGATATTAAACTGTTTCATGTCAGAGGCCTCCGGACAGATGGCCTTTTAGATGCGAGACCTCCTATCTGTGGAGGTTTTGTTGTCCTGTGAGCCTTCTCCTGGAAAGATCTCAGTTGTTCTGTTCACTCTATTGAGTTATGAGATGAGGATAATAAATGAAACCTGTGTAGTTAAATAGTCTCTGTGAGGACACAAAAAGGTCCTGGATATATATTTTTTCTAGGTTTCCACGGAAAAAGAAAAAGATGTATTTTAATAGAAAAAATGAAGTTTCTATGCAATATCTTCATTTTAATTTACTTTTTCATAATTTTGTGTCATTTTGTCTACATATTGAGATCCAGTCTTGCTAAAGTTCAGTTAATTTAAGTTAGATTTAAACACACTTTCTTAGAGCTCTTGTATTCTGTAATCAAATTGATTTTAATTCCAACCAAGTTTTCCTAGAGGTGTTTTAATAATGCTACTAAATATACAATAAATCAAAGTTAATTGGAGACATTTTGCCTCTTTAGGACTGGAGCTACAGAGACATGGTCCGTCCAGTCCAGACCTACTCTCAGAAACAGAGGGACTACTTCTCCACTGTTCCTGCGCAGCGGTTTGCTCTGCTTAAGACTTGGGGCTTCCTGCCGAGGGAAAACGACCCAGTTGATCCACCCTCAGACACACAGAGCCAGGTGAACGAACATGGCTGAAGGAGAAGACCAGCTGCAGTACGGATGTTATTGCCCATCTATTCTGAGCACAAATGTCCAATGCAGAACAGACTTTTAATTCAGTTTTGATTCAGTTTTGATTGAACCAAGATTAGATATTGAACTAAGCTTCTAAGGTTTTGGTGAAAGCTATTTTAACATACAAGGGATACTCTTCAAGAACTGACATCTGAACATTTACTGCTTTGCAGCCTCTATATGTTGCATTTCATCATATGTTGATGGAACATAGATACACACTACTGAATATAAGCAGCTCCTTGAAACTTGAACAGACCATGTAAACTTTGTGTGCATTGTGATCGTTACTTTGAAGAATGCACTTTGTATCCATGCTGCTTGTGCCGTTCTGTAACACACAAACTGTAGACCTTAAAGTCGCAACTGTGACTTTCACTTTGCACGTTGTACCACTTGCCCAGTATCACCAGCCTGCCTCGAATTTGTCACCTGTGTCTTTTCGTGTCCCTGTTTGAAAGAGAAAAAGATAATTAATATTTAATATTTAAGAGAAAAAGATAATTAATACATGTATGACTCTGTGGATCTGATTTTAACACCTGTTCCAAGCTGCAGAGAAGTTTGAGGGGCAGCTGCAAAGAGAATCCAGTGGGCACCAGCTGTAAGTGGAGGGGACTGGGTTATCTAGAAGGTTCTTTACCATGCTTTGTACACTGAATTGGCACTACAGAGAGTTCTTTATTATGTTTTATCTGCCAAGCCCTAATAGTAAAGAGAAAACCTTCAAAGCCCATTGGTTGCCCATTAGTTTCTCATCCCAAAAAACAACAAAAACATTATGCCTTTACTTACCTCTAGTGGCACTCAGCCACGCAGATACATTTGCTTTATTTGTACAGGCTTTGAGTAATTCATCTCTTGACATTTCTGCCTCCAACCAAACACAATGTAGCTGCCAAGAGTTTTCAGTGAAACAACTTTCCACTACAGAACAGATGCACGGAGCTGTGGTTCATTGACTGTTCATTGTTTGTGATGCATTAAATATGTGTTTCTAGAAGTTTAAGTGATATCTGCATCTTATTCAGTCTGAATTATTTTAAAAGATGCATTCATGTGGGAAAATGGTTTGTGGTCTGATGGATGACTCTTCAGCTGGTTCAGGGGTTCTTGTCGAGGTAGAAAGGATAATAAAAAGCTGCAAATATCCTGCAGATGCTTTCATGCAGAGCACCAGAACTATGGAGAAATATCAAGATATTTTGGCAGAAAACCTGCTGGGCCTCTGTCTGAAAACTGAAGATGAAAAGGAATTTCACATTAGAACATTAAAAGGAAAATCAAAGTGTCTGATGACCCTGTCAGAGCCCAGACCTAAATCACATCAGAAACACCTTAAGAGAGCTGCACACAGGAGATCCCATGTCCATCTAAAGGAACCCGAACTTTTTGCAAAGAAAAGTGGGATAAAAGTCTGGCTGTGCCGTTAATAGAGACTTGAGAAAACTTGCTGCTGTAATAACGTAAAAAGTGCTTCAGCAAAGTATTAGTTGGGCAGTGGTGCGCAGACTCATGCAATTGTGCTGTCATGTATGTGTTAGATGGTGTTAAATATGGAACAAAGCTGACATCTCTACTGTAACCTCTCTCTTTACATTTCAAAATGTGCATTTTCACGAGTGTATGGAGAGGTTTGGAATCCACTGTAGTTTTATTATCCATCCATCTTGTTTATCTGCAGTATTTAATGGGTGAATTGTTTTGTCTTTGTCTGCAGTTTACCTTACACGCAGCTCGTTTCATTATAGATGTCTGAGGCCTCGGTCGCCTCCTCCAGCCTGGTGACAGACTGACTTCTTTCAACTGTGACTAACCCCTCTGTTAGTGATTTGGCACCCTAGACCACACCGTGACCCTGGAAACACTCTATCTATCTACTTACTTATTTCCTTCTTTAAACAGACACATTAACACCTAAAAGCACAACAACCAGTGTGAGATCTACACTCTGCAGCTTCACCAAGCAGCGAGTTTAAACAGAACAGGAACAAAGTCGTTGCCTGTAACTGTCAGCGGCTCTGCAGTAGAATCTCTGTGGTCACGCCTCTAGATGTCGCTGTTCTCCTCTTTATAACAGAGTGAGGTTTTGCTGCTGTCTCTAAAGCACCTGCAAATGTTCAGCGCTCAATAAAGTCAACCAATGACTGCAGATAACCTGCTTCACATTACAAAGTAAACCATTTACCCACCGTAACCGTTTCCTCAATCTTACGTAGCTGGTCTTGCATGTATCACTTTCATTAAGGCTGCTTTGCCTGCGCTCCTGCCTTCACCATTTACTCATTTTTTGTGACTTTTTGTCCCTTTGTTGCATCATTTTACATTTTCTCCTCATTGAAACACCCCCTTCTCTCTCTTCCTCTCCCTCTTACTGCATCCCTCTCCTCACCCCCTTCTCCCTCCCATGCTACTCGCTCTATCTGTGTACTGAATCAGCATTTCAGAGCAATATGCCGCAGGCCTGCAGAGAGGCAGACCATGGAGTTAATTATACTCCCTCAGATACTCGATCTCGCCCCTGTCCCCCTCCTCTGTTGCTCTATCCCACTCCTCTCTCTCTCTCTCTCTCTTTCAGTGTATATATCTTGAAGTCACTTAACTCTGCAGTTAACTCCCAGTCCCACCACAAGCATCTGGATGCCTAAATATCCATAACAGTCACATTCAAATGCTTATTAATTCTTAATTTTCTTCCAGTGCATTTATAATACATTACAGTTATGGTGCATTTTTTAGCACAGTTTGGTCCAAAAAGCAGAATCATATCACTAAAAGATGACTATGTTGTAGTGAAGCACTTTTTTGCAATCCACATTTTCCGGGCTGTTTACCACAGGAAATATATCTGGTGCAGAAAAACTTTGGGTTTCTTCTTTCTTGTTTGCTCTTTCTCTCTGCATCCTTTTCCACGCTCCTTTGATGCCTCTGGGAAGGTGGAAGGATAATTTTCTGTGGAGAAATCTGACAGAGTGAGAAGACAAGCCTCTAATAGTTCTTAGGGTTTGCTGCAAGCCCTGTCCTCTGAGGTGAGTATAGCACGCCTCACCAGCTGTAGCTGGGAATACACTCATATCTAGTAGTTGAACATTTAGGTTGCATGTCAGGAAAGAAGCAATAAGAGATGGGGAGTCAGCTATGGAGGGAGGATAAGGGTGTGTGTGTGTGTGTGTGTGTGTGTGTGTGTGATCCAGCTCCCTCTTTTCCCCTCAGTTCTGTATCCTGCAGGACTCAATTGTCTCCACAGTGCAGCACTGAGCCGCCCTGCCAAGCTCTCATGGTCCCTGTGTTTTTGCTGGACTGCAGATGCTGTTTTGTACTTTGACTGTTGTGGGACGCAGAAAGGTACCTGCATTACTCTGCTACAAACAAACTACGAAATCAAATCAAACGAAAAATATCACAGGTACGTTTAAACTCTCAGATTTATGCCATATTTTGTAGTAGTAAAAACTCTGCATTGAGCAGTTGAAGAGCTAGTCCAACAGCAAAAGCTTGTAAATCCAATAAAAACCAGCGCACGGCTGTTGATCGTAAAAGAAAATGAGTTTAGAATCAGTCTGTTAGGGGGAGCAATGTTAAAAGTCCACTGGGTGCTGCCACTCTGAAATCCAAAAAATAAAAAGACGGTAATGGCATGTTTGTGCACAGTAAGAGTTATCGGCTGCTGAGATGGTTTTGGGCAGAGATGAAAAGAAGAGAAAGAAAAGGAGAAAAAAAAAGATGAGTTGTGTTTCATGAGTTGTGGATCAGTGGAGCAGCGTTATCCGCCCACAGACATCACTTAACAAGAAGAGAGGGGAAAGGCCAGCAGCACACCAGCAACAGAGGAGGAACTGAGCACTGAGTGGGGGGAGGAAAAGTCCAACATCCAGAGAATTCAGAAGTTAATGCATGACTATTTAGTGTCTGAAACTCAGGGAAAAACAGAGAATAGCAGCAGCGATTCCTTAAATTTGACACAGAGATGGAGCTTAATTATAACTCTGCTCTCTTTATTTCCTGAACTTCCCCTCTCTGCTCACACCGACAAAATAATCACATTTTCTCACAGAGCCTGTCTAAACCACCCTGCCTCACTATGTATATATGTCTGTGTGTGTGTGTCTGCGTGTGTGTGTGTGTTTGAGGTTTTAAATTTTTAAAACCGTCTCCTTATCAGTTTCTTGGATTAGCATAATTAACTAGTCCTCTGCCTCAGAATTCCCTCTGCAGCTAATGTTTGGCTGCAGAGGCCAATGAGGAGGCCAGCAGACGGGAGGGGGTGGAGGGGGTTGCACAGGTAGAGGACTATCCAATTATCTCATTATCAGATGATTAAACTAGCAACCCCACTTTTCTGCACATGCATAAACACTTTGCATCCATGTGGAGCAAATCTTAGTACTTGTCTGCGCTGTTTTCTCCTCTCTAGATCTTTGCTTGTGTGGTTCTTACTCCATAATGTGTGTCACTTTGGATAAAAGCATCTGCTAAATGAATTTATAATGATATTAAATTGTTAAAAAAGCAAAACATCAAATCAATCAAAATCATGATTTCCTGTTTGAGTAACAGGAGTACAAAAAGACCAAGTGCATGTGCAAACAGATGACTCTCATCCCCACGATTAGCGAGTGACGAGTGTGCAGAAGGCGGTGATGGGGCAAGTGGTCGTGGTTGTTTCATGTAGGGGAAAACGCTGTGGGCAACCTCTCAGCCATGGGGATGTCCACATCTCCATGATCCTCCACAGTGGTATACTTGAAATGTTGCATGCAGTTGCCATAGATGTTTGACGCAGTTTGTCAATGTCGACACTGAATGAAAAGCACCATTCCTCTTCCTGTCGGGGGAAAAAGAAACATAACATTTGTCCAACTCTCCATCGTCTTCACTATGAAGCAGGCATCAAAGAACAGTGTGACAGCCAGACAGGAGAGAGGGATTAGCCCGAGCTAAGGTTCCCTTTACATAATCCACCCTTTTAGATTAGCTTAATTCCCCTGAGAACGTGATACATTTAACCCTTTGAAAAATACAGGAGGATCACAGCCTCACCTATAGATACGTAGCAGAGATAGGCCTGTCACACCTCCCCGATGTTTACTTCTAAGACCTGAAAAAGACAAACAGAAGATGTTTATCTTTTGTGACACAGTTTATATCAGCGTTCGGTGTTTGGGAGTACTCACTACACCTTGTGGGAGCCCAGCTCAAGTTGTTCTCAGAGTTGAGGAGTGCTTATGTAACTTAAACAGTACGAACAGTGATCATCATCATGATTGTAGGTAAAGCGTAGTCAACAAAGTCAACAAATAAGAGCTTCAGCTCAGCTTAGGTCAATGGGAGGGGAAACTCCTAAGGAAAGCTTTACAAGAAAGTGAACTGAATAAAAGTGAGGATTGATTTCTTGTTTATAATGAAGAAAATAGTGCACTTAAAGTCACCATACAGAGGAGGGGCCTTCTTCATCCTGCCTCTCACTGAACGATTGCAATTAGCTCCATCCCTCTCGTGCCTGGTGGGTAAAGGCTCACATGCTGCTAATTTATAGCTGTGCATTAAGTATTACATCACAGCTGCCGATCTGCCTCTTATACTGGATTAGCCCCTCGCTACTTTGGCTCTGCCCTTATGAAACTGCAACAACATTTACATCATCCATCTCTTTTTTTTTTTGTTTGTTTGTTCTTGATGTATTTCTCCCCCTTTCTCTCTGTTCTCATACTAATGGAGGATCCATCTGTGAAAAATGTTCAGGCCACTGTTTTTCTGCAAAATGTCCTCCTGTGGCCTCCCTCTCTTGTTGTCTGCCTCCGTGCTTTTCACTTCTCCCCTTCACATGTGTCTCCAGCCCCCCTAGAGGGACTGATTTGTTGTATCGTGTTTCTGGGCTATGGATGAAAATTATGCTCACTCTTGGTTATCATTACCTGTGATTACTCTCCGTGTGGTCTGTGGCGCTCTCTGGGTGAGAGCGTGTGGGCTCCAAGACAGAGTAATAGCATGGTTTAGAGAGGCAGGGAGGACATTTTTCTTGTTTGACAATGTGGCTAGTAGACTCGCTACACTTTTCCCACTCACTAACTTGAGTTCAAGTGTGCTCCACTGATTTCAACACCACTGAACATCAAGAGCGGACTACGTGCAGCAGATTGAACCATTTCAGACTGGTCTCCACGGCTGAATATGAACCACGATGAAGCAAAGAGGATCTTGGGAATCAGGCTTGAAAGTTACTTACTCGCCCAAAGCATTAAGTGGTATATTTGTGTGTCTAACATCCACCCACACCACCATGCATGTCGTGTTTTCCATTCTGACAATGCTGCAGGCTTAGAAAACACTAAAAAACACTCTATAAGTACTTTATATATGTGTCTCTATGCATGCTGATGCATTTAATGTAAATTATCTCCATCCTGAGAGCTACACTCTCTCTGCATTGTATGGCTATTATCCAGTTTTACTGAGGCGATATTTCATGCACAACTGCATAGTAAAGTAAGAAATAAATCCCCTCAAATTAAGTAAGTGCTTCTCCTGTTCAGTGTTTGACCCTAAAGTCAGAAACGAACTGGCGTGGAGCGAATGGGGACAGGCGGTCTTGTCCGACTGGTTGTTTAGTGTCAGCGAGCAAGTGAGCATCACCAAGTAAAATATCCCTTGTAACGGAGACGGTCATAGGTCAAAGCCCCATCCAAGCCAAGTGCTGAAATATTCACGGGCTGATGTGGAAACCCATCTGAGACAGAGAGGACGGCGGGCTGCAGGCTTTGCTTTCAAACCCTTCAGTACACCTGTCGTCCACCATTCAGCATCGATAAGTGTAATGGGAGAACAGACGAATTCATTAGGCTCAGATTGACCTGCTATGACGAGCAATTTAGTTTCAAACACAGTTAGGCACCTGCGGGAGAGAGGAAATTAGCATTTTAAATAGGGACGATTATAGGCCAGGCCACTGCATGTGTGTGTGTGTGGGTGTGTGTGTGCAGCCACGCACGCAGACATCTCCTTTCTACTCACTTACTTGAGTAACACATCGCCGTGGTTTATGCTATCTGAAATATTGACACAACATAATGCTCTCCTCCCACGCCTCAATGCTCTTTTTATAAATAGAGTGCCGGTGCTGAACGCAGTTGGAGAGCACTTCAGAGAGCACTTGAATCTGACACAACACAAAGAAACCACTCTGCCCTACTCCTACATTTAGCTGGCAGGCCTTGCAAAATAGTTACCAGTGTGAGCATTTAAATTACAGATGGCTTTGATATGATAGTTACAGCACATCAGCTTTAAAGAGACACAGACTGACGAGGAACACAGATTTAGTCGACTTGAAACTGAAGTTCATGTTACCCTGTGCACATTTATACACTTTGTTTTCTGTCCTTTGTTTAAGAGGGGGAAATCAAATTCGGCCATGTTGGCGGTGTGGCTCCAGGGGTGGTGTTTTCAGATGTGGGGACTCCCTGAGAGGAGCTACCCAATGGGAAGCTCCCCTGAGAACTGCATCACCATCTACACCAACAGGACCAATGACGTAATCGTGGTCGGCAAACAAACGTCACTTCTGCGAGATACAGCCACAACGACAAGCCTTGAATCTGCCGTCAGTCCATTTGTCCATCTTTTGTTCCATCCTCCTGGTCTCCATCAAGGCCACCTTTTCCTACTTTTCAGTCATTTCCTGTTTTTTCAGATCCCCACTTCCTCTCCACACATGTTCCTGTCTTTGTTGACTGTCTCCCCACGCCCTGATGTGTTTCACCTTGGTCCTATTATGTCTGGCTTCCTTGTGTGTTTTATTGGTGGTCTCATAGTCTATTGCCAGTTCCTCTCAGTACTGTTCACAGTAAGTTATTTCCCAGTGTTATGTTGACCCATCAACTGTGTTTTTGGACCCTTTGCCTGTCTGGACTAAATGCTTGTGTACCAGTAGTAAAGACTTTTTTAGTAAAGACTTTTTTTCTGCATCTGCTTGTGTTGATTTGTCCTTTTGAGTCCATTGTTTGTTTGGCATAGTATTTTACCTAAAGCCTTTAGATTTGAGCCTCACAGACTTAGTCGAGTTCAGTGCTTACAGTTTGAGAGGTTGCAAAGGAGAAGAAACATGGTACAGGTAAAGAAAGTTTGCATAAATGGCCTGAACTTGAAGACTTGAAGGTGCAAACTTGCCTCAGAGTCTGTGGATGTGGACTCTTGCGCCGACCAGTCATCACACATTTACATCAGTTAAGGTTCTTCTGTTGGATGAAGGAGTACCTCCTCTGAAGGACCAAAAATGCCTCGATGGTCCATCATTTTGATCCTGAAATATGTGTAATATCTTAACGTCCTTCAGATGGATTGCTGTGAAAGTTTGTATTGATCTTCATGATGTCCTGAAAACTGATCACGATGATGTTGGTAATCCACCGACTCTTCCCCTGGTGCCATCATGTTGAAGGGTGGGTGAGTGTGTGGGGGATATATACTGTAACTTGGTTTTACTTACTGCTGCATGCTAATGCTCTCCCCTGTGATGGCACTCACTGTGTTAAATCCATTAGCACTTTTGCTTACAGGCATGACTTATCTCTGTTATCGCTGTGAGTGACGGAAAAAAACTCATCTTCTTTTTGTAACAGGCCAACCAAGAGGGACTCAAGATAAATGACTGAGGGGGTTTTAACACTGATAGCTTAGTATCCCACCTTGCAGGAGGCCTCAGAGATGGATTCATCTGACACAGGCTCTATTTATATGCATCACCTGAGAAAGAGAGATGACAGATAATGGCAAAGCATTTAACTTATGCTTTTCTTTTTTTTTTTCAAGGAGAGCTTGTTACGTCTGCTGGAAAGTGTCAGCATGATCGCGGCAACAGGGCACGCGTTGAATGTCTCACTCTGATGATTTTAAAAATAAAATAAAAGCAAAAACACAAATAACAGTAATTAGATTAATAATCCTCAGTGTCACATGCAGTGTATATTAGAGAAGTGGCTCATATTCAGCATAAAATGACAGCTAACAATCGTATCTTGTCCACAAATCAGTGTTTGATGCACCAAAACTGAGTTGTTGAACGGTCCAGAGATAAAATATCGCTGTGGTACAAGAGTTTAGTGATGGAAACTTCTTAGAGTAATAATTTTATTGGTAACTGAAGCTGTGGACATTATTTTATACTCTTTTAAAACCAAGAAAAAGAACAGAGAGGACAGAGAGGGAGGGGTTTGTTAAAAACATAGTCACTGAGGCACACATCCTGTTCATACACTGTGTGTGTCCACAGCTTGTGATTCAGAAAAAGGTTCATCTTGAATTTACAAGCTGGCGTGAGATGTAAAAATATGTCATTTATAAACTGGTGCATGGGGTTTTTTAGAGGAGATGATGATATTGCTCCACGAATCAGATCAGTTTCCCACAGGATTTGGAATAAAGAATGACATCGAGGGGATGGGCTGGTGGGAATACATTCAAGGAAACTCCATATGTCTCTAAGGCAGAACTGAGTCTCAAATAAAAACCTGGCAGAAGATAATCATCCTTCGTCTTTTGATATCATCATTAATGAATGCATTTACATGTATATGAGTATCCTGTTGAGTATCCTGTTATATGTTGATGGGGATGTGAAAATCCTCCTTATCTTTACATGATCCAGTATCTTCCAGTCTAACAGTATCCCAGTCTAACAGTATCCCTGCCTGCAGGTGTGTCACCACCTCAGCCACTCTGACCTGCGTGTTCAGAAACCAGCATCGGGTGTGTTACATGCCGTTACATGGATCCTGGTTTCTATTGGAGTACCCAGGGTTGCATATCTAGCTTTCTCAAAACCATAATTAGGCCTTATCCAGGTTTTTGAAACTGGAATTGGATGTTTACATGTGCAAGAAACCAAACCAGAATACTCAAAAAACATAAATATAACAAGGATAAGAGAGCTTATATGAACACACTGATGGTTCTTTAACATGTGTAAACCTCTTGAACCTTATTGAGGGAACAGGAAAGAAGTGGATCCAGGCTGCAGTAAAGTGTTGCTCCAAATTGGTGATAAGTCGCCGGGAAGACGTGGAGCGGATAAATGCTCTTCAGTTGGCTGCCATTCAGATAAAGTGCGAGACAAAGTGGCTCTCAGGGGGTTTTATTGTTCGTCTTTGGGTGAAATGTAGAAAACAAAAGGCCCTGTAAATGAATTGGTTCCCAGAGTGAGTGATATACTCTCTGAAAGATCGATACAGATTTTTAAAAATCTGGCACGAAAAGTCAGATAATACATTTTTAAGTTGGGGAGAAATAGACCACCAGATTGGTTTTGTTTTGAGAGGCTGATTTCTCTCCATTAAAAGACACAGGTGACTCTTAAGTTCTTAAATGTCACATTTCCTGGAGTTTCAAAGATGTTTTTTGTCGTAAATGGGTCTGAGAGGGGTTTTCATTTACACACATGCACACTGAGTCAGGATAATCAAGAGCTACAAGCGTCTGCTGTCTCTCATACACACACACACACAGTTATGTCAGATCGATAGCAAAGCATCTTGGTGAAAAGGAGGGAGGCCCATGTGGAGGAGAGGAAACACGTATTGAATCATGTCTTCCTCTCCTCTGCCTTTCTTCCCGTCTTTTATCCGCTCTCTGTTTTATTGATCCAAAAATGTGAGTTTTTAGCTGCAGCCTCCAGCGCGATATCTGACCCCGCTTTTTTACAAGATCTTTCTCTTTTCCTCTTCCCGCCCTCCTCCTCCCTTCCTCTTCTCGGTGCATTAAAGAAAGTTCACCAAAACCGGCTCAATGTATCTAAATAATGTCAAGCACAGTTGCCACTTTAACTGATATTGCCCCAAATCATAAAGCGGATAGCATCTCACGTCACTGTGCTGGGGTGTGGGCTGTGTGTGTGTTTATATCTGTTCAGGGAGATTGTTAAAGATAGGAAAGTGCAAGGTAGATAGTGGTGGGAGACAGTAATCTGCTCTTTGTGCTCTCTTGGGAAGCAATAAAAACACACAGCCACCCTCGTCAGCTCACCACAGTGGAGGAAAATGGGCTGAGTGTGTGCTGGTATCCTCCTGAGACCGGACAATTGCTCACGAAAGAGGGAAACTTTACATGAGGAGTGTCGAATCGGTTATTCAAATGTTCTCCTCTTTACTTTTCTGCAGCTGCTCACACCATCACGTTGTCCACTCTATACCTGCTCAACTCTGCGGGGCTCCAGTGGTTTCTGCTTGGCTGTGTTCAGTGTCTCCCGAGAGGAGTCGGACTAAACCTCTACCTGGAATGGGATCAAGAGGCCATCCATCACACAAACACAGCTACTATAACCGGGCTCGCAGAGTGCTGAGCAAGCAGTTTGTGAGTAAAGGGCATCTTTTTTGTCCAAAATGCGAGGCAAGCGTAAAATGCTTTACATTTTCCTCGAGGTTGAACAGGTGACCCTCTCTGAGTCTACCCTTTTCATGCAGAGGGACACATTTTAATCATGAGACAGTCTTCTCCTGTCCTGGTCCTCTCCTCCATGTCCAGGCACAGTGTACCAGGTCAGGACCCTCCACTCATGAAACAAGAGGCCTCCTTTACATTAATGGAGGATATTAATGGAGTTGTACACAACTTCTCACATACAAGTTGAGGTTTATAACAACAGACCCTAATGGGCAGTGTGAACATGTGGAGACAGTGAAAATTGGTTATAAAAGTTAATTAAAATCAGATTTTCTGCACCACTCCATTTTAAATGATATAGTTTGACATTTTGGAAGATGAGGTCATTCGTTTTCTTGCTGAGAGTTAGAAAGGAAGATGAGAAGATCAATACCATGTAGGCTAACAGGTGGAAACAACTAGTTAAAGGCAAAAACCCCTTACCTGTACCTGTGAAGTTCACTAATTAACACAATACATCTTGTTTGTTTAATGTGCACAAAGAGTGGAAAAAACTAAATTCACCATTTTATTGGGCTGACGTGCTGGACAATTTCTAGAAGTAGTTACTAGGCAACCTGTGGAGGTGTCAAAGTTACTGGTCGCATGAATGGAGCCAGGCTAGCTTGGTTTACCCGGTTTCACCTGGCTATAGCTTTACTGTACAGATATAAGGGTGATCTCAAGCTCTTCGTTTGACCCTCTGCACGATGGCGAGTAAGTGTATTTCCCAAGATGTCAAACTACATTATTAATATTATTATTATTAGTGGAAGAACTCGCTGCAGCTGAGCTTAGCCTTCCTGGCTCTACATTCCTGAATCCTCAGCTCACAGATTTGATGTACAGATGTCCACACTTAGAGAATGGATGTAGAAATTAAGATATCAGGATGCGTCAGGAGTCTTTAAGAAGTGACTTTGAGAAGTGACTTAGAGAAGTGACCCTTGTTTGATTAACTTTTGATGCAGACACTCATTTAAGACATGATAAAAACTCCTCTCCTCTATGATGAGGCGTTCTCCTCCACATTCAGGCCCTCTTCCTTTGAAAATGCACACACACACACACACACACACACACACACACACACACACACACACTCACTTTCTCACACCCTTGCAAAATCATTCAGAAGATAATACACTTTGTATTCATGGGATGAACCACTTATTGATGGCTTCAAAGAGTTTGTTTGTCTGTGTCTTTGAAGAGTCTCACAAACTGTCAAAACAGGACTCAGGAAATAGTTTATGATTAAACTCCAAATGGAGTTTGGTTTACTTGTCTCCGGTGATGTTTTAATTCAACACCTCAGTACAGCGCCTGAATGAAAACCACGACACTTGACTAAGAGGAAAAAGCAGAGAGGAGGAGAGAAAGTAAAAAAGACACGATGAGACCTCATTAAGGCTACGACGAAGCAAGCGTGTGCGCAGTGTGTGCACCGCGGCGAGCATGATCCAGACATTTTTGTGTGTGCCTTTTTGCCTGCGTGTGTCTGCGTCAGCGTGCGTGTCATTGTGTGTGTGTGTGTATGTGTGTGTGTCAGTCAGCGCAGATCTAGGAAGCCCTTGGGAGGGTTAAGTAGGGAAACGGCAGAGATTGAGGTGGGGAATTCTCATCAAAAACGTCCAAATCAGGAAAGGTGTCGACAAGAGCCACCCTGCGAGGGGACAGAGGGGAACAGAGGCGTTGGGTGTGTGTGTGTCTGTGTGGATGTGTGCATGTGGAGTGGTTCAGTTGGAGGAAAGATGGGTCAAATGTCTGACTCAAGGGTGGGAACTGCAATGATGGTGGAGAGGAAGGTAGAATACAAAAGCAGAAGGAGGACTGGGAGTTACTGTGAGATTACTGGATTTAGCAGTTTATGGAGGGTGGGTGGGGGCGTATGTACGGAGATAGGCGTCACGATGTGGGGGCTCCATCTCAGGGGCGAGGTCGTGTTGAGGGGGATGAGGGGAGGGGGAGTAGTGGTGGTGCTGGTGGTGGGGGTAGGGTCCTTGGGGGCAGTCCTCTGGTAATGAGCTGTTAGTCTCAGAGGAAGACGAGCACTATTACAGGAACACGGAGCTGCTATTCTGAGGTTTAATCTGAGGCGCAGCGGCTGGTTCACCTTCTCGTGCCGCTCAGCACAGATACACGCTCTTCCTTTGACAACCTGCTGAATGTCAAGAGGAAGTGAACACTGTGATCGCATCCGGAAAACAAGTCTGGAAGATGTTTCTGTCGTGTGTCAGATCTGACATTTGAATGGAGGATTTCAGTCCTCGGTGACACAGTTTTGTCTCATCTCATCTCGCTGTTTCCGTCTCATCAGTTTGTCTCGCTGTTCTTCTCTTTCCTTTTCTCTCACCGCCATCCTCGTCTCTTCCAGCGTCCCCTCTTTCTGTCCAAAGAAGGTTTGGGAATCCTCTAAGTAACACTCACAGGCACCACGCCAGTCCTGTGGGTCTCGCCCCCATTCCTCTACAAGTTCAAAGGTTCAGACCCAGAGGGAGATTCACCATCAGGCGGCCAGTCAGGAGGTCAGCAGGTCGAGGTCAGAGTGCCAAATGTCTGGTTTTGTCCATCATTTCAGTCGTGCTTGGGGCACAGACAGTACTGTGTCTTTTCCCATTGTGATTCACTTGTCAGTACGTTGCTAAGCGAGGACTTGAAGTGATTTGCATAAATTGTTTTCGTGTTTTATACCCTCAAGCTTAGGTTAAGGGTAACATTAATCTGTAAGGGGCATTTAAGATCATTTAACCTGTCACGAGGAGCTTTACTCTGTTTACTGCTCTGTTGTAGAGGTCTTTATGGGTCTGCCTGAACCAGAGGAACAAGGAGATGACCCAGACTCTGGGACCCAGGTTGTGAGTGATTCAGCTCCTGTTATCAATGCTTGTGGAGAGCAACAGCGAGCAAAGTGCAACTGTGGACAGAAGGTGTTAGTTAACCTGTGTTGAGACTCACCTCTGAGTTGGGGGACGCAGGTAATAGCAAATTAGCCACGCTAATGTTAGCAGCTGTGGTTAATAGTTTTTAGTTATTTATTTAGTAATTATCTTAAATGTACCAGATGCAACAAAACTGCGAAGCTGATACTAGACAGGCTGTGTTCTGCATATGTCTCAGTCAACTTTCAGATGATAGATGTGTCTGGTTTGACTCCAGGTGGTGTATTTCTCAGATGTACTCAAAACAACCTTGAGTATGTTGTCACGTTTATCTCAGACTGTGAGTATTTCTAGCAGAAGCCCTGTGTAACATATAAACTATACAGTTCACATCACAGAGGCATTTACGGGGTTTACCTGATGAGAGAAGCTACTGAACTTCATTCATTTGAAAGTGTATAATTTGACTCGTCTGCTTTGATTGTGATTATTTTCTTTAATATGTCTGTTGCAAGCTCTAAAATGTATGGATCTGGAATACTGAATTGCTGGGATATATTTATAATGTTATATAAGAATCAAGTTAAATTAGCAGGCATAATCACCCATAAAATGAAATACAGCCTTTTCTACTTATAGTTATGCATCGCTGCTTTATGATTTAGTTTTGGGAATTGCAGAGTCAAAACTGTTTTATGAATCCTTGCGTTGTAAACTTTCAGTCTGCTGCTGTTAAAACAACTGTCCAGGTTTCTTATGAGAAGACTTAGACACACCGTGCAGAGGAAAAGCTAACAAATAAAGCAGTCACACAGTGACCTGTGCTCACGGCTGAAAGAAAAGGTGCATTTAGATTCAAATAAAAAGATAGTGCCCTCCATTTTTCTGAGCTAAACAATCAAAATCTGTTTTTTATTTTCCAACGAAGACTGTCTGTCTGCCAGGCTCAGGTCCAATTTGAAAAAAGAAAAAAACACATAATAGTTATCAGACAGCGTTTTTCTGGAAATATATTTCAGAGTCGTGATCATCCGTATAGCCAGTGGAATGATTTTTTTTTTTTCTTTTTGTCGCTGCCGCTGCCCGAATCGGTTGGATGAGCTGCATCAAAGGAATTTCCAAACAAGCGGAGACAGACAGCAACACTCTCATTCAATTTTCTGTCTGAAAAGGAGGGCTTGGGTTTTTGGGGGGGGGGTTTTAGCTGTAGCGGAAAATATAAAATAAAGTCACAGTTTTATTAAGTATGTACATATGATTTGCTCAAACAACAGGCCACATCATTTCGCTTCCACACTGTATTCTAATTGGTGCAAATGATAAAAGATGAGGAGCGAGTTTTAGCCGATTGAAGCGGTTCCTCGTCCTTGTTTTTCTGCCTCAGTGTGTCAGTGTGACCTGGTGACACACTGAGCTGTCAGGATCGATTGAGGCTCCTTGGAGCTGGCAGCAGAGACCGGGCCTGGCACTCTGGCATCGGCGTGCCATGTCTGGTCTACCATCCCTCCTGAAAAAGCCCATAGCCACAGTGACGCACCGCTCTCTGAGTGGGGCTGCAGCTCGCTTTACCTACTCTACATGTGCATAAACACACATTTTACACTGTGAGCTGGGCCGCCACGCTGAACCTCCTCAACTACAGTATGAACTGGATAAACCCTCCTCCTGTGTGTCACTCTTCCTACCTCCCTCAGCTGTGTTTTCCCTCTCTCTCTCTACATTAAGTGCCAAGTGAAGACGGCTCCACTGCAGTATCTGACCCATCCTGGCAGAGGTGAGGTTGGATAATAAAACTGCTGTTCCTGCCAAAAAGACAAGAGGAGATAAAGGAGGGAGGTAAAGCAAAAAAGAGCAAAAGACAAGACAAATAGGGAGAGAGAAGGCAGAGTGGGAAAAAAATAAGAGCAAACAGGAGAGTGAAGAAACACTGGGGCCATGGAGGAGGCGGAAAGAATTGAAAACGGGAATTAGAGTGGTTGTGAGATCCGAAAAGACACTAATAGACAAGAAAAGTGAAAGAAGAACAAGAGCAGCTTTGGGTTGACAAGGTTGCAGGTGCAGCAGCATTATGTACCTCTCCCTTCATTCCCTCCCGCCCCTCCATCCCATCTTCAGTGCCAGGGCGTTGGTGCAGAGGCTAAATCAATCACCTCTCTGCCCTCCTTCCCCTCTTCCTCACTTTGTGCTGACATAGTAGGTGTTTTTTTGTTTTTTTTTTCCCTCCCCATCACCGTAGGACACCGAACACAGAAGAAGACACGTTTCAGAAAGAGTGAAACCACAGTCGTCGGTTAAACATCGCTATCATTTTAATAATAGTAAAAGATAAAATGTTACTTAATATAAGTTACTGCAGTTTTTAGGTAGCCAGAACCGCGAGTCGTACAGAAGCAAGTTCTGTGTAGGGTCATACATAATAGTCTGAGTGTGTTCAGTGTGTGTGTGCGTGTGTAGTAGTAGTGTGCAAAGCCAAAGATGAGAGACTAGAAAGAGGAGAGCAACTGCAAGTCAGACAACCAAGATTACAATCCAGTGACTGTTACCATGCTTTGTGTGTGTTTGCCCTAAATGATATAGGTCAGACACCCTCGGGTGCATCGCCGTTCATTGTTTCTGTTAGTCAGACCACATGGTGTGTTTCTATAACATATGAAAAAAGTGTGTCACGTTAATGTAATTATCAAACATCTGGCTCTCACCCTCCTGTGACCTCTGACCTCTGGGTGTCTCTCTGCTAGTCACAATCGAGGCGTGTAGAAAAAGGCGCTTGTTGTAATTTTTACACCTGATACCTTTTTTTTAAAAAGTTATTATTATAATTATAATAATTAAAACCACCACCATCCGCAGCCTGAAATCTTTTAAACCGCAGCATGAAGCATGAACAGGAACTAAGAGTGTAGTTCTGGCTCATTTGCAGAAACGTTTAGCTAATAAATATATAGAATTATATAAATACGGTCTTCACAAGTTTTAATCACACTATGTTGACTTTTCTGGGATGGACATGTACAGCTACCTGCTGACTGGCCTGTTTCACACACACAGTCCACTCTGAAATGTCTCTTTTGATAAAGGTCTGCTCCTCGTTACTTCAGTGTGAACATTTTTAAGAGAAAGTTTCAGCATTTTTCAAAACGAGTCTTATTCTCATAGTTGTTGCCACTCTGCTAACATTAGTTAGCAGTTAACTACAAAAACTGAGGGGTTACTCTGTGTTTACTTTAGTTAGAGAAGAAAGAGTGGCATTTACATTAAAATTAAAGTTTATTTTGGAAGCATTGCGCTAATATCGTCCCGAATCTCATCTGAAACAGAGGTGGAGAGTAACGATGACAGATGAGCCACCATCTACAAAAAGCCCAGTTTGAAAAATACCAGAATTTCCCTTTTAAAGTTTCAGTTTCCCTTTCTGACGTGGCCATCCACCAGTTGTGTTGTCCTTTATGATACAACTCCCTGCTCGTCTCTTCTCAGGATCCTCTTATCGCCTTTCAAGGGCAAGCAGGCAGAGGGAATCCTGCTGACAGCCACACTCTCCTCTGCTCCCACACAATGTCATCTACAGAAAGGCTTTTATGCTGGAAAGTGTGTATGTGTGTGTGTGTTTATGTGTATGTATGTGTGAGTGTGCGTGTGTGTAAGCTCTCAAAGTGGGGTCACGCTGAAAGTGATGCATAAACAGCTGTTGAGTTTTGACTTTTCACCTCTCCTGCCTGCATTTGAATATTCCACGCATGTGATTTTCACCTCACGAGATGAATGAGACAAGAGCGCGGTCGCTCCACTACAACTTTGTTAACAACGGCAGCCTCTGCTGTTAGTGGTGAGCACAGAGGGCGTTAAGCAGAATCTGCAGACATGAAGTGGCTCAAAAAGGGGAAGGATTCACAAAGAACAAAATGCTCATCTCTAGCCCTGGAAGGCTGTTTTGTGTTGCGTGTGTGAGTTGTGTGTGTATTTGTGTGTGTGTGTGTGTGCAATGATGGGATGTATTATTGACTTATTGCATTAGATGGTCTCTGTGCTTCATGCTCTAACATCGCCCTCAGAGAAATAACGGGATCAGACTGAGCACACAAACTCAAGCACACACCCACACACACGCACACACACACTTACAAACACACAGTAATGGTTATGTGAACACTTTTGTCTCCAGCGTTGCTGTTGTGCTTCTGGGGTTTTGTGTTCTTAGTAGTATACATTTTCCATTTCTGTCTGTCTGCCTGTCTGTCTGCTATCCTTCCTGTTTCTCTCAGAGAGAAGCTCCAGAAGCCGTAAGATCCAGCAGGCCGAGTTTCAAGGGCCGTGTGAGGGATTAGAGCCTGCTCTTTGCCAGTGGAGAGGCTGAGCAGTTGGCAGCACAAGTGAAGCAGGGGAGAATGGGGGGTTGCGGGTGGAAAGAAAGGGAAAGTGGAAGGGTGGAGTGTGCCAAGCAGGTGGAAGCAGGGCGTGAGGACAGATAAAGAGGGGAAAGAAAAGTTGTCAGGCGTGACACATTCATGTGTGCATTCTTTGAAGTCATTGGTGAGCCTCTGCTTCCTGCTCTAAGCCCCATCCCAGTGCCCAATGCTTGTGCATGTGCATGTTTGTATGGTTGTGCAAGCAGCAGGTCAGATGTTTGAGCAATGTGGAACCATACATGACGGACAGATTGCATCCAATAGACAGGAAATTGATTTAAAGAAGTGGACAGAAGGGTCAAAGATGATGGTTCACTTTCTCTTTGCACTCTGCCTGTTGTGTGAGACAACCTCAGCTCCTCTGAGATTGCTCTTCCCCTTCCCATCCTCGCAGAACGGAGTTTATCTATGAAATTAAGCCTCAACAGGCAACTGCAGCAAAATGCGCACACACATGCTCACACATCTACCCATGTATACACACACTCCAGGAACAAACTGTAATATCAACAGGCACCACTTAAAGGTATAATCTTTAAAGTGCAACTGAAATTAAATTTATTTTCGACTACAACATACATATCTGCTCTATAAACCAATTGTCCTGTATTATCCTTTGTACCAAAAGTCTTAAAAATCTACTGTGGTTTCAGGAGAGGGCGCCGTAGTTTTAAATCAGCAGTAACTTCAGCTTTCTATTGCCACTGAACCAGAAAGGTGCTTCACAGGACAGGAACTGCAGACTTTCAACAACAACCCACATTGGCTTTGCTGCTGTAGCCTGGTTCTTATCTTATGAACACACGTCTTGCCGTGCAGCTTGATCGTTGGATGAAAACTACAAATCATGAGCATTACTTCGCAGGCTCAGCTACTCTCTTACTTACTCTCTTACTCTTCCTTACTTTACAAAACACTGTCCATTACGTGTAGGCTACAGCACAAGTTAGTTCAATTTGCCTCTTATTCCCCTGCCGGTGCTCAGCCTGCCAGCTGCTGGCAATCAAACACACTGACATGTCCCTTCAGCCAGCTGAGCCGAAAATGTGTTTTTGATATATTGTTCATACATGAAACTTTCTTATGATCAAAAAAACATTAATAATATATTTACAATTACATTATCTTTGACCATAATATGATTTCAGTTGGATTTTAGGGAGATTTTCATCCTGGTTGATTTCCAGACAGTTAACTGTTGCTGTTAACATCAATACTACAAAAAAATGCTCATCGACTAGCTTCTCTGTTAGAAATACAACATAACAGCGATGGCTGTATCTGTTTACAGTGCAGCCAAAGAAACAAATGTTGTTTTAATGAAGAAGTTAGTCTATAATGTTTCCAGCATTCACAATAAAAGCCAACCCAAATTTTTAACCGTTGAATGCTTTTAATGTGAACCAGCAGCAGTAGGAAATATTCATTTAGCATTAGCAGTAACTAAAATACAGCTCTGATGCTCTGATACCTCTGAAGAGAGGAAAGGATGATGTTGTCATTACGGACATAAAAGTGCACTGCATTATAAGCTTGGATCGTTTTCCTGTGAATCTCTTAGGTGGGCTTAGGTGGGCAGTCAGAGTGGTGGACTCTGCCACTCCCAATGAGGTGAATTCAAAAAAGTAGAGAATAATCAGAAATTATTGATAAGCTATTGAAAAGAATTGTCAGCGAATGAATGCATTAGATCCAGGATTAGCACATATATGTGTGTGTGTGTGTGTGTGTGTGTGTGTAGAATTATTGGAATTATTTTGAGACAATTAAAAGATTATCAGTATTTGTGGTATAAAAATTCGTATAACACAAACTGTGTAGTTTTTAATTTATTTACGACCTCCTGCTCTATTGCAGCACAAGAATTTAAATCACTCTCTCCAAATTAACAAGTAAAGTCTTAGAAAACTACTTTTCATCCACACTTCATCCTTATGTTCTTTATTGCTTATGATTCATGATGTACAAAACTAAAGAAAACTCTAAAAGAAATGACAAAGAAAAGACATAATATACTGTACATCAGCAGGTATATAGGAAACTGTACCAATATCAGAAATCCCATATTGGACAATCACACAGACACATACATTCACTCACACACTTAACACATACAGTGAGGGCTGTTCGGTGTCTGCAGTTCTGTCACACTGAGGACATCTGCAATCCGCAGCTCTAACTATGAGCCAGCACAGCACTTCTGATCTCTAATCAGCAGTCCAATGATGTTTCCTTCTCTGCGTAGTAATGTATGAATGCACCACACTCACGCATGGCCACACACACACACACACGCACAGACTCGTCAAGAGATGACGAGAGGAGGGGAGAAGTTACAAAGCGGCCCCTCACTCTTATTCATCACTTGCTTACGCCAGCCGTATCCAGAACACCGCCCTCGGCAATGATTTCCCGAGCATCAACGTGTCGATTTCTTTGAACTCCTCAACCTTTGCAATGTTCCCATGCCGACTTGTACAACAGCAGCAGTGACTCTGAACACAAATTCACACCCTAACAACTTATTTAAATGTCTTTTTCCACTTGCAAACACATATAGCTAATGTCCAGGCACTGTAAATGTCTCTCCGTACTACTTGTTTCTCTTATGAGTGTGTGGACAGACCCACACACGCTCGCACACACATACATTAAAACACAGGCCTTCCTCCTCTTAGATCAGTGTTATTTTTACTTTGCCCTGTGTTCTGTCCTGTGTCGACTTAACACTACCATAGTGCACACACACACACACACACACACACACACACACACACACACTGTCCTCTGACCCACTGCTGGTAAAGGACTGACATTTTCTGTCTGCTAAACAGCTCTATATTTGTCGGCAGCGTAAAAACTGACATTCAGCCGAGCAAAATAGCCGCTAATTCCAAACAGGAAGTGCCGTGTTTAGAGATATGTTCAGGTATGTAGCTGTGAGGTTATGCTCTTGTAAGTCAAATGTCTTTTTATGAGTGTGATGTAACATAAGAGGGATTGACACCAGCAATCTGTGGGTCATCTAAAGCCTGCGCGCCTTTAAGCTTCCCCTTGAACAAATGATCTGATAATGACGGCCCAAAGATTTAACAGATAAATTACAGGTCCAGGTGTATGTGTATGTGTGTGTGTGTGTGTGTGTGTGTGTGTGTGACTGCATTGTGTGAAAGCTGATGACAGTGTCAGATTGAGGATGGAGGGGAGGATAAGAGGATGTAGTGATGCATGGTAAGAGAGACCAAAACAGGAGTGTTAATGTTCTCGGGCCTGCGGCTCCGACTTTAGCTGTGCCCTTGAGATTTATTGTGCGTGTGGGTGTGTGTGAATGTATGCGTGTGACAGGGAGAGGGTTTGAGTGAGACAGGAAGTGTGTTTCTGCGAAGATGTGCTTCATCAGGCTTCAGTCTGACAGATTTTGATTACAAATTACTTTCCTATAGTAAAGAAAAAACCCTCTACTGCAACCCCATAAAGATATACTGTCACCATCATAAACCAAGCTGGAAATAGCCATAAATGTGCACGCGTGTCAGCACACACACACACAGACACATATGCACACACACACACACAAACACTGCCAAGCCCTCTGGAGATCGAGATCATTTAACTATGCCCATTCATCCGGGGCATTTGGAGCCACTCAGCTCAGAAAATGAATAAAAGCCCAACTATCAATCAGTCTTTCAATACAGCTGCTAAGTGCATCAATCAGGATGAATTCCCGCTTCTGATGGTGACCCCGCTCTTTCTCCACCCCACCTCTTTTCCCAGTTTGTCATTTATCATCTCTAACCACGCATCCGTCCTGTGATGGACAGGGCGGAAGAGAAGCAGGATGGAAGGAAGAAGGGTCTGGATCAGTCCGGGCTCATGAATCACTCGTCCGCGCTGCTCACAGATATGCTCTCTGATCGCTCTGCCCCACTTTAACACAAAAACATAGTCACGCATACATGAACACGCACACTACTGCTACTCCAGAGGCACACTTCCACACTGACAGCTGATCTATATGCTGCAGCCTGTATGTGCACAACTGTAACATGAGGGTAACCAAGCGAGGCTTCCAGTCACATTGTGTAGAGTCATCGTTAGCTTTACGGCTGACTCCGACACTGTCTTCGTGTGCAGCCACAATGAACCTGTCCCACTTATACTTTAACTAGAGAGGGTGGGAGACGTGTAGACTGGCGACAACGACAGAGTGGCTCGCAGCAGAGGAAAGCATATACACACGGAAACATGACGATAAACACACGTACAGTACACACGAGATATGATACAGTCACATAGTGTCGCTATAGGTAGACGTCTTCTGCCCATCTTTACAGTGGACTGAGCTCAAGTTAACACCAGGCTGAAAAGCAGCGTTTCACTGCCCCTGCAGGTCTGTTTCAGCTCTGGCCACACCCAGCATCAGTGCATTTCCGTCCGGTTGTTTTTAATATGCATTTCCAATTTGTGTGAAATTAAACTGCATGCTTGCAGCTTACTGAAGTCGGTGTTTTGATTGAAATAAAACGCAAAAAAGAAAAGAAAAAAGAATGGAAACGGATGAAAAAACATGTCCAATGCAGTTCCCACTGGGGAGATGAAAAGTGACAATGGGAGAAAAACAAATATGTGAAGCGTTGGGGAAACGTTTTTTTTTTTTTTTTTAAATTTGGACGGAAACTTGACTAAATGATGGGTGTGGTCAGAAATTTGCTGTGTTGTACTAGAAAAAACACCCAACTGGGACATCACGGCGGGCTGACACGTCAAAGAGTACACTGAACAAGGTACACAAGGTTTTCAGGGGGGTGTTAAGTTGCTCTCAAAAGGTACCCTATGGAGTTTCTTGTCAAAATAAATTATGTTTACATTCAGAATTTATCTCATAAATGCATTTGTTTGGCATTCTTGAGCCCTGCAAATGTGTTAAATGCATTCCCATTCACTGACAATAGCATGAAAGCATCACCAGTGTGCTCATGCTTGTAGATAAAACTGGGGATCCAAACAAAAAGTGGACCTGCTTATCAAAACGTTGCTCAATAGTGCCTCTAGGGGTTAAAACCTCCACGGGGTACCTTCAAAACTCAAAACTCACATGTTAAACCCACCTGCAGCTCACCAGCGACAGGAGAACTGAGTTGTAGAAGTAGTTCATTCTTATTTATTTATTTATTTTTTTACATTCAGATGATTTAATTGTATGCCAAACTGTTTCTGGACAGATTCTGTCTATAGGAGACAACAGTGACTGTTCACTATTTCAAGTGAGTTGCCTTAAGGCATTCAGGAAAATCACATCTTTAATACTGAAATGTACTAGTTTTCCCTTTTTATTGTAGCAGAGATAAGGCATCACTCTCTTTGTGACCCCCAATACCTTCTAAAGTATATTAATGTACTCTGTGCATGTGTTTGTATGTGTGTGTGTGTGTGTGTGTGTGTCACTCACTTAACATATCTTGTAATAATCATCATTTACAGAATGTTACTCAAAAGCGCTTCGTGTGGTATGCAGGTATATCCGCCCACTCAGAGACAAACCGGCAGCTCCGTAGAGTATCTGTGCTGAGATGGGCAGTGTGTGTGTGTGTGTGTGTGCGTGTGTGTAGTTGTGTGTATGGGGGTTATTGCTCTCAATAATCTCAGAGGTCATTCTGTACTCCTGAAGTGAAGGCATAGTCATCCTTATTGCTGTCTCTGTCTGTCTCTCTTTCTCTCTCGCAAACACACACACACACACACACAACCACACACACACATACACACACACGCGCTTTCTGTCCAATATGGTGAAGAGCATATTGCGATATCTAAATCTGTAACAAAGAGAGACAGTCAGATCTTGGTTCATTGCAGAGCCTTTGGTCTCAGAGTCCTCCCATCACTTCTGTCTTGCTCTCGCTCCTCCTGCTCTCATGTCATCCCTCCCCTCGTTCAGTCTGTCACACCTGCATGCCAGGCTTGCTCAGATCCCCGTTCCCCTGGTTCCCTCCTCCTCCGCCTCCTCCTCCTCCTCCTCCGCCCATCCCTCCCCTCTCGTCCTCGTCGTCGCTGTCCAGCTCCTCGCTCTTCCGTTTGCTGTAGCGCTCGTACAGCACCATGAGCACGCCCATCACCCAGGCCGACACCGTGCCGGCAGAGAAGATGACGAAGCCGATGGCGATGAAGAAGAGGTAGTCCCAGTAGCCCAGGCCTTGGTGGCAGTCTGCCCTCAGCTGCATGCCAACCTCCGCCAACCGCTGGCCCGCCAGCTCTGGGGGATTGTGGCAAACTGTCTGGCCCTCGTCTGGAGTTAAAGGAGAGAAAAAGTAGAGAAGTGAGAAAATTAATGAGGGAAGATATGTTATAAAAGAGAGCAGAGGCAGAGAATAATCAGTGTATGGTTGAAGATGAAGGGCAGAGTATCAGGAGAGCGAAGAGGGAAAAAAAAGCTTAATTACTCCAGGGAAAAAGGTGTATAACGAACAAAAGCCAGGACACACACACACACAAACAGCCGCTAACAATGCAGTGATAACCTTTGTGATAAATGATCCCGAGAGACACTGTAGTGCTAGACACTACTCCTCTGAGTAATGTAGGTCTTTGGTGTCTAGGACATGGCAACATTAATATGCTGCACACACACACACACACACACACACACACACACACACACACATGCGTTCACACACATGCACAGAAAGGTGACTAGACTTGACTACAAGCCTCTGGCACATCAACCCTCCCACCCCCTCATGCACATCATTATACACTAACAAATCTCTCTGCAGCAGCGGAGAGATAAGGAGATGAGTGTTTTCCCTGACAAAACATCTGCCGCTCATAATGAGGAATATGATAATCAGACAGGACGACTTCAGACCACACGGGGAGACGGAAACAGTGGCACAACGAGCATTTTAAATACCGTAAGACGTTCGTTTATGGCAATCGCTGCTTCTGCGCTGAGAGGTCAAAGGTCAGGGCTGGCTGCAGGAGCTGGTTAGGATTCAGCGTTTTCAGCGTTTTCAGCTTTCGTGCGCTGCTGCTTCTTTCTCATTCTGCTACAGTGACTTTGCAGCATGAGCATATACAGTACGGTCACGTATATTAATTAGCGCGAATGCAGAGTGTTAAAAAGCGGAGAGATATCTAACAGTGTGAGCAGTGAGAGGAGAGCGGGATACAGCACACGCTGCTTTCTATCAGTTCATCTCTTGTTACAAGCGCCGCTAATTCCCGTGCTCCTTCGCTCCCACCCTCCCTGCATGCTTAATTGCACTTGTACTCCCCAAAAAGAGACGAACAGAAGCTTGTTCAAGCTGGGAACAATGAGTGAGATGAGAGGGCCGAAAAGAGGCAAGCTGAGAACCAGAGAGAGAAAGATTGAGAGACCCCAAAAAGGAAAGATCAGAAGAATTTGGAAAATATCTGGATCCACTTCCGCTCAGAGGAAGGGACAGATGTGGTGAGTCCAACCTCAGAAGATGAGAGAGGAGGGAAAGGAGAGAGCTTTGTCTGGCTGCAGTCCTGTCCGCTGATGGATTATTGCTGTTAACAATGTTAATTAAACTGCACTCATCTACCGATAAAGCCAAAGGTCTGAATGTGAAGATGAGCGATGGGGGAAGGATGGTGAGGATAGTCTGATATGATCTATACCTCCGCTTTGACTCCTTGCCAGGGAAATCCTGAGAGCAGCAGCAGCCGCAGCGGTTTGAGGGCAGAGGCTAGAAGTTATGAAATGACGACTTATGAAACAAAACACTCAGGGGCCATTTTGGTATCTGTACATACGGTGCACTGACTTAAATCGTTCCTTGCGAATTCCTAAGCACTTTATTCTTCTAATATCCACTGTAACCCTGCGTTAACCTTGTGAAAAGATTAGTCTGGTGATTAGATTACTCTGGATGTATGTCTGAAAGGGTTAAAAATACTCCCTCAACCAAACCTGGTGTTCTGAAAAGGTTTTAAAAGCCTGCGGGGGGGGGGGACACACATATCTGCAGGGGTTTGATAAGATTCTCAATCAATACTCAACGATCGCCTCACAAGGGGACTTTGTCTCAGACACGTCGTGCTGATCCTGTTGTCACGTCTGCCGAGCCGGTCCGAGTGACGGGTTGAGACTGACATGTTGGAGCACGTCCTGAGAAGTTATAACAGGTCAGGGTTATGCACACGGATTTACAGCGAGTGGATCAGAGTGCTGCGTTAGCGTCTGTTTGTCAGGCAGAAATAGGTGTAGTAGGTTGTTAAGTTGGACACTGGGCACCATGTGAGTTGTTACGGTGATCAGCGATGTGCTTTGAGATTACACTAAAGTCATTCAGGTGCAACGGATGAACTAAGGATGCACCAGGGGATGCATATACACACCCAGCAGGAGGATGGGCGTGCAGAGGCTTCCCCAAACTGTCATTTTATATTCTGCCTCTCCTTGTCTCCACTCACTTTCTCTTTTGTGCCTTTCAGCACAAAAGGGGGCACCACATATTACTCCACCTTGTGCGTGGGAGGGCTCAACCGAATTACACGAATTACACACAGGTATCACTGTACAGCAGTTAAGCTTCAAATATGGGACTCGTGGATGGCAATAACTGTTGGGGTGCCCAAATGAAGCAGGTGCTTTCCTCCGTTTAATGTGGAAACGCTCTTTTGTTCCGCCTTTTCGGAGACAAGCAATCAAAAGTATTGGAGAGTGGTTGCGTGAATCACCCCCTGCCTCCCCGCCCCAGCTGTGTTTTATTAGCAGGCAGGTCTCTCCTCTCACCAGCTTTATCCAAATAAAAGCTTGGACTTGCATTAGCAGGTTTTATTGGCGCTTCAAGGATTGCTTTCCACCACTGAGGGAGTCAGACAAAGCCTTATTGTGCTGAACAGTTCAAATTAACGATGGATATTGACTCTTTTGGATCTCACAAGGGATGTTTGGTCAAAATTTTAAAACTAATTAAAGAAGGAAACGTACTAAGAAGGAAATGAAGTCTTTTTCAGTTATTTGTGTTGGTTTTAAATTCTACTTTTTAGGTTTTTTTTGCTTTGTCTTGTTTATTATTATCCAGGTATGTGTTCAGTGAATTGCTGTACGTTCTTGGCTTGTTCTGATGTATTTATGCTGAAACCTGAATTAGTATTTCTATCACGACTGTCTTGTACGTTCCTCTTCAGATCACGTGGCCATCACTCTGTCACCATCTGTGGGCTGGCTAGTTGATCTGCTCTGTCTCATTACCCTGCCAAACTCGCCTCAAGCCAGGTGTGAGCACTTTTTCTTATGAATGTGTGTGTGTGTGTGTGTGTGTGTGTGTATGCAGTCTGGTTGCTGTCTATTACCTCTCACAACATAACACTCATAGCTGGATGCTGGAACAGTGAGCCACAATCACTGACTGTCCTAACACGCATAACAGCACACTGGGTCCCTCGGGGCATTTGGGTCTCGCCTGTCCTTCCTCTGTCACTTTTTGCCTGCGACTTGTAACAATTCAGACTTTGCACACTGTTCTTGGCTGCGCGTCGCTGCTGTCTGGTCTCTCCTCAAAGAAAAGTGAGATGAAAGCCAAGACAAATCTCTCAAACAACACTGAACCAGCATTTGGCAGGTGTAGATAAAGTTATAAAAGTATTTTAAGATAGAAAAATAAAAAAAAACTTGTCTCTCGCCCAAATGTCATTACTCTTCTTGTACTCTTTTTCCTTGAGATATATAAATTAGACCCATATTTAGCCTCCACTGAAAACTGATCTTCTGGGTTAGTATTAAGGCAAATTAAGCCATAATTTATTGATTGGTATCACCTACACTGAGTCTGAGCACTTTATCTACATGTCCGACACGAGGATAATGCTGCTAATGGCTAAGAATTGCATGTAGAAGTGCCTTTGTGCTTTGCAGTGTCTGCAGGGAATCTGGGATTTTGACCGTATCTTCTCAAAACGACTCCGTGTAACTTTTGCCAAACAGCTGCCACTGCAAATGCAAGTGGCAGTTGTCAGATACTGAGCTAAAAATAGGCTATAACGTTAAGCTATTGCACCAGTCGCACAGATGGAAATGAGGCATAAAGTCAGCGGAATGACTCAACATTGTGCGTAATGCAGCAATATTCATCTTTAAATGGCGAGCATTTGCTAGCATTAGCCACCATAAGCTACTGGCCATGCCCGAGCAAGTGGCAGTTGAATCATTGAGTATTTCGGATTGATCGGTTATTTACTGTTTTTGAATTCAACTCAGCATTTGCGCGAGAAAGACTGTGTTGTCTGCTCTGTCTTTACCTGCTCTTTCTTTAATGCAGAGCTACAAACATGCTGTGTCTTAATTGGATGGATTTTGGCTTTATGCGCGCTTTAAATGTCAAATCAGAACCAAGTATTGTCAGATGATATATGAGGAGTGTACAGCGTTTAAGGTTTCTTTGTCTACCAAACCCAAGGAAGGAAACAGCCTCTGGATTTCACACTGCAAATATGGTTTTTCCTTAACCAGCAAGCATTTACGGCTGCACTTTAGAGAGAATTCATGACTGCCTCCTATAATCACAGATAAGAGAAAATAATTTGAGCATTGCTGGAGAACACGCGGAAAGGTGGCAGCCGGGATGATTCACTCTCTGTTCGCTCTCACTGCAACGTCTGTTTCTTTGTCACTCTGTGTGTTCTCACTCATCCCTTCACTTAGCTGGGGAAACCACTCAGACATCATTCTGGCAGGATGCCCTTGACATTTTCCATGTTTGTCCCTGTTTTTTCACCGGCCAGATTTCTTTCGCTGAGTATGCCTTGGCACTTTTATTGACGGATGATAATACTCTGACTTTTAAGGAATTCTAATTTATTGCAGTCCATGACCTTGTGTCAGTTACAGGCAGTGGCCTAATTGACCGAGTCCAGTTTTATGACTAACAGGGTGGAAGAACCTCCTCATTAAAGTTTGTTTTTGTGTGGCGTGCTTATGAGGCACTTATGCTAAAGATGCCATTGGATTTAGAAGCATGTAGTTTTGAAAATCAATCTTTAAAATGTTTTTGAAGGAGTCCAAACTTTTTAATTGAGAATTTGGATGGTCTCCTGCCAACCTGAGCTAAAATTGACCCTTATTCCAACTTGCCTTGGCACCTATCCTGTTCATTATGCCCGCAGAGAATTAAAACACTCATAAACCTCCTTACAGTCTGCATGTGCAGCCTTTATAACTTCATTCGGCGCATACCAATTTAGAAGATGAGTACTTCAGTATCAAAACCACAAGACATTTTCAGGTTAGAGAGTGTGTGTATGCGTGTGTTTAAGACATTTTTAAGACGAAGACGTGTGTGTCCTCCTTGTTCCTGGCGCGCATTCCAGCAGTTTCACTAGAGTATCTGCAGCCTTTAAGAATTCACACTTTGTTGCATGCATGCTGCACTGCAGTTTCTGTATTCCTCCAACTTAAACAAGCTCTGCCAGGGAAATCCTGCAGCATAAGATGGATGCAGGATGGTTCCCCCCACTCTGCCCTCTTATGATGAGGTAGTCTAGTCTGAACATTAATCTTTGGCAGTGAATTTATTCTCTTGGCCCGCACTAAGATACGGTCATTCTGTGGTAGTGTGTCAAGGTGTCACTGCTGTCTGGTCTCTGCTTTCTCATCAAAGGACAGGAAGCACAGCGTGGTGCTAAGACCCATCTCGTTTCTGCCGTGCATGGCATTATGTCACTGTGTTATGGTAATATTACCAAGGTTGTGGTCAGCGGTGTCAGTGTGACACTACGCGGGCTGTGTCGAGAAGCATGCCGCTGACCGGACACAAAACCCTGCAGCTCTGTGACACATCACAGACCAGGGGTTATAAGGACAAAAATGGTACTGAAGGAATTAAACAGCAGTAATCATTGAAACATATACACACTTCACTGAGATACAGATGGATATAAGACCACAAATACTGAAGATACAGGCACACACAGACACCCATACATTACTTAGAAGCTGAGCTTTCCAGGAAATACAAACCTGAGGACTTAAATGTTCTGTTTTATTTAACAGAGAATACGTAAGCAACCCCGGTGAGCACAAGTGTTTGTTTGTGTGCATACATTTGAAAGATGTGTGTGTGTGTGTGAGTGAGTGAGAGAGAGTATGAGTTGCCACCCCAGCAATGTGATACTGTCTCCGCATCAAATCATCAGCTGGATGGTTTCCAAGTTCAGCAGTGACACACTGACAGAGAGCAGGGCTTATCACCTCCCCGGAGAAGGGGCGAGAGTAGGGGCGCGATGCCACTGAAAAACATCGCTGACTCTTTTATGAACTTCACTCTGTTTTCCTCCAACTCCCTCCCTCCCTCCCTCCCTCTGCCGCTCGACACATAAAAGAGCAATGAGCGGCGGAATAACAATCTGCGCGGTGAATGCAAAACACACCCGCCGATGTTTCGGGTCTGCGCAGTCGCAAAAAGCAGGCTGAATTTATGTGTTTCGCACACAGTGTGCTTACATTACACACGTACTGCTGATCAGAGCTGTGTGGTATTAACCTGCGAGGCAGAGAGCTTGTCCTGTGAACTGGGAACAGAGCTATTTATAAGCAGATTAATTATGCCAATGCATATGGTAATCAGCATGGTTGTGGTCTCATATAGAGGGGGGAAGTGAAAGCTGTAGACACAAGCATCTCCTCATCCCCTCAATCACAGGGAATTAACCGAAGCCTACTGTTAAAGTGTTGATGACAAAACATGTTTTATATCATAATGTTGCATATATACAAGCATATAGAGAGATCAACAACCAACCAGACAACCTTGAAGCCTTGAAACCTCTTTAGTGCTCAGTGGCTGACCTTGACCTCCGACCTCACTGTAGAAACATATTTTCTATATGCTCATAATTAGCAATGACGACCTCGTGCTCGGGGCCAAGAAAGCCCAGAGACTGGTAAGCACTAGTTTAGTGTTTTACATGTCAGAAGATATCTGGAAACTGAAGTTATGAATGCTGCATTCAGACCAATTAGAGCTTTATGATGCTGAAATTACACTTTGTGCAACTTGCCCGCACTATAAAGGCATCAGCTGAACTGTGTATGAGCTAAGAAAAACCAAAATGGACACTTTTGACTGAGAGTGTTTGGGAAGATTCATCATTAATATAATACAAAGACCAAGTGTGCAATAACTCGTGGAGAGAAATTGCCCAGAATTTGAGCAGAAGAAAGTGTTTCTGAATATGCACAGGGAATTATTAACAGAACTACTACATATCTGCAGCTGCCCGTTGGAGTATAAACACAAACCCTTCAAGTTTGTAGATGACGCCATATTTTGCTGTGTTTCCTCACGATCACGGCAGTAAAATATCAAATATTTTGCCTCTCGCCTTTGTGTTGTTTCAATGCTGGAAGTGATCTTGCTCTGAACACTTGTTTAAAAGTTGGGTTGAAAGGTAAATCCAGGCACCAAGGTGATCAGATTGTTGTATTTTAAACGTGTATTGCTGTATATGTTGTGAAAACATGAAAATATGATTTGTTTTTCTTCTTTTATGAAGTTGCTTTTGAGTTTATTTATTTTTTACTTGTCGAATGTATTGTTGATTTTAAAGCTACTTTTCTTCATGTTATTGTTGTGATTGCTGTCTCAGGTGTTTCCACTTGCAATGTTAGTATAAAGATGTTGTTTCATGTTGTGAATCTGACATGTGACCAACATCCAAGACTAAACCATAATAAATTTAGTGCTGACCGTGTTTCTTCTTTCACTTTTCACCTGTCTACCAGGTGTGCGTTCGACATATAGAGGCTATATGCAGGTGCACGTTTGTCAAGCTTTCACTTGGCTGTAATATAAGATGTAAAGAGTTTTTGGGCTCACCGTTTAGCCAGTTGAACACATCACACTGGGCATGGCTACGACTAAGAATAGCTGACCTTTTCTCCATCACATCCACTAGGGCTGAATAACACACGCCTTCTCACTCCTCTCCTCTCAAATACGGCATTAGTCAGATTACCACCATCCTCTTTTCCATCATTTCTCCATATGATCCCGTCTTTCTCTGGCAGAGAGGAAGAGAGAGAGAGTGAGTGAAGGTCAGATAGCAACAGCTCTCCCTCTCTCCTCCTCCCTCCATCGCTCCTCTTATCAGCCTTTATCACCTCCCACTTCTCATTCCCACTCTGGCACGTTTGCATTTAGTCTCCCCTTCAGCCTTTATCGCTCCATTTCGAGTCTTTCCTTCACGTCTCCCCTCCTCTCTCAGTTTTGCCCTGTCATCTTTGCACTCTTATGGTTTTATTCTCTTGGCTCAGGCATTGGTGGTCAGATGTAAAGCACGCTCATGCACGTAGACTCACACACCTGAGCTATACAACCCTCACCCAACCCTCCCTCCCTCCCTCTCTCTCTGTGCCTCAGGTGATCACATCACCAACACGCCCACACGAGCATCACATCAATCTTGGTTTCAAGCTCACACCGCGAAATGCACAGACATAAAAATACATACAGGCTACACTACACAAGTAGGCCAGTTGAATCCGATATGCTTCTGCTCACCAGATGGGTCTGAGGAACCGCTCCAGCTGATAAATAATGTATCGTCTACCTGTATTAAATTGAATCGATGCCTCCTTGTCATAATGAATGCTTTAATGGATTTGAGTGACAGATCTGGGGCACAGACGATTGGTAACTCCTTTATAGTCTGCTTGTTTTTTTTGCCTTTTCTCCTTTCCCCCTGTGCATTTCTCCATTTCAAAGTCCATCTTAATCGGTTTGCCCAGTTTTTCAGCCGTCCTTGTCTGATCTCATCTTTTTGTCCCTGACTCTTTGGTCACGCTATTTGAGTCGGTCTCTCCTCTCTTCTCATCTCTCAGCTAATCTAAGATTCACTTTCATTAAGGATAAATCAAATTCAATGGTGCAAAACAAAAAACCCCGCTCTTCTTTTTCTCTTTTCCTCTGTTTGAACCCACGGACCGCTGTTTCTCTTTCTCATTTTATGAATATTTAACTCTTGCCCCGCACGTGGCCCTCCAGTTGGCTCTTTGCCTTGGGTCTGTGAGCTGTCCAGGGCACCGACGAGCAGCCAGAAATATGCTCCCAAACACTGGAGCCATAACATCACCGACTCTGCCAGCCCAGGACAAGCCACTTATGCTCTGTACATTCAGCTGAGGCACTTGTCAAAACTGACCTACAGTGAGTACAGCAGGTCGTTCAACAAGATGATATTCCTTTATAACAAGAGAGGAAAGGCAGGTATGTTCCCAAAGTATGGAGAATTAATGATAGAGAACATTAAGTTGTTCAGGACAGGAAAGTCAGGGTGCCACATTGGACAAATATTACACAAAATAATGTAAAATACACAACTATAAGGTCACAATAATGCCAAATATCTATCTATTAAGAAGCTCTGATAATTAGCTTCTTTAATGGGAGTATACAGAATCACATGAGAAGTCCAAAAAGGTCTGACCGTCTGTTTCTAAACTGTATACTGCTAAATGATTTGATATGGAAATATTTACTACATGATCCAAACACAAACAGTGCAGACAAATAACAACAAATGGCAGCCAGTGCACAGCATAAGCCATACAATGCATCTGACCCAAACTTTTGGGGAATTGTTTGGGGACTTAAAGTTCTTTTTAAAATGTTAAACATTAGCATTTGAGCTAAGTTTATTATCTAAGTAATTAATAATATGAACACAATAAAAAAGTCCATATGGATGCCTGTTTACACATCCAGCAGACATCATGAACGTAAGCTTTATTCTGGAGTCGTGTTTCTGATCAACCTGTTGGATATAAAGTCCAATATTAACTTTCTACTTTTGGTCTTTACCGACTGCTGAGGGGAGGTATCGCGCTCTTTAGCTGCTAAATGTGCCACTTTGTTCACCAGCTTGTCGCTAACGGAGTCTGTCTGCTGTTAAGTGCTGGGCAGGTAAAGCACAGCGGGTTTTAAGTGCTTTTTCACCGAAAGCAGCTGACAGCTGTGGTCGAAAACGACCCTATGAGAGCAGTGAAAGTGAACTGAAACAGTAAAGTTGCAGACCAAACGACTGAACAACAATGATTAAAGTAGGTTCATAGATTGTTTCTGTAAGAAGTAGCAATTATAGTCAACTTTAAGCACAATATGTATTTTCTGACACTATTGATCACTCAGTGAAAACGATAAGATGGAGTGGGTGAGGGTGTGAAGAAGTGTGGGGTAACAGTTACTGACTTCACCACCACAGGATTCAGCGTTCTTGGTTTAGAAGGTTTTTACTTGGTGCTGAATTATCAGCAGAGGTCACCTCCTCTTCAAAACAAACAGACCTGGTGAATAAAACCAGCAAAAACACTGAGTAAAGCAGTTTCATTTTAAAAATAGGTGTTTTTTTACACTAGTCAACTGTGTTCAAAGCTCCTGCTAATGTTTCTCTTAGTTTGTGTCTCTGATAGATCCAGATATCTCATGACTAAAATCTTCCTTCCAGTTAATATATATAGTTAAAAATGACTGAAATATGAAAACTGTATTGTAAAAATATGGCTTGAACTGACAAGTTTAGGACAGCTTCTAGCAGAGAACCACAGAGTTGACGCATGCACAAAGGGTGAAGATATGACACCTTTGCACGCACCATACCTTTTGGCAATTATGTATCTTTACAGGTTTGAAAATTGTTGGAATTATGTAATTTCACAACATTTATAACATTGGTCAAGTCATTTGAAGACATTAAGGTTACATATTTTATCATTAGGTTAAGGTAATAGTTTGTTTGCCTCTCCTGTAATTATCTCTCTCTTTTCATAACTTAATAATTTTTTCATTATATTTCTTACTGACCTTTTAAATTTAACATTGTGCACTGTCATTTCTCTCTCACAAAAGGAAGAACTTATTTTGATATTCTCCTGTAGTTTGGTGGGGGTGATGCTGCACAGAGCTGTGCCAACGCAGGAACAAACCACCCGCACTGGAAGAGACACTGACCTCCACCAGCTCAGACAAAGTACTGAAAGTCATCCAGAATATTTTGTGTCTGGCTTTTTTTCTCTCTGTCTCTTTCATTTACTAAATGCAAATAAACGTCCACTCTGTCTCTTCTCTCCCCGCTTCCTCTTTCGTGTTGTGCTTGTTTGTCGTGGACAGACACAACTTAAATGCACCTGCCAACCTCGCCGCTTTCCTGAAGCCACGCTTTGACTTTGGTGGCTGCCAGAGTCAAGTCATGTCAGCCTGTCACAGTGACACAAACACAAACTGAGTGACTTACTTAAACAGCACAGGCACACACTCACAACGAGCAAGTGTGTATAAATCAGCAATCGGCACAAATACAAGCTTTTCATACCAATAATCAACACAATCAGCAGGGATATCAAAAGCTCCTGAATGAGTTAGTATCTGGGGAGGTTACACACAGACGCGCACACACACATATGCACACACACGTACTAGTATGCACCTGATTCATAATCACACTGAGAGGTAGCGACAGCTGGAATCTCTGTACATTAGACTCACAGTCCTGCAGTCAGATCGGAGGGACATTCATAACCACAGAAGCACGCCGCACGCTCTCACACACACACACGCACATGCTCACTTGACCCCATTCACTCTGTTAAACCGGTTAGTCCATGAGTGCCATATCAATACATGATTTAAAGTGCAGCGTGACGTGGAATATAGCTGTAATTTCATGGTTATTAGTGGAAATTAAACTAGCAGAGCAGTGCGTGTGTGTGTGCGTGTGGTGTGTGCAGGTGTGCTGGAAACACAGCAAGCCTGGCTGTGGGTGTGTTGTGTTGTGTCACTTGCGACTCAAAAGCCCTCATCTCAACATGGATATTCTGATTTTTTTTGCAGAAATGTGTTGTTCGGCTTTTTGCAAGAGAGAAAAAAATGTGTGTGTGTGTGTGTGTGTGTGTGCGTGTGTGTACGTGTGCCAGCTTTTGAGTGTACTTCAGTGCGGCCCCTGACTGAAGGTGGATGACAACTTAGGGGAGCTGCTTTTGCTCAAGCTCTTTGTCCCTTAAACTCATTCCTGTTTCCTACAGACCCTGTCCTGGGGGGTCTCCCCTAACCTCCTGATCACACACTGACTCACACACAAGTGGAGTGAGTCACCCGTGCACACACAAACACATGCACACACTCCTCATGTACATGGTGTCCTTAATGGGAGCATAGGAGTCCAGCTTTTTTGAGCATCATCATTAACCATCTGGACTGAAGGGCCAAAGCATACGATGGTGGGAGCACCAGCACACCCAGGTGCATGCTGTGTGTGTGTGTGTGTGTGTGTGTGTGTGTGTGTGCACAGACGGGAGGGACAGGCTGGAAAAAAAGCAGGTACAAAAGGACACAATCATCCTCTCATCATTATCTCTGCCTTCAGGACCCAGAAAGACAATGCAGTGAGATCAATGGGATGCACACTGACAGCTATTATAAGCAAGGCCACATTGTTACGAGGCCTAACCTAGTTCACCTGCTTAGAGCTAAGCTCAATTAACATTTACGAGCAGAGATCATCTGAGCTTGCCCTCACTGAGAAGGTCACGAGGCCCATTGTTGGTGATTTCTTGGGTCGCTTTAATTCAATCCCCTCGCTATTTAAGGAGTGGACATCTAAGGTGGCTGCCACTGTAACACAAATCTGCGGATTTGTTGGGGTAAACTCGAAGCATTATTGAGACGTGAAGGACAGTTTGAGGGAGATTGTACTGCGGAGAGGAGCAGGGGAACGAAATCTTCAGATTGCTCTGACTCTGAGGTCAAACCATTAGCTCTGGAGTGTGTGTGTGTGTGTGTGTGTGTAAACCTCAGAAAGAGAGAGAGAGTTTGCATCTGCATCTGTGGGAGTGCACATGGTCCTGTATGTGTGTGTGTGCGTACATATATCCACAAAATAAGGGGGGGGGGCAATTGTGCAATAAGTGGCCCACCATCAGGAACTAAATTGACCAAGCGCCCACAATCAAATTATCTAAATGAGCTGATGTGACAATAACAAATGATAAGACCTTGGAGCGTCTTTGGCTCATAGTTTGTTTACTTGCCAGGAAGCAGGCCAGCAAGAGGATCCCGCTTCCAGAGCCAAACAAACAAGAGACCACCTGCAAGAGGTCTGACTGCTGCCACCTCAACAGGAACATGGCAGTCGCTTGTAGGCCAAATTTTGGCAAAGGATACAGACGGGATGGTTTTTTTTATTGTTCTGAGCTAAAACAAGTGCGGTCATTTAAAAAGTCCTTGTCTGACAGTTAAGATCACCTTAAATGTTCCTGTTTTTGTGTGTGCGTTGGCACTGAAAACAACGTGTTGAGCGTCTTTTACACTTCATCTGCTCTCACCTTGGAACTTGAAGCCCTCAATCTGCACCCAGAGGCAGAGGTCCTCCGTGTCACAGTCGCAGCTCCAGGGGTTGCCGCTTAACCCCAAAGACCGCAGCGCGGGCAGAGCGATCAGGCTGCTGATGTTGAGGGCCGTCAAGTTGTTCCGGCTCACATCCAGCACCTGCAGAGCCATGTTCTCCGAGAAGGCGTCCGGGTGGATCTCCCCAAGACTCGGGTTATCCGTCAGCCGGAGCATCACCAGAGACGCCAGGGGCCCGAAAGTCCGGTCCTCGATCTGCAGCAGTGTGTTGAACGACAAGTCCAGGTAGGCGAGTTTCCGCAAATTCCCGAAGGTGGACTCGGAGATCTCGGTCAGAGAGTTGTTGCTGCAGTCCAGATAGACCAGATCGGACAGGTAGTTGAGCTGCAGCGCCGGAAGGTCCCCGATACGGTTGTTGGAGATGATGAGCTGCCGGGTTGCCAGTGGCAGGTCATTGGGGAACTGGGTGAGCTCCTGCCCGGCGCACTGGACCACCAGCTGGTCGTCGCACACGCATCTGTCTGGGCAGCCGGCTGTGAGAGCCGGGGAAGGGGTCACCCCCATCACGAAGATAAAGAGGAAGAGGAGCCGAAGGGACTGGGCGCTGGGCTCGGGCAAGAGACGCATGACGAGGCCGCCCAGAGCGTCATGAACTCGGGCTGAGCTGGACCAGGACTCCCCGGCGCTCCCCGGGCATCCTGCATGGGTCTGAGGAGCTGTGAGAGGGGTGAGATGGCTGCTCTGGGTGTCTGGCTGTCGCTGCCTTAAAGCCTGGCTGCTGTTTATATCCAGCCTCTCTCTTTCTCTCTCAGAAAGACTATCGGTCAGTCACTCACACGCACTCTGGCGCGCCGCGCACGTCGCCACAAGACATCATTTCAGAAGGTGACCGAGAGACGCTTATCGCTCTGTGGGTGAGAATCGTGCAGCTTACCGGACTTTGTCCCGTCTGAGAGGACCACAGGACCACTGGATGTTGTCGATCACCCCCTCGGTGACTCATCTTTGTGAATTAGTTGTCGCCCGCAGAGCGCATGATTTATTTACTTTCCAAACAAATGCCATGACTTGCGCAAAAATTCCTGAATCCTGGATGTAGAGTCACCAAAATGTTCTCCACAGAAACGCACCGCACTCACATATGTCCTTGACTGTCTTGAGTGTGTGTGGGGGTCTGTGGTACACTGCTGCCCCAGCAGTCAAGTCGGGGTTTTCTCAGGAGCGCGATGGAAAGTGCGTCCTTCCACTCCGCTCAGACCGCTCTGTGTGACTGTGGCTCTCCTGCTTCGCTGTAGTGATACTCTCTCTCTCTCTCTCTGCGCTCGCACCCTCCCTCTCTCTCTCTCTCTCTCTCTTTCTCTCCATCCGCACACACTGCAGCCCTGCACACACAGAAGTACTGTTTGTGTTGCGCGTGAGTTGGTGATGATGTGATTTGCAATGGTGACGTCACCAGGTGTTGCTCTCTTGCGAAAACGAGACGTCCAGAGTACGACCTGTCCGGCCAGAGAGACTCAAAGAAATAAGAGGAGGATGATCTCTCTCTTTCTTTCTTTCTTGGCGCGCGCGCGTGTGAGCGTGCCTAAAAACAAGTCAATCATAATCTTGCCTGAAAGCAGCACCCCCTCAGCCATGCACAGACTTAACAGGCCTTATCTCATGTGGTCCAGTGGCTAATTTCTCCTCACTCTGTTCCCCCAACGGCTTGTTAATGCATTCAAATTGGATTGTGTGAGCCCAGTTATTAATTTTTGTGTTGTTGCATTTTCTGGCATACTCAAGTTTTAATTTGTGCGTGTGTCACTTTTTTGTCTAAACACTGGACCTGAAACGAGGCCAAAAGGATGCTGACTGGCTCTTGTGTCTTTGCTGCCAATGTCTCATTGTTGTTTCCTTCACTTGGGACAAAGGCAGTTAAAGGTAGATTTTGGATTAAGAAGGCGGATGAAATTCAAATTTACAAGCTGTGTGTTTATAGATGCCTTTGTAATCATAAATTTGCTGTGCCATTATATTGCAATGAGTGTAAGAAATATGAATATATTAGTACACATGAATAATTTGGTACAATTAAAGTCATTAAAGGCTTGTAAATACATTTTAAAAATGCGATGATATAACTGCTTTTGTATGCAATACATATGCAATTCAAGCCTGCTCTCATCAAGGGTCAAACAGAGGTCATTCATTTTTCAGTATCATTACAGCTGGTGGAAGGTTTGGTTCGATATATTGGGAAATTGGATTCTTGGCTTTCTTGTTGGGTATTAAATGAGAAGATCGATGGTACTCCTATGTCTGAATGGTTCATATGAATCTACTGCCACCAGCCAATTAGCTTAGCAAAAAGACCAGCATCACTAAAGCTCACAAAAAACTTGTTATATGTCATTTATTTATTGGTAATAGTAAAAGGATGAAAACAATTTGCTATGTTACATGACAATAACTTGGATATCAGTTTTCAGTCTTTGTGCAAAGCTAATTTAAAGGCTGCTAGCTCCAGCTACAGGGGATATTTAAAGTCTAAACACGCTCAGTTGCAGGTAATTCTTTTCATTTAAAATGCTCTTAATAAACATCCGTTTTTTTATTTCTTATTTTTGTCTTTGCATGTCATAAACATGCATTTTCATTGGTTATATTAACATATGTGGTGAATATACAAACATGAAAGTGGTAACAATCTTTTAATTATTATTTTTTGGATTTTTCTCTATATTTCTTGTCAGGAAATGTTGTTATCAAAGGTTGTACAGTAGTTCTTTACGCTAAAGCCACTATGCCAACATGCTCTCAGTTACAATGCTAACATGCTGATGTGTACCATCTTAGTTTGGCATGTTAGTATGGTAAGATTTGGCAATCACCTGAAAACAAAAATGTCAGGGGGCCACCAAACTAATTACAAACCATCCTGAGGGCAAGAGGAGTGTCTGTACCAAATGTTATGGTAAACCATCAAGCAGCTGATGAGACATTTTGCTAAAAAATAAACTTGTCAACCCGCTGTGGCAAAGAACAAAAGTTATGCGATTACCAAAGTAAGTAGAAGTCATCCTTTTAGATCAATTTAAAGATCCAAACCAAATATCACGCCAGTCCAACTCATATTTGTCTCGTAAAAGTCCTTTCTTCAGGTTTTCAAGGCAGAGTTGTGGTCAGACACGGATGCCTATCTTTAGTCTGGTGTGTCATTATTGAAGGAAAGCTCCACAGAGCGCAGAGCAGCCTGGAGGAAAATGAGCCTATTTGATCAGTGTCGCTTTCTGTCGGCCTGTCTGCGCCCCCTGTCATGGGTCTACTGTCTAAATGGCCCTGCTGGATCGTGTTCGCAGATAACTGCCTTGGTAAAGCCTGGCAATCAGAATCATTAATGTAACTTTCCTCCCTGACTGCTCCAAATGGTGTCAGCTTCCAGAGGTGCTTGTTTCTATCCATGTGCACATATGTGTGTGTGAGTTTGTACAGTCGCATGTGTGTCAGGGATACATGATATGCGGAGATCTCGTGTTGGATAATCGTGTGTGCAGTATGTTGCTACGTGTCATACATTGTCTGCACGGATGGTCCCTGCCTTTGTGACAGCATGCTGGTGAGTGTGTGTGGGTGTGTGGGTGTGTGTGTGTGGGTGAAACATCCTTATTTTTTAATAAGGGTGTTTGCAGTGTCAGCTGTCAAATGCCAGACAGCCTCAGATCCCCAACCTGAGAGAAGGGCCAACTCTGCCATCAGAGGCGTCACTCACCTTTGCTTCACACCCATTACCTCACATCTTTTAGTTTCTCTCTGGACTAAATAATGAAAAAATCATTTTTGTCAGTTTTTCATACCAAGTATTTTGGATGCAGGCTGAGCTCTGTCCCTCTAGCTTCATCCATGTGTAGCCATAACTCCTCCTTCTCTTTCTCCCCCTCGCCATAACTCAATGTGGTCGTAACTCTTCTCCCATCTTGCTCTGTATCTTTCAGGCTGTAAGTCTGAGGCTCCTTTTTCCAGCACATAACCAGCTCCATTATTCTAATGTAATTGAACCGAGGGTACGATCAGTCACCCTGGCTGCCTCCGTACTGGATGGTGTGATTGTGAGTGGGTGTGTGTATAATGCCTACCTGTCTCAGTATTACTAGAAAAAAACTGATCTGCAGTCAGTCAAATACACAGTATAGTTTCTTTGTAAAGTGCTCTGTATGAAGAATTAACTTAAACTTAACTTAAAATTACATAAGTACACCTCAAAGCTATAGTGAAAGACAAATAAATGAATTACATTCAAGCTCTTGTCAGACAAGTTCATAAAATACTGCATGCAGAGTTTTTATATGTGTTTTGCGGTGTGACATTTCCATGTGATGTGTTTCATGTTAACCATCACTGATGGGTTCAATGGAGTCCCCAAAAGCAGAAGATAACAGTTCTACACTGCAGGTTTAAAGGATAAGACGAGTGATATTCTATATTTTTGTTATTGTCAACAAATCCCAGGAGAAAACAAAAACCAACAATGTTTTGTTCACCTCTTGACACTTTCCAACTCTCTTTCAAGGCATGTGGCTCTAGGCTGAAAACAGGACAAAAAGCTTTAAGATGAGTCATAAAATGTTTTCTTTCACTTTTGAAGAAGGATAAATAGTCCAGTTTTACAGGACACTGCCGTTTTTTTCATTAACATGCATTCACGCAATCAACTGGAGTAAAGAGAGCCTATAACAGGGTCTATTTTCTGCTGTGGATGAAGACACATTTGAAGCTCCAGTGAGTATTTATGTCAGCAGGACCGTGTATGTGAAGATAAACTACTTCTAGTGCATGAGTGTGGCTCACTGGTGTGTTTTCAGTCATGCTAACGGCATGCCTCAGGGGATGATGATGTCTGTTGGTCAGTTTGACCCAGACTCAAATCACTAAGGATAAATCCTAATAACTTTGGTGATTCCCTTCTCCAGCAGGACTTCACTTTGATTAGTGCTGCTGGTTTTTACCAAGCATGCTAACATGCTAAGGTCAGATGCTAAACAAGGTAAAAACTCCAGGAACCTTTTTTCTCAGAGTACCAATGTGTTTGAGTATAATCAAATGAAGGTGCTAGTATCAGACCACGCCAAATATAGATAAATGTCACACACACTAAGAAAACACATATGCACAAATCGACGTCACCTCCAGCATCATCTCCCGTGTTCTTTATCTCCATCACGGCTCCTCCTACCACATACGCTCCCGCACACACGTTCCAACAGAAATACATGACGACAAGCGTAGCAATGTTGCACAAATTGGCTCCTTACATAAGTTAAAAACAGCTCAGCCCTGAGGGATGTTTTTTTTTTAATAGGTGAACATCCATGAATGTAGACTAAACTCAAGAAAGAGAACTACAGTATATGTGTTAGTATTACAGTATATCTGTGTGGTAAAACATCAGATGCAAAGGTCAAACACACTGTACACGCCCTGAGCAGATCACTGTGCTGTCTGGCTCCTGACAGACAGCTCCAGTAACAGGACGCCACTCACTCCCTCTGACTCATGCCCAGCCTCGTGCCCCGTCACCAGGCCTCCCCGTCTGAACTCAGCTGTGGGGCTTTGATGCGGCCAGAGGGCTGTCTGCTGCAGTCTACTCATGGCTCTGCCTCCCTGCTCACATCACCTCCTGCCTCTGATGGGAGGAGAGCAAGACAGAAAAGATGGAGAAGAAGATAGTGGGATGAGTCTACGTCTCTTTGAACTACAGTGGTCTGTCACTGACACTGTGGGCTGGAATGGCACATGTAGTGGCTGCACTGTTGTGCAAAGGTAGCAGAGGAGCAACAGGATTGCATGCGCCTCCGATCTACCCTCTGATACAAGACTGACCCCTGCAGGGCGGGAGGAGAAATGCTGTGTGGCTGGCACCAGCTAAAATGTGCCATGGCCGTGATGTTTGAAAGGTGATGTGAATCTGTCCAGCTGAAGCCAGGAAATGGTTCTACTGGCAAGGCTTGCAGAGAGGTGGAGGGAGGAAGGAGACAGACCGGACAAAACAGCTCCTGACTTCTCTTCGGTACTCTTTCGCAACAATAATGAAAACCAAGACCTGTGTCTGTGTGTGTGAGTGTACGTGTCAGAGTCCGTGTTCAGGCTGCGATGTGTGTCCAACCTGCGCCTCTTGCCCGTCACAGTCCACTGGGCTCAGTTTCTGTCATTGCACTCAAAGGCCAGTGTCATCTACCATCAGATGTCCATCTCAGGGCACCTACACATGAGAAGAGGAACACACACCTGGCAGACATCAAATCTGAACAGCTTGTTCCCATCCAAGCCAGAACCCTAGAAACCCATCTTGTGACGCAAATCTGAGTGATCTCTCTTACCCTCTACAACAACACCTCATCAGGCCCTGCTCTCTGTCTTTCTTTCTTTGTGTTTCATCCCATCTGTCTTTTTCTCAGTGGTCAGATTTACATGTTTTTATTAATTTATGGTTATAGTCTCACATTACCCACCTAATCTCACCTCACTGACCAAACACTCTGCAGCACACACAGCTGCCTACACAGCTCACTTGTGATGAATTTACATCTCAGTCACAAATTAATGTGAATCACTGTCCAGTGTCGCTCACGTCTATTTTAATTAAGAAGAGTAAACAAAACCAGGCATGAATAAAATGGACTGTAAAGATGTCCTCGCTTCTGATCGGCATAAATGTAATCTAATGTTTCTGAATGCACAAAAATAAAATGTCATAAATGGTCCATTTCTATTTCAGTGTCTGAAGCACGTGCACATGGGTATGCGCATACACGTACCTGGCTGTCTTTGTTCAGACTGTTGTGCCATCAGAGTCACTGTCTGACTGTGTAGTTGCATAACTTGTAAAGACCTGCTCAATAATGCATGGTCAGACTAGACATGGGCAGCCTGACGGAAAACCTTACCTCAACAACGCGCTTTGTCCGGCCAAAGCCTGGATACTTCAGAGACATGACGCGAGGCTGGAGGACAGTGTGCGCGCGTGCATGCGTGTGCGCGTAAAAGAGGAATAGAATGAGGAAGAAAAATAAACTTTCACAATTTTCCCCCAATATATTTTCACTTTTAGTCTTGCTGAGTCAAACAGTGACGGGATTCAGGTAGTGTGAAAATCCCACTTTTACCCAAACACTAGACAGAAACTAAGTCACTTCAACTTTCGGACATCAATGATAGATTAGGGCAGAATAAGGTTATGCCTTAGTTCCGCGGCGCACCGCCTTGTATGAACCACAATTCGTAGTTTGAAAGTGAAGTCCCTCCTCTCACAGGAAGGTACCTGCCCCAAACTTCCTGGACTGGATCTTTGCTGGTGCAGTCTTCCTGCTTCTAAAAACCTAATCAGTGAAGGGACAGTAAACATGTCAGCCCTCCTTCGCAGGATGCCAGGGCCCAGGTGCTCACCGAGGCGGTGGTTTAGTGTGATTCTACGGGAAACGCAAGGCCGGACCTCCCAACCGAACCCCCGGGTCCGAGCGCGACTGCTGACCGGTGGCGGTCGCCCTCTGACGGCGTGCGGTCGCGCACACAGTCGGTGGCAGCACACGGAGGTGGCGGATCCTGTGGAGGTGGATTTAAAGCGGTTAGAGGGGGAGGACGACGGTATGGACAAACTTCATGTGAGATATAACATAGTCCAAATCACACTGACAAGCTTTACATTCTGTAAATACACACAGTTATAGATTACACATTATAATAAAGGCTGTAAAGGGGAATAACAGGCTATATTCCCACAGTGGCTGGAGCTCATGGAAAATTACTGTATTTAGAGAACATCAGGATATCCAAGTCTTAGCCGAGGCGTTTGGAGCAGTATCTTTTTACTTTTTCTTTTGTCAAATGTTTATTTCCTCACAGTTTTTCTTTCTGTACTGAACACCAGCAGCAAAACACAACATGTTACTGAACAGCACTAACTGGGTGGAAGCCCATTTTATAAATTAATAGATAATAAATAAATAAATAGTGGAAAACTATAAATATATAAGTCTGTATGTCCTGTCTATATATTAAAGCTGCAACTAAAAATGATGAATGTTTGGTCTACTATCTATACTCTGAATTAGCCGATGAATCACCAGGAACAGTACCCATCATAGCTCACACCAGTTTCTAAATTGTAATTTAATTTGTTGCAACATATGACAGGGAAAAGCAGCTCATTCTCACACTTAAAATAGCTGTAACAGTCTAAAGTTTGTTTTAAAATTGACTTATTAACAGTTGATCATCTAAATGTTTTTTTTGGTAATAAATTAATTGCTTTAGTTATACCAATAAGCCGTAATAATTTTGAAATATGCTATTTGATTTACGCCAGTTTCTAGTTTTCCTGGCAGCCCTAAGTAAAGACATAAATACTTGATAAACTCACAGTTTAACTAAAAATAATGAAAACTTGAATGAACTTTTAGCTGCTTTCTCTTTCTCAGGCATTGTGGAGGTGCTGATGTGTCGACTCAAGGCGAGAAACGCTCTGGGCCACGTGTTCGTGTCACAGGTGAGCATTCCTCTACGCTACCACAGACACACACAATGCACGCGTGTACACACACTGACTGAGACACCGTGTCCTGTGCGTGCAGATGAGGGAGCTGGTGTCCACTCTGTCCAGTGACACAGCAGTTCGTGCGGTTGTCTTCAGGAGTTTAGTGCCAGGCGTTTTCTGTGCAGGTGAGGGTTCACTTTAACGTCTGACACAGGTCGAGCATCCACTAAGCCAAGTGTGAAGGTGTATTATGATGATGTGTACATAGGCGCCGACCTGAAAGAAAGAGCTTTAATGAACAACGCTGAGTCTGATCTGTTTGTTCACGGCCTGCGATCCCTCATGAGTCAGATAGGTGCGTAAGAAAGAGGAAACCTTCACATTGAGCAGTTATTTACAAAAAACAACAAAACGTATGCATGATATATAAATCTGTCACCCTCCCGGCAGCGTCATTACCCATGCCGACCATCGCAGCAATGGACGGCGTTGCCTTGGGAGGTGGGCTGGAGCTGGCCTTGGCTTGTGACCTCCGCACTGCTGGTGAGTGACCTCTGAACCTGAACCGGATGAGTCAGCGTCCCGCCTGAGAAACATTTTCTTCTTTTCTTCCTTCAGGTGACGTTAATGGGCTACGAAAGGGGATGTCATGTTCTCTTCACAGCTGTCACCAATCCAGTCATATTAGATCAGTGGTTCAGTCTAAGTGGGATGGTTGGGGGATAGCAGCACCCACTTAGGGCCATTTTCGTAGACTGACAAGTCCCTTATCCCATCAGTGTAGATTAGAGGAATGGTTCTCAACCTGGGCGTCAGGACTCCCCAGGGGTCACAAGAAATAACCTGAAGGGGTCACAAGAAGGCAAACAAGTAAGAAGAAAAGATGAAAAAACAGTGTTTCCTGTTGTGAAATACTGGAAAGTTGCACCTCCACAGAGCTCCAGAAAAACATTTCAAATGAAACTGTGAACTTCCCACAGCTCATAGACATACGTGACCTGTGACAAGGCGTCAGTCATTGGTATGTGTTCTTTACAAGGTGTAAGAAGATTCTGTCTTAGCCTGACCTGCAGCTTGTAGATCCATTTATTCATGTTTATTTATTCTTAGTATTTACAGCATCGGACTTTCTTATCTGGTTTGTAAAATACTCTTTTCAGTCACGAGTTGTAGAAAGTCATGCAAAACACAGTTTTTATTGCAATAATTTATATCTGTTATACTTTGAATTGTTTGTAAGAGTACAGGGCAGACACAGGGGCAGACAATATTGTCACTAGAGCTGCAGCGATTGCTCAATTCATCGATTACTGATTGGCAGAAGAACGACTGGCAACTATTCTGACAACTGATACAAGTAATATTTGTTAGAGTTATTTTTTAAGGAAAAAGGCAAATTATTTGGTGGGTTTTCATCTGAAATGCAAGGATTTCATACTGTCCTTTGTCAAATATGATGGTAATCTGAACATCTTCGGATCTGGTGACAAACTAAACAATGTGAAGAGGGCACTGTGGTTTCAGGTTTCATAATATGGACAGTTTCAACTGTCCTAAACCTGCTTCAGTTATACATTCATTTGTGGTTGCTCCTGAGAAGTTGACATTTTGGAGATGTGCGTTTTTCACCCAGTGCTAATGATCTGCTGCTGAGCTCAGGGACTAATGATCGCTAGTCAGGCCAGACACATCTGCCCAGCTGTCCACGTAGGCGGATATACACACGATTGGTTAAATCAGTCGTGGCAGCTCTGTGATTGGCCGAGCGCTGACGAGCTAGGTGAGCAGGTGTTTGCGTCTATTGCTGTGACAGAGGCATCAGTCAGACTTTAACGCTCCTCCCCTGCTTAATGGCTCAGACCTTCAACTGTCCTCTGTGTTTGTGTGTGTTTCAGCATATTCGGCACAGATGGGTCTGATTGAGACGACACGGGGACTGCTCCCAGGGGCGGGTAAGACGAAACAGAGGTCACAAAAATAACGCCCTTGCGAGGCACCAAGCGTGTCAGCGGAGAGACAAAGCAGCTGTGCCAGGAGTTGACCTTGATGTTGTTTGTCCTGCAGGGGGCAGTCAGCGTCTGCCGCGGATGGTGGGCATCACTCTGGCCAAAGAGCTCATCTTTACAGGTGGTGTTCCAGAAACGCTGACGTGTTGCCTTTATCGCTCAGAGAGGTTTTTATCTATCACACTCTCCCTGTCTCTCCCTCGGTGTGTGTCTGCTTTCAGGTAAGCGTGTGGGAGGGCAGACAGCTCTGGAGATGGGGCTTGTAAACAGAGCTGTAGAACAGAACCAGACAGGAGACGCTGCCTACAGAGAGGCACTCAGCCTGGCCAGAGAGATACTGCCCCAGGTTAGAATACAAGCACACACTTCTTCCTCCCTGCCACAGCTCAGATACTGATGCATCCATCCTCCTGCAGGCCAAGGACCTGCTCCGCCTCCCCAAAGCATCACGTCTGCTTTCTTGTCCACCTCTTTTCATTCCGCCTTTCTCTCTTCCCGGTGTTTTCTTCCCACCCCACCTCTCCTGCTCCCTGCTCCCTCCTCTCTCCTCTTCTCTCCAGGCCTCTGTCGCTCCATATTTCTTTCACTCCACTTCAGATGCCCGCAGTTGGCGGGGCCAGAGTGGCAGTCAAGTGGAGAAATGGACCACAAATAGCACCACGCACACACCGACAAACATTAACAGACACATGCTTGTGTTGGTGTGGACTGAATGATTGACAGGAATTTGCATTGAGTGAAAGTGAGTGAGGAAGGATGGAGGAGATAATCAGCTTCAGGAGCCCTCGTTGTGGCTTCCTGTAAAATATTTCTAGAACTTTTTAAGCGCCGAAGAAGGCGCTGAAATGTACGAAGTCCCTGCGGCTGCATTTGAACACAATTTAGATTGGTACTGCAATTAAAAAGTTGGAGGATCTGCAAAAAAAAGGAAAGAAACTGAGGTGAAAATCCTCTGAAGCGGAGATATCCTGAGCTCTAGCACCAAGAACAGATCCAAACTCTACTCTCTAAAGCCTACATTTCCCAAAACACAGCTTGGCTGACTTCCTTTCACTAGACCCTCTCTGCCCTGCAAAGACCAACATCTTTCAAACTCACTCAAAGGTTCCCTCTCAGAAATTTCTGTTTGAGATAACCCTCATGACGTCGCTAGGACACTGTCTGGGTTTTTTCTAGATTTCACAACTTTCACAGTGAATGTGCGAATATGACCAGTGCCATTAACATCTTAAATATTTCATTTCTGTCATCCAGGGTCCCATCGCGGTGCGGATGGCAAAAGAGGCAATAAACAGAGGCGTCGAGGTAGATATCGATTCGCAGATCATCACATTTTCTTAACCCCACTGATCGCAGTGACTGAAATCTGTCTCTTTCAGGTTGACATTGGCTCAGCAATGGCAATAGAGAGGATGTGTTACGCTCGGGTAAGACTCCCAGTGTTAACTTACTGTTAAAAAGATAAAAGTATCTTATAGTTTTTTATTTTAATTTTTTTTTAATCTAAACTCTAAAATAGAGGCTGATTGATATGGGATCAATGAGAGTGAAGAAAATCATATGATCACATATATGATACTAATGCATGTGCGTCTCTGAAACAACCGACATGTGATCCTTAAAAAAACCTGTAAGCACTGCTTTGAGCCCAGCTTTGATGCTCACTCTCTGACATCTGTGAAACCCTCTGAGACCGTCTCCGCTCAGATCGTTTGCTGTAATCCTGCTGCCCTCTCTCCTCAGGTCATCCCCACGCGGGACAGACAGGAGGGCATGGCTGCCTTTATAGAGAAGAGACCCCCACGGTACACTGGGGAGTAAAGTCTATGGATCTATTGAACTTCTCTCCCACACAGACGCACGCCGATCTCTGTAACCCCATGTCTGATAGGCAATTAGCTCCCATTGATTGTGTGTGTGTACACCCCAGCCAGTGTCAATACATGAGTTAAGGTCAGCGCGAGTTCTCAGTGGTGACTGTTTGCTGCTTTTATGACACAACGTACTACGACGAAAAGGTTTAAACTCGTTTTATTTCCCTGTTCCAAGCTCCATGGGTGACGTGAAGCTAATTTTTGCAATAAAGAGGCATCACAAGTGTCATCTCCAGTTTATGGGAATGTACATTCTTTATTTCCAAACTTGAAAACGTGACTCTCAGCAGTAACATGGCACAGTCAGAGCAGACATACACTCATACAGTATCTTGACTTTTTACATCCTCCGTCTGATTTAAATTGTTATGATAAATTAAAACGGGCCCTCGTCCAGGGAGATGTTCAGGGGCTCAACTAAACAATCCGACGTTACAGACCGATTCTGTGGTCTCTGCATCTCTTTGCCCCTGTTAAAGCTGATGAGATCAGCTGGGGACACATGCACCAATCAGCAAGCTTATACAATTGATTCGCAGAAAACAATAAGGCCATAATTCACTGAGCAGATAACATGATGTGTGTTTTGCTGATGGCTGTTTTAGAGTACCACTGATATTATCTCTGCTCCTATTACTACATGTTCATGGAAGTCCTGACCTGTGACCTGTCACTGTTTCTGCTGAAACCTTAATAAAGTCACAGTTTTATGAAGGGTTTGAAAGCAGTTTGAAGAAGCAATATTAGTTATGTCTGCATAGAGGATGATGATATCGACTTAATGAGAATTAAGTTTCGCCAAATGGGGGTTTCTCTTGACAGCAGAGGTTATATGTTACAATGGGATTGTGGAGGATACTAATGTCACATGGCCAGTCATTTCAGAACAGAAAATAGCATTGAATATTTCCAGGATCCTTTGTTCTTAGTCGGATGAACAACAGAACATACAGTATCATAACGTCCATGCAACCAATCTCAACCAGTCCCAAACAAACCGTTACCATTTCTCTCATTCTTTTTATTATTTACAACTTACATACGCTCTTTTAAGTACAGACGTACATACACACATGCTCGCACCGAAGTGCTGTCTCTGTCTTTAAGACACCGACGCATTGGGAAGCACAGCGAACATACCAACATATATATATATATATATATACACGGGTTTCTCAAAGAGAAAACGACTGTGGCTCAACACATAGATCCATCATAATACTGACCATATTATTATTGCCATTTGTGTCCAGACAATAAATGATGGTATAATTTCAACTTATTGTGAATTCAACTCTTTTGTTGTACAGCACTGCTGTTTTTTTCTGCCGCTGATTCGTCTGGTTTAGGGACTGCCAAATGTTAGAGAAAGAAAAGCACTCTAAGAATCACACCTCCTCTATAATTTAGGTTTTCACTATTAATATTTGTAACATCGGAACCCACTGAGCACACCCTTGGCAAGAGTCCTGCCACATCAAATCAAAGGCATTAGCTGATAAAAGACTAAATGAAGTGAGAGCAACAGCAGTATTTGCGAACCCAGAGGCATGGCTTTCAGTGAACAGAACACTGCTATAAAGAAAACAAGCAGGCATTCCTAAAATGAACAATACAAGCATTCAGGCAAACTCCAGCATGCTTGAGCTCACAGCAGCATCATGCGTATATCTAATCAGCTAATCAACCAATTCAGACAACCAGAGCCATCAGTAATGTATCGGAGGGTGTCGACCCTCAGTTGAGCTTTCGGAGGTTTGATCCGGGACTGAGAGCTGTATGTGTGCACACGTTTTTTTGGTATAAAATATGTTTTGAGGCCTGTGTCGGACTACAAGAATGTGCGCAGACACAAACCTCTGCTGAGATTTGAGCCTAACTGACCAACAGTTCTTCTCATAATTTAATCTTGTTTAAATCACATGAATAGCACACACAGAAATATTTTTTTGTTTTGAAACAAACACAAAGAAAATAAATAAAGTTTGTGTGTGCAAAGAATTGCGTAGTGTTTGTCCTTAAATCTTGACTTTCTAGGCATTCTTGATAAAGTGTTTATACGTGGTATGCGCATACATGTGTGCGCATACACATACAAAATCCCCTCTGTGGTGGGACCCAGCTTACATTCTCCTCTTGGTCCGGGAGCCTCATTTTCTGAAAGATAAAACGTAAAAGAATGAAAAACCTCCAGCTACTGTGTAGCGGATGGAGCAAATGACCACTGGCGTACGTGGCTTCACCTCTGCCTGCTTATTGTGGTGGCACGCGACGATTTGTCTGTGTTGGTGCGCACTGGCCGGTGCGAGCTCTGTGGTTCTGCAGGCTCTCCAGGATGCTCTTTGCCAACAGTCTGACATCTGCGTGGGTCTGTGGGTGTGCATGAACAAGCTCCAGCTGCTGCAGGCCGCCCTCCTCCAACAACATGCTGCAGTAACGAGCGGCTGCAAACACACAGGGTAATACAGTATTAAACCTGTCAGCGGCTTGGGTGGGTGAATAAGTAACTGCTTGAACAGATGACAGTAAAGAATTTGTAAAACTGTGCGAACACTGTTGGTTTAGCATGTGCGTGAATCTGTGTCTTACCATTCTTGCTGCAGACATGTTGCATGGCCCAGGCTGCCCACAGCTGCACACCCGGGGTGTGAAAGCACTCCAGTAGGGGAAAGAAGGGATTAAATGACCTGCAGAATAATGAGCAATAAGAATTTGTTTAGACTGTATGTCACGTATTCATGTTAAGGTCTTGACTCATTAGACGTCTAGAAAATGTAAATTCTAAGTCTAATTTACACAAATGATCAGTATGAAGAGAAGTACAGAACATTTTTCTGACTTGTTTTTCATGGTATTCTCTCTAACTGGATTAACAAATACTGTAATGAATATAAAGGAGCAGCTTCTCACCTGTAGGCCACCATTTCACACTCGGGTGGGGGCCACTTCATAATGACATCATGCTAGGCAGACACACAAATGCAAAAGAGTCAAACCAGCTTTTTAAAGAACCGTGTACAGTGTAGACATGCAAGAGTTAGAGGAGTTTTAGATTCCTACAAGCTGCTGCAGCAGTGAGGAGCGAAGATCAGGGCTGAGCGTCCAGGCTTCCTCCCCCCGTGACGTCAGATGTGCGAGGATGCCCGCGGCGAAGTAGCTGACCTCCACCTCTTGGCTGTGCAGCAGACTCCTGATGTGGTCCAAGAACCCCTGCACCATCAGCTCCCCATGCAGCTCCCCGACCTCTGCGATGTTGTTCTACACAACAAAAGGTGAGAAAGGAATAATGATGTCTTAATGTTGCAAATTTATTCAACACTGTGATTTTGTAAAGGGTAATAAGACAGCAGGAAACTCACCAGCAGGCCGAGAACCTTCTGCTGAATGGAGGACTCATTGGGGAAGGACTGCAGAGGGGTTGGGTAGGAGAGTGGGAGGTATGGAAATAAAACAGTGAGTAAGCCCGCCCTAAGGCGTACATACTTATACAGCACAACATGTGATTAAGCTTGAAGATTAACTGGTATGATCCTCTGCTCTGAGGCGTTTTCTATGTAGTGCTTATTGTTTATTGCGTATTAACATATCTGTGTACCTCTAGAACTTTAATAAACAGATCCAGGCCCTGGTTCTCGATAAAATGGCGGCACGTTGTTGGTGATTCATCAGTGAGGTTCCACAGTGCACTCAGTGTAAATTTGAGGGTGGCGTCCACCACGCCCTGAGTAGCCTTCTGGCGCACAATGTGGAGCAGTTGCTGCAGGGGAGGAGTTAACGCATTTATGAAAATTTGCTTTTGTGGTGAATTAGCACAGATGACAGAAAATAGCAGAGATGAGAATCTTACTTTTACTATAAACAGCTCTGCTCCCAGTTGAGCTGTCTGCTCTGTGGACAACTGGAAAAAGGGGAAACATCTATCAGTTTAGGAAAAACTCTTTAAATGTGCTAGGAATGCATGAATGATACAACAAAATGTACCTTAGCAGCCAGGATGGAAATAATAGCCACGGCCATCCTCTGCATGTTCTGGTCTTCATGGTTGCAGAGCCACTGCATCACTAGTTTGGCGGCTTCAAACCTTCCAAACAGGAAGGGAGACCAAAACATTTCTACTGTAAACACACGATATCTTTGACAGACTTAGTTTAATGCCATGAACTGTCAAGTATTTTACTGTATGGTTTCCTTTGGCACTGCTTTCCTTCATGTTTTAGCTCTTTTAAATGCTTTTGAGGTGTGTGTGTACTAGAACTACATGTTAGACTTTTATCCAAAACGCTACAGTACAATGAGTATTTCTCACCTGTTGAACGGAACCTCCTGCAAAATGCGGTCACTGCACAGAGACAGCAGGCAGTTCTTCTGCAGCTAGAGACAGATGAAACCGAAACAGGCATCAGTCCACAAACTAAACTACGTACAGACCCCAATGTGTTCATGTACTATTCTCTTTGTGGTTTACTTTACAGACGCAGTAAAATGTGTGCTCAGAATTACTATTTTTATGTCTGACTCGGGGCCTATGCAAGACAAAACACATCAGACTTTTCACACTGGTAGAGCGAAGGAAATACTTATTTGGCTTGTCCGTTGTTGATGGGAACTGGTGAAATGTCAAACACTTGTATTGTATTTCCCCTGTTAAGTTCCCTGTGCTGGTAACTATGTGTATTATTATGCGTGACAACCGGCTAAATGCAGTCATTGTTGTTTTCTGGGACTTGCATGACACGCATGCCTCATGTCACAGCAAAGGGAAGCTACCTGCTGGTGGTTGGGGAACGTCCTCATGGCCTCCAGCAGTAGCTGAGTGACAGTACTCAGCAGTCGCACTGGCATTCCTGCTGCTAGGTCCTGCTTCGTCAGGTTAAACACGCAGGCACTGGCTGCCAGCTGGACATTCAGAGTGGCGGGGTGATTCTTCATACCCAAAACTACCAGCTAGGATAAAAAAAACAAAAGGGTGAGACAGATGAGTAACGTTGTAATATGTATAATGGGAGCGGGTGTCTGAAATGTGGGTAGGAGGATAAATGTGACTGACACTAGACATAATGCTTTTGAAATAAATATGTGGTTCAAATACGGCATTTAATGTTTTGAGTGAGCATGAAAACCGATGGAATATGACAAATTATGAGTTCAGTCTTAATAGCTTGAGAGGAGCGTATTTAAACTGGGTTTACCTTGAGGATATCGGGCCTTGGTTTCTCCATGACATGCGTCAGGCTGAACAGATGAAACAGAGCTTCTCTCACAAAACCTTCCCTCTCACTGTAGCGACGCAGGGCCTCACAGATCTGGGTCTCGTTGGCTTCTCCTGTTACCTGATTATTCACAAAAGGCGCTTTACAGTAACGAACATTAGCTTATGTGGACAGTTATCAGTTTTAATGCACACGTCCATATCTACCTTTAGATTTCCCTCTCCAGAGAGGAAGTCAGAAAATCCAGCGTCTGTGGCCAGGAGTCCGACAAAGGTCATCCCTGGTCTCTCCTCAACAAATGCCTTAACAGCTGCATCTGTCACCTGCAACATTCAAACATGGAAGTAACTACCACTTGGCTCTACAACCCACATGTTTTCTTCCAAAACTTACTGAAATACTCATAGACCAACACAAAACACACACACCTGTTTCCTCCCTGACACATCCAGGGAAACTAGAGCTGGCAGGATCCCTGGCTGTCCAAGCAGTTGACGAGCCACGTCAGAGGTAAACTGCTTATCATCACTAATGTCCAGGTGCTGCACAGCAGGATTTCACACAAACAGACACAATAATATTTTTAGTAAAACACAAACAAGCATAGCAGGTGAAATGACAGAGAAAGTGTGGGAAAAAACATCAAACTTTAACATCAGAATGTTAGAAATAAGATTAGAAATATTAGAAAGCTTAATCCAGCCATCAACTAACCTGCAATACATCCAACTGGCCAATAACTCCCAGCAGCTGAGCGGTGCTCATCTCCAGCCTTTTCAGCTGGTGCAGTGTTAGTGAGCGCAGACGCTCCTTCAGGCCCAGCAGTGGGCTCAGGTTGGTCACCGAAGTGTTGGACAGATCCAGGCTCTCTAGCCGTGGCAGGGAACACACATCAACAAGCCCAGAGTCATAGAAGTCTACATTGGCTAGAGAGAGGGAGCGGAGGCCCTGGAGGGAGCTGAAGCGATACCGGATTGGTTCCTCCAGAGAGGACATGGTTAGACCGGTTAGGACAAGTCGCTGGAGGGACTCCTGCAGGGTGTTTCGAGACAAAATCAGAAACAATAAGTCCGATTGATTTGATTGACATGAAGAAATGTTTAACACTGAGGGAGAAAAGGGCATTTCAGCAGCATGTCCTTTTTTAAAATTCACATAAGTTGATAGCCATCACTTTACCTGACAATATTTATTGGTGGCCAGACCCTGTAAAATATCAGGAATAGTGAGGTCTGCGTTGACCCTGGCAGCATCCAGCTCCAGCAGTCTGTGTGGGCAGAGAGCTTTCTGAAAGGCCTCTGCAGAGATTCGCGCGGTACGGATGCAGGCTCGTCTCAGGCGCAGGTATTCACAGTTTCTAAATATACCCACTGTGCTGTCATTCAACGGACCTGAAATGGAATATGTAGTGTTAAGGTTCATCTTTGGGTTCGTGCAGGACTGAGTATGACAGAGCCTTACACAACGCTACCTCTGTTTATCTAAGGCATGGTCTTGGTTAACATACCATCAGATATCATTTAGTATGTACAAAAATGTCAAACGTCACACGGGAGTTGCAAGAATTTGAGTAATCATCACGCGATGGCTGTAATTTTAGGAATTTTATGGTCCAACGAGTGACTTAACTGTGTAAAAGACTATGGATCTTTACTACAGTGGTTTTGTATGCTCAGGAATCAGCAGCTCTTAGCTGATCAGGTGTGTCTTTAAAGGTCCAGGTTTACCTTCAGTGGCCATCTTGGACAGGAGCTGGTCCGCGAGCTCTTGTGGGAAGAGCACAGCCTCTCTGAAGCACAGGGAGCCATCAGGGCGCTTTACACAGAAACACTCCAGATTCTGGCTCACATAAGTCAGGCACAGGTCTGTTAGAGCCGCTGGAGACGCATCATCCTACAAATCAAAAAAGGGGATGTTTGTTGCAAGTAATGATTGAGCATGTAAAATATACGCCATACAAATTACGGTTTAATTTTTAATTTTTAAACTTACCGTGTTTAAGAAACTACAGGCCATGGTTAAAAGGAAACTCCAGCTTTAGCTCGCCTGCAACCGACAGCCGGTATGTTTACCGCAACACGGAAAACTGCCGCTTTGCCCGCAGGCCGTCGTCTCAGTTTGCAGTATTCACCTGTCTGAGAGGCTGTCGCTATGCTAATCTGTTTGACAGGACAGTAACTAAGAAAAGAGGACGACGAACGAGCACCAACGAACGTTAGCGGCGACACCAGCCAGCTAGCTCACTTGTTGTCGCCTCCGTTGTGCAAAATCGCTCTGCGTGCAAAAATGTCGAAAGCTGTCTTCTGTGGCGGAATTCATGTTCAAAAGACACCGACTAATCACTGACACAGGAGCCGGTAGAGAGTGTAGCTTTCACGGCGAGCAGTCGGGAGGTCTATTTTTGACTAGACTGACTAGACAGACAGTAAACAAAGGTCACAGCACTGGAAGTACATTAGCGAGGGGGCTGGACTACGGAAGCTTGCGAAGGACGGTTATGAAACCAGGAAGAGATCAGCAACATCCATGCTGGAGACGCGTACGATTTTGTTCCTCTTCTGTTTTTAAAGGAAAACTGTTTTTATAAGTACTTGTAGTCCGTTTTCTTAGCATCTTTGTGGTGAACGTTAATCCGTGATATTGTGGTTTGTATTTTAACGAAACGTTTTTGTAACGTTTTCGCTCTTTAACTCATTCACCAAGGTCACAAGTAGCAGTGAATGAGTTGGAGCTAAGGGCTCAACACATGTGATTATAGTAGAGTTAAAAGGCGTGCAAGGTGAAATATGGCAGGACTTGTAAACTTTGAAGATGAGAATGAAGTGAAGCAGTTTTTGGACAATTTGGGAGTGGAGTACAGCTTCCAGTGCTACAAAGAAAAGGATCCCGAAGGTAGATTTTCTTCGCTGTTCACATATCAGTGGTGCTGAAACAATTAACACCCGCTAGAGAAGGAAACTGAAAATTTGATTTGTGTTAGTTATGTTTGCATTATCATCTCTCCATGTAAAATGTTTTTCTTAGGGTGCCAGAGGCTCGCAGACTACCTAGAGGGGGTGAAGAAAAACTATGAATCTGCAGCTCAAGTGCTCAAACACAACTGTGAAACAAATGGTCACGGAGAGAGCTGCTATAAACTGGGGGCTTACCATGTCACAGGCAAAGGTAAAACAGCAGTGTGGCTTTTTATGGCATTCCTGTTTACCCACCCTGGTGTGTGTTTTCATATTGCATTTTGTTGGGATGGAGTTTTAAAAGTTGAAAAGTTCAAAGGTTAAGATCATTAAGTCGTCACAGATTGAAACAACAGAAAATGGAAATATGATACTATACAGAAATGGAAAGCATTGGTATGCATGGTGCTTCGCTTCAGTACACGTGTGCTGGACAAGACTATGACATTAAGTTAAACATACTTATTGAAGTGTCGCATTCATGGAAATACTGGTTACATTGCAAGATAAGTTTTACTAGAAATGATATGAAAACAGAAGTGTGATGCTCTTTTTTGGCGTGGTCCAAGGTTATATGTGGTAGTAATTGGCTCACAGACCAAACTCACTAGAATTAGTGTTGGATTATGTAATATTATTGGGTCATCATACCAAAACCTTTGCTTTTAATACTGCTTAATGTAAGGATTTACTTGTTTATCATCTGTTTGATTTGATGGTATTCCTATTTTACTGTTATACTATTGTGACAGACTTAAAATGCAACTTTAAGGTGACAGTTTGAGCTGCTGAATATTGTTCACACACAAACATATCAATGTAAAATTCCTGAACTGAGTATTTAAAGTAAAATTATATTTTATACTACTACATACAAAAAATGTTTACCAGCCTTTACTTATAATTTTGGATGCAACACTTCTAATGTCTTTTAATGGTATATTACCATTTTATTTAAGTGATGATTTTGAATTCTTTTCACCAGGTGGAGTGACTGAATGTCTGAAAACAGCCTACTCCTGCTTTATGCGCTCTTGCAATACTGGAGGAAAGAAGTCTATTGATGCCTGCCATAATGTTGGACTGTTAACCCATGATGGACGAGCTGTGGGCGGAGAGCCTGACCTCACAACAGCTCGGCAGTACTATGACAAGGCCTGCGCCGGTGGCTTCGCTCCGTCCTGCTTCAACCTCAGCGCTTTGTTCATTGAGGGCAATTCCAAAGGAATGGCGCCGGACATGACTCTTGCTTTGAAGTACGCTAATAGGGCTTGTGAGCTGGGACATGTGTGGGGCTGCGCCAATGCCAGTCGTATGTACAGACTTGGGGACGGTACTGACAAGGATGAGAAGAAAGCAGAGGAGCTGAAGAGTCGAGCGAGGCAGCTGCATGGTTTGCAGAAGGAAAGGCAGCTCAAGTTTGGAGAGTGAATGTGACAAACTTAAATTCTATCATCTTTATTTTGATTTGTCTACACATGTGGTTTTCAGTCAAGTTGTTGTAGGAACAAGTGTGCACAAACAAAACCTCTTTTGAGAGCTCAAGGGTAGGAGAACGAATAGTTAAATTGGCCTGTTTACCTCATTTACAGCCAGTAGACAGTAAATTCAGGGAACAATGTAAACTTGGCTATTTGTGTTTGTGGATTTCAGCCCATGTATACAGTATAATGTTAATGTAAAAGCAATAAAATGATCTGCATTTAATGTAAAGCAGTTAACTATAGATGATGCTTTTGAAAGTCTGACTTGTGATTGAGAAATGATTAGGCAGGGGGCAATATGAACTAATAGCGCAGTCATCATGAAGTGCATCAGCTTTTATTTTTGTTTAGGTATCTCTGGGGTTTATTATCAGTATATGTGGCACTGTTAAAGGAATGAATGTGATTTATTTTGACAAAAAACTTGGAGAAACTGGCAAACGTTTCTGAAAAATTGTGCAGCATCAAATTTGTGAAGGTGTTTAAAATGTATTCGAGCATCATTTTTGTTAATTTTTCATTTTTTAATAACAGTGAGACAAAACACATCAGAGTTAAAGTCTATATAATGTTGAACATTTCAATAAAGAGGATGCGGCAAATTGGCGTTTCGACCACTAGGGGGAGTCAGAATCAAAGACATGAACTTTGCGCTCTTTTCAAATTTAACAGGGCGCTTGATCCTGGATGACTACCACAGACAAGGAGGTGTGCGACTTCCATCTGTCAACATTTTAGCCGACGCTATAGGTTACGTAGCATCCATCATATTCTCTCGACTGTGACCAAAGTAGTCATATTAAATAAATAAATAAATGAATAAATAAATAAACAAACAGACAAAAGCCACTGAGTTGAGGATGGTAGGCGTACTGATCCGTTTGCACGCTGGAAGCTCCGCCCATTAGCCTTGCGCCTCCTCAGCCCTCATTCAAAACAGAACACAGCTGTTGCGAGGCGCAGCGTCGTGTCACGAGCGTTAGCCCCCCAAAACTGTTAGCCGGCTGCCGCTTGGCTTCTGTCGGCCTCTGATGTCCCTGCTGGAATATTGGAAGAAGACAGAGGAAAACGGCGCACTTCGGTAAGTTACTCAACAGTACGAGGCGAAGTTTGTTATCGTTTGCGACATCATGTGGAAAATCCCTCCCCGGCCGTCGAGTTAGCTAGCTAACGTACGGTTAAACCCCGTGGACGCTTTGGTTGTGTTGCATTTTATATGCAGGATGCCCCGTTATCAAAGTAAACCGACATCCATCAAGAGGAGGAGGGAGAGGAGGGAGTGCTGGGACATGGAGATGCAAGAGAAACGATAAACTTAACGCAGAGGCATGTTGGGTCCGTCTCTAGCTCGGTGCATTGGTTTAATCCAGCCGTTATTTTATTTTCTCCTCCACCCACGTGAAGATGCTTTCGCCCCGCCGCACACCGAAGAAGCAGCACCGGGCAGTTTGATGTAATTGTAATAACAAATCACGCGCTCCCTCACCGAGCTAAGTTAGCTCGCGAGTCGAGCTAGCGACATCATGCTAATATGGAAACCTTTCAGAAAAGAGTGGGGAGAATCAGCGATTTGTGATGCAGTTTTACTTTTGTTTACTTTAGTCGCTACGCAGTTCACGTCCGTTTCGGGGAAACCCGGGGACTTCACGTCGACCTGTCTGTGCTGTTAGCCCAGCAGAGCTTATTTAACAGCCACTGCAGACACTCTGCTCTGGATAGCTCATTGGCGGCGAACCCCCTGCACAGTTGCCCTCCGGGGAGTGCTTTGGGTGTGGCGTGGGTTCACCCACCAACAATACCGTGTACAGCCCATAGCCCATCTAGTCTTAGGCATAGCATATCATGGTTATAGAATAGTCACTGAAGACGTATTGTGAGGACAGTTTTAAAGGGGTAACCTGGGGTGACTCTATTTAAAAGTGGTGAGAGGTTCATCCCCAAGTTCAGGTGGTAGGTGTGTGTCCAATAAGTCTCACCAACATCGCTCAGAACCAGCAAGCTGCTCCACACGTGTTTAACTGCCTACCTCCATTAATGTAATCTAATTTGTTGATCAATAACATCATTTTAAATGAGTGATAGTCTTCAATTAGATATCTATTTCTTGTAGCTCTGTGCCAGGTACTATTACGACTACAAAGAGCATATACAAACCTATCATTAATCAACCTGTAGGCCGTGTCTCAGCTGTTGTATTGCAGCCCAGATTAAGATATGTTGACCTTTTTGTGTCAAATGAATAGTGAAACTAGTGTTCTGATAATAATAATAATAATCAGTGCAACATGTCCTGTCACTGTCTGCATTGCTAAAACCTTTGTGGGCTGTCTAACCGCACTTAATTTTATCATCATTGTCATTGTTCCCTTAATTTGTGAGGTCAGGGACGTTCGCAGATAAGTACATGCACCGAGGGCACACACACTTGAGTGGGCCTGCTCTATTAGCTGTCAAGCAGAATTACTTTTACGCTGAATTCATGTCTTTTTCGCTATTAGGCTGCCCTTTTTCTCCCTAAAAACAGAGCCCGCCTCCCCCCCGCACGCTCAAATCTTCCATCTAACGCACTCTTTGTTAGTGTCCTGTGTGACGCTGCTGTAGCTTACCCCTCGCAACCCATTTTAAAGGGCTCTAAGGAATGTTCCATATCGATATTTAGTATGGTTGTGTGGAGCTGCTGTTCTCAACACTTAACATACGACCTGGAGGTCACTGGTTCAGACTCATGACTGGCATGCCTTTACAGTGCTGTGGTGTCTTGTTATGCAGGGGAGACCGAACCAACCCCTCTCGGCTTCAGCTGTGTCCTTTAACCGTAAAACAGATACAGAATTGAATTTTGTTGCAGCCGCGCCAGTGTTGAATGCATTGCTTGATGGAGTGGGTTGGATAAAACTACAAAAACTACAGTGAGACATGAAGCCTGATCTTTTTTCCAAATATAGGAGATTCTCAGTCTACTACATGTCAGAGAAAGAATCTGTCTGGAATTCCTCTTTGGTTTTTACTTTTTCTAATTATTATTATTATTGTTGTTATGCAGCACTAGTGAAAGTTTAACTTGCAGGACAGTGGTCAGGGTGTATAAAGGACACAGCTGAGACATTTACTCAAGTAATCTAAGTACTGGGGCTTAGGTTTTAATCCAATCCAGTATGGTTGATTCAGTATTCAATCTAGCGCGGGGACCTACGCTTCTGGCAACACAAGTCCCATCTGTACATCTGTTTACAAATACATTATTGAGTTATTATTGTGTGTCTTTGGCTTTATTGTCTTCTTTGTCCCTCTCACGTTGCATACCGGTTGATTGTCAACATAAACGGTATGAGGGCCCAAAGGATATAAGCACACTTTGTTGGTTGGAGAGTGATGTTCTAATTTTCAGTTACATCAGTTTCTGTCCAACACATAAATATTAAGGGCTAAATCCTTAGTCTTTGCACAGATGTAAGTCTATGCGTCTTAATTAAACTAAAAAAAATATATTCAGAGGGTTTACTTCGAGGATGCAGTTCCAGTTTTCTGTTTCTGAATGACTTTGTTTCCTTGAATAAGACTCCCTTCACTGCAATTTGATCACAAGCCTCTTTTGAGAAACCGTCCCCCCGGTAACTCTACATACCACCTCCACCTTCTGGGCTAAGCTAATCCCAGAGATGCCGCGTGTACGTGGGCCCATCTGTTCAGCACTGTGGTGTAACTGCTCCGTCCAAGTCCTGCAAATGTGATTAGTTAGAGATTACATCTCTGTGTGTGAAATAAAACTCCCCTCTCCGAATCAGAGCCGCATGTTTACAAGAGAAAGGGATAAAACGGTGAAGCGCGTTTGCGTCATTAAGTTCAACCCCTGGTCTTTCTCAGGTTGTGTTCCTCTGCTCTGCATTGCATCACGTTCACTACACAGTTTATGTAAAACCTTCCTGGAGTAGATGCAAGATGAATGTGTAACAATGTATCGAGCATAGTTTATAATTTAACTTCCCCTTCTGAGTGAATAAGCAGTGGTGTTGTGGACTCCCTCTGAGCGCTATACATAGACATTTTGGTATGCATCAAGCCCTTTCTCTATGTGACCTCCAACTAGTGCTGTTGCTCAGTTGCCAGGGTAACTTTATGCGTGCGTCTGGCACATCCATTCAGCACAGATGGAACTGCGAAGTCACATGTCGTCACACTCTTCCTCTGATGCCTTCCCCGCCTTGGCTCTGTCACTGCAAGTACAAACACAAAGCTTGTTATCTGTGCTCATTTTCTGCTTCTAGTTTTATAAAGTCATCCAACCTCTCTGTTACTATTGGGAGCAATATTAAAAGGTCTCTGCGCTTGACAAGTTGTTTTGGAACGCTGATAATAATCATTTGTGTGTGTTTGATAAAGACTTGAGGTGTTCCTAGTGTTCCTGGCAGTTGTGTGAAGTGGGTGTTTGTGGACGTGAGCTTGGCTGGCACCTGACTAGCTTACTGTGCGCATGGCTGTGTGAGGAGATAAACGACAACGATAAAGCATGTCCTAGCTTTCACTTCTAAAAGTTCGGAGCTAGACAGGCACTACGTTTCACTGCGTAGGTTGAGCAACGTGTTTTTTGTTGTGCACAGAACATTTGAGGAAGTAGTGCAAAACTGCCTCTTCTTATTGTTATGAGAGTATCTGCCATGTGGTTCCTGCTCTGTTGTAATCAACAGGAGAAGTAGAGGCCTCACAGAGCAGTCGGACACAGGCAATGTTGAAACCGTGAAGCATTATGCATACACTCGTGGCTGATGGCGGAATCCTTCTCACTCACAAAGACAAAAACACACCCTGCTAAACGCACGCCACAATAGGCAGCGTGGCGGCAGGAGGCCTGGAGCTTTGAGAACATTTTAGCTTGACTTTAACCACTGATGGGAGTGGCTGACACATGTGGGGCTATTCAGCAAGTGGACTGCTTACACACACTAGTTCGTCGATTCTCGCTCGTAGCACTTTGCTCCGTGTTTCTTTTTCTTGTTGCTTTCTTTCCTTGAGTGGGTTCTGATGCTATTTTTGTCCTGCCTCGGGTTTGCTCTGTCTAATCGTGAGGCAAAATCGTTCAACAATACGTTGACATGTACTTCATTCACCAACCCACAAACGCTTACTTCCGTTTCCTCTTCTCATCATCTGGGATCATTTTTAAATATATTTAGCTAACATATGAGATCACGTCTGCCAGAACGATTCGAAACAAGCCACATAGCTAAAATGCATCCTTTGCCTTAACAGACACCGGTATTTAAGTGCCTTTTATTAAAAATATATATATATATATATATGATTCACATCACTGAAAATTTCAATGGTAAATAAGTAAAACAAAAAATGGTATGCTGCAGTGGGTTACTTTAATGGCATTTAGCATTGGTGCACCCAGCTGATGGGTGTTAGCCAGGGATTGGTGTGTCAGGTTGTGTAGGTGTTTAGGGTCATGAGGTCAGGGGTCAAAGGTTGGTTCAGGGACAGGGCTATAGTAAAAGGGCCCAGCCTCTAAGGCATGCACAATGTCAGCTGTGAGGGTCTCGTTCCACCTGACGCTTTCGGGCTGGTCTTTTTCCTCCTCATGTGGCATCTTAACTCTGCTTATTTGGAATATTCTCACCAGACGACGTTTCATTTGAGGCCCCAATTTGGTTTAAGAAGCATGGTCTGTTAAAATGCAAATAGAAACATTTGCTATTGCAAGTAAGGCAACCTTTCAGGCACATTAACAGGAACAGTAAAATCTTTCTTATCTAGATTCAGGTGTTCAGTTTTTTAGATAGAGAAGGAGAACCCTGTTTTTTTCCCTCCTGGGTATAAACAGGAGCTAGGTGCGCCAAATAAGTAACTAGCAGCCCTGCATATTTCAAGCATCATCCATCACACCACATCCCATAAACTTCATTCTCTGACTGCGAAAAACAGATCTGTAGCCAGTGTTTAAAATATGCCTCAACGGTAAGTCATATGATTGCTGCTCTTACTACACTGGACCAATGTGTGTGCTTAGGTGTTTTGGGTGAAGTGGGTTGTCAGCACTGTTGTGTTTTGTTGCACAGACTTGTAGATTTGTTGAACACCACAACTGTCCTGACAAGTGTTATACAGAAAGAGGACCAGGCCACAATCCCCTCACTGGCTCAATAGTACATAAACAGAGAGCTGCCGCACCCTTCCTCTTCCCCCTGCGTATTGTCCTGATCCACCAGTCTGTATTGGTGCCGGAGACAAAGCGTTGTGGTCCCGCAGCACAAGCCTCATCTATCTGTCTAAACCTCAAGTGCTTTGGCTCGGAAGTTAAACTGAGAGCTTATGTTGTGTCATGGAACTTGGTCCTGAACCCTGCCAAAGACAATAGATCAGACACATACAAACATGATTCCACCTCCATCTCTCTCTCTCTCTCTCTCTCTCTCTCTCTCTCTCCTTTTTGCTCTCTTCTTCTTCACCCGACAGACCCGTCTCAGGTGCGCTGTGGACTGTTTGTTCCTTGAAACACAGTGTATAAATATGAAAGACTTATCCTCCACACCTGTCCTGCCGACTCTCGCCCTTATGATGAATCAGTAGTAGTGATTCACTTGCTAAGCAGATGTGTTTCACTCAATCTCAAAGAATCCATTTAGACTCATGTGACTGAGACAACCTGTTTCCTGTTGTCTTTGTCGGGTTTCCCACAGGTCGGGTCTCAACATGCGCACCGATACTTGCACTCACATGCCCGCAGTCGCACACTTTACATCGCCAACTGTCAAACTGGGTGTTTGTTTATTGCGTTCACATCGCTTTTGAATTCAGTCACAATATCGCCTGGCCTTGCCTAAGACTACAATGAAACACAATATAACATTCATCATTGCTTTATCCCAAACCGGGCAGTAACACATGCAGCACAGAATGTACTGAAAACAACTCAGACAACACTAACAGGTGGAAAGTAGTAGCAAATGTTGCACTCACCATCTCGCAAATATATATTTTGGCAGAGCAAGTAAAAACAAATACGCAGTTCCTTTAACTAATACTATAGCTGCTTATAAGATATAACCCTGTACCTTTAACTCTTGGAACGTTATTGCCGCGTGTTGCATCTTCCCACATAATATGGCATTTATGTAATTTTATGAATTAATTTGCTTCCTCCTACCGCACAGTTTTTGTCTGCTCCATTTTTTAAAAATCATGTGCTGCAATGGTTATGAATATTTAGGGTTCCTAGCATTTCTGTTTAGATTTTGTACGTGCGAAAGACAAGTATTAATGCACTGCTTAAGCTGAGTAGACGTAGGAGACTGGCTTCTGTCAAAGTGACAACTGCGCAGGCTTTGATGGACAGGTCTTGGTTTGATTCGGCTTTGTATGCGAAAGGATAAGCTGAATATTTAGTTCCCTTTTGTCCTTCCGTTAGAGTCTGGTAAAGCTGGGAGCGCTGGAAGGATTTGGGAAGAGAGGAGAGGGACGGCGACATTGCCGCTGGAAACAATGTCTTTCCTATTTTTAGTCAATAGATGAATGTTTAGTAGCACATGCATCCTGTCTGTACTTGTCCTCCTAGATGAGAACAGAGGCCCGAACCTGTCTTGTCTGTATAGCTCAGGCACATATTGTAATTTGTGTGTGTGTGTGTGTGGAGACAGTCGCCCCTGGCCATGCTGCACTGTGGGAGAGGGAGGGTCAGAAAAGGGGTGTGAGGGGCTCATTCAGGGAGAGAGAGAGGGGATGAGGGAAGGGGGGAGGGGAGCGGTGCAGGCGTTGAAGAGATACAGCTGTTTCTCCAGTCTCAGCTGTTGCTCCTCTTCCATTAGATGCAGGCTCGGTTTCCCTCTCTCCCTCTGCCCCCTCCTTCCCTCTCGCTCCCTCTCAAACACACACACACACACACACACCCGCACTGGAAGAAGCACACAGTGTAACATTGTTCTGTCTTGTGTGAGAAAGATGAAAGAATCAATCTTTCATAGCTGCTATCAGATGGGAATAGTAAGCAGTCGCCATGTTAGTAAGAGAGGCAGCCATGGCCAGATTAGGCAAAATCTGTCTCTCTGTTTTCCTAAGGTTTTGTTTCTTTTTCGCTTTTTTATCTCTTTTGCTGCTTTTTCAGCCTCCGTTTCTTTCTCTTCCATGACGTTAAAATACATTTTCATTTCCATTTACAGTCTTTTCTCCCCCCGTGTCTCTTGTGTTTTCTCTTGACCTCTGTGTGTGTGGGTGTCATGTTTTATTCCCCCCACATGACCTCTGACCTAGTGAACTCTCAGAGCAAACAACTGTGTGTGTGTGTGTGTGTGTGTGTGTGTGTGTGTGTGTGTAGTTCATGTCCCTCTTTGACCAGCTTTGGGTGGCAGTTTGGGTGTAGTTCTCAAGATTGCACACATAGTGAACACAAATGTTGAAACGTGATGCCCTTATTTTTCATCTTGTCCCGTGTTTCTTGCTCAATTCTTCCTCTGCCTTTTCCTCTCACCAGCGCTCCCTTTGTGTTTTAAGTTGTAATTGGCCATTTTATCAGGCCCTGGAGACAGGGCAATGCCATGTTAAGGGAAGTCATGCGTGCGGTGCTGTGTGTGAGTCTGTGTGTGTGTGTGTGTGTGTGTGTGTGAGAGAGAGAGAGAGAGCGAGCAAGTGTTAAGCTGTATGGGAGTCTTGTTATCTCAGTCTTGCTCAGTTAAGCAGGTTCAAAGTGAAGCGACTTGAGTTCTGGATCAAAACTAATCTTATAACTAAATACTGTAAAGTCAAACACGCCAACAACACAGGCCTATAGTCTCAGCTAAGCCCCCCCCCCCACATTATCGAAAGCTTGGCTGTGCAGACCGCGTAGTCACACACAGGATATAGGACTAACAATAGTTTGCCTGCAGTGTGTTTGCTTTTATAGACACGGCTGTGTTTTCAGCATTGGCTGGTGGAACTTCTCTTTTGGGTCAAGGATCTGAGGAGAGTAAGCCGACCTAAAAGAGGGCAGAATAACTTGTTGGAGGAGGATGAGCTCATTGTTGTAGAGATGAGATATTTTACTGCTGTATCTGGGGATGTCTGACTTGACTGCTTTAAAGATGGAGAGATAGTAGGATACGGCAGGATGAGAAGCACTTCTTTGTCTTTTTCCACCAGATGCTCTCTGACTTTCTCTAATCGTATTCTACCTCATAAAGCTACCTCTTAAAACGTTGTATCTCAGTCCAAGTTTGGCTGCACGGTTGGCAGGGCCTATGAGTAAGCAATCCTCCCACAAGATAGCTACAACATGTATACAACTTGGAGAGTTTGGAGAAACGTCAAGACCTTATGTCCTCCTGGCTGATATGACCTGAGCGTTTGTCGATTAGTCTCTGCCGTAGCCAGTTTTTGTGCCTGGGTGTACAGAGTCTGTCCATTTTAGAGGGAAGGTATCGTAGCGGCACTGTGTTTGTGTGTGTTTGCTCTCACATAATTGTATGGTATGTCAGGTTGCAGCATGCCATGTCTTTTAAGTGTGTGTCTCATTCAAAAGCCCCGAGGGCCCACCCGGAACCCAGTCCTGGGAAACATGTCTGCCTTTGTGTCGTCATCAGTGCGAAGGTGAAAGAGCCATATTTTGAGCGGCAGACACTGACGGCCCTAAGGATGTTTCCTCAAAGTCCTGTTGATATGCAGTGGTTTTAACACAAACAAAGGGAAGCTGTTGTTCACGGTGATGATCTAATAGAGAGAAAGGACACATATGTTTTATCTTGTAAGGTGACATCTAAAAACAAAACAGATATGACTGATCTGTGCAAGAAATTATAGTTTTTGCTTTTTTTAAAAAATATAATTGAAGAAAATTGTTTGCGTGTCTAAAAAAAAAACCGGAACATTGGACATCAGTGTTGTATGAAAAGTGTCATTTCACAAAACGAACACTGTAATTATGGCTACAATGTAAATGGACCAGCTTCTTGTGGTACAAATAGTAGAGTCAGGAAACTCATGATTTGATTTCTATTTTTAGGGGGGGGGGGGTCACAATTTGATTCAGAATGGACTACTGTCAGACTCTTACAGTCTTAGCAGGAGCATCAGTTAATGCGTGTTTCAACCTCATCAGTGTCTTCTAGCGAGCGCGTCGCAGAACCTTTTACTTTCTTATTGTCGTTTTCTTCAGAGCCGCCACACCGCGCATCTCATGTGACACTCAACCTGTGACCTGCATGTAGGTCCAAGCTAAGAAGCGAGTGAAATGATATGTCACTGTTTCACTACAGTTTCATCCTCTGTGTCACCACGTTATGTCACAGACGAACACAGTTTCAAACTCTGCACCACCATGAAAGGACCAAAAACTAGTTCCCTTATGTTACGAGGTGATGTGAAGCTCAGTGTTGTTGAAACCCACAGACCGGTAAAAGCGGATTGCATTCCTCATCTCAGCCAAGGATGGCACAGCGCTGCCCTTTTATCCCTCCTCACCGCACACAGCTCTGACACCCGTAACAATTGATGCTCTCACTTCCGATGCTGTCTCCGTCAGGCTTTTTACCATAATTGCTTTTTTTCCCCCACATATGTTCTGATGTATGAAAAGACCCAAAATGAACAATAACTGATTTCTATAACAGAAATATTTTAATGAAATTAAACTTTCATTGATTGATTGCCTTTTATTAAACTCAAGGTAGAGAGACAGGCCTGCGTGAATGCCACATGCATGTGAGGTAGCTGTCACGCGCATACATGGGTAGGCAGTGTAGACCCAGCGCAAGTCGCCACAGCTCTTCACCAACAGTTCACTGTATAAAACCAATTCATTAGCAGGAAAACAGCCAAAAACTTCAAATGTAACCATGGATATCAACTTCCAAACGCTCTTAAATCCTACACTAAGCTACTTCTAGTGACTACCACCAAAGGTTTTATGTGGCTGCCGCAAAATCTCCACGTTTCAGTGCCTTCAGTGGTTTTTACAGCAACAGGAAGGATTGTCCTTGCACTAACAACACACCAGCATTACCTGTATTCTGTGATTTCCACACTTCCCTGTCACTGTTTTTCAGTTTTGTGTCATCTTTACCCTTTAGTCTGTTGGAGTAAACCGGTGATCTCAGTCTGAACATGCTGCCTCAGACTGACCGAGGCAGGAAACCTCTGTGCTAATCTGCTGTGACCAAAGCTTCAGATAATATGTTTACAGTGCTAACTTTTAAAGCAGTCTTTGAGACATGAAACTGTTAATCACATGGTAAACAAAGATAGTCACAGACAATACTGGTGTTACGCTGGACTTTAAAAGTTTGCGTAATTACTTTCATTAAGCAGTGCTAGCGTTAAGGTATTATGATGTTTCAGTAACAGTTACCGTGCAATAAATTACTAAAATTCTTATAATCATTCAGTTTGACGCTTTGTAATGTTTGCAGAACGAATAATCTGCCACATGTAACACATGAGCCACTGGGCCAAAAATCCTGTTTTAATATTTTTAAGCCAAAGATGATAAACCAAATGAGCCACGGCAGCACAGCTGATCAGTGGTTTGGATGTGGCGGTCCCAGTGCTACTTGGATAATCACTCATTTGTTGCGTCGTTGGACCACATTTATGCCATGTCTTGTCCCTCACCTTGCAATGGTTTCGTCTATATATCTAGGACACAGTGTCACTTAAAGCTTGAATTGGTGTTTGCTCAGCCTCCAGAAGAGGTTTTACTGCTGCGGGTTTGACTTGTGCCAATCCTCAGAGACTCATAGAGGAAGACATAGAGATCGTATCAGTTTCCTCTAAACATTACTGCCCTGACTGACTGCTCTGTTGCCTTGTATTGTTAGCCTGCCCTTTCCTTGTTAACAGTCCGTGCAGGGAATGACCGCAGACATCAGTGCTGCTGCCAGCTCCACACTTCCTCCCCCCCCCCCCCTCCCTCCTTCCCCTCCTTCTCTCCTCACACACTCATCTGTCACCATGCTCAGGTCTCCTAGTCTTTTAGCAGTAGAGTTGAACTGGGGTCGGGCTGCCTGCCTGCCTCTCTGCCCGCCTGCCTGCTTCCTTTCGGGCCACAAATCAGGCCGGAGCGACCACATACACAGACACACATACTCTCAAACTGTAGGCCATTGCTCTGCCCACACGTGACAGCCTGCTGCTCTGGGGCCCTGCCACATGCCACTACTCACAAGCTTGGCACTGTAGCCTCTCTATGGTTCATTTGATTTATAACCAGATACTGCTATCAGAGTCAGTTGCACCCATCCGCTCCTTGTAGGAGTGAATTTATTTTTTTTTTGTACCTATTCTATTTGCTAGCTGTGAGATCAGCCTGGGTGCTTGACGCTGGGTGTTATCTAGGTCTTTGAGAGTTGTACAGAGCAACTGTGTCTGTGTCACTGGGGGATGTGCCAGGAGAAAGGACAGAAGCAGAGACAGGCCGGAAGTACATGTCTGTAAAGCCTGGCCTCTAATTATCAACCGCGAGAGCTGTGGGGATTGAGGGAGATGGGGAGAAAGGGGAGGGAGAGAGAAAGAGAGAGACAAGTGTGTCTAAAAAAAGCCCGATCACACCCCACAGTGCAAGCTGCCGCTACAACACCGATTTAGAACTAGTGGAATTTCACAAAGGGGGTAAACGGATCAAACTAAACTAGGTTTAGTCGCTTGTGTGTGCCTGAATAAATACCGTGTGATGTGAGTATGTGTTTTTGTGAGGACGTGTATCAGCTGAGCTCCATGTTACCATAATGTTCACACAGCTGACAGACCCGGTGACAGAAATCAATTGTCCGTGCAAATGTGAATTGTTAGCATTCAACAGAAATAAAGCTTTCATTACATATCAGGACTAATTTCTTAAATGGGGAGGCATTCACAAACAAACTGTTGACAAAGACATTTCATTTGTCATCACATTGATATAATGTAGAAGTTGTTTTTCACCACTTAGGAATTCCCTTACATAGATAACCGTCATGGTCACTTGATAAGACAGCATTTTGTTTTATACAGACTTATCTAAGTCCCACAATGAGTCATAAATGACTTAATACCACATTTGATTGTTTACACCATTGATGTTAATATTTTTGAGGGTTTGTTATGTTTTCGTTTGCCCCAGGAATCCAAGTTTAGTATAAAAAGCTAGTTGAAAGATGGAAGGCTTGAACTGTGCCTGCACACACTCTTACTGTTAAGAGTTACTGGCACATCTGGTTTTTTGCGCCTATGAGTGCTTGTGCTTCATGTTGTGAAATGCTACCTCCTGTTGAATGCCAGTACACACAAAACTCTGAGTAAAAACCTAACTGAGCCAAAACATGACCAAACATGGACGGATTCAGTGTGCCAAAACAGAAAACGCACTCAGAAGAAACTCTGTCATCCGATGAAAGGTCCGCACTGATTTAAAGTGCCGCAGCTTTTCCTGCGGGCGTGTTTTAGGATGTACGTAAAGCCCGCGACTTGAATTTGAAACGTGTATCCAAGAAAGATAATCTCAACATCCAGGAATTGTCACATGTCCCTCCTTCCTCATTAAACATCTTTGAATGTGCAGAGCTGAACCGCCAAAGACAAGATGTTTCCTACTTTGCTGCAAAGTCTGTTGTCAGTAAATGTGCACTGGATCACACGTGTTTAAATTTAATATCGGGCAGAGAAGAAAAGCAAGAGTTTCAAGCATAATTGAAGGTTTTATCTTATCGTATATAATCGTCTGCACGCTTTTCTTTGCTTCATCACCTCTTTTAAAAATCTCTATGCCCTTGGGTACTTGCCCTTGGGTTTTCCTTCCAGATCATGCTTATTTCCAGTCACAGCCGGGCCTAAATATTCATGAACGGATGGCTCAGTATGTTGGAGGCTAGAGCACAGTTGGTCCGTGTAGTCTCACTGGGTTCATTAGCTATTGATTTTTTACTGTGAAATGATACGGCACCATTCGTTTGCGTCGCTTTGCCTTGATGAACCAAACGTGCAAAATCGCCCTGTCTCGGAGGATGAGTGCATTTGCAGCGTTTGGGGTGCCTCCTCGCTTCCTGTTGGGTGCTTTCTCGCTGGAACGCGGCGTGTAAGCTGTGCTGGCAAACCGTAAGAATCGTCACAATTATAAACCTGTTCGGCGCGTGACAATTAAAATAATGAAACAGCCTGTTCTAGAAATGACCGTTAGAGAGCCCTGAGCTAAAACCGGTATTCAAAATGCGAGCAAATGGAGCACATGGCACATTTTGCACCGATGTAACTGTTGCGCGTGTAATTGTGACCGTTTTTAACGTCATACTCGCTAAAGCGCTCTCTCTCCTGGTTCAAAGTACCATACAATGTGCTTTTGTCCACTTTGACCTCCAGAGGGATATGAACATCAGCGGCATGTTAAGTGACGGGGTGAACGGGCTGTTAATCATGTCCCCTTGACAGCAACCAGCACACACACACACACACGTAGACACACCCACACCCACCATTGTCCCCCTGTGCAGGCAGTGCCACCAACCTCTGCTTGCACAGCCAACCTGCTGAGCGAAAGCAGTGTATATCGAGCCGCTGTGACACGCAGCCACACACTGTGTTCCTGTGTGTACGTGCAGGTTATTAGGGAGCGTGTGTGTGATCAATCCGGCACCTCTTAGCTGCAGATCAATAGTGCTCTTCCCGGGAGGCTTGACTGGAGCCCAGGGAAAGCGAGAACCTCGATTCAGTCTTCGATGCCATAGCAGTACTGAAACACCACCGGCTAGCACTGATTAACAGACTCCACAAGAGATACAACAAAAGTTGGATGTAAGGCTTTTACTGTTCTTTCTGTTAAACAGGCGTGAGTGGTAAAGATAGTTGAAGTAAACCCAACTGTCACATCTTAAACAGTAATATTGTAAAAACACTATGGGAAAAGGGGTTGAGCTTCAGGTTGTTTGTAGCCCAGCACAGTTTCTCCCTTTCATATGGCAGTGAGGCCTACGACAATATCAAAGATAATTTTCCTGAAAGATACCAGCTTTGACTTTGAAGGCCCCACAGCTCCCGACAGTGTGAATGCCCTGATTGTGTGTGTGTGTGCTGTGTGTATTAAAGAAAAGAAGAGGAGGGCACAGCTTAATGGGCTGCCACATCCCTCACTGCTCAGCTCAACACACTGACCTACTTCGGCTCCCTGACTTTGGTGCATCTGCGGCATGGTTTTCGAATGCATCAAGCCCCGTTTGCTGCTAGGCAAAGCAGAGCACACGTGTCTGTACAGTGCATGCATTATACAGGCTATAACAGAGAGGGGGTACTGTAAGCGTTGTCATGGAGCATAGAGGGGCAAAAGCAGAAACTGATTTTTCACATCACTGTGCAGTGAAAAGGCCAGGCATCTCATATCTAGTCATGACTGACCGTGTGTCTTGCTGCGAGCGTAAGCTAGAAGGACATTTGTGGTGGTCTCACACACAGTGGGGACAGATTGGGCTGTCAAGTGTCAAAGACAGGCCTGCAGTGCTGCAGACGCTCTGTTAATGCTGATCGTTGCACAGATCTCACATGTCTGATCCGTTATTCACAGCCTCATATCTTGCGACCTTCACACTTGAGGTACATCACTAAAAACGGGACACACAGACTCGGTCCCTCTCTCTGTCTCGCTCTCTCTCTAATCTCTTACCCCATCCAAACACACACACTAAAAACACACTAATCCTTTGTGTTTGTCTATGTGGTAGCTTCCTCCTTGTGTTAGGACAGAGATGGAGTAGTGAATAAACATGTATACACATACAAAAGTAAATGAGATTAAGGGCTCGGAGCAGTCTGGCGTGCCGTGTCTTTGAATGCCAGGTCCCTACTGTGTTTCCACTCTATAGAGCCATCTGTGAAGCACGACCACAGTTTTGTTATGGCTACCACAGAATAATAAATGATAAAATGTTGTCATGGATCTCAGATCACAGCTGCTGTCACAGATGTTCGCCCAGAGTTGCGTTTGCCAGTGCATTACCTCCAATAAAGTCATGTTATGCCCAACTTGGTATCAAATTCTCCAAGCAAATGGTGAATCTGCTGAGATGGTCTGTAGCCTGTCTCACCCGTGGCTAAAGTATTGGTGATAATATCGATAAATTAAGACGGCAACTAGGGATGCACCGATACCGCATTTTTTCAATCCAATTACAAGTACAAGTGCTTACATTTGAGTACTTGCCGATACCGAATACCAACAGGAGTACTTATTAATGCCATTACACTTCCTACATTTACTTGAAAACGTGTTTTATTTTCAGATACTGTTTCATTCTCTGGCTGCGAAGTTGGTTGTTGCCGTTTGCCATTAGCAAACTCTTTGAGCTCGGAGTCGTGTTGCTTGTGCTGAAAGTGCTCGCTTTCGTCCGTCCGCTTGACAACTTTGCAGAGCGTAATATGCAGTCCGCTTTACTTTTGTCACCGTGATCCACTTTGAAATACCTCCACGCCGCCGACATTGCTCCTCCTTGCTCTCAGTTAGCACCTGACCGCCAAACTGAACGTCACGCTGCCGTAAAGTGGCATCGGGACACTTTTATGAATGCGAGTGCAGGGTATCGGTGCATCCCTAACGGCAACTAATACATGCTTCATAAGCAAATAAATGGAATATTGTCTTTTTTATTACTTGACAGTGAAAAATCCTAAAATCTTTCTTTTAGTTCGACTAAAAGTCCAAAACTCAAAGTGATTTCATTCACTCAGCAGCAGCAGAAAATTAATTGAAATCCTTTAACCACCTGGTAAAATACCTTTGTTGTCCATTAATCTAAAGAGACTTCCAGTCTACAGACCCATACTTCTGTTGTTTTAATGAGGTTGAGGTGAGGAGGAAAACGACAGGGGATGCGAAGCGTAAGAAGGACAGAGGACATGCCAAATGGAGGTGGTGGAGACCTGTTTTCAGGGCCACTGGAGACTGGAATGCAAAGGGTCAGTGCAGGATGTGGAACGCGTTGTCACATGCCAGCAAATACGCCGGCATGTGCGGGACGACATGCGAAAACACTTCTCATTTTGCCCTTCACTAACAAGGCCTGTTAGGCTGCCAGCGCCTTTTGTGTTTGAACTGCAGCATGTATGTGAATGTCAAAAAGCAGTCTGGCAGCACGAGCGGAGGGAGGGGGAGGCCGATTCGGAGAGGCCTGATTCAACAGCACCTGCCACGCAGAGTAATGAGTCACTTTTAGCTTAACAGCGACACATCCTCCGCCACAAGCTCCAACATGAATCACCCCGCTCTCTGTCACTCTTCCTCTGTTATTCTCTGCATCTTCTCTTATCTGTTGTCCTCCCGAAGTCTTCTTATCGATGTGATGTCAACGCATCGTCAGCCCGTCCTTAATTCCCAGCATTCTGAAACGCTCGCCCACACCTCGTCGCTACTCGCACGATATTTCCTTAATTCCCCCGGACTTGAACCTCACTGAAGCATTAAGACTCAACCATGTGGAATTATGTCACCAAAACACAACACATTTCAGCTCAGCTCAGTGTCAGGGGTGCACGGATGATGCCAAGAGCAGAAAAAGCAGGGGGGAACTCTTACATCAGGAGCTCTGGCTAGTGAGGACTGGATAGGGAGGGCAGCGACTCAATGGAGGGGGTGTTGTCTCTCTAGCATAGCTGGTGATGTGGGCGTCGTAAGGAGCAGTCAGATAATGAGGCCTAAACTAGTCCTGGATGGCTGGGACCACGACTGACAGATACTCAGGCAGAGTGCGAACTGACTTGACAGCAGATGAGCACAAACAGGCTGTTGCCGGGACGTGTTTACGCTGCTCGGGGTATGGACAGATCAACACCTTCTGTGACAGTGACACACAGACTTTAAGTTTGTGCACAAATACTTGAGGTTATTTCAACACTCGAACAAAAACGTATCCAGGCTATTAGCAAAGCTATGTGAAGTGGTGCCCTGCCATGGTGTTTTCTTGGAAGGAATGTATAGGCTTGTGTCAGCAAAGGTTTAAAGTTTACATTGGATAGTGGAAATCTTAATCCTCTGTTTGTTCTGCTTGTGAGCTTTGTACTCCTATCCAGCGCGATAACAACTTGGAGGGGGATGAGACGATCTTAGCCCCCTACCTGATGGCTAAAGGCCAACTACTGTCTGCCAGCATGCAGCACTTTGTCCACGGCCGGTCGGAGCCACGCGCAGTCCAACACACACACAGGCATCCATCTCTCAGGGTAGTGAGACACCTACTGGATAACGTGAGACATGTAGTGTTATGGAGGAAGTCTGGAGTCAGAGAACAAGAAGACATTTGCACTTGATGCTTTACGAGTTTAGCTGCAAACGGTGTGAGCTTTATAGGACACATTTACTGTTATATCTTTACTATTCAAATCTGCATTTGCATAAATAAATTACCATGTTCATTAAGGATCATATCTGACATTTATAGACCAAATGTTAAATTGTTTATTAAGGAAAATTAACATCCAGTTATCATCCAGTCCAGTATTATATCTTGCCTCTGTCTTGTCTCTATCTCTGCCTTGTGCAGTGGCTGGTGATTGGTTCAAATCTGTTGCTATTGGATCTTTGGCTATGTTCACATCTTACGGGCGAGTGGGTTTTCCTTATTTTCAGAATAATCACGCTGTCGTTTCTCTTTCTGTTCTTTTTACACAGACACCAGAGTCAACTTCCACAGACTCGATAGGCAAAGACGGCAATACAGAACAACAGGCTAGCCTCACGTCCATCACTATGCGCATCTGACACACAACTGGTAAGTATGGGCTTGTGTTTGCAGGGATAGCTTGTTTTGTTTTGGGTGGGGGTGTGGTGGCAGCGCAGGTGTGCCTGTGTGCCTGCAGGGCTGCGCGTGATTGAAGTCTGACACACCGCAGTTACTGGAACAAATATGACTGCACATTTCTTGTGGCGTTAGACACATGAGTTTAGGTGGAGTCCAACAAACAATTAAACTGATCCCCAGCTGAACAACGTTGGAAATTAAGTTTACTTATAGGTGTGATGAGGCTTTTTTTTTGTTTGTTTGTTTGTATTTTTTTCGCTTAGATGTGACTCAGTGTGACCTCAGTCTAAACATTTTATGCAACTTTTGCATCACTCCAGACCAGCATTCGGCACTCGCTTCGCCAAAAGTTGCCCTTTATACCCGTAAACGTTGGCTAGTGTTAGACCAGGAAGTAAGATGATTACAGATCTACGACAACAGAGTCAGACGTATGAGTAGATGCTGGCTGTTGTTTCCTGCGTCACAGACAATGCAAGCAGAGTTGACACGATGTAGTGGCGTTTACTCTTGGCTTAGCAGAATGCAACTGTGGATGGTAGCTAATGGCCCTTAAAGCACAGGCCAGTTCAGCTTGAGCCACGAGCGAGCCAAAAAGACACACACACGCACACACACACACACACACACACACACACATAAACACAGAGGCCTGCATTGACAAGTACACAAGGGAAGCCTTTGCTGGCCTTTAGTATTCTAAGCAGCGTCTTATTTTTTATTACTGTCTCGCTGTGAGCTTTCGGCAAAGAACAGTCTCTGAGGCAATTTCAGTCACAGGCAGAGAAGATATTCGGGAATATTAAAATATCATCACCGAGCCGCTCGTCTCGCATTCATGATATGTAAAATCATCAAAAGCTTAAATAATCTCCCACTGTGTTTCCATCAGCTCCCATAGTCCCAGATAGGTTTTGGTGTTACCAGAGGCACATGGAAAGTGTCTTTCCTGAGATACCACGATTGATATTTCATAATAAAAAAAAAAAAAAAAAGCCTCAGAGGTTCCAGGATTGTTTATAATCAATTAAAAAGGCGAAAGGTGAAAATGCCTCTTGTTTTTCCTGATATTGTTGTTTATTACACAAGCTATTCCCTGCTCTTCTGAAAAGCTTCTTGGCGGTTGAGATCTAGTTGGGAGCGCCTCTTGAATTACAGGATAAACACATTCTGCGCTTGTAGCCTGTTGACAAAGGAAAAGGAAAACAAAATCTTCCCTGTGTTTTAAAAGTTGACTCCGCTCCGCAGAGTCATTGAGTGGCAGCGGGTCATACTCTAGTGTCGGGTGTAAGCTGTTTAGTGCTGTGGCTCTAACTGACAGCTGCTTTCTCCGAACCGCCTTCACAGAAGATCTCATCCTAATGCACAGCCTAAGCTCCTTCTGTCCCGGCCTCTCTTGTGTGTAGTGTGACAGGCTGTGAAAGTGCACGTCCATATGGCACTCACGGGCCCGCTGGGACAATCTCTGAACCTGTCAACACTTTCACCACCATCTAAAGTTCAGTCATAATTAATTTGAATTCATCTCAGTAGTTGATTCAGTAGCCTGTAATGATGTGGGTCACCAGAGAATATGTCAATTAACACTTTTAACCAGCAGGTGGTGCTGCTGCTACGAGCCGAGCGATCTGTCTGATGTTTACAGGCGATAACGTTGAAGATGTGGTGCCAAAATGTTGTCGCCGTGGCATAGTTCACGCGTTTTTCTGCGTGTGTGTTCATGTGTCCAGAGGGCCGGGCGGGCTTTGCTGCAGCTGAGGATGATGAACGGTCTCCTGCGCTAGAGCTAGATGGTGAGGGAATGATGGACCTCCCTAATGGTCAATCAAGCATCACCACCACCGCTGCAACAGTCTCTGAGGTGAGGCCCCGCTCACTCGTTAGCTCTCCACCCACTCTTTGTAAAAGTTCCTAACTAAGTGTCTAACCCCAGCTAACCCCAGTACTTTTCATCAGGTAATGCTTTTGAGCATGATTGTAATGTGGCAGGATGTACTTAAGTGTTTTTTTCTCTTGCTGAAATATTCAGTCATCACATTTTTTCTGTGCCATGTTGGTGATTAAATCCTTTCACGCCATTCATACTTCACTCGTCTCCTCCACTTGGATTACCTTGTTTGTAACAGCACTGCCATCATTCCTGTTACCTTTACAATGCAACTGTGGGTGCGTGTTTGCTTTCCAGAAGAGCAGCAGCTCAGAATCTCTCAGTGAAAAGGGCTCTTCCGACCTGAAGAAGAGTTTTGACGCTGTTGTGTTCGATGTGCTCAAGGTCACTCCCGAAGAATATGCAGTAAGTGAAGTTGAAGCGTGTGATTCTGTGTGTCCTTCTCTGGTTAACCTTCGAGTGTGTAAAACTGAAATGTTCGCCGTGCACAAATGTGATGTGCTGACTCTAGGCAGGAGGAGATGGCATGATAGAAGAGGAAATGGGGTCAGGGTTTTGGATCAGTAATAATTGATGATCTTTGGCAGTGCCAAGCAGCCACTGATGGATTTCCCCCAGGCTGCCTCTGCACATGGCAACTGTGAACAAGCAGAAGTCACATTTGAATTTGATGAATTAGTCAAACCTTGTTGTGGCAAACAATGTTGCTCTGGACTGTCCCTTTATGATTCCGATAAAAGCGCGATGTTCCTCATCACATTTGTTTAATGCTGTGGTGTTTGTCTGTTGGTGTACCCCATGCAACCACAAGAGGGCACTATGTGTCTTTTTTCTCTCAAGCATCTTTATTTCACATCTTCCCACTGCATATCAAGGCATTTACATGGGTAAATGTAAGGTGCAGTGATGATTGCAGTAATTATTGTTATATTCACCTGTTTTAGAGGAAAAAGTCCATTTAGCAAAAGCAGCATTTAATGTCGTGTATAATAACGTAGCTTCTGTGTGGCAGCGCAGTATTAGTGACCTTGTGCAAAATGTGTTTGTTTGTTATTTGTTTTGTTTTTTTTGCTCCAATCTGAACGTAGCAAGTCTAACATCTGTTGTGCTTTGTCTCCGCCAGGGCCAGATTACGCTCATGGATGCTCCCGTGTTCAAAGCCATCCAGCCAGAGGTGAGCTCCTATCAAATCAGTGTTGAGAGGCATTTTTGTCAGCTCGTGTGAGAAATCAAGTGCGTCCTGTTGAGGTGGTTACCACTTTCAAATCATACTGTTGTTAGTTGTGCAGCTGGCCAGCTGACAGCCTGAAATACCTCATTATGCGATGGGAATGCTCACAGAAGGGAACAGTTCAGCGGAAAAATGTACATAATTGCCTGTGTGTTTATTTAAGATTTTACCATCTTTATCTGCTGTCTTCCTCCCTCCGCCCTTCACTTTCTCTCCTCTCACATGTTAAATATCCATACATTTATATTCCTGTACCACACTGTGCTCTGAGCAGCTGTGATCAGAGCTCCCACACGGAGCCAAATCCTACAGCCAAGCAGAAAAATGGCGTCTGTGTCTTGCACACCTTGCCTTACCGCAATCTTGTGTAATATGACGATTTCTCTTTCTTTTGGACTGTTCGAACCTTCCTGACAGCAGTCATGGATAACCTGTGTTTACGGTTGACCACTGTGGCCTTATGAAAGCAGCGTACAGACCACAGCCCAGTGTGGTGTGGGACAGTCTGACTCCTGTTATTTCATATGTGCAACACTTGTCTCAGTCATGGCTAACATCACACGCACACACACACACTCCTCTGGCCTGATTCCCAGACTCCTGTTTTGATTTAATTCAAATAACAATAGTGTGCCGTGACATTTTTGAGTCGTGTAAATAGTTTGTTGTGTCTGAGTAATGGAAAAGACTGGAGATTAAATTCCCCGTGTAGCTTTCGTCAGGGCTCGTCTCTGGAGTGTGGCTGTTTCTTCACTCGGAGGGAAGTTATTGACGTCGTCTGGACTCCAGCCCCCGTCGTCTTAGCTGCGCGGGGCCAAGTTTGCTCCTGGTCCACGAAGGTTTTAGAAATGCAAACATGCTCCTGCGCTCAGTCCAGCGTCTGGTCTGACTGACTGACCGGCCGAGTGGGTTTTACAAGCCTAATGAAAACATGTCGTCACTTTTCAGCCCAGTGTGGCAATTGGGCAAACAGTAGCTCGGGGTGAAGATTTCAAGGGTCACGTGCATAAAGTTGTGGTTTCACGTTTTTTTTTTGTTTTTTTTTTCACGTATTTATTTAATTTTTGGAGACCCGTGTTGTGGAAATGAAAGGGAGTGTATGGGTGGAGAAGTGAGCAAGAGGTAGGCGAGGTCACTGGCATGATTGAGGGAGATTACTGCCAAGGAGATGGAGGCTGCAGCCCGGAGAACAGTGTGCAGAGTGACCCAGCAGCATCCTGGCGGGGACGGAGTGGACCAGAGAGGCCTTTTCCTGCTCGCGCTGTGCTTTTGTCTGGATGAGGAAAAGAAAAAAAAAAGAATAAAGCAACACTGCCGAGACTGAACTAAAACTCAACTAGAGTTTCCACTGCTGTCAGTCTCCTCGCAGGCGTATGATGGGAAAAGCAGGTGTGTGTGTGTGTGTAGTTGTGTGTGTCGGTCATGCTGTTTCATCCGGCTCAGTGCCTGAATAGGAAAATATTAAATAACTTGGTTGAATCCTGTAGTTGTGCAATGATTTATTTATTTTTTTTACTGATATACAGCCCATTTTAGCCCTTTTACAACAGTGAAATGTACATATACACGCATAGCTGTAGATCTGGTAAGTGAAGTTTAGTTTACTAGTAAAATGCCTGTGGCAGTTATGGATACATTCTGGGTTAAAGGTGTTTTAATTTAGAACAGATAATTTCATTGTCTGGAGTGGAAAGAACGGCGTTAGTTTCCATGATGTGATATGTTGTAATTCTCATTTGTTCGAATAGTTCTGAGAGAGTCAAACTTGGTTGGATATGATACCTTCTGAAGAGTTTCATGCATTACTGAACTTGGACACGTCCAGATGTACCTCAGAGGTTTGAAAGTCAATATATTTTGACTTTCTTCATATTAACAAACAAAGGACGAATCAAATTTTCCACCAGATTGGTTCCAAGCGTTGCTGGTCCGCGGTCGTACTGATTTAAAAGTGATTTTCACTGCGTGCTGAATGCCCCCACAGCTGAGTTACTGTTGATAAACTGAGCTTGCCCTTGAGTCTTATTACTTTATGGTGCAAATGTTGCCGTCTACATGACTAAACGCTCTGTATCGGCAGTCTGTCATGTTTGAGCTGCTTTGAGCTACGGTACTGTTTTTGCTGTTCTTCCAAAGCTGCGGTCATTTCCATAATAAACTGCTACTTGAAATAGTTGAAATGACCATAAACTAGCAGTGACTTACCCTGTTGGTGATTTTATTTTCCTCGTCTCCATAAACACATCATAACTGTCTTAATATAATATGAATGTGAGTTTGAAAGAGTAGAGGGAGCGAGAGAGAGAGGGGCTGAGTGTTATTATGCAAAATCTTGTTTACAACATTTTTACATGTGTATGTGACGCATAAACGGACATTCTGGCATGAGCTGGAAAAATGGCCCCAGATAGGATTGCAGTAGAACATCTCATCGTTAACTCAGATGTTCCAACATTGACATGGAGCAGATGTATGGAGAGGAGCCTGAGAGGTCTCGCCAAGCCCCCTGGCCGAGGAAGAAGAGATAACTGTTCGTCACAATAACGATAAAAGATTACATGGCAACTGTGGATCGAGACACCGAAAACAGCGAGGGGAGATAGTGTATAGTCTGGCCAACCCCACTGGACAGGAAGCATTGTTCGCTACCCTCCTTCCTTCCCGACCAGTACTTCTAAATTACTCTTTGAAATTGGAAAAGCCTCGAGAGCCAGGTTTGTAAGCTCAGAGCTGAGCACACACCACTCTGACACAGCAGAGAAACACAGAATATAAACACATCTGCTTCTTATAATGTGCAAGTGACAGCTCATAAGACATTGCCATGAATGAGCTTTGCTGCTTGCTTCCTTACACGTAACAAGGCCTCGTCAGCACAGTGCTCATGGGCGGACTATTAATGGATGGCAGAGAGACTGATAAAAGCCGATCGGTGCGTTGGGTGTTGTGTTCTGTTTGGAGCACGGGTAATATTGACGAGAACACCAGAAGTTATTTCTTTTTGATGGTAAAATAATCTGTACTGCAGAGCGGACTAACGCTGAATCTACAACCCTCAGCTGAATTGCTGTTTGGCTGTTGGTTCGCAAAGTGAAATGCCATTAAAATGACAAGATGGATCATAGAGAGCAGGAGGGGAAGGGATGCGAGGGACTTGTAGTTAAATCTTTTTCTCTCATCTATATTTACGAGGCAGTGATTACTAATGGGTTGTAGCGTTGGCGGGGTTCTGTTTATCAAGAGTGAACTGGATTGGATAGCTCGCTATACCATGGACAGATCAAGTTACAAGAAAAATGCAGAGTTTAAAATGACTTGTAAGTGAAAATAAAAAAGAAATAAGAAAGAAATAAGAGGACCTTTTCTCCCTTCATCTCTGTCTGTTTGTCTCTCCCCGTGGGCCATTTGTAATTTCATGATCAGTCTTGTGGCTGATGATCTACAGCTGGATGTTTATGAAATAGAGGCTGAGAGGAAAGGAGAGATTGAATGATGTAGAGGGACTTGAGAGGGGCTTGAAGTTGGGGAGAGGGCTGCCTTTGTTTTTGACAGTCACGACAACAGCCAACTGAGTAATTTAGTGGCTTTGGCTGGCAAGCTTGCCTTCAGCTCGCAGGGAATAGCTATCGGGTTGCATTTTACGTACCGCAAAGAGGTATGTCAGTTCCCTCACATGTCTGAGCATCCAGCATCGAAGTCCTCGGAGCAGATTGACGGTCTCATGTGAGATGACGATGACTTGTAGTTGGAGGTAGGTAGCGTTTCACGTACTCGTGTGTGCAGGCTTAATGTTTCCCTGCGCTGATCGTGAGATAAAAGGCATCTACTGTTTGTAAGGCCCTGTAGCGCACACGTACTGCCTTTATGGTGGATAAGACAAAATACTTAAAAACAGTTTTGGTTTAGGACTTTTAATAACTGTTGAGCAATGCTACTTTCACTTTTAGCCATGCTTGCTGTTGCAGTCCATACCAGCATGGCGTCATTTCATCAAAACATACAAATATTGCCATTAACGGAGCGTGATGTATTTTTTTTTTCCCCTATGAAACACATTGTTGACGTTGTCGTGAATGACATGGTATGCACGCCCTCAAATTGGACCAAAGAAGGGAATCCCACCCACACCAGAGCCTGTCAGCATGATGGTCAGTACACATTCATCTTGGTTAAAGGTGGAGAAAATACGGTTTTGGCAGTAGAGACCCAAAACCCATGATGACAAGTTTTCCCTCATCAGAGAGGACTTGGTCCAAACTTTTATAAAGCTGCCAGTGGAATACTTTATAAAATCTGTCAGCGGAAGACGGCATCAAAACTAATTTAATTTAATCTGTCTCTGCTTTGCTTTGTCGTTTTGTTTCCTTTCGAAATAACAGCCAGATAATCGTAAAAATATCATCCTTACCATATTATTATCGATAAAGATATGGTTGCACTAGCCTGAACAGATGGCCTGTACTGCCATAACAATCAAGTAGAGTACATGTACGAAAAGAGCTCCTGGAAAAGTAATTCTTTTCGTGGTGTGCACAGCAAGGTAATGGAGGCTGCTGCTGGCTTGTAGGCCCCTTGTCTATAATTCTCCTTTAGCTCCTTTTGTTTTCTTTTTTTTTTTTTTTAAATCTATAGAGCAGTGGCGCCATAAATTTGTGGTAACCTGGCGTTCAGTTTAGATTTCCTCTGTCTCACTGCACGCCGAGGTGAAGAAGCGCAGCGACAGACGCAACTGTGTGGTTTTTCCGTTGTACTGTTTCCTGTCATCCTGGGTATATCTCCCCAATCTCCTCTCTGCCTGCGGCATACCGTCCTTCTCGATCTCACCCTCCCCACCCTTTCTAATCTTTCTCCTTTTTCCACCTTATCCCTCATCTTTATCAGCCTTTCCTGTCTTGGCCTGTGGCCTCTCTTTAATATTCCCTGGGATCCCAACGCTTCAGTTTTCCATTTACAATGAAGACGAAAGGAAAAGGAATTGCTTTGGTATCCTACATGAGGTCACTGCAATTTGTGGCTTAGCTGCAGATGCTTATCTAATTCTGCCTTATACCAATACTTAGGATCTAAAAATGGGCGTTTCATAGTTGTGTGATTAAAAGTTTCAATGTGGATAAGAATCTGATTTTGGTTATTATCTGTGGTTGGATCCATAAAAGTGCTCGGGTACCCCGTACCTTGTTATTTGTTAACAATTGCAACTTGTAGGTCAATCAGATGTTGAGCCAGAGCTGACGTCACTTCGTCTTGACAGGCCTCATGTTAACTATATGTACCCAGCAGTGTAAACACAGCCAGTTTCTAGCATCCCCATAGGACTGTGCTTTAATGAAAATGCTGCTGAGCCAGACCAGGATGTGGAAATGACAGGCTGTGTGTGGTTTGGCAGATCGGTCCTTTTTTTTTTTTTTTATTGTGCACTTTAACTGCAGCATTTAAAACCTTCTCCTTACCAGCGCTGTCTCGTCAAAGCCTTAGCCCAAAGGCTCAAGTGCTGTCAGATTTTTATCCTGCAGTGTGTAATGCGAAATGAGTACGAAACAAGACCGTAAAGGCGCAGAGAAAATAAGGGAAATAAATCCTATTATTTTCTACAGGGGCTCTGGATCCGTTTCCCGCTGTTTAAATACACATGAGGTATTGGTAATTACGCAATAGCTGAGGAACAATAGAGCCTAAATGACTTCAAGCCTCAACTTAAAGCTGTAGCTGGATGGACAGATGGATGGTTAAACTAGAAGCCAGCCCCATGTGGTCCAGCGCTCAGGGGTCATTGTAGGTCGCTGAAATATTTTGGTCTTTGAGCATGGGAGATGTAGGGCCATCTGCCTGCCTCTTCTCGGGTGTGCCGCCTACCTGGGTGGTCAGGTGGTAGTCTGAGCTGCGAGGCACACAAACACACCCGCCTCTCACCAACTGTGGAACGTCTTTGTTTAAGAGCCATCACCAGACTTGCGTGGAAGTTGGAGAGGAGAATGATTGACACGATGGCAAGAAGAAGGGCAGCGCTTATTTGGAAAAGGACAGATGTTAAACAAACGATGAGCTCTCTTTGGTCTGATTGAGCTTCATCCTGTGATGGGAACAGCATGCTCCAACTGTGAGGAGGCTCCGCACAGGCTTGTAAACCTTGTGGGAAGATGCTGTTAGGTCTTCTACAGGGTTGTCTTTTATAGTCTTAACACTATCCGTTCATCTTCTCTCCACTGTCCTCCTTTTTCCTTTCCTCCTATTCTCATCCTGACTCAGGAAACACAGGCCCTGAGGCATCGCCGCGCCCACGCATGAATGTCTGCTTTTAACATCTGTATTTGATACGTTGCCTCTTTACCCCTGACGACTGCCTCTAATCGACACAGAGACTCTCCTCTGACTGAGCATGACTTCTCTTTCCAAGTGCTTTGTCCTGATGCGGTCCAGGTCAGGGAATTGTAGTTTGGTAGATGTTGTTGCTTCCAGACAGTCAGTCTCGTGGGGATATATTGTGTGTGTCTCTGTGTGGGGTGGGGTGGGGGCGCAGCCTGATTCAGCTGTTCATATTGTAGCCGTGGTCGAAAGGGCTGGCAGGGATTAAGGGGAGAGCTTACACAACATTTTTTCCTACTGTTACGTCAGCGTCCCTGGCCTCTGGACGGCCTGTGGAGGCCAAAGGAGGGTCTGGGTTCCCCTCGCGGTGTCTGTGTGGTCTGCGTCTTTACCTCATCTGAGGTCAGCAGCCGAGGCCAAACTGAGTCCAGGCTGGTACTCAGAAAGAAGGTTCCTGGTTGTGTGTTGTTGAACTTTTTCTGTGTTCAAGTTCCAAAATAACCGGCCCGCTTTTCAAAAACAGCTTCATAAAATTACTATCAGCTCTGCGGAGTCTGCAGCTGCTCCTACTTTGTATTTGTACAAGCGCGGAAATGATACATTATATAGATGATCAGCAGAAAATGAATGAATGTCCGTTTCAATCAGGGATTACTCATTTTAAAGCAATTTCCCAAATAAAAAAGTAATTATTGCCCTTAAGGTTAAATACACATTGATAAATTCTTCTGTTACCCCACCAAACCTTAGGAAGCTTTTCTTAAAAAAGCTTTGCAGTGTTTTACTTCTTGTCATGTAAAGCTGCTTTTGTACCTTTTTACAATGCATTGATCACCTCACTCTGAATTGTTGATCACATCATGCACAGGAAACCTCTGATTGTGAACATTTTGACTTTGTTGCATGACATTTAGATGTTCCTGGGCATAATTAGGACTGAGTCATCATTGATGTTATATTATTAATTAGTACTATGACGGCTCAAACTGTCTTTTGTGAGAACGGCAGATCACGCTAAAACCTAAAGTGGTTTAAGCTTCATACTGAGGCAGAGTGTGTGTTCCTGCCTTGTTATATCTGTTTGTTTTTGCGGTCATCCATTAATCTCTCTGAACTTTTGACTGGATCTTATCCTCAGACTTTTTCTCTTTCTTCCCCTCATCATCTTTTCTCTCCTCCCGTATCCCACTCTCTGCCCCCTCTCCACTTCCCACTGAGTGACCTTTAGCTACACTGTACTTCCAGTCAAATCCTGGCCTACACTAAAAGCTATGCTAGGTTTTCCCTGCTAAAAGTGTCAAAGGCTGGAGAATGTGTGTGTCATGCAGCGTGTGCAGTTTGTGCCATATCTGTTAGCGTGGTCTGCAATTTACATTTTGTACCGAGAAGGAATAAAAAGATGAAAAACAAAGATTGGGGACAAATGACACTGTTTAATTTGGCACAGGCTCTCCTTCCTGACATGCAGATTGCGCAATCTCTGTGTGCACATTTCACTCTGCTTCGGCTCTATTTTTGGATAAAACAAAAGGACAGAAAGCCCCATGGAAAATAAGAAAAACAAGAGTGATGAAAGAAAAGAGTTTTCCATGTGGCCAGTAAACAGATTCCAAACGTTAGGTCATGTGACATGGAGCCTATTGAAATAAAAGCTGAATTTTCTATAGAAATATTAATAATAAAGAGAAGAAGCACTAAAATAAATAATAAAACAATCCAATAAAAAGTAGTATGTATTATTTTTTTGTCCAATGTGGTAATACCATTAAGTTATGATTTGGAGTCACTGTGTCACATAACCTGGAACCTACTGAAAATACTGCTAATGCCTTCTATGTAATATGTAACATTAGCGTGATCTTACATACCTTGTTTGTCTTCATGTGTTGCCTCCACAATAAGGGTAATGTGTGGGCACCCGACATAAACGCCTCACGTCAGTTGCTGATAAAAGGTACAAGGCCCTTTTGCGTTTTTGCAAAGATGAGGCAGTGTCAAGCCTCGGTATTGTGTTCAGCCGTTCATTTTTCTCATTGTGTGTTTTCAGGAGCTGTCGAGCTGCGGTTGGAACAAGAAAGAGAAGCACAGCTCGGCTCCGAATGTTGTGGCCTTCACTCGCAGGTTCAACCAGGTGAGACGCATATGCAGTTTGCAGGATGTTCATATTCAGTACCACCCCGGGTCTCGCCTAAAAGGAGAGGGAAAACAATCTCTTATGCAATGTTAAAGATTTATGAGTCTTGGTCATCTAAAAGAGATTGCAGCTCTTCTTTCCATCATGTCCTCTCCCTCCATCTTCCAAGTTCTTAATCATCACCCTAGCTCTCCCAGACTCCTGGTTGTTTTTAAAAACCCTGCTCGTCATGGCAGCTTCTTATAATCTCCTCCCTGCTAGTCATACATCATAAATAGTCCCCAGGTGAAACTGGTCTGCAGTTTATTTTGTCCTTAGCTGGTCTGTGGTTCTGGCATTCTTGAAGTTAATATCAATATGTTGTGGGGCACGTGTGGGAACATGTCCACATGCATGCAGGAGAGTATACGGCATGCTCCCCGAGTGCCCTGTGAAATCATCAACAGGAAGTTGTGGGTAATGATGTAAGGGGCAGCTTTGCCCTTTAATCCCCTTTCAGTGTTTTTGCCAGGCTCCTCTAAGACCCACTTTACTGCCCTCCAGTATAAATATGACATGATCTAACAAGAATGTGTTGCTGTGGAAACTTCTCAGTGTATAGCAGATCGCAAACGGTGATTCAAGATGTTAGCTGCACACATTTCAGCTGCTGGGAGCCAAGGAAAATGAGCTTTTTGGATAATGGGACTTGGATTCGGAGGGCGGAGAGTCCCAGAAAGCTCTTCCGCATGAGCCAAAGCCATATTCCTCTTCTTTCAGTGCTCGTTTTGTTGGCACTACTCTCTGGGAGCCAATGAAGCAGAAGAGAGCTGGCCAGTCAATTTAGCAGGCGGCAAGTAGAGAATAATTCAGAACCAATTATGATCAGTGCCCAGTAATCTGTCTTATTGGGGTTTGTGCTGAGACAAATTAGCAACTTGCAAATAGTAGTCAGAAAGAAACTTATTTTTATACAGGCCTATAAAAGACACTGGAAAAAATCATATAATATGCCCCATACACTTTTCATATTAAGAAATCGTCACAGCATGACCTCAGCAGCCAGACAGCTGTAAGTACTCATAGGACTAATTCTCAAATGAGCTTTGTTTCCAAGTGCAACTGTAAACCCTCAGATGGGCAGCGTCACTCTATTATTCCAGCTGACTGACAACTGATGATGAAAAGGTTTCTGGGTCATTGTTAGCACAAGTCTGTACATTCAAATTCTAACCACCGAACAGGTGTTGGCTCATTGGGGATCAGATCCAACCATCACCTCATGTCTGTCAGTCAGCTGTAGTTCCAATCCTTAGCCAGATCTTCATCTCCATTTCATCCCTCCTATCCCTCTTTCCCGTTAGGCCATTAAACGGGCTGATCCTCAGCTATCAGCTTGTGGCTGGATCTGTCTGCTTCCGCTTGTTTATGGTTATTGAAGCGCTGGGGCCTCGCAGCTCCATCTGGAGGCCTTGATACACTCATAAACGCAGCACCGACGACACAGTCTTTGCTTCAGGGCGTAATATGAGATCTGTAAAGACAGGACTTTGTCTGCACAACCCCTGTATCCCCCAAACTCTCATTCAGTCTCACACACACACTTGTGAGCGCTGTTATGTAGCGCACTGCCATTCTGAGTGACCTCATTGCTTTGCAGTTTTGGAGGCCAAGGCTGACGAGGACAAAGGCTCTGTAATGAAGCCCAGCGGTACAGCGATTTGGAGAGACATGCTTTGTCCAGATTGACCTCAGATATCAAGTTAGACCACTGAGGAAACTAAATGTGAAGCTGCAGCGTGTTTCGCTCCCAGATTGGAATCACATTTTACAGTCAATGGAAACTCCTGTCTACTGTAAACTGTAGGTGGAGGGAAGATATGACATTTGAGGATTGCTTTGTTTTTTTTTTATCTTGGAGAGTTGGAGTTGTGTCAGGACAAGAGATGCAAATCAAAGAAGAAGCCAGTGAACGTCAGGATCCACCATCCATGTCCTGTCCATTGCCATCAATCCCTGCTCTTCTTTCTCCTCACGAATTGGTGAAAATGAAACACACATGGTAGTGTTGGAAGAGCAGTACCTGCATGGGTCAAACTTGAGCTTGATGAGTGTGTATCATGTGTTTATAAGAGAAGACGGAGACGGAGTAACTGGATAAATTTATCTCCTCACTCCTCAGCTCCTCACCTCTTTCCTGAAACACAAACAAATCACGGGGCTGTTTCCAGGAAAAAGTAGGCAAAGCCAGCTGTAGGTTAGACACATCAGGAACATAGAAAAGGACGCACATCATGTCGAGACGCGCACAGGAAGCACACCTAGTGGTCTGAAGCTTGAATGGAGGAATGTTGACCACTAAGTCAGTTGATCAAGCACATATTAATGTCTATCAGGATAGAAGAGTGAGCGTGGTGAGAGTGAGTAAGTCTGGAACTGAGAGAGATGAAAGTGTCTGTGTTTGGAGATGTAGTAGAGATGGTCAGTCTTGCTGGGACGGTCTTATCAGAACACAATGTGCAGACAGCTGTGGGCTTTGAAAACCCTCAGAGCCCTGCGGCGCTGAAGCTAACTTCCCCTCCCATTACCTCCTCTCTTCCCTCACTCTTCTCCTTTTCCTCTTTCCATTCCCTCTCTCCCCAGGGCTTAAACACTGATTGATTCACTGACTTGTGTGTGTATGTGTGTGTACATATAATCAGAACTTTGGCTTACCAGCGTTTTCCCTGAAGAGATAGGTTTCCGACATCACTCTCGGTCTGGCCAAGTATTCTGAACACACACACACACACACGCACGCACGCACACACACACATACGCGCACACACACACACACACAGTGTTGACATAATAGGAGTTATGGTGTGTATCTGTTGTGTAATCAGTTGGATTTTCCCTTGAAGCTCTTGTTTTTTCTCAAGAACTAATTTCTAATCGGCTACAATGGAGCATTCCTGTTAGCAGGCTTAGACCCCCCCCTGCTCTGCTCTCTAGAGGTTTCAGTGGTTCACTGGTTCCAGCATAGCCGTGACTGTCTGCTGGCCTTTCCCTAGCCTCAAAGACAGGAGATTTAACAAGGCGGAGCTCCCTGTCTTTCTTTGTACTTACCTGAAATCCTTATTGTCCTTTGAAGAATGTAACATATGAGAAATGAATCTCCCTCCGCCATGTGTTTTGCAGCATCCTGGCTGTGTTTCTCTGTGATCTTATAAGCATTTGCTCGGCGTCGTAATCTCTGATCTTTTCTTTGTTTGGTCTAGACGAGTTTCTGGGTGGTAAGAGAGATCCTCCATGCACAGACACTGAAGATCAGAGCTGAGGTGCTGAGTCTATACATTCGCACTGCCAAGGTACACACATGCATGCACAATATGACATTGTTGTTCTGTCCTAATGGAAGTTTGCAACGTAAAGACGCCTCAATGTACTTAAACTTTTCGTAGAAACTGTGTGACATGAACAACCTCCACGCGGTCATGGCTGTGGTGTCAGCGTTACAAAGTGCTCCCATCTTCAGACTTACCAAAACATGGGCGGTGAGTATGTTTACTCTGCTTCTGAAGGAGAATCTGGTTTATTAGTATAGTGCTGTCAATAAACTCGGCGTGTCACTGAGATCTGTACTGGACACACAAACAAAGGCCAACAAAAACCAGCACACAAGTGTCATGACAAGATGAAGGGCAGAAATGAAAAATGAATAAATACGGAGGACAATTAAGAGCATTCAGAATAAAACAGGCCCATTTCATGAGAATAAATACTGAATTTAAGAAACACAAACCTCAGCTGTTCCTTGGTTTCAGGCTTTCTTGGTGACGACAGTGTCCTGGTCCATCATTTCTTAGTGCTGCTCGTCTATTTCATACTGACATCCCTGAACCCTTATATACAGCTTTTTAGCATGTTTGGAGTGGTGGGAACACTTAGACCACACTACTGTAGAACTTTTTATACTCTGGAAATTGTGGTTGAGGAGCAACCAATCTGTTTCAGCGTTCTCATAGAAGATGTGGAGCTTACATAATGACATGATGATGCTCTGATGTAATGGTGGAAATTTCTCCTCTTCTGGTCCACAAAACCACGGGAGAGACTCTTTTTTACAGAGTCAGCAAACGCTGTCGCTGGCCAGGACGTAGCCCACCTGCCACAGGCACAGCACACACACTAACTCGGACACACAAACACTTGACGTCTATAGGTATTAGCTATTGTCACAACCTACAAACGCCCTATGTCAGGAGACCAGCTGTGCTGTGGTCTGATGCTTTGTCGCCGCTGCTGCCTTCATCCATGAGCTGACTACTCTGCGGTGCAGCAATTCTGCAGAACTAGACTTCCATCTGTAGCTCACAAATGCATTTTGTTCACGTTGCATTTTGTTCTGCAAAGGACAGCAGAATATTGTCACAAAAAACAAAATCATTATTAAACTGCCTTGGATGGTTAAAGGACTGACGAAAGCATGGGTGCTTTAAGTTTTTCCCATAAAGGCCAAAATTCTACTTCATGTTTGTGTTGCATTGTTACCTGGATCTCACGTTCCTTTAGCAGACGGCCTGCACAAAGTATCACTCTACCTGCTGCGCTCAGATTATGAAAAATAAGTAAAATTCCTACACGTCGCAAAAATGAAATATATATCCACAATCTGTACATGTGTGTTATAATGCACATTTTTAATTAAACTTTAACTATATTTTGCTGAAAAGACGGGAAAAACCAGACTTTTTTGCACAAATAGCACGCTGCTGGCCCTGGACTACGGCACCATGCCCTTTGAATTTTTTCTTTTCTAGTTTTGTGAAAGGGTGACTAAAAATTTCCAGTTTTAAAGAGAAAGACTTTACTAACTGATGATTTGCCTCTTGTCCGCAAATTAAGCAACATTTGGCTACTCTAGTTCTGAGCCGTTCTTCTCGGCCAGTTTTGCCGTTACTGTTGTTACGACCCTCTGGCGGATATCAGATTGCACTCATTAGCAAGCGCTGCTGAATGAAGGCAGCTTAAATTAAGTCATTTTATGTGAAGACCTCTTTAACATCATATGACTTCCATCTGGTATGTGTTGCTATCCCATTATAGCTGCTTTCTTCTCTTTAACACCCAGATTCTCATTTTTCCTGTTTCTTTTCCTCTTTACCATAGTTACTTAGTCGAAAGGACAAGGCAACGTTCGATCGGCTCGACTACCTGATGTCCAAAGAAGACAACTATAAACGTCTGAGAGACTTCATTAGCAGCCAGAGCATGGTCTCTTGTATACCATACCTAGGTAACAGGCACACACACTCACACACACACACACACACAAACACAAACACAGACCAGCACAAGGTTTGATCTTTAAAGGGTGCCCCTCTATCAGCTTCTTATCTTTATTGGCTGTTTCTACAGGTCAAGGGTTCATCTAAGGGCAAATTGTCTAAGTTTTAAGAAACACTCTGCTTCCTGATGAGTGTCTGGTATCATTATCTCACTGCTAATTTAGTGCCGCAGTCATCCACCATTCATATTTTATGTTGTTTCTCTGTTCCTTGGTCCTCTCCCAGCAATTCTTTTAATATGCCGCTTGTTTCCGCTGTAGCTTTTACCTTTTTGTACCCCAGTATTCCTTTCTCTTTGACTGGAGGAGGGTGAATGTTATGACATAGATTTGCTGCTGTGTTTTGAAACATCTTGAAATTTCTTTTAGCTGGAGCAAACACATAAATTGGAGAGAAATAAATTTAAAAAAAAAGATATATTCTCCTTCCTCTCCTTAAATCTCATTGATACTCCACTCTCACAGCATGACATCACTCAGGAATCCCTCATGAGGAAAACACTCACTGGGATGTTGGAGAGTTGTGCACATGTGTACACGCATGCGGTTTTATTGCTGTACTGTTTGTTCTTGTTTTGACTTGATGAAGGCTGGATGACTTTGATGTTCTTTACTGCCACGATTTTTTTTCCACGCAGCATCAGGCTCGTATCGTAGCTGCTGCCGTGTGATTCAAACTTAGACGCTCGAGTATGCACAAACAAACGAGGACACGAGCACAAACACGGAAAGCTCCACAGCCTGTTTGTCGTTAAAGAAACTTTTAAACACCCGTTTTTCCCATCGAGCTCCTTCATGGAAGTCTGGAAGTAATGACGGACCATGAGACGAATGCAAAGCTAATGCTGTGAAACGGCGCACACTTGCCAGTTCAACTGTATGTCCTCATTGTGTGTGTGCGTGCGTTTGTGTGTGCGAGTGAGCGAAGAAGGAGAGACTTTCCGTTTGGTAAGCGTTTCAGTGATGTGTGACCAGTTGGTCATTCTGAGGGTGGAGTCTCTTTGTGTCGTAAGTCTTTGTACGTGTGAGTGGGCCGGTGTTTCCTTGCAGTCGGAGCCTGTCAATGATGCGTGCACATGTGTGATGTGTGGCCAGCTGGCTGCCCTTGGGGCTAGACCTGTCCAAGTTGGCACAGGAGAGGAGAATCGCCACTCTCTTGTTCTCTGACATTCCCCTCCATCATAAATCCACCCGATCCCTCTGAGGGAGAGAGGGAATGAATGAGTGGGAGACTGCAAGCCGCAGTGCTTGTTCCAGAGCATCATTAACCAACATAAGCAATGTGTGTTTGTGTGTGTGTGTGTAGGGGTAATGGATAAACTTGGACTGGGGGGTTTCTCATGATGTTTTGTGCATGAATCAGCTTCTCTGGTCACTAAACAAAGTACCTGTTGAGGCTTACACTCAGGTCCCAACCCACAGCAGGGGGCTAAAATTACCACGTGTGTTTTTCTATGTGCTAAATACTCCACAGGAGGGTTAACTTCTACAATGTGTATTTGTGTCCTCGGGCCACTTTTGTGACTTCCTGTCATGTTTCTGTCTTTGCTCCATTTCCATCTTTTGCAGGTGTGATGCTTATCTGCGGTGATAACGAGGCTGGAGAAAGAGCCTTGTGTGTGCCGTGAAGGCACCAGGCGTGTGTTTTTCCATAGTGATGCATTTGTGCTAAAGTGTGTGTGTGTGTGTGTGTGCGTGTGCGCGCGTGCATGACTGTGTGAACTCTGACCTGTTATTAGGCCTGGCAGACACAGCCCTCTCCTGTTCACGCTCACCACAGGGCCAGCCTGTTAAACGCTCAGATGAGCTTGTTCCTGTTCTCTAGCCAATCACACAAGGACAAAGAGCCCACAGAAATGTATGGCTCCACTGTGACAAAACGCACACACTTTAAAATGTTTCTCCAGCTCTTAATGCTTTCACCTTGTGCACACTGGCCACGTAGCGAAAGCAACACGGCGGCAGTCAGCTGTAGTCCTCGAATGCTGTGCGCACTGAATTGACGGCTGTGCGCTCACATGTTTCGACTATGCTCAATAGGTAATTGTGTAGTTACATTTGTAAGCGGAGAAAACATTGATGCAAGGTCGAAAGTGTATCTATTCTGGTAAAGGGATGAAGCTTTAACATTACACCTCTCTGAACAGCGTGTTATTGAGCAAGAGTTTGTTAATAAGCAATGGAATTTTATTATAATCATTATAAGGATTATACAGTAACTATTTGCTGTTTAGTCTTTTTCAGTGGAAGAAGTCTCTACAGAGGGTCAGAAACAGGCTTCATGGCCACTGACTGTCGATGACCATTAGGGAAAACAACAGTGCAACACTGTTTGGAAAAGCCATTATAATGGAAAGCACAGGGGAAAAGCTGTCATATCAGAAAAGCCAGGCAAGGGCTCATTTCCCTACAGGTTACTATGACCACAGCTCTGTGTGTCAGTACAGCCAAGTTTGGCCTCTGCTCCGTGATTGCATGCAGATTATTGTAGTATAGTATTGTAGATGGCTGATGGTGAGCCTAACCTACCAGTTTTGCTGGCTCAATGTGTGTGCGCTATATCGTGTTTGTGTCAGGCTGCTCCTGTCTGTTCTGATTTACTTTTTCTCAGTGGGAAAGGTCCAGAGAGAGAGAGAGAGAGCGAGAGAGAGAGAGCCAGCCATCATTTCATGATATACGTTTATGTTTTAGGGAAAGAAAATCTCAACGGTTTTTACGTGGAAGGAATGTTCCCCTCCCTCACTGCCCGTCCTTCTTTTCCCTTTTATCTCCCCTTACTGTCTCTCCACTTCTTTCATTTTAATCTAAATTCTTCTAGAAAAATCATTTAATATCCTCCCCGTTATCTATTTCTGTCCTCACCCTGGTTCGTCCAGACTGAGAAGTTTTCTCTCTTAGATATTTCTTTCAAATATCTCCTTTGGTTTTTGCCTTGCCTTCTTCCCTTAAGAACAAGAATAATGGTATGTGGTGTAGGTGTACAGCAACAGTCAGTCACAGAATTGCATTACAGTTATTGACCATCACACATTGCAGGTCCCCACCAGTGAGCAGAGTCGATGCAGAGCGAAACATGTTTAAATCCACTCATTTATAGCAGTGATGAGAGGTTGGAGTGAAGTGGACCCTGGTCACGCACACCTGGTGACACTGTCACCAAGCATTAAAGTATATTATTTCATATTATTGTATCGTCCTTTAAAGTGATAAAGGCTTAGCTCATATTTTTTACATTTACACTGATTTTTTTTTTTTTTTTTTTTTTATCAGACCCCCATTTTAATGTTTTTTTAGAATGAGCAGAGTGAAGAGTTAAAGACATTTCATTGTTTACAAAAGAATTTAATTTGACTTGGATGAAAACAGGTAGCTCATGTCACATATTCTCCATCCTCCAGTTAACCAGACATCCACTCTGGATTTGTTTGCACTGGTTACTTGTTTGTGTACGGTTGTGTGGTCTGTGTGTATTTCAAGTGTTACTAGTGTATCTCTTAATGGGCTAAAAAATATTAAGACTTGTTTTTGTTACAGGGATAGATATAAAATGGCCATTACTATACTTACTATAAATACATTGATAAATAACAAAGAATGGCAGAGTGACAACACTGTGAACATTTGGCCTGAGTAGAATCACACCTTTTAAATTACCTTTCAAAAATAAAGCCAAAGATATTTACACTCTGTAGCCAGCCCAGCCACATGCACATTGGACAATCACGCTGCTGCACATGTTCATTTTCTGTTAGGTTTGTAGTGAACCCAAGAAGTCCAGACAAAACCCAGAAACAAGTAGACAGTAGGTTTTGCAAGGCCTGTCCTCTAACCCTTCGATTGTCAGGTTTTCTAACTGGAAACACTCCTTTTTAAATTGCATAATTTCTTATGATACTAAGGTCAAACGTCCCAGTCCATCCAATACCTTTTACTATGGGCAACACTACTTTCAATAAGTCACAATTAGCTGCTCAGACGAAAACTAATGTCTTTAGTAAATGACCATTTCCCTTTATTAAATACTGAGTTTCAACAAAAGTAAGTAAGATAGGACACTTGAGAGTAATACTTAATGATCCCAGGGAGCTTGACGGACCATTATTTTCCAGACAGGAAAGGTGGAGGAGAGCAGTTATCTGGGGAGGGCAGTGGCATCAGTCTTCATCTCAAAGTTAGAGTCAGCTTGGGCCACTGCGCCGGAGTGCCTATTGTCTGGCCATAAACACATGCCACCGTCTCTTCCTCCATCGTATTTTACAAAGCATTGTTGTATGACGGCAGGGATTCCTGGTTCTGCCTTTACAGTATTTGTTTATAGGTAGACAATGATAAGGAAGGAAACCGAGGTGCATTTGAAGGGAACCACAGTCCACAGTCTAGAGGTTTCAGTCGATCGGTCGGATCATGAGGCGGGCTGACTTGAGGGAGTAGAAACCTCCTCCATAGTCTGCCCAGAAGATCCCATCCTGAAATTTGCTTCGGTAAACTCCTCCGCTGTACCATACACCATTCAGGTTGGTCTGTCCACAAGCATTGTACCACCAGCCACCCTTGTGGAAATGGGCGCAATTACCTAGTGGAGAGGGAGACAAGATAATAAATCAAATTTAATGTGATGCACATTCAAAAAAAACATGTCTTCCGTTGTTTCATTACATTTTTACTAATGTAAGAAATCAGTAAGCTTTTGGAGCTCCTTTAGCATTGTCCTTACCAGAAAATGCATCCTTGTCACGGTCGAGTGTGGTGAACTGTTTGCCGTTGTGACTGCTGAAGGAGTCCCCGGCATTGCCCTGGTAGGTGCCGAGCCTCAGCCGATAACCCTCACTCTCTGACTCCAGGTGGAAGCTGCTGTACTCGGCATACACCTTCTTCCCTGTCCAGTCCTCCAGCTCTATCATCAGCTTGTAGTCACCCTGTTTGCCCAAGTTGTAGATATTGTCCAGCCCCAGCCAGTGTTCACCATCTATGTTTCCAAAGCCTCTCTGTAGGGGACAAACATCACAGCGTGTTCGTTGGTTGTTCATTTTCAGTTTTGGTGAATGTCATGACTGTGTGGTGCAGACAACGTGTGAAAACATTTTTTTAATAGTTTAAAGGCGCCTGGTGGCATATCAACTTGAAGCAAATCAGACTGAGGCGATAATGCGCAAAGATTGTGATCTGTGGTTTCTCACTTGATATGAATTAGTTCAACGGCACAGGGCAACGGTGAATTGGCTGCAGTTAGATGGAAAACTCAATTCAGCAAATGCACAGCTGCAGAGACCTAATTCTGTTCCTGACTCAAAAAGTGTGCAAATGTTGATATTTAAATTAATGCTACGATGAAGAGGAAAACTCTTGCCGCTGCCTTTTTTTTTTTTTTTGATTTCCAAAGAAACCAGTAATGTTTGTAAAGATGTTTGATAGTGGCATTTTTATTTCCCTATAAAAACGGTGTTCCTTTTCGTCTCCAGCTTGCTCTGGTAGACCTGGGATCACATCTTGATTGCAAAGGCTAACACAAAGGAAGAAAAGGATGAAGGGATCATTTCCTCTGGGGTTGAGCGTATTTCCCCCTCAGCCCACCATGGCTCTCATTGCCTATATTTGTATGTAGGTCTCTGGCTACACTTCTTGGCTGCTGTTTCGGTGTGTGGAAATCCACCGCTAAGCTATTTACATGAATGAAGCAAATGCTTGCCTAGTGGTCTGCCGAGCTGATGAGGCTGGGTCGCTTGGGAACAGGAAAGGAAAAGTTTTGACTGCAGTGATCGCATTATAAAAGATATTTTGATATTTTCCAGCAAGATCAGATCTAAATTTCATGTTTCAAGTTTCTCAGTAAACTCAGCCCCTGCCTGATCCAACTTTATGTTCTTTTTCAATAAATGAGTCTGCTCAACTCACCTTGTAGTTCTCCCAATTGCGAAAGAAGTTAACAGAGCCATCTCTTCTTCTTTGCAACACGGTCCAACCTCCATTGTCGAGACCATGTTCACACCAGGCCTGGATCAACCGATCACTGCCGTCTGTTTTTAGCAGGTACATCCCACTGGTGGTGTGGCCTGCCTGTCGCACCTGATAGCAGTCCCTGAAGGGACCTTTGGTTGGCAATGATGGTTGTCAGAAAAGAGGAAGATGAAAGAAATGGGTTGAATATTAATTGTGGTAATGACTCTTGATTAAAATTTTACAAGCAAAGTGTTGTTCAAAAAAGATTATTTTGCAGTTGACATTAAAATAATGTTCTTCAGTATCACAAGTATTTTGGGATTAAGAACGGTAATATTTATGACTTGACACACAAAAGCTCCAATATTAGCTCTGACTTATTGAAATAAGTTGATAGAATGTAACACAAAGGCATAATAGATTGTATTTCTCTATCTTTTGTTACTGACTCTTGATTTCCACTAAAATCATCCATTGCCTGAAATACTGTCAACTTTACCCCTCTGAACAAATATACCACATTGTGGCTTGAATTGAACGAGATAACTTCTTTTCTTTATTGCATATGCAAAAGTCATCATCATCACTTTGTCGGCTGTAGATGGCAAACAAGAGAACTTCCTTCCCAAACTTGGAAAGGAAGGTCTGCTAGACCCCATGGTTTGAGGGGCTGTTTCATTGTGGCCACATTCTTTGGAAAATTTCCTCTTTTGCCCAAACATCCCACAGTCTCAAGCTACACAAACATGCATGTGAACACTTCAGTTATGATATGAATATCCACCTAGGTTTAGTCTTCAAATGAAGCCACGGTGTAGCGCTACACTCAAAGGTGAAGCCACTGACCTTAAACACAGCATATTACCTCTGTTTTTCCCACTGAGAGTATGTATTAAATCGGCATGAACGCAGGCATTGTGTGGGGCCCTCTAGGGCCTAAAGGTCCACGGAGGATGGTTTTCTTTGCTTAGTGTAGAAGCTCATAGGGACACAGTATAATACCCCACCACAGATCTTTAAGGCTCTGCAACACAAGCCTGCATTATTGTAGTAATATGTGTTCATCAGACCTACCAGTGAGGTGTTTTTCTAACCTTATTCACCTATTCTCTCTCTTTGATGTTCTTGTTCATTTTTCTTAAAATAGCTTTCAGAGGTTGAGGTTAAAAATAAAATATTAAGCTATATGGTTTTATAAACCATTCACCTAGACCAAACTGTAGTCAGGCAGTAGTCAGGCAATGTATATTTATAATAGTAGTGAACCTACATGCCAGAGAGCTGCTTTGTGGTCTCTGGTGGCTTGGATTTGGTTTGAAAGTTTAATTATTTTCCTTTCAAATTTAGATACCGAGTATGGTGCTGAAACGTGTACGTTCATCCTTTTGTATTTAACAATGGCAGTCAACCGGAAAATGGAAAGAACTCTCTCACTTAAATTTGTCACAGGAGAAGGAGAAGTACCCATCCTTATCACTAGGTTAGCATGCGTTATGAAGAGAAAGAAGGTAGGTAGAGAATTATTTTACACAGCTGAAAGGAACCATGAGAACACATACACCTTGTTGTCATCTACATGTGGAGTTGAGCCCCAACTAACTTCACTGCTGTGCCTTTTCTTCTATTTCTCTTCTCTTGGTATTTTTTTCCCCTCACTGACTGTTATTTCACTAACATCATTTGTGTTTAATCTGGGCTAAAGGTGTTGCAAGCTTAGTGTCCAGTGAAAAGCCTTAATTTACTCAGACTGGTCACTGGAGCATTAAGAATTAACACTGGACCACTTCACCACAAAACAGAGGAAAAAAAGGCACTTTGGATTGAATGCACATAGCACAATACTGTATAGAAAGTAATAGAACTGTTAAAACACTATTTCACTATTTTTGTCTGTTCTTGTTGTAGTGGCTTTGCAGGGATGGTAATACCATAATTTGAGATGTAACTTTGGCATGTTGACTTGCTAAATTGTACATACCTTTTTAGCAAGATAGCAATGTCTTTTAATTCAAGTGTCTCATTCAACCAGAAATTAAGATTTAATTACATACAACATAAACTCATCACCTCATCATTCTTATGTGACCCCTAATATGTCATGCTACTAAAGTTACTCCTCTGTCAATATTTAAACAGGCCTTCTTTAACTCTCTCTTTTGTCTGAGGGGATGTAATGAATGATTTCATCCATTTCACCATCTGGTTGTATAACCCCTGTCAACAATCCCCACCACAGTCTAATTGCCAGTCAAAATACAACAGCCCTGACCAATTTTTTAGGAGCCATTCCCAAGTAGCATTCCCAAACCTTAGAAATCTGTTTCATATTTAAGATGATCTTTCTCAGATGTCAGAATTTGTCCATCTCTGTCAGAAACATTTATCTAAGAGGATTTTATCTGATTTGATGGTTTTGTCTAGGCGTCTGAGACTTGGTGGGCAAGTCCATTAGATGTTTGCTCTGTTTTTTTTCTTGCATAGACTGGAAGTAAATCTCACCAAAGCCTTGGAGTAAATATATATTGCCATTCTGTGAAGCCTTTGTAATACTGTTCGAAGAAGCATAATCCACATCCAACTAATTTAGCACATATGCTCAGTGCAGTGCAGCCAATACAGATGGCCAAGTGGGAATCATAGGAATGTATGATTTCACTGCCTTTGTAGCATGCCAAGGATTAGCCAACTATGCCTCAGCAATACCAACTGCTGCAAGAAAGCTCATTTTGAATTCACATACTCAGGCAATTAAAAGGACATTCTTTCCTCTAAAAACTCTATTGGATCTCTATTTATTTTACATGCTTAATCTCCTGCAACTTAAACATTGGTACATACCATCAGAGGTAAGTGTTCCCTGGGGTGGTGGAGGGTCAATCCCAAATGGGCTTGCTGTAGGGGAGTCCATGCGTGATCCTCTGGGAAAGGCCCGGTTGTTATTGTCCCTCTGTATTTCATTGGTGAAACGATTGTTGACTGGTATATTTTGCGGTACCACTTGTACCAGTGGTGGAACCACAGGCAGCTCACTGCGTCCCAGCGTCCTAAGACACTGTTCCTCCAGTGCAGAGATGAGAATGGACTGGTTGTTGACCACCCCGGCCATTGTGGCAAACCGGGACTCCAGCTCCTTGTACCTTGAAGCCAGTCGCATCATCTCAGAGGTCACATTGAGGACACGGTTCTCCAGCTGGGCCAGCTCCAGAGAGTTGTCTCTTTTCCTGATGATCTCATGCAGCAGCTGCATATAGAGCTGGGTCACCCTGGAGTTCATGTTCCTGCTCTCTTTCCGCAGCAGCTTCATCTCATTCACCAAGTTACCATCCACATCCACCACCAGCTGCAGTGTCTCAATCTCACGCCGCTGTTTGTTGAGCACCTCCCGCACATCTGCAATGTCCATACGGGTCACTCTGTCCTTGTCTGGCTCAGGGCCCGTGGTGCTGGCACAGATTGGACCTGATGACAGATATGAATAATTTGAAGAAGAGCAAGATTGTTAAATGAAATAGCAAAGTGATGAATAACGCTTTATAACACAAATAAGTTATCCTTTGAACCTGTGATTCTCTGCTCAGGTACAAGGAAAGTGTAGGAACACTTTTTGGCATCAGGGTTGGAGGGAGCTCTTTTACTCCTGTGGAGAGATGGTTCTTTGGTCCTCCGGGCTTCTCTGGAGCTCCTGCAGTGACTTTCCTCCCAGAGAGAGAGGCAGAGCAGAGCACACAGGCTCCACATCAGCCCCTGCATTGCTGCTGGCTGGTTAGAAGGACAGATAGACAGCTACTGGTGTTCCCTCCAAGTCCCCCCAGGTCTCCCTGCAAGAGTACAAGATCTTTTGTTTACGAAGGCCAACAAAAGCAGTGTAAACAGCAGAGGTGTTGACTGTATGCTGTTTCAGAGTAGAGGAAACTAGTGCCATAAGTTTTTAATGAAAAGGTATTTGACACTTTTCCAAATATTTGCAATCAGTAATTATTCAGGAAGGTTTTCATTAAGTGTGCGGTAGCAAAGTTGTCAGGTCATTGTTCCACATTGCGTTGTTTGTGTGGAAAGATTGAAAGAAAGAACACATTTGCTTTCCAGCCCACGGGACGAGGTCTGCTTTGTATCTCATGTAGTTCCCCTGTTGACAGACACCCCATTTTTCTGCAGTCCTGTTGCTTTCCCCCATTAAGAGTTCTGCTACGTGCCTGCTGGCTGTGCTTTATCTCTGGTACCTGTTCTTAAGTCTGGAAAGGAGATTATTCTTTTCTCTATCAGACTCTCATCCTCTTGTCTTGCATTCTATGTCAATTAATTATCTCTTTCAACTGCACGAATGAGTTCAGGAATCCATTTTAAACATTTTAAACAAACTTTCAACATGTTGACCACAAGAGCCTCATTCCAGTTCTTCTTTCTGGACCATGCTCAAACTTGGCTTTAACCACACACCACATTTGTCCAACACAAGCTGTGAGACCACTACAGCTCATTTTGAGCATTCAGTCTGTCAGGGCTGCCGCTAATATAAACATAGGGAGACAGATAGGAATATTTTTTTAATGTTCATTTTTAAACCATGTTTATGTGTCTTGTTTCTGAACTAGTCTAAAATGGCATGACTAAAACTGACAATCATTATCAGTTGGTAATTGTTTCAGTGCAGTTACACACTAAAATTAAACACAATGCACTCTCTTTACTACACTTTATATGGGCCTTTTTCTAAACTCTCCCTTCTTTTCTAAATTTTGCCTTTATGTTCTAAGTAAAGAGGGTTCAAGACCTCTCATCCTGCCTACAGATCTGATCTTAATGTGCCTTAACACAGTGATGCCTACTTGCACACTTACACAGTTCCCACCCTACCTCCCCTGGGAAAGCACTTTTCAGTGCAGTTTCCCTTGAAACAGGTTAGATGTGCTCACTGCTCCATGTGGCTCCATGCATCCAACATGAATTTTCAGTAGGAGGTAGTATTTGTGTTTCACTTGAAAGATCTTGTGAACCCACATGTGCAGACAGTCACTACAGGGGTGTTAGAGGAAGGCAAGAAAACAGTCGGTGCAGAGTTATCCTCAGCCTTGTCTAATTTGATGGGTCAACCGCTGGTACTTACTCGCTCCCTTCTCATCCCTGCTGATTCTTGTTCTGTTTCTCATCACTGCACAAGCACAAAAACACTCACACACAGACATACACCCCGCTACATTTAACACTCTGGCCTAGGCCTGCGCATGTCTAGCCCTCCTAATCCACTCCATCACTCCTTAGTCAGTCTTCGCTCAGTGCCACATCATTAAGCACTACCTCCACCCTGAAACTCAGGCCCTGTGTGTCTCCCACATGACGCCATTGTGGTTCTTTAGGAATTCTGGCAATTCTGTCGCTTGGAACAATATCGAGAAGGGACATGATTGCAGCTAGCCCTGCAGATCTGTAGTGGGTGCGCGCGCACTCTTGCTGGTACGCATAATCTTGTGCGTCCATCTGTATGATTGAGTACAGTGTGTGCATGACTATCCAGAGACGTTATTCATTTTCATGGTCGTGTGTTTTTCCAGCAGCCGTTGTGTCTGACAGCGTAACCAGGTACTGTATCCTTGCTGACCTCGGTGAGAGCTGCTAACGACTTTAACAGCAGCATCAGCAGTATCAGTTCTTGAGTGTGTCTTCTCTTCCAAACTATGACTGGCTTTCTACTGTTGCTGTGAGCTCCACAGAGTGTCCATATTCAGCATAATCTAAAGTTCGCAACATGCCCCCGAAGCATGAACCGGACAGGCAAAACTACAGCTCATTCATCACCAATCACCTCCTTCATTTCCCATCTCTTTCTTGTCATCCTTTTTCTTTTCCTTCTCTGCCTTGCTTTCCCCCTCTGTTCTGTCTCGTGGAGCCTGATTTCCTCTTGGGTGGTGGTTCTGAGTACTGGGGGCCTTGTCTCTTCCGTGGAACTGCAGCGTATCAAAGGCATTCCAGCAAATGTGGAGAGGTCACAAGTGCGTCGTGAAGGTACAAGGTTTACAGTGTTTCCTCAGAACAAGCAGAGCAGCGCCTTTTTTCTTCTGCAACGAACCAAAACCAAACACTGCTGAAGTGCTTTGGGACTCAGTAGCTATTGAGCGGAAAACATAAAGTGCTCAGCAGTGGGTGTAAAACTTTATGCATGCAAATATGCTTTCACATATTAGGGTTACAGTTAGCATGCCTGGAAATTGTAGGTTTTGGGGGGGGGGTTGGACATTTGAACTTTTGATTTCTCTCTGCAAGCTGAGGGTTATATATGTAACTTCTACACTACAGAGGAGCAGTTTTAAGATATCATTCGCTGTTCCATGGAGCTTCTCTGCTTGACAAACTATATTAGTTCAACAGAAATGGTAAGGGCCATTATGCCAGCAGTAGTTCACATCTAGCCCTCTGACGTCCATACATGCCTGACAAGACACTGCACGGATGTTTACCAGTGGGTTGCACTTTAATCTGACCAGACTGAACGTGGGTATATTTCCAATGGAAGCACTGTGTATTTCCTTTGGCTGTGTGCATTCTTTTGTACCACGTGCATTGTTTTCATTTGCCCTACAAAGACAAAAGTACTGCGTGTCTGGTGGGTTAGTGTGACTTGGCATGAATGAGCAATGTTCTCTCACATGTTTCCAAGTCGTTTCTAGTATTATTGAGCTGGAAGTGCATTGTCTGGTTCTTAGGAGGCATGTTGCTTACGATCAGAACCTGTAGGAGCGCTGAGCTATGTGCACTGATACAGAGACAGGGCAAGAGAAGGAGATAAGGAGCGACAAGCTGTAAGGCAGAAACAAAGCACAAAGGTTTAAAAGGATAGCGCAGACAGTAGTGGATTAAAGATGAAAGAGACAAATAGTGGTAGAAAGTAGGTCATGGCCCTTTTTCCCTTCCTGTCCAGGCATCAGGAACATAACTTGAGGCAGAGTCTCTCTCTCTCTCTCTCTCTCTCTCTCTCTCTCTCTCTCTCTCTCTCTCTCTCTCTCTTCTCTCTCTCCCTCTCTCTCTCTCGCTCTCGCTCTCTCTCTCTCTCTCTCTCTCTCTCTCTCTCTCTTTTAGTCTTGATAAATTTACACTCTTTTCTTTGCCTGTTTCTTTCCATTTAATTATTTTTCTTTCTTGTTCTTTGCCCTCTTTTATCTCAAGGTCTTTCAGCTAAATCACGTAAGCAGCAGATTGCAGAGACATATGACATAATTGTTTTCCTTACCATAGATAGGATTCACTAAATTTCTCGTCAACTTGGCTGTACCAACAAAGAGCTCTTGTATTCTATAGCATTTGTGTGAAACCAGTGTGTTGTAGAAAAGGATTTGCAGGGGTCTCCGCCCGACTCCGCCTACCTTATATTTTGGCTACAGTATGAGCTTCATAAGTCTTTCTGCGTGCACTGTTGGCTCCTCACCCCGCTAATAGTTATTAATAGTCAGGAGACATATGACAGTGGCTTTTTAATTGTCCTCACTCCCTACTGGCTGGCTGTCTGTGTGCCTCTCTGTCTGAGCTATGATTTAATTTATTTTCATAGTTGTTGTTGGAGCCGTCTCAGGACAGACAGTATTTATATGAAGCTGACTTCTTGTGCTCTGACAACACCGTCTTTCTTCCAAATGTAAATAATACAACAAGATACAACCCCGTTACTGTTAAAGCCCCATTGAACCAGCTCTTATATCTTCTAAAGGCAAACTGTCAAATGTGCTATACATGTCTGCAGGTCTGGTCGTGCTCTTTGCTTTACTTGTGCTTTTGTTCACCTTGTTTATTGTCTCATTACAGTTTAAAAGTCTACAGTTTCAAATGTACACGCTGTTTACGGCTACGGCTGTTTGACCTAAGCGGTGAATTCCTGAGGCCTTAGGCTTTGGTTTGTTTATCTAATAATAATTAAAGAGCTTAGTGCCATGCTGACAGATCTCTGGACCCCTTCATGCCACACACAAACTCACACATGGCTTTTTTTTTTTTTTTCTGCACTTGAATGTGGATTTGCTCACAATTTTTATACGCAGGAATAAAAAGAAAAGTGCAAAGTGGTGTCTACTGTGCCCCTGGCGTTGCATAAAGCTGCAGTCTATAAAGCCTGCAGCAGACCAACTATCTCAGATTTAGTTTGGCTTGCTTTCCTTTAACACTCACTCCGGAGGTGTGTGTGTGTGTGTGTGTGTGTGTGTGTGTGTGTGTGTGCGTGCGCATAGCAGTGTCACTGGTTTTCGTCTGCCTTGGCTTTCTGTTGCAGGGGTTGATATTGTACATGAATGGTGATTAGTTTTATGCCCAAGCGGGCGACAGAAATAATTCTTTGCTGCATGTCGTCAGAGAGGAAATGACCAGCGAACTCATTAAAAAAATCGTTTTGCCTCATTGGTTAAATGGCATAATGGATGCTGGTTGTAACCTCAGAAAGAAACTCATATGTCACACTTGTGGCTTCAGGTTACTTTCTGTGTGTTGGCAAAAACGCATCTGACAATGCAGACATAATATTGTGCTTCGAGCCAAGGCAAAGTGCTCGCTGAACAATTGGTACGAACTGCTTTTCTGGAAAATTGGTTGACTGTGTGTCCTTGGGATGAATCCCGTTAAAGTCACTATCAAACAGTATCTATTTTACATGTACCACACACTCGGTTGACATTGTATTAGGTACAAAACTAATACAGTCTAATACAGCAGTCCTGCAAGACATCATGCTATCAGAACAACCTCTAAGTTGTGTTCATAACCCTACATCATATTAAACAGAGTCACAAAAGGCACTAACACGGAAAGTCAGACTATGAAACATGATAGTATCTGTCTTCCTGATGTTTTCTCCCACACTAGATAAACAAGTGAGGAGAATCCTTTGTGATGTTGTGGCTGAGTGCGCTGGGCTGTTGATGCATGTATAAGGTAGAGATACATGAACTAGAGCCCACAAGAGCGTGAAATTAAGACTCAGGCTGTCGTCCTTTCAGATGTATCTTTTGACTGTTGTGTGGGTTTCTGAGCTGCTGGTCACACTGTGTCTCCTGCAGTGATTTACCAATTCTGATGTGTCAGTCTGATGGATTGCAGCTCAACAAACGGGAGGGAAAACCTTGGACAAAATGTATTTATACTTTCATAGCCAATGTATTTCCCAGCCTTCAAATTCCCCAGCTTTCACTCCCACCCATCTGGTCCTCAGACTTTCCCACAGCAAGTCCAAAATGCCCTAAAACACACAACACATTCTCATCACTGGTCAGAAGGAAGAGAGGACAGTAAAAACACGAGTTGAGAAAAGAGAGTTTTGATTTGTAGAGTAGCAACAATAAACAGCAGCGCTGCTTTACATGACAACATGGAGCTCAGCCAGCTCTGCTGTTGGTCAACTGCCAGAGACCGACTTCCTCCCACTGTCTCGTCCATACATGATGTCAGCAGCCACCGTTTTTGTAAGCGGCCCTGAGTTACATGACCACTCATACTCTGTCCCTCAAAGACACTAATTAACTCACCCTTTAGTGCGCGCTGAAACAGTTGGTTACAGAGCCACGGGCTGAGAAGTGGCTGAGAAAACCGTTGAACTGGTTGGGAAAGAAGCATTGAATCGAAACAGGAGCAAAGAAATAGCTGAGAAGTGAGGTTATCAAGGACAGGGGGGTGGAGAGGTGAACACAGCGTGAGTGGGCAAGCTGAAAAGGACTGATATTATGAAACAGCTGATGAAAAGCAAACAAAGTACACTCCAAAAAAAATGGTGCTTAAAACTACAACAACAAGGAAAAAAGTCGTAAAAGCCTTGTCGACAAAATTAAAATAACTGTACAGAGATTAAATGCTGTTGCCACGTTGGAAGAGGAAATGCACTGTGGTATAGTATTGTTGGTGGTGTTGTCTATCTCCTCATTAAACAGCACATGTTGGACATATTTAAAGGGAAGTCACAGCAGACAGAAAGGGCTAGAGCGGGCTTTTCTCTGCATTTATAACGTGAGCTTGTAATTGGGCTGCGAGCCTCCCTGTGGAGTTTGGAAAAAAGGAAGAGGATGAGGCGGAAAAACGAAGATGCTGTGTTAGATTAAGTGGTTCTGTTTAGGAAGATTAGCCTGTGGTTAGACTACAACCAGCCCAATAAAAACCCAGAAGTGGTTCTTGCCTCTTGCTTTCTAGCTACTCAGCCGTCTACCTTCATGACACTATATTACTGAGGAGGGAGCCCCCAAAAACTCCCCGAGGCCCTACGAGCTCCCATCTGTTTTCCTTCTTCTGTAGTGAAACTCTAAACATGTGGACTGATGTTGGGGTCAGAGGTCTATATGTGGGATTAGGGTGCAGCCCCACCCTTCCTCTACCTCCATCCCCCTCTCACCCGTACCGTGCACAACCCCTACAATCAATCGGTCTTTGTGGAAAACGTGTCCCCCTTCCTCCTCGTTTTGCACAAATGCCTGCAGCTCTCACGTTTGGTGTGTCCAGGGGTTTGGTGGACAGAGTTCACATAAGGCCATCCCTCTCCATCTGTCATACTTCAAACCCTCCAACACCCTCCTCCATCCTCTCACCTCCCCCCATCGCAGCACAAACACTCAGCCTGCCACTCAGCACCAGGACAACTCTCCTTGTACGTGTACTCACATTGATATGTGAAAGTTGTAATATTAATTGTTGCATAACAAAAATCTGTGCAGCTTACATCATCTTAACCCAGCACCCACCCCAGTGATTTATTACCCAGGCTGACAGATAAGCTGTCATCTTGCCCTCTCAGGTGGCTTTACTCTCTTTGATTAAATTAAACTCATAAAGTGACACTTGGCTTTAAGTGAACACGTGCTGCCGCTACGGTTTCAAGCATTGGAAGAAGAGCTGGAGGAGGGTCAGGGGAGAGAGGAGAGCCAGGAGGGGGGGGGAGTATAAAATTTGTTACAGCAATTATATAAATGTTTGTTTGGCCGGGCGGTGTAAATCTTTGGATTTAAGAGATTTAGCTGAAGGCCAACTCACACTCTTTCCTTGGTTTTATTTCTCCTCTGAGTCACACCTCACCTTTAGCTCATACCTCCGACTGCACATGCTTTCTATTAGTTGAATCAGCAAGACACGCTCACTCATTGCCCACTGGCTCTACTTGGTTACATGCCTCCACTTCTCTTGTCTGTTTGTCCCGACCTCCTGGCTGACCTCCTCCTCCCTACGGTGACCTGTCCACTCAACTGTGTCCAAGCTCTCATTAGAGGGATTCTAAATGAGCTTCACACTGCAGCCACAGACAGATGTAGTTTTTTTTATTATTCCATATCCAAATCCAATAGTGCTACAGGCATCCTTGTAGCTCATAACATAGGTTTAAGTTTTAAGAAATATAATGCGCCCGGCTTATTTCGCTGTGGTTGGATTTAACCGCGTGTGGCCAGCACAGGGAAAGAGCAGTGGTTTCTAGGCAAGCCTGCGTCTGTATCTGTATGAGTGTTATCTGCGTCTGCTTCTATGTGTTTTACAGATAAGATCAGCTGAGCTGTCCATTACAAATCTGCGTCTGTGAAGGTTCCACACACAGCCTCAGGTCAAATAATGAGATACGATTGGCTGCATGCCCATCACCCAAAAACACACAGTTTTCTGGTGCTGGCCGAGTGAGCTATCAATCTCCTGCTGCGTTACAACATAGCCTGTGACGGGACGGCTGGGGGAGGGCAGCGGTTAACTGGCTCTGACAGCCTTCCGTACACTACCTGACCGCTATTTATTGGTGTGTCCTGGGACTTTTAAAAACTTTAAATAGGGAAGACATCAAACAGAAACTGTGCTGTGATTTAAAGTCCACGGTGAGGGTTAGGAGAATGGTTAGTTTATGTGTGGATTGGTTGTAATGGCCCGTTTAATGCGAGTCCCCTGTGCACCCAAGTTTCAGGTGAACTCGAGGGCCAAGTGCTGCTGCTCCAGCACGGAATGTTCTGGATGTTTGTCAGACAGCTGCTCCCTTCGTCTCTTTATCTTTTTAAGATTTCTTTTTTCTTTTCCATGCTGAGTTATTGGAGGTATTGATATTATGATTTATTACTCCACTTGGGAAAAAAAAAAAAGCTCATGAAGTGTTTTCTTAGCCCTTTGCCATTCCCTCATTTTTTGCCTTTTTTTTTCTCAAGCTTAGGCTTTTTGAAACTCAAAGTGTGTGTGTGTGTGTGTGTGTTTTATGTGTGCGCGCTCAGCACTGTCCTCTCCTCTCATGGTCGTTTACTGCATTCACAGATGTGGCTTTGTAGCGAACAGAATATTTTCCACAGATCCCACCAGCAGACCACAGGACATAAGTGAAAACATTTGAAGATAATTTCGAGTTGGTGATACGGAGGTGCACCAGATTGATGCTGTTAGTGTTCAAAGCATTTACTCTCATAGCAAGGTTGTGACTGAAGTGTCTTATGTCCACCGGGTGTATTTGATAGAGGATGTGGTCAGGCTTGGATTGCATTGTATCATCACTTTTCTGTGCCCCTAGCTCAACCCTGTCAAAGGGACTTCTCTCAGAAACAATCAACTGTTCGCAAATGTATTTTCTATCCTACCCTGTGTGATCTCACGACCCTCGTATGTAAAAAGGAGAAACATGTGCTGGGAGACATGCCTTGTTAGGCGTAATATTATTGACCTAACCCCTGATTCCACCAGGTTAACTCGGCTCCAGCCCTGCGCCGTTAGCAGCCAGGCTCAGATGGTGCTGTATTAGGAAACCAAAAGCCAAGAAAAAATAAACAAGCCTGGCTCCAGAGCTCAAATCTCTCCATCTGATCAGATCAGCCTCCCTCAAGTGTTTAGCTGGAACTCCCTGCTTTTCTTTCTCTTCACTTTATTTCCGCTTTATCTCTTTAATTTTCATTTTGTCTTCAAGTCAGACATGGTGTAAATTTTAGATAAAGTCTAACAGTTAGGGGCCTTTTATCCCTTTTCAATATCTAAGTGTTTATTCTCATATTTGGCTGTTGTGATGGAATGGGAACACCAAAATCACCACCAACACTCGAGTCATACAGATAGCTTTCAGCCTCCCTTACTTGGTCTCTTGACAGTAGGTCACACGGTGCGTACAGTTGGTGTTGAACGTATACACACGATACAGCTCTCAGCATGCTGCACACAGTATATCCCAGGCCTCAGACCCAGAGGAAAGCCAAAGAAGCGTTGCTAAATGTTTCTGTCTGCAGTTGGAGCCTCCAGTCACGAAACGTCCTAACCTCTCCAACCTCTCAGCTAGAGCTCTCACAGCTGCCCGGAGACACACAAACACTCGTACGTACACCTAGACAAACAACACACTCGCACGCATGCTGTCATGCTTGCACATACACACGCGCTCCAACAAACTCGGAAACAGAATGAACTCAGGCAACGTTTACCTTGTTGTTACCAGTAGTGGGGGTGTGTTTCCTGCAGTTATAGTTTCACGTGTGTACTGTGTTGTGTCTTCACCGAGCTGCAGCGCTCAGGACTCATCTCTCTGTTTCTCTCCGTCCCAGTCTTCTGAGGTGCTCCTCTCCACTCACTCCTTCTGTCCTGCTGCTGAAAATCACAATATAGGCCCCTTCTTTTTCTGCCAAGGCCCTACTTCCTCAAAGATGTGCTCCTCCCAGTGGACTCAGCTGTCCTGGGGCTCAGCCTGGGGCATGGTTCAATAGCCGGCCACTTCAGCGGACTGAGCTCTGACGACTGATGCCTTGAGTTTTTCACAAAGGATGGGGGAGACTAGAAAGAGGGAGGGGATGGAGGAAGAGAGGGGAGGAGAAGGGGGATGAGGGTGTGGGAGTTTGAGATTGCCTTTTTTTTTTTCTTCTTCTGTTTTTTTTTTTTTTTTTTTTTTTGAGTGGCCCAGCCTACCTCTGATGTCACTCCAATGGGGGGAAAAAGACAGAAAAAGAGAATAACAGAGCTGCCTCATTACGTTTCCCATCCTCAACAATGGCAGTCGTGGTGCTCGTATAGAAGAGGTGAGTCGAGTGGAAGGAAGTGAGACCTGTTTGCAATCAGAAGAGTTTTTTTGCTGAGTCTGTGGTTGCAGACCTGAGCTGCTTTGACCCCTTCGTCTTTGATTACAGCCAGCCATTCCCCTCCCCTTTTTGCTTTCTCCTTTAGCAGTAGGGAGAGCTGATTGTAATGCTGCTGGGGTTTCTGAGCAGCTTCCTGTAGAGCTTCAGCTGTGAGAGCAGATGAGAAAAGAGGGCAGACAAAACCGATTTGCGACAAAATCCTCCAGGTGTCGTCTGAGCTTGTCTGCTCTTTACTTGTTTCTTATCACTGCTGTCACCCACTATACTGCGTTGTGACACGGAGATATGCCCGAAGATTTAAAAGATGAAGTTTCCTTTGTGACCGCATTTCTTTCCTCCTGCCCTCCAGGTTTCTGCCTTGAACCACTTTTCAAATGATTTTTGCCACATGTAAACACGCACAAAGTGTCTGTATACCATAACCACAGGTCCTCTGAGCACGCATCTGTCTGTGGGTGTTCCAGGCAGTATGGGTTTGTGCATGACGAACTGCTGTTATCCCTGACAAGCTCTCAGAAGAGCAGCTACAGCGGTTAAGCCTTAAGGATCCCTCTCTTCCTCCTCTTCCCCCCATCGCTCACTTTCCCCCCCTTTACAGCTGCGTCCTCGAACGCTTGTGAACTGCAGCTTCTGCTCACAGCGTGTCTTTGTCTCTCTTTGATTCTAATCAGGTGGCGTGTTTGTATGGCATCCTGAAGATGAGGTTTTGGCCCTTCTTATCTTCTGGATCTGGTCCTGCGGTTCTGTTGTCACTGCTTATTTGTGCATCTGTGTTTAGACTCTTCATGTACAATGTTTATGAATGCTTGTGTACATGCACACATCTGTGTGAGTCTAACACGGTTTGCCAAAGAAGGGGTGTGTATGAAGTGGGGCGTGGGGGGGTGTGATGTAGTCTACTGTGTGATAACTTTTCTTACATCTGCTCTCAATCTCGACGCTGGCGTGTGAAAGAAACATTGAGCAAGGGGGAGAGGGGAGAAGAGAGGAGACTGGAAGGAATGGCGCATCATCAGTTCACTTCTGAAGCTTGTTAATCTCCATTTTCATAATGGTGGGAAGCTGTTTCTGGGTTCGTCTCTTTAATGTTAATATTTATGCAATGAAAGACTACGATCCTCAGCTCTGCTGCAAGCCTGCCAAAAAAATGGCGAGGAGAGAGGGAACAAGTGGGGTAGAGAGGATGGCCTTTGGTTGGAAAGGTTGAAGAGAAGATCATTCATCCACTTAAGACACTCATTTAGATCCAGGGGAAGAAGCTTGTGCAACGTATATGCGAGTAGGACAGTTTGTGCAGGGTTTTTATTCATGTCTGTTTCAGCCCATTTTATCAGACAAGCAGTTTGCAATTTACCAGCTGGTCTTCACACTACGAGATTCACAGCTGCGTGACGCTTGCATCATCGCATCCATGGAAATCTGGCGCTTTTAAGACGTCCAGCCTTGTTTGTGTGTCCATGTTTGCTTTCTAATGAGAGAACAGGAAAATCCTCATGATCCCCACTGGTGTTTAATATAACACCTCCAACAGATGGACGCTGTCCTCATTTGGCTTGCCCTCGACTCGTCAGAGGCTGAGAAAGTGAGGCGAGGGGGGCAGTGTTTTTCATCTTCTGCCGTCTGCTGCTTTGTTTCAGGGATGTACCTGTCCGATCTGACGTATATAGACTCGGCCTACCCCTCCACGGGCAGCATACTGGAGAACGAACAGAGATCCAACCTGATGAACAACATTCTCAGAATCATATCGGACCTGCAGAGATCCTGTACCTATGGTGAGCTTACAAGCACAAGCGGATGCGCTTTCATGGGATGGCAGGTTAGCTAAAGCATCTGAAGAAGTCAGAGTCTCACATCAGAGGCAACTCCCAACTCCTCACTGTACTCTGCGATCTGATTATGTCCATCATGTGGAACAGAAAAAATGAACAGACTCCCAAAAAAAACCCAAAACCCTTGCATCGTAACCTTGGCCGCTTCATTTGCTGTTGCCATGGAGACACAGTGAAAGAATCTGTGCTATTCATCAGTACTTCTGTGTGTTTATTGTGACATCTGAACAAGTTGGCTAAAATAAACTCAGCTGACTTTTCTCTCATAAGCTCTTGAGTGTCATTGTGAAGATATATTGTACCTTTTAATTGGTGGAAAACGGCAAGAAAACCCAAATCGAGATCAGACGAGGATGCACCACACCCTCAGATTAGTGCCTGTACTTGTGTTTTGGTTTGGATTCAGCCCAGTTTTGCTGTTCTTAGTTATTATTTGGCGAACTACAATAGTTAGATTCTCCAGAATATGTTTAGTAGCATATTTACAGGCTTTACAAGCAGTTTTTTTATGTAAAAGTGTGAATAGTTAGTTATTTTTCTCTATAAGCCCTGACCCAGCAGCACTCAGGTTTCTGCTTTGTCACTTGCCCGAGCTTTACTTAAAAGTCTGAACTTGAAATTCAAACATGTTTATGTTAATGTTGTTCATTACCTTTCCTTCTTTCAGATATACCAGTGTTGCCTCATGTACAGAAGTATCTCAACTCAGTCAGGTATATCGAGGAGCTGCAGAAGTTTGTGGAGGACGACAATTACAAGTAAGAAACGAAACTCGCACAGTACACTGGAGATAAAGAACAACAGTTGGCCAAATCAGACAAACACCACGCCTTGACCTCATAATTTGCCTCAGAATTACAGACAGTCATAGGAGTAATTTCCTGCCAGGAAGATCAAAATACAGTTTTTTTTTTTAATTCCTTTTTAGTGCAGGACATGGTGCTCATCTGTGTTTCCTCACAAAAAATCTTCCACCCACATTCATTTTGTGATGGGTAATTCACGGAGGATGAATTCAAGCTGATGGTTTCATCAATGTTCCTTCATTTAGGTTGTCACAGAAAATTGAGCCAGGCACCAGCACGCCACGAGCAAACGCTTCCAAAGAGGATCTTGCTGGTAAGTGTGGTGTCACATATGAAATCTTTTTTTTTTTTTATTATCTGTTCTCTCTCAATGATAAACCTGTCCTTTCGTCCCTCTCTTACTTACAGGTCAAGAAGCGTCAGCATCTCCTCTCTGCGGTCGTAAATGTACGATAGCAGCTGAGGGAACCAAAGTCCCGGCCACGCCGCCCTCCCCTAGGAACCTGCTGCCCTACGGACACAGGAAGTGCCACAGCCTGGGCTACAAGTCAGTACTCATGTTGGATAATGGCCTGAAAAGCAAACAAATATTTATAACACAATGTCAGAATGCAAAAAATGACTTACCTCTATCGCTACTGCGTCCACACAGTTTCATCCATAAGATGAATACGGTGGAGTTTAAAAGTGCTACGTTCCCCAATGCTGGCTCTCGCCATCTGTTGGACGACAGCGTGATGGAGAGCCACAGTCCCACCCGGGGACAAGCAGAGAGTTCAACTTTGTCCAGCGGTATTTCACTCGGTAAGAAGTGTACATGGTATGCATATTAATACGACGCACAGCTCGACTCTTCATATGACATGCTGTGTCTGCGTACAGGGAGCAGCGAGGGCTCTGAGCTCAGCGAGGAGGTGTCGTGGCCAGCTTTCGAGAGGTAAGCTTAATATGTGCGTGTCTGCAGTGCTTCTCCATCACATCCACATGTAAGATCATAAAAAGTAGCCCCATCCCAGATGTGATTGTATAATTCTCAAAGCTCTGGCCTCAAGACACAGCTATGGGAAATGATCCGCCGTTAAAACTTGCACACAAGTACCATGCCCAGCCTCGCTTTTAGCCTTGCAGCCGGGGACCCGTCATACCTCATCCCTCCACCGCTGCTTAAGCTTCTCCGGCAGCCTCAAATGTATTAAGCGCTTAATAACTAAATCCCTTAACCAGTACTCCCACTGTGCCAACAAGTGTCCACAATCACTAGCTCTAAAATGAAGATTCACAGCTCGAGAATCATCCTAACCTTCTTTCCAAAACACCATTTCTTTAAGCTGTTGATTGATCCTCTGAACACACATTTAATCAATAACTCCTCTAACCACTAAATGCCTGCGCCTCCATCCAGCCCTAACCCATGCAATTTGAAGGGGAAAAACAACACGCAGTTAAAAAAAACACCCGCACAGCCTTAACAGTGTCCCGTGCCCCCTATCCTATCCTGTCTTATCCCATTCTGAACAGGACTCGGTTCTATCACTCTCTGGGCCCTGTGACCCGCGTGGCCCGCATCCCCTACCGAGGAGTCCTGAGGCCAAGCAGGTACCCACGTCCCGACCGGAAAACCAACCTGACCTCAGCCAAACCCTCTTTTATCCTCACTTCACACCCTTCAGTCCCTGCCCGGGGCTGCTGTCTGCTGGTGCTTAGAGTGCGTGTGTGTGTGCGGGCACGCGCGTGTAATGCTGGGATAATCCTGTGGCGGGAAACAAGTGTGCGTGTGTGTGTTTTGGTGAAATCGTGAATCAGGTGAAGGGCAAAAAAAATCATCGGTTTGGGGTCATGATTCTTCATCGTCTGCTGCATACCATCAGTCTATAATCTGCCTTTTTGCTTTCTTAAATTTCTTGCATGTCTGCCTCGCGCACACAGAGCTTCGTAGTCAACCTAGACTACCTCTTGTGAGTTTCCAAGATATTTTACAGCTTGGAGCAAAAAATGAGTTTCCACAGGCACACTCAGCTCCATGTGTTACTGGAAAGAAACTGTTACATCCTCATTCCTGAGGTAGAAAGAAACAGACTCTTCTGGATTATTAAAGCCAATTCTCATGGACGTTGCATATTAAACGTCCCTTGCGGTTAGGGATGGGTTTCTCTCTCTCTCCATGTCTCTCTCTCTCTCTCTTTCCACCAGGCTTCACTGGGCTCCTGCACTGGGCTTCCTGCTCTGATCCTCCAGACAGACACAATCTGCACACCACCTTGTCCGTCTCTCTCTCTCTCTCTCTCTCTCTCTCTCTCTCTCTCTGCAGATACCAGTGTTAAGATTTATATCTGTGAAATTCACTTCTGTGAAAACAAGACAGAAATAGATGTCGTTTTTAAAAAAAGTACTTTCACGGAGCGGAGTAGTTTAAGGTGGTTTTGCAGGTCGTGTCTGCCTTTTTTACAGCTGCTTTATCTCTGATTCAATCTAGTATGTGTGCGTGCATGAGATCATGCCTGTCTTATTGCGCATTTGGGGTTTTTGGTTTTTTTTCCTAAATAGCGTGTAATGTTTGTAAATGTTTGCCCTTGTCCTGTTGTAGCTCAGCAGAGTCAGAGGAGCTTGCAGTTCACCTCTATCCTGGAGCAGTCACAGTACAGGGGGTGTTGAGGCGCAAGACTGTGCTCAAGGAGGGCAAGAAACCAACAGTGAGAACACACAAACACACACGCCCACACGCACGTACATGTAACCACACACATGAATGTGTCCACGTGCTGTTCGTACACATGTGCCTACCTAAGACTACACAGCAGCAGAGGTGCAATAAATGCTGTTTACGGAGCGCAGATAGGACCTGAGAGACTCCTTAACCTGCAGAACAACTCTGCTTCTGCCTGTTTCTTACACTCATAGTAACTCTCTTCATCTCCAACTGTCTTTTTTTCTCCCATTGCTTTTGTTTTGCTTCTTGCCTCTAAAGCCATTTTTATATTTGGACTGACATTATCCCATTCAGTCTTGGCTGGAAACAAACGTGCAGCTCTATATGCAGTTAAAATAACTTAAAACTGTCACAGGTAGTGCGGGTTGATTTACGAGCTTTTTCTGATAATGTAACCAAGTGTACAAGAAATATTTCCCAATCTGGCGACGTAGTCAGGCCAAATCTCTCCACACCAGGAGAATTAATTAACAGGTTCACTTAGTCCCTTTTTCTTTCACATGCCTGTCATCCTTATCATAATTCACTATGAAAATATTTCAGTGTTTATGGAGCAAGATGCTAGTTTTGCACTTATTCACCTTCCATCCAAACAAAGCACAGAGGTTTTCTGTTTCTCTCCTGTGAGCCTTTGCCTCTCTAATCATATGTCTTTATCCGTCCAAGTCGGACTGTTCTTTAATGGAATCTGATAGCACAAATGCCAGACTGCAGCGTTTCATTGACCTAATGACGAATGTATTTTACTGCTGTTCCTCCAGGTGGCGTCGTGGACCAAATACTGGGTCGCTCTCTGCGGAGCCCAACTTTACTACTACCCTGCCAAGTCCCTGAAGGCCACTGAACGGAAACATGTAATTAATATAAACACACACATGTTCACCTGTTTAACAGTCTATGGGCACGTTCCTGCCATACTTATTTGCAGCGGGTGATAGAGTGGTTTTATAATGTTTGTTTGTTCGGGCGGTTGAGGACAACAACAGTATAACTGCACTGAAACACCTGAAAGTCTCGGTCCTCTGCTGCGTGAACTGCAGTTGTTGACAGAAGTGGGAGTAAATGTACCAAACGACCCCAAAATGCACTCGGTTTTATAAGGAGACGACACATGAGAGCCATTACTAACTCACTCTTAGAAAGTTTAATTACACAATGAACTCAGGGCCAAACACTTAATGATTCTTCTTCATGTGTTTTTGTTTTTTTTTTTACTTGGTGTGCACGGTAGGAGGAAAATTGTGCAGATGAGAGAAAGTTATACATTTTTTAAATAGTTTTAACGCAGCAAGTGTAGTGCATTAAGTGTATCTGGTTTTGTGTGTGTAAGTGACAGAGTGAACATTTAATAAACCTATAGGAAATCAGAGAGTGTGATTTGTGTGTGTGTGAAGGGGACTGGTCAGGGTCTGGCGTAGCGGGGGGACAGACAGATGGTAGCACTCATTGAATAATGAGACGAGTGACATCACTGCAGTCCCATGTGTCACTCACAGCGTAATGAAAACCTTGTGGCGCGCAGGCTCACAAGCTAGCTCCAGAGGTTACACACACACGCGCAGAGAAACAAAGCTCATGTTACCATTTCTTCTTCTCAAGTGGCATTCAGACACAACAGAGTCATCACGAGAGAGAGAGAGAGGCTTAACTTGGTTTCCACTCTGTTTCCTCTGTCCAGTTCAAGTCGACATCCAGTAAGAGCGTGTGCGTGGTGGGTCTGATGGCCATGATGGCTGACGATCCTGAGCATCCTGACGTGTTCTTGCTGACAGACTCTGAGCACGGTGAGACACACATACACACACAAATCCACCCACATGCACAAACCAAATAGCAAAACGGAAATGACTAACCCGAGCAAGCAGTCAGCTCTCTGAAAACGGATGCAGTAAAAATGTGAACTGGGTCATTGGAGTTTGGTCTGAATGGTGACATCACAGTTATACATTAACACACACACACAGACATAGACTCAGATAGATTTGGTGAGATTCATAACCTGAATTTAACTGTTATCTAGTATGTATGTGACTGCGTGCCAGTCAACATTTTTTTTTTATGTTCATAAAGCAGCTCTTAATACACACACACACACACACACACACACACACACACACACACACACACACACACACACACACACACACACACACACACTTCTGTCCTGAACTTTTCCACTGTGACTTTGTTTTTATTTTACGGGGCGAGCCAAAGTCAAGTGAGGCTTCAGCCATCTTTCCAGAGTGTCGAGAAAAGCAGGTAGGAGCAAGAGACTTGGCATCTCACGCTGTTTGTCTCCGTTGCCTAGGTAACACCTACAAGTACCAGGCCGGGAACAGAATGAACGCTTTGCTCTGGTTCAAACATCTGAGTGCTGCCTGTCAGAGCAATAGGCAACAGGTATGGTGCGCATAAATACTCACACTCTCTCACACACACACACACACACACAGCTTCCTTACATTTAAGCACACACCTTGTGTTTCCAGGTGCCAGCCAATCTGATGTCATTCGAGTGAGCAATGATGAGGAGTGTGGGTGAGCAAAGGAGGAGAGGGATGAGGATCCAGACGAGGAGGATGAGGAGGAGTGTTGACTCACTAGTGGGAGCTTTCACTGCCATGAGCCCTGACCACCGATTCTCCGATTCTAGCCCCTGCCTCACTGCAGCCTCACCTGCCACCACTGCCTTAACCAGATTACCCCGTGTGTGTTTGCAAGCGTGCTTGTGTGTGTGTGTGTGTGTGTGTATGGAAGTTTTTGGATATACTGACTACTGAACAAGGACCTTCACCACTGCTCTTGTCTCCCATTTTCTCTCAGTGTCTTTTGTTTTTAATGTTCAGCACTTCCGCGGAGCCATTCGACTTCTTCTCTCCTCTCCCACTGGCAGACTGTCCTAAGATGGACGGAAACAATCCTCTCCTCTGTTTGTTTGTTTTTTAAAGGGGCTAACTACTTTTTATTTGTGTCCCTGTCATGCTTGAATGCAAGAATCCCGCCTTTTTAATCGGCTGGACAAAGAATCGCAATGTGCACACTCACATCGGACTAACCCGTTGGACTTTGCCGGGTTTGAAAACACCTTTTTTTTTTTTTTTTTTTTTAACTTACTAAGTTGGCTTGGAGTCACAGGATTATTTACATGAGCCACACACTCACTCTCTCACTCACACACACACACACACACACACACACACAGGCCTATTTAATCGCATAGTCGTAAACATAAGGGCTCTGATTCGCAATCGATTCCAGCAGAAACAATTCCCACACTTCCTGAATGTGTCCAGTTTTTATTACAGAACTTAGCCCCCCTTCTTTTGTCATATACTCACTAAGTGTTCTGTATGTATGCGTGCGTGTTTGTATAACTGCATTGGATGAGGAGGGGGTGGGGGTGGGAGGGCAAATATTTGCTCAAATGAGAGGAATCTGGTCCGTGTCTCCACGTTGGTACGAAAATCCCAGAATCTAAGCTAAGACTTGTTCACAGTTGGGTAGACGAGAGTTAATCCTTTTGCAAATCTGGATGTTGCCGTGTTCTCCGGTGTTGTCTGCTCTCAGAAAAGCGCCCCTCGCTTCACCAGACTCGCACACACTCACACACAAACACTAAAGACTTGAAACTGTGAAAGAGAGAGGGCAATGAGAACTCAGATTACATGATTTTATCTCCTCTTCTTCTTGTTGCTTAATGTGGTTAGAGCCTCTGGTCTGGAGCAGACGTTTAAAGCTACCTGGAGCCATACAGAGTCTATTTTAAATCTTGTTTAAATTGTTTTGTGTTGTGTTTTTCCTTTTTTGGGAGGGATGGTGCAGTTCACAGTATTACCATGTAGTAGATGATTGCACGTCAATGTAGTTTTGTCTGTTACATTTGAATGTCTGTTACATTTGTGTTTATCTCCTTTTTATGGAGCAGTTATTTTGAATTTTTTTATGTACATGTGAATTTTATTTTCCTTTATTTTCTCTTTTTTTGCCCCTTATTCCATTAATCAGGACCCAGCTCAATTTTTTTTCAGGGCCCCATTGTATTACATCTGATTAGTAGTAGCACATGCACCTTGGTTATAATTCGTGCCAAGTGAAGTAACGTTACGGTTGCACTTCAATGGACAGCGGTGCAGTGGATTCAGATGCAGGTTCTGGCCTGCGTCAGTGGGGAAAAACCTGGGATTCCCGCTATGCATCACAGATGTTTCGATGTGCCACAAATAGACTCGCTATTTGTTTTTTTATTGGGAGCAAATTGCATCCAAATGAACAAAGATCGCGATGTTGGAGCCGACAATGATGGGAAACCTTTCGTCCAGTGATTCTCACCAAATTCTAATTAAGACTTTTGTTTACATGGTATGTTCAAACAATCTTTTGCCCAAAATCACAATCTCTTCAATGCTCCATGCATACTTTATAAACCTTAGGTAATGTATTACATTATGTAGAAACAAACGTCCCACCTATCACTGGGGTATATGAAGCTCTGAGTTAGTTTCAGGTTGTTAAGAAGGAGCGATGGGATGAACAGGTGAATCTGTCCATACTCACTGGATCCCCTCTAATGTGCTTCAATCAACCTCCTTCTGCAGGCTAATATCTAGTCCATAGAGGCACAGTGATGCATTAGAATGGACCTCAACTTAATATACTAGCTAACAATTCTACTTTCAATCAGTCAAACAACAAAATGAGATAATTTGGTGCCCATAAAAAGCACAAAGAGTATATTAACTGAAGGCGAGATGGTGGTGGTTGAACCTGTGGAAGAATGAATGAGGAAGCCAAAGGCAGGCATACGTAATGCATCAGTTACCCCCAGTGTGTGTGTGCATTTGTGTGCCTGTGCATACGTCTGCTTTTGTAAAACATTGTAATTCAAGCGGGATAGGCAGTCCGCAGAGGCAGCCGTCACTGCCGAGGAGTTGAGGGGGGGGGCAGGGCCATCCGGCTATTTATTCCCCCTGTGTTACTGACTGCTGGCTTATGCTTGCGTTTTACTGGAAGTGTGAGGCAAGGAGGACTGCCATGATCAGATGAAAAGTGGAAACCGGATCCACTTGTGGCCAATTGCTGTTTAAATCTGATTGGTTGACTGGGGACAAAGGGTCTGTGAATGAAATAAGCGAGACAGCGTTTAGCAACGGAGAAGTGTTGAAACTGTTTACCTGTGTATGTCTTCGGATGGTGGTTGGTATATCTCTTCACTTAAATGTTCGGACAAGCTAAACCTGCCGGTGTTTGCAATGTACCGACAAATTGGTGCAGAGAAATAAGAACTGATGTAGCTCAGAGGAAAGTGAGATGTAAACAAATCCTTTGTAGAGAGTCGACATCCCCATCGCATTTCTGCTTTCAATCAAATGTTTATGGAGAACAATGAAACTAAAACACAAAAGAAACTGATTGGGGGCATGTTGGAAGGTTTATTCAAATCAGTTTGGGTTTAACAATCTTCTCCTCAAGAAAAACCCAGATCATGTTGAGCGCTTTTGTGAGGTTCTTCTCACTATAACCTGAGTTTACAAGGATTTTCCTTTTTTTTATTAATATTATCATTTTTGTACAGTGTATGGTCAAAATAACTGAAGCACATGTTTCATTTGGGGTGTTTTGTGGTTTTTAGTTGACTCATTTCCTGGATTTCATGGCCAATCGCTACTAATGACCCCATGATCATTGATTGTGGGATGAGAGTGGAACATTCAAATGTCAGGCGTTCCTCGTTACAGATCATTTCTGGTTGTTACAAAGAAACTTGAGGCCATGCTTGAAAATTTCCCTTTCTGTGGTGAATGTTCATGTTTCCTTTTTAAATTGACCATACCATCAACAGATGCACAATTTACACTGTATTATCTGTGTTTGAGTGAATCTGCTTTCTGAATTCATTCTTTTTAATGGTCATGACAGTTGAGCTGAAGGGTTTAGCCAGAGGAAGTGTTTTCACTGCAATTATACAATTAAGCCTCTGATACGGTGGAGAAGTGGAGTCAATGTGAATCTCTGCCTCCCGCGTGCCGGACAGGCATCATTCACCGTTTACCAAGGACAACAACAACCTTAGGGTGATGTGCAAAGGACCTTTGACCCTCACCCTTTACCTGGCTCTGTGTGTGTCTGTCTCTGTCTGCCCGTGTCATGACTGAGGCAAGCGCTGTGACCTCGCTGCTGAGTGATGCGCTGCCTGGTGTGAAGACTGAGAACCAATAAACACTCTGCCCTTTTTTACTCCACACATCGGCCTCATGCTCATTGTCCTGTTGAAGATTGTATGTGTCTGTTTATCTGTTATTACATGGCTCAGTATTATTTAATTACAAAGAAACCATTTCCAGCTTTACTTTAGCTGCTTTTTAAATTGCTGCAGAGCAGCGGGGATGACTGAGAGCTAGTGTTACTGATGATGAAATTTGCCTAAAGAGATGTCTCCTGTAAAGTCAGCTTAATTTATTTATTAGTAATACTCCATTATTCCCAAAATGTTATCCTAAAAATTTAGATTCTTGAATCTGCAAACAACATACCAAGCAACAAATTACGCCTACTCCAGTTACTGTAATTGTGTTGGCTCTGTTTTATTGGCCTGTAATTTAGCTCCATGAAGCATTACTTCACAAGGCTTCAGTTACAGTCACATCCATCATAGTACAGATGCTGGATTTTTAGTACAAACAAGATGAACAGCTGCGGGTTAATTTGCCGTGAGCGGCCAGTCAGTAACATGAAAACATTTATTATGTAATTGTTGCTACCTAGACTAGGTACATTCAGCACTTAGTTGAAGGGGCTAGTTTTCTTTAAATAATGACAACACCTAAGTAAAATATTGAAACAGGCAGAGTGTGGCACAAATGTAAAAAGTCTACACACCTGAAATTGACAGTTTTTGAAATGTTACACGGAAATAATTTAGATATAAACCTTATTCGATCTTATTCAATCTTAAAACACACAAAACAAACGGTTGATTATTAGGAACTTTTTAAATTAAAAAACAAGTGTGTATGTAAGCGACTTTATACCCCGTGTGCATGTTTTATCAGAATACTATTTTTTCTTTATTTCTCTATTTTCTTTTGAATAACGAGAAAAGAAATATTTCCTTATCAATTGGTAAAAAGGGGGAATAATCAGTCTTGTAACAACCTGTTGACGTGCAGAAGAGGTCTGAAGTGGACTTTGAAGTGTTTTAAACGCGTCACTCACGGACATACCCATGATGCACCACTGTCACCTGGTGGCCGAGTGGAGCACTTACCGGAGGAGGAAGTGTTTCGGAAGTGGACGCGGCGGGCGAGAAGGAATCGAAGGAAAAGGGCGGAGGAGAGGGAACCACCGGTGGGGATTGAGGAAATGATAAACCATTTGTGACTCGACAACGGGACAGTTTATTAAACGTGACCTAAATATCGCAAGACTTCACAGGCGCCTGCAGGAGCCGCTTCTTGGACGGTGAAAGGCAAGCGGCCACACGGTAAGTCGGGCAGTAAACACAACAGACAGCGTAACGTTAGCGTTACCGTGGCTAGCTGGGTGCGTTAGCTTAACGTACGCACAGCAAGGTGTACGAAGCAGCTAAGCTAGCCCCTGTCGTGATATGACCACATCACACATCAGACACGGTGACCCGATAAAGCAGACGGCGCAGGAGTAAATCACCATTGAAAGCCTCTGAGTGGAAGTGTCACTGAGTGAGGGTTTGAGTGTTTTTAAGCGGTCGGCCGGTGCTGGCCAACCGTTTTCACAGCGGTGCGGCAACATCATGAAAAGAGCGTTTGTGTGTAAGAAACGATTGCCTGCGTGGCCAAACCTGTGTCGGCTGTCTCCAACCCAGTCTTAACTGCTGGTGTGTGCGCGCGAGCCTGCTAACGGCTAGCTTTGTTGTCGTTACGTCACAGGTTCGATAACGTATATTGGCAGATGGCGGTTGTGGTGATTTAAGTGCCGCGAGCAGCAACCCAACATGCAGTGCCGAGAGACGCCATGTTTCAGCGCTTTTTTTATTTTATTTTGCAAATGTGTTGGCAGGCAGGTGAATTCATCAGGAGGCTTTGTGATTAGAGTAAGATCAAGGAGGGGGCGGGGGTCTCTCTTGCAAGCTTAGACTGTCCAGGCAAGGACCTCGTCTGACACCCCTTCTCTGCACCACAGCGGGACTGCATGTCTTGTCCATCATCCCATCACTGGAAACAGCCAGGGTCGATAAAAGAGAGACTCAAATCCAGAGTTACAGAGAGGGTGGCTGTTACTCTCTAACCTGATACAGGGAAGTTTGAATGCTGTAAATGTGGTCCCACACAGCACTTACAGTTGAAGAGCCACAGCAAGCTCTGCTGTAAGGTTGCACACAGTACAAGTTTTGTGCTGTGGCACACTTTTGAATGTACACATCTGCAGTACCCAGCCCGATGTCGTTATATATGCTAGACAAGCTTTAGCTGTGCTGCAGTACTGGGTCATCATCTGTCCTGAGGGGAAACGAGCGAGAGGGGCAGCAAATCAATCAGTTTTCTCCCCACATATTAACTTTACATTTTCATTTCTCTTTTTTCCCCTCTCTGCTCCTCCTCTTTCTCTCAGCCTTCTCTCATTTCTGTTTATCCTCCTCCAGGCGGCTGGCTGTTTGCACAACCTGTAGTCCCTGTCCTTCAGAAGAGTTTGTCTGACAAGACAGGAGGAAGAGCAGGCTAACGGGGAGTTGCAGTGGGGCCATGCATCAGGGGTGAAGGGGAATTGGTGCGGGGGACACACACAGCGTCGGGTGAGGTGGGGGGTCGGGGCCCGTTGATGTGGAGATGAAGCTCAAACAGCGCATGGTTGTGCTGTGTGCCGTGCTCCTCCTGCTGGGCCTGGCCAAGATCTTCCTCCTGGATGGAGGCGAGGGCTCTGCAGCCAGCCGACGGGACCTCAGAGCGTTTCGTAAGGTCAGGTGCCAGCCAGCTATTTTCATCTGCTCTTTTTCTTTTTAAGGAATACAGCGCTGTAATTATGGAAATGAAGAGGGTAGGATGCACAAGAACCTTATTGTGTATAGCCAGTAATACTTGACGGTGCAAGTGAACATATGGAAGACGTGCATGTGTCAATATAATACAGTGTTTATTACCCACCTCTAACAGATGGAAGCTGGCCTTGCTCTGTCCCGAGGAGCTCGCCTGACGCACACTCTCCAGTCTCCGTGGGAAATAGCAAGCCAGTGGGTGGGCCCGAGAGAGGTGTACCCCGAGGACACCCCAGAGCTGGCCGCTGTGCTCACGTCTCTCAGCACTGCTAGGATAGAGCGGGCAGATGTGGGCTATAAAGGCACACAGCTCAAGGCCCTGTTGGTACTGGATGGGGGACAGAAAGTGGTCTTCAAACCCAAAAGGTTAGATTTGTTATAAATAGGGTTACACATGTGTTTTTTGCCTAAAGGGTGGTGTCCACTAAAGCATGTTTTCCCGAGCCCAGCATATTTACTGAGATGCTTGCAATGGGTGTGACACAGATTTCTACTATGCTACAAATGCTAAATGAATTTTTTCTAGTTGCCAAGAGTCTAAAGAGATTCCTGTGTGAAAAAATGCTTCCCCTCTAAAGCACTCTCAAGAGGCCTGGCCTTTTCAGCTGGAAACACTGTGGTGGACCCGTCTTAAGAACGTTTCAGATTTCTTTTTTTTGTTTTTTCCACCATATATCCTCAGATATAACAGAGACTACGTGGTTGAAGGCGAGCCATATGCAGGCTATGACAGACACAACGCAGAGGTGGCTGCGTTTCACCTGGACAGGTGTGTAAACCTCATTATTAGCAGTGTCTGGCGTGTATCCTCCTTTCTGTTTATGGAGCAATATCGTGTCCTGTTTGCCCGTCCTGTTTGCCCGTCCTCTCTGCAGGATCCTGGGGTTCAGGAGAGCACCTCTAGTGGTAGGAAGATATGTCAACCTGCGAACAGAGGTTAAACCTGTGGCCACAGACCAGCTGCTGAGCACCTTCCTCATGCAGGGTCAGTATCTGTCTTCCCGCACACTTCTCTCAAGTAATGTTCGACTAAGAAGTGTGTGTTTTCAGGCACCCCAGAGTCACAGTGTGGTGTTACTTGCATGAACAATCTCCCTTTCTCTTGACCCACCTGTCCACAGTCTCTCTCATTTTTATCTCAGTTTTTCATTATCTTTGTCACCTCTTTTGTTTTTTTTCTTGTGTTTTTTTTTCTTCCTTTCTTTTTTTCTCCCCCCTCAGGCTTTCTCAGTCATCACTCTATACTAGTATACACACTGCAAAGTCCTGTTTGGTGATGGCGTGGCTCCATACGGTTGATACAATATCATCGTGTCAAGCTAGAGTTAGTTTTGCAAAATGTGTGCGCAAACTCAGTATTGATACCACAGACGGCGAGATTTTAATGCCAGTTGTGTGTGGGTTTACTTCTGTTATAGATTGAGTTAGATGGATGAAAATGTGCTGCAAATTAATATTAATGTAATATTCAAGCAAAGCAAACTCTGTTGAAGGGGAAATCCAGCAGTTTAACACATAAAGGTCAGTTTACCAGTCCTAGGGAGCACTGCTAAACCTGTGAAAACAGATGTGTAATGAGGCTTCGTAATATGTGTTAAATAACCCCTGATGATATCATTTAGGGTTTATTTTTGCAGCTTTGACTTGGAGACACAGGCATTTACTTTGGACAGAGGTTTTAATTAAAAGATGTTGCTGGTAGTGTTATGGGAAATATATGATTCAGAGTTTTCAGTGCGTGGCCCCTACTAGGACTAAAATTCAGGCTTCTGCTGGTTTGATTTGGACCATTCTTCTCTTTAGTCTGGCTCTTGTTAGTCCCAATAACTCAGTGCTACTGCATCACTATATCGCTGTAGTGTCTGTTTAAGACTGTGTCGGGTTCTCACCAGGGGAGATGATACATTTGTCTACAGTCCAAGATTTTTCTGTGTTATCTGTACCATTCTAACATTTCTGTGACTCTTTGGGTGTATGACTCGTATAACATTGTCAGACTCATGATGGACAGTTAAAAAAGCATAAAAAGATCATCTTTTTGTATTCAGTGCCGGCTTCTTTCTTTTAAGGTCTTCAGCCCCTCACCTGATGCTGATTCAAGTGACATCACTTGAGGCTATTCATTGGACTTTATGCAGCTCCCACTGGAGCCACAAAAAGGCAAACCACATATGCAGTAGCACTCCCCAAGGCCTGCAAATAGATTTTGATATGTAAAACGGGTGGCTTTGAGCTGGAGTAAGTAAGCAGCAGTGCATGGCTTTCTGGCTGTTTAGCAACAAAAGTTTAGACACGAATAGCTACTTGGACACATAATAATTCATTTGGGGATTTTTTTCAAATAAATGACAGTTTTCATGGGTCCACCTTTCAGTGTGAGGATCTGCTGCTTTTCGTGTTGTGCGTTATTCTAAACGTGATATTTTTGTGATTTTGACGGTTGATCGGACAGATTTTTTTTTTTTTGGTTGCAGTTTTTCATTTATTATTAACTGATGTGGTTAACATGACGACATGTCTAATATTAGCTGCAGTACATACTTCAGTTGGAGTCAGTGGCTTTGCTAGTTGCACAGGTTAGACCTGACGAACCAGATCACTGTGTACTCAGTAAGAGTTGAGCGCATCTCTGCTATTCTAAATTCAGTAGATTACATATCTATACCGGTATATCATATAGATTAATGTAGTGCTAATGTAGTGCTTCCAGTCACTGTTAGATGTGAAGATCAACAGCAGATCAATGCTCATGTTTGCTGCCTCACATTTTCTGTTGTAGGCCCCAGTTTTGTTTTGTGTGTGTTGTGTTTTTTTTGTTTTGTTTTTTTTTTGTTAACTGATTCAATCGCTGTTTTCGCCACTCGTGCTTTATGTGCTGTAAGTTACTTTATGTTACTTTTAAGTTGACACTTACCGCCACTCAATGTTCAACATGGCATGACTCATCTCTGTAAGAGCCTCTGCAATTGTGGTTCACAGTGGGTTGACAGAATAACACCCATAGTCACAGTGGCACAGGCAGTTAGACAGATGTGTCATTAAGTCCTACTCAGAAGTCAAAAGGGTTATCACCTAAAACAGACCACCCCTGCTTTTAGAGACATCTAGCAAAGTGTAAAATTTGGGTTTTGTTTTTATGGATTTTTAAATATCTGATGAGGTTTCTAGCATCAATCCAACCTTTTTAATGCCACAAACAGCTCACTAACACCAACTAGTGGAGTGTTTGGGAGACGTTTACTCAACAACACAATCCACAGCCTCATAAATGATCATTTAAAGATTTTTATCATGACTCGACACTTCTCATTAAGGGGTCTCATTAAGATCTGAATAATCAAAATCAAACAAATGTCACGCTAATAGCGGGGGCTGTTTGCTCAGTTTGTCACACCGCTCTGCTCTCTGTCATCACGCTTGTTGGTCCAAGTCCGATAAGTAATGTGAAATTTCTTTGTGCCGTACATGTTGAAAATAAGTGTGCAGATAGCACCCTCGCCAGGTATTTTATTTATATGGAGAAAATAAAAAGAGGAGAATTTACTCAAAATGAAAGTTATACTTATCAGCTTGTTTAAGGAGTTGGAGGCTATTTCATCAGTTGAACAAACCAAGCGAAACAAATAGTGAAAACACAGTTTAAATACCTTCCAGCTGTCCGTCCCTCTTGTGTTTTAGTAGGCTGATTTCTGTTTCTGTTTCTTTAATTTGCAATCCAGCAGTGCAGATCTGTTGGCTAAAACGCTGAGCAGATACTTTTTGGCATTGTGTTTTAATTTACAGTACACACGTGCAGCTCATGTCAAAATGCAATCGATTTGACACATACTGTAAATTAACTCTCGTTTACAGTGCAGTAATGCAGAGGGACCGTCAGGGAAGAACATTGCAGAAAACACTCACTGGGACCAGGCTAGTCTGTAGACATACGTTTCCAAGGTAACTTAGGTCTTATTTAGACTTATTTAAACTTCCTTTATGACCCAGAATGTCGTGAAAACATGGTCAAAGTCCTATTCGAGCATGCTAGCTCTTTTCCAAAGGTAAGATAAAGTTTTGCACCGCATGTTTGAACCGAACGCTCTTGACCTAGCAACTTCACTTTTTAACGGCTATATGCACATACTACTCAGGGGCACGCCGCAAACGTTTAACTCTCAATTTGTTAAGTTCATTTCTCTTTTTGTCTTGCACAGAACTCATGTTGTACCTACTCATAGTGCCACGTTTGCAACATTTGCAACCCCTGCAAAACAACATGGTCAACGTGGGTGTATTTTTATGGCTGCCGCCTTCTTCTTCTTCTTGTCTGACAGGTAATAATACATGTTTCTACGGCAAGTGTTATTACTGTCGAGAGAGCGAGCCAGCGTGTGCAGAGGGAGAGATAATGGAGGGCTCGTTAACCCTCTGGCTTCCAGACGTCTGGCCGCTGCAGAAACACAGGCACCCCTGGGGACGGACATACAGAGAGGGGAAACTGGCCAGGTGGGCGTTTTGAATTTGAATCCAAAAAGGATGGCTATAAATTTGTTTCATTAGTTTTCAAAGTTAGGGAAAATCCCATGACTTTACTGAATTAATGTTATTGATGTTTATCAAGGAAATGAAAAGGTTGCAGCAGATCGTCAGCTCTTCCATATTGCGGGTATTTGAGGTCAGCACTTGTAAAGAGACTGGCCTGTACTTTCAGTAATGACACTACACCTACACGTTTATTCTGAGAAATGCTCCCAGGGTTGGGAGGGCACCTGAAGAAGGGCTTTGTGACTCAGTCTGGTGTGAATATGAACAGTTATCTTAACATTAGATGCCTGGCTGATTAGTTGTGTCCATTCTAACTGTTGTGGTGACGGTGTGGGTAGAGGGGTGAATATTTCTGTTTGCCCACATAAAAGCTGTAATAGTTTTGATCTCACGAGCCACTGAATACCTTGAAACGTAGTTATCACTGACTCTAAAGTGTTGAGATGTTTTAATTCATTTTATTATTGTCTATCATTATTATGTGTTACCCCTCCGGTTCACAAATTTAAGGAAAAATGAAACTGTTCATTACTACAAAAAAACTATTCGAGTTGCCAAAGTTCCGTTAGTCAAACCAGGTCAGCTGTTTGGTTTAACATCCGGGCTGCCGACAATCATTTTCTGCCCTTGTCCACTCTTTCATCGTAGGCAGTTTTGACTGATGTTACTGACAAAATGTAAACTCAAAGGACGGGTGCGTCAGCCCTGTTCAAGCTAAATGAACTCAATCAATTGCTCGGCATCCCATGATCTTTGAATTTACAATTTGTATCATTAGTTTTTAATAGTTTGAAAACTACTCAATTCATTCGTTGATGGTAAATTTAAAAAAAAAAACTTTTCTTTTTTAACAGGGTTCAAAGCAGAATATACTTAACTTTGACCATTTCATGCATTAACTCAATAAGGTATAAAGGAATGGACCGTTTCTTTCTGATATACTCCTCTTTTCCCAATAATTGGTTAATTAATATTAGTAACTCAGTTATATTGCTTTTTACCAGAAACTTATAGACCTATAAAACAAGATATTACCAGTAACGTTTTACTTCTGCGAAGAACTACATTAAGCTAAACCTCCAGGTTTTTGTGCAACATTTTTTTCAAAACAAAATTGAGCCGGACAAAAACAAATTCTGAGATTGAAAAAAGGTTGAAAATCACAGTATAACACCTGATATAGTGAAGTTCTGAGCTGGAACACACTTCAAGCTTTTCTACGTGGATTTTCCACTGCTCTAGTACCAATATGACTTGGTGTAGGTATCGGAGTCAGCGCTGCGACCATGCGTAATGTTCGACACAAACGTTACAATTTGAGGAACTATATTTCCATCCGCTGTTCCTCTGGCATGTCGTTCCTAAAATGTGTACTGACACAGTAACGTACAAAAACCACGCTGGACATGTAATCCAAATTTGCGCACAGTGGCACATCACGCACACCCACAATGTCAGTAAGAAATGTCGAGTGTCTGCTAGTCAAATGAAGAACAAGCTTGTATGAAAGGACCCTGAAGCAAACTATAAAGTCAGCTATGTGCAGTGAATCAGAGTAGCATATTTCAGTGTTCAGAGGTTATTGAGCAATCAAAAACAAACAGAGTCACATTATGAAGCAGCAGAATAAACTTTTTAAAACAAGGAAATCATTTGATAGAAATCTAAAAACTATATGTATATGGATCTATGTGTTTGTTTCTCTCATGCAAATGTAATACGACCCTGCTACAATCAAGTAGACAGTCTTCCTGTTATCATTCTCATTCATGGTCTCATGTTATAAAGACACAGGAGGATCATCGACAAAACATGCAGAAATCAAAGATCGTTTAAGGTCGCCGGATAGGATCTTTTTTTGGTTTGAATTCTTGAGGTCTCACACACCCACAAACATACTGATGAGCAGACTGAAATAAAACACACAGACGCCGCCACAAGCGTTAGTGAGTTGTACACTCGTAATAAAACAAAGTATTTGTATGAGTTGCGGTGGTTTACAGCTGTGTCTGTTTGCATTTGCATGGCCACTTATCGTAAACACGGGTTTGATGAGGATTCCAATTTGTATGCGTGTGGACGTGTATGTGTGCGCGCGTTCTTGGTGGTTTTATTTATTTATTTATTCATTCATTGATTCATTCCATTGTGCAGGTGGGAGTATGATGAGAGTTACTGCGAGGCGGTGAAGAAAATGCCACCATATGATGCGGGGCCAAGGCTGCTAGATGTCATTGATACGGCCGTATTTGATTATCTGATTGGGAACGCGGATCGGCATCACTACGAGAGTTTCCAGGACGACGGTGGTGCCAGCATGCTCATCCTGCTCGACAACGCAAAGAGGTGAGTTGTAACGTGAAGGATTAAGATCAAGATCACTTCTTTTGAGCTTTTATATATATCTGTGTATTTATAGGTATTTTTTTCTTTTTAGTCAATAACCTTGTTTATATAGAAGAAGAATAAAGAAGCACAGGCTGAGTGGACTGGTTATAGTGGGACAGAGAGGCTGAGTGGACTGGTTATAGTGGGACAGAGAGGCTGAGTGGACTGGTTAGAGGGGGACAGAGAGGCTGGGTGGACTGGTTAGAGGGGGACAGAGTCAAGCTGAGTGGACTGGTTATAGTGGGACAGAGCGGCTGGGTGGACTGGTTAGAGGGGGACAGAGCGGCTGGGTGGACTGGTTAGAGGGGGACAGAGTCAAGCTGGGTGGACTGGTTAGAGGGGGACAGAGAGGCTGGGTGGACTGGTTAGAGCGGGACAGAGAGGTTGGGTGGACTGGTTAGAGCGGGACAGAGAGGTTGGGTGGACTGGGTGGGAGCGAGAGCCAGCTCCATACAGTATTTTCTGAGTCGCTCAGCCACTTTGTCTGCTGCTCTCCCCTTTTTAACCGAGGGGCTTTCCTGCTGCTTCATCTGTAGTGCCCCAGCAGGTTTTACACATCCACAGCACCCTTGTTAAACCAATATCATATGGTTATGAAAACGCTAACATGAAAACTTTGTGTATGTAGTCTAACTGCTCATCTTAGTTTGCTCTGAATCTTTAAATTCTACAAATTCGTGTTAACTTAATGGCCGGCAGATACAAATGAGCCCGTCCTCTCTGTCAGCGGTACCTGCAGGCAGCAGAGGGAGTAGGTCCGAGGACATGTGTCACTCCTATTGTGGGGACATAAATCAAGCAGCTGATTTGTAGGGATTCACCTTTATGTTTTAGGCATAATTTAACAGTAGTAACTTATAACACGCTTCACTTCACTTACTAGAGGGTAATATTTCAGTGCTCTTTATATCTCTGAACAGAACAGCCTGATAATTTCAAAGAAGTTCCCTTTTTCATTTTCATTTCCATTTGTTAGATTTTTTTTTTTCCAGCATGCCCATCTTTTTTCAAGAACTCACTTATCGCCACTGAAACTACCTAATAACTGACTTATGGTGAACAGCCTCTTCCATGAATCGAGGCCATTAAGCTGTTAATCCCTCTTTGATGTTATTTTGTTTTTAACGATCAAAACCGACGGTGCAGACTTTTCCATCTCACTTGTTGACATGTTTCAAGAATTAATAAGAGATAAGATTATGTGAGGGAATGGAAGAAACCTTCAGTGGACACAAATGAGGTACTGGTTATTTCATTTTCATGTAATGAATGAGGAGAATATATCAGATAGGTAACATTAAGTTTTACAGGTCATGTGTTTTTATATATATATATATATATATATATATATATATATATATATACATACCCCCCCCCAACGAGTTAATCTAAACCGTAAGTGTTCACAAAGTTGTGTCCTTTGTGGTTGTTTATTCCAAAAGAGAGGAGAGGATATGAAGAGGACGTTGATCAGTGTTGTTACTACTCACAGCTAAAGCAAAGCAATCCATGCAGTAAACCACAAGCGCCTACTTTAACTCAGAGATATTAAAACCATTATGCTTTTTAAAGGAATTGCAGCTTGTGGCTGTGGTTGCAAATGAAGAACAGCTGATACAGAAGAAACCATGCAGTGCCGCGTGGGCACGCTTTGACGTCGTTAAAGACAATAAAAAACAGAACAGGTCTAAATATAAATTATGTTTGAAAAAATTCCTGCGGTTGAGAGGAAATGACGACATATTGTTCCATCACGTCTAACACTACCATATGTCATGAGATTAATGTTGATTTAACATTTCAACAGACACTGTTTCAGAGCTGCTCAGCCAAATACAACTATTCCTAATTAATGATCAGTCATCAGTCAAGATTTCTGACTGAGTTTGATTAGAAATTATTTATAATTATGAACAGTTTGTTTCTCTTAATCTTGGTTTTGGTTTTGAGTCTGTCCCCAAAACTTAAACTTGTAATTTTATTTTATGTTTTTTTGCTTTTGTGTGCAGCTTTGGGAACGCAGCTGTGGATGAGCGAAGTATCCTCGCACCTCTCTATCAGTGCTGCATGTGAGTAATGAGGAAATGAACAAATCTCAGATCTTGATTTCCAAATTTTCATCATCATTTTTCACGCTCACATGCCTTTCCTTCTTCTGTCAGGATCCGCGTGTCCACATGGAACAGGTTGAACCTGCTGAGAAGTGGAGCTTTGAGTTCAGCTATGCGTCAGGCACTGGGATTTGACCCAATCCACCCGGTCCTGGCTGAGCCACACCTCGCAGCCCTGGACAGGCGTCTGTCTGGGGTCATAGCAACTGTCAAGCAGTGTATGGAGGCGCAGGGCCCTGACAACACTTTAATAGAGGATCGAATGAACCTCCCACATCCCTAGAAAGAAAGGAGAGGGGAAAACAGGAACAGCCAGGACTTAACTTCCCTGGGATAGAGTAGAGGAAGTGGATCAGCCCTGGTGTTACAGAAAGAGACACAGAGTGAGTAAATGGATCGACAAGGTGGAACAAAGACTGTGCATTCCTCCTCCCCTCCTTGTCCTTTCTTTGCTTGTCACTCTAATACGAACGGAGTGGTCCTCTAAAAGGAATCGCTGGATTTAAAGCAGCGTCACCTTTAACTATATAAACTTTTGTCTCAGGACCGTTGCACACTATAGGACAGGATCTGCTGTAAGAACCCCTCCATCTCGTGCTTCTACTGGTTGTGACCACACTTCCTGCCTTGTGCCAAATTCTCCCTCCCGGTCCAGCTTCTCCTTAGGCGTCACCGTAGGAGGAAGGCTAGCGCACGGACAGATGTAGACACTCACAGGAGCAGGAAGAGAAGGTGAAAATGAGCCACAGACGTCTCAGTGACAGACGCCGCGTTTCAGACTGTTTGAAGTTCACAGTCCAGGAAACTTAGAAGTTGATTCTTCTTGATTCTGAATTAACAGAATTTTCGAACTGAAAATGTTTTTCTGCTTGAATTGAAACTTAACTTTGATTGGAAGGAGCAGAGGGTGAACTCAGCCCTACCCCAACAACGTGTACATATTTAACTAAGTAGTGACATAGATAATTATGAGATGAAAGATGATACATTTGTGGATTATAGTATTAAATAAATGGGTGTGTGCGTGTGGGTGTGTGTGGAAGAGTGCCATATTGTGCCGTAAATAAAGACAGCTGCTCACCATGACAGACTTGAAGTGAGGGGACACAGAGGCGATGTGTGTGGGTTCATCTTCAGCATTAAACTATGTTCTATTTAATTGTGGTTCTCTGTCCTCTGTTCACCTCTTTTTAAAAAAAAAAAAAAAAAAGCCAAAAGTCTGTTTTGAATTGTGTGTGTCTACAGTATAAAAATCTATTTTGTTTGATGTGGTGCAACGTTCATGTTGGAAGGGGCTTTCACTTTAGTCTTACTTTAAGTTGCTCAGATTTTAGTTTTAGTCAGGCTGGATATGAGATGCGTTTACAGGTCATATCTGGAACACACCAGGTTTAGTTAAGGTTTAGTTTATAATAAGTGGTTATAGTTTTCATCTTTTCAGTCGTCTCGCTTTCTGTAAAATTTTGTTTTCATTTTTCCAAAACCCATGTGCTAAATTTAGCTCAAATTTAAGGCAACAGCGACTCATTTAGTCAGAGGTGTGATCACGAATGCCCATTCCCATGCCTGTGCGGTTTTACTTGTTTCCATTACCACAGACAGTTACTGAGCATCTCACAGTGTTTGTCTCACTATCTGAGTTCCGCTCTCAGCTTCGATAAGAGGCAGGTTTCATATTTGTCAACTGGAGATTTAAAGAGCCAGCGACAATGCAGTTTTTAGATCACAGCAAAATAAAAGCCATATTTCATTTGTTTGGTTTCTTTTCTTCTTTTTTCTTTTTTCTTTTTTTTTTTAATGCAGACTTTGAAGATTGTTTTTCAGTAGAGGTTTGCACACCTGTGAGTAAGTCAGCAACATCCAGCCATCCCCCAGACTGGTGCATGCCCTTAACAGCAGCTGTCTGTACCCGAACTGTACGCAGGCACATGTCTGAACATCATCCTGATTCTTCACTTTTTATCTTGAGCTATACTTAAGACGCCAGTTGTGTAATGAGTTTTCACAGCATTCTCACACTCCAAAGGTGTAGGGGTTTGTAAAAGGATGTGTGTGGGCTGCTCATGATTAACCAGATAACACTTTTCTTCCACAAACTCAGACTTTCCTAATCATTTTGCCCTTGATGTGTGTGTGTCTGAAATTAAATATCCAGCTTGGTTGACCGACTCTTGTCCTCTTCGACTGAATATTTATCAAGCCAAAGTTTTCTCTCAATGCTTCTAGCATTGGATTGCCCCATTTGAGCATGTGTTCTTCTTACATATCTTGCTCCATAACCCTGGCAGTGGTAGAATTGTGGCACAAAAGTGTAGTATTCTCTTAATCTCTGGTTTGGGTGTGTTTTGTTGTTTTTACTGCGCCCACAGAAGGGAAACTTAACTGTGAAACCATCTGGCATGTCACCCCTGTTTCCCACATGCAGATGTCTTCTCTCAGCTGCATTCTTGCTGTTGCATCCAGCCTCTCTTTTGTTTATGTGTGTTCAACAAGCTAGATGATGTAGGGCACCTGTTTCGTTTGGGCTAAGCAGGTGTTTTACTTGGGACATGTACCAAAACATTGAAACCTTTGTGAAAACCACAGGTTGTGGTCACGTCAGGGCATGTCTGGACTCATCACAATACACAGAGGAAATGCTAAATGTGCTTTTATACAGAATTTTGATTTTCTTGATTCTTTTGAGTTTAGATTTTCTTCATATTGTGTTAAACCTCAGAACTAATTATTGTCATTTAGTACATTTTTCCCTGTAGCTGTCATTGCACCATACAACAACTCAGTATTATTCATGACTTTTCATGTAACCTTTATTAACAGAGTACAAAGAGTACTAATAACTCCACAGACGCTAGATGTCCCCCTTGAATAATTTATAAGTTATAGATACTCTGGTGTGCAAAAAGTATCACTAAGCATCATAAAGTCACACTGAATTAAACTGTACCAAACCAAGAATGTGTGTGTGTGTGGGTAGGTAGGTAAGAAAAGTGTGAGTGACATGGTGACTGTTGACCCACAGACACACCCTTCATTACTCACACACTTAAAAATGAGGCAGTGAGACAAAAGTCTGCAAACAAGACAACCACTGTACTGTTTTGTTTTGTTTTGTTTTTTTAAAAAAAAAAGGTACAAATGGTTTGTGTCAGCTTTGCACCTGTGGGTGACATGCAGCACTGATGCAAGACTAATAGATAAATATAGACGTAAAGATATGGTAATTTGTTTGCTAGTATATAGAAGCACTGTTTCAAATGTAGTTTCGAGATCTTTTACATTTCTTCAGTGTGAAAAGATTGATGTGGCTCTACTGTTGGCTGTTGGTTAGCTTAGCATAAAGAATGGTAGCAGGGAAAAACAGCCAGCCTTGCTCCTCCTGCATGCACCGTTGTGTACCTCATGCACTGATTTCTTGATGAAATGAACAAGATACATTTTAATCAGCTGCATTTAGAAGTGCCGCACGGTGGATGTAGAGATTAGACTTCCTCTTGCTTTCAGTCTTTATGCTAAGCTATTTGTTAAATAATAACATATCGTGCCTGCGAGCAGTTCAGGTACAGGCAGGTAACTGTGGTAACGGAAACTATACCAGATATTCATCTTAGAAAATGGCAAATCTCACCCCGGCAGCATGACGACAGAGGGTGACACACGACCACCTTAGTCGTGGGTTTCCTATAAGCAAGTTGTCCCGACGGGCCGCCCCCCCCCCCCGATCTTATGGGAATAAGACCGTGATTGAAACGTTCATGATGTGGGAGGTTTCACTCGGCTTGTGTATCAGCATCGCAGTGAGTCGCGCTGCAGCAATGCACGCAGCAGAGTCAGCCAATCAGCTCCCCGTGCGCTGGTTTCGCTCCTGTTTCTGCCGAGTAGGGATGTGTAAGCTTGTGCGCGCGCGCCCGTGCATGTTCGTAACCTTACGTGTATGTCGCACGATCGCGCCGCATTCCCCCCCCACCACCACCACCCACCCACACATGCACACTCACAAACGCGCAGGCAAAATAAAGAGTAGATCACGAGCGAGTTTGTTTCCAGTCACTCCCCTCCTTTCACCTTTATCTTTAAAGTCTTGTCGAGCTCCTGCAGTGTGCTCAGAGCACTGATGGACCGGAGGAGGATGGATGCCAACAGAGACCGCGTGGTCCATCGGGACACGCGCGCGAGAAAACTCACGGTGGTTGTCGCCTTGCAGAACCTGCTGGTGGCTACATGCCTTTTGGTCACATTTTACGTTTACTGGGACGCTTGCCCGGACAAACCGGTGAGTGAGCTGCGATTTGCAGACCTTTTTTGCTTTACTGTTGCATCATTTTATTGCAGCTCGTGTTCTGATAATTTCATAGTCTTTGTCCAGCGGCAGGGAAGTTGCCAGGCTATCGCACATGCACAGCTGCTGTTGCTCTTGTTTTTTTTGTTTTTTTTTTTAATTCCAAGTAATTGAGCTTCAATTAAATTTCACAAATTTAGGGGTTTTTCTTACTTAAGACATGGTAGGATTGCTCTTTGAGCTTCTGTAAAGCTACATCTCAGTGTTGTGGCAATAATTAATCTGCTGGTGCCTTGAATTTGAAGGAAAGCATGCCAGAAGATCATGTGGGAGCACTTAAGCAAATCCACCCACATCACTTCCTCTGCTTGCGCACAATTTTGCTAAAGGTTTGCTTGAACCTAGCTTAGTTAACAGTTATCAATGTGCTATTGCTTCAGTGAGTATGAAAATCACCTGAAGGGATGCAAAAGATCATGTTTTTGGTTCGTCATACAAACTCAGATTTTGCCTATTTTTTACATATGGTATTGAAACTCCCCCTATTCAGTTCAGCTTTGTTTCATTCATACCGTCTGTGAAGAAATGTCTGAATCATGCTTGTCACAGGAGCCAAGAGACTGCAGGCTGCCTGGAAAAACAAATTGCAGCAATTTCAAATTAAAAACACATTTTTGGTAAAATGAATAAACTGAAAACATAGATGGAAAGCTATTTTAAGTGCTCTTGTTAGTGTTACAACAGCTGTTACTCCCGACTGTTCTGACTGTAAGTTTGACTGTAGTATTCAGCTCATATTTCGTGTTACAGAACAGCAGTCTGCTTTACCATTGTGACACAATCACATAGATATTACATGTTAACTTTGAACTGAACCTCTTGTCCCTGTGGGGAGGCTTTCTCATACAGACAAATTTGATCTTTGGTTCATCACTGAATTGGAGAGTTCATATTCAAACAGTGACTGATGGGGAGTCGCATTAGACCTTTCACTTATGGTCTTCAAAACAGCTACTTTTGTTGTGGTTTTCACTCTTAATATTAAATTCAGAGTCATATTTAAGTACATTCTGGGTTTGTTTGACTATGATAGAGCAGAGCTACAGGTATGAGACTATTTAGAGGTCGATGTGGAGTTTCTCCAGATATCCTCTGACCTGGATGACTGTTTATCTGCGTGGTTACTGTGTGCTGATCATTTTAATGACTAACATTTGTTCTACATTTAGGCTCTGGTGTTTATCACTGCGAGGCTACTCTCACTACAGTTATTAATCAAACACGAAAGTGAGAATTTCCCTAGTTTCTGTCAGCCTGCCTATTTTCACACCATGTCACTCAGCCATGGTATCAAACAAACAAGCTCTGTGCTTCCCAGAGTTGAACATCAAGGAGAGATCTGCGTGACCTTTTAAAAGACACAGAGCGACATTTATAATGTCAGAGTCATAATGGGAGTGAGAACCAGCTAACATCAGGAAATCTGGAAGGTCATAAACAAAGCTACACTTTTCTAACTCTTGTTTGTGTCTTTGCTTTACAGCCTCTTGAAGATAACGTGCACATACAGTTTGTGGCGATTGCAGGTGAGTAACCGCATACCTGAACACATACCTTTTACAGTTTCTCTTACCTTTTCTCATCAAGCCACACAAAAGTCTGTTGTTTTTCTCACTATCACTTTCCCCTCCAACTTTCACTCCCCAGACATCTCAGGCAACGAAACGCTGCAGTTTGACGACATTCACAGTAGCAATATGATGAGTCTGGTTGACAAGAGGAAAGACAAGATCTACGTGAACTGCACTGGACCCTATGTTTTGTACATGGATGTTTGTTACAAGAACCTCCTCGGAGAGACCTCGGAGACCACAGGGATGCTGCTGCTGCAGGTTGAGGGGAGTGAAACTCCAGTCAGCACTGTCAACCTGAATGCTTCACGAGAGGTCTGCAGGGGGCTCTACCGTATAGCCTATCTCAGAGCAAAGGACCAGGCCAGTCTGCACTTGATATCCATGGCCGGGTTTAAAATTAAGAATGTGACTGTGGGTCTGAGCTATCTGCTGGGGAGACGGTGTGAGTACTGATCAGGGACGATCAACGCTCTCTGAAGACAAAGACCAGAACTGACATGGAGGAGAGAGGGAGCTCAGTGCTTACATTCATCTGCCGCTGTGAGAACAAACACACTAAGCAGGACTCACAACGATGGCACAACCTGTGCTGACAGACCCTTTCCTGTTGTGTTTATTACCTCGACAAAGGGAACTAAGCTTCTGGTAGTTTGACTGATCTGATCAGATGATTGTGCACGGTCCTGGGCGAGAGAAAATCATGTGATTTTGGTGGCAGCAAGTCACAATTCTCATTTTGTAGATATGAAATAGCTAAAATAAGCCAACCAAGAAGAACACCTACCCGTTAATGAGCAACAACCCGCTTGTTACAACTGATGATTATTTTCCTCATCAGCTGATTAATCAGCTAATCCTTTGTAAAACATCAGATAACAGTGAAAATGCTCATCATCATTCCCTCAAACTTAAGGCGATTATCAGATTATTTTTTTATTTCCCATCACGATTAGTTTGACTGATACCCAAAACAATTTATAGAGGTGCCTTTTATTTATTTTTCCTCATGATCATCATTTTATAAGCACTCCCGCCGCAACGTGAGCTACTGTTTAGCAGTGACATTGGAGCCTAAAAATGGTTTACACATGAAATTATGAAGCTTTTGTGCTTTTGAGGGTTTTGCACTCCTCAGGTGCCTTTTAGTTTTTATATATTAATATATATAGCTAATATACCATTTCTAGTACATTATTTCACTATAACAATACCAAGTTCAGTACCAAATGAATGTAGTATTTTTATTGGTGCATTTATTCTCCTATGAAGCTCTCAGGAACCTTTTTGTGTGCTGTGAAGCTCAAACAGTGTGTGTCTTATGCGGATTACCAGTGTGGTGGTTTACCACAACAATTACATGTTCACCGTCACAGCCTCGAGATGATCTTTCTTTGGCGACGTGTTGAGGTACATGTCACTCATCTTACTAGAGAGCGACTGGTGTTCATGGAGCTAACCACACATCAGCAGGGTTTGATGGTGCAATCACACTGACACACAGATAGCTCAGAGACCAGAGAGGAAGCGAATGAACGGGACATTTCCTCGATTTTGATTGTAGTTGCACTCATGGTGCACTTTGTAATGTTTATGTTTGTTTTTAATTGTGCCTATAGTAGTAGTAAGAATTAAGGGTCGATCGCTCCCCTTTAAAGTTCTATGCAGAAACTGTGTTAGTGAAGCTACGACATTTTACAATGAAAAAGCTGTATTTTAATAATAATTTAATAAGTCTACAGTTGGAGCACATTTTACTGTTGAGCTGTACCATCTGGTCCAAGCTTTAAACAATGTCATCTCCAGTGTAATTAAGGTTTAACTTGTTGATTTGATGCTTTTGATCTGTACTATATCATAAATAAAATATTTAATATATCCTGTACACAGAGACTGTGTTTATAAAGCGGTATCCCAGGGGACGAAACATCAGTGATTATTTAAAGCTACAGTTTGGGGGCTTTTGTCTCCCCCATCAGGGTGTGAGGGTAATTACATAAACACTGTCAACGTGCTTATGCCGGAGACTCCACTGTGACCGTAGTTGCTGTAGCCTATTCTCTGTAGCTTCAGTTGCTCTTTCAGCAAACTAATCATCATCATCGTTGATAAAACACACGACTTCCACATTTAAAGCCCAGGAGCAGCTTCTAGAAAGCATGTAGCTTTCTTATTGTAACGTATTCCAAGTGAAACCAGATAAGCAGGCGAAACTTTGATTTGAATGTTGAAAAGTGGGAGAGTCCTAACAAACATGTACAGTTACAGTGATTTGGAGTTGTATTATAACTCTGAGGCTGAAGACACGTCTTATTTTGTTTTACTGGACGAAAAACATGATTCGAATGAATGATATATGCACAGTATAACCACGGTTGTCTTAAAGGGGTTTTCATTTCATCTTAACTTTAAAAACTCTCTATTCTTTAAAGAAACATCCATTTACTTGTAAAAGTCCTGCACTGTAGCTTTAGATGTCTGCCAAATGAGCTGTCTCCCAAAAGAGCAAGCCCAGCTTCACATAAGCCTTAAATAATAATGTGTTATGTGAATGGCACCGTATTAATCCATCTGAGTGATACACCATGGGGCTGCCATGTGTAAGCTTTGGCACCGATGACCTGTTGGAATGAAACTTTAATTAAAAAAAAGTTTCTATTTGGCAATAAGCCTCGCCTCTTTGTTTCCTCTGTTCTCTCTCTCTATCTGTCTGTTTGTCTACTGTGGGAGTTAGCAGTTTCATCATCAGCATGAGCATCATTACCACCTGGCATGTTAAATATTGCTTAATCAAAAGTGAAAGTGAATTGCAGAATGCGGCCTGGCGCGTCCAACATGACCTGACATGAGGAATCAGTCTGTTCACCACCGTCGCTGACCCCCGCTGAAGACACACTTCCACATTTTATAGTCTTGATAAATGGAGCATATCATCTCTGTTTGAAGATAAGAATCTGCAGTTTGGCTTTATTTCAGTTGGATCTTGTCATGTCTAATAATAGAAAAATAGGTTTTTAATGGCATATTTCCAGGGTTTCCAAAACCTACTGAAACTCCTTTTATGATCACAGGAAGTTTGGCACATTTAGTCTCGCAAATTAGTATCAGGAACAATGACTGAACGTTGGAGCATGTTTAAACTGGAACAGCAACATCCAGGGGTTTAGTTTTAGGCAAGAGTGAAAATGTGTGAAATGCAAGCAAGTCACGAAACATCTATTTATAACACAGACGGGTATGTACAGGTGTGGACAGATACGGCAGAGTAGTGCCGGTTAATATTGCATCAAATGCCTGGGCTCATGCTCATGCAACCAATTTTAACGTTGTACATGCTCACAAGTAAATCTGTCAACCAGAGCTCAAAGCAAAATGTGAAGTTTTAGTTAGTTCATGTAAAGTTTGCAGAAAGTCACAGCACAGACCTGTGTGATGTACTGAAACTTCAGTGATATGCCAAGTTAATGTTATATCAAGACTCCAAGATAAGCAAACTCATAGCCAAGGACAAGGAAACACAACGTGGGCTCAAACTGCATGACTTTGCTCGTGGGCAAAATATATTATGAATATTGTTGACCAAGCAGATATGTCTGTGATCAAATATGTTGCACTGCAAGTTGATGTGACAAGCTTGCGCTTGAAATGTGAAATGTGATGGGACAGGATAACTGCTTCACACCGAACAAAGAGCAGCAATGTCTTCATTATAACTGGCAGGTCTATCAGTAAAAAGCAGAGCTGTTAGTATAAAGATTCACTTTAAGCACCAAGATGCTTCTAGCAGAAAATAATAAAAACGAAGACTTGAAATATCCTTCAAATATACAGGATCCATAATTATCTTCTTCTTTTTTTAATAATCTGACTGTTTGCACAGCAAGTCACTCATTTTTCATCTTATAAAACAATATCCATTAATTTAAACTGAGAAAACTTGGACAGCAAGCCAATCAGCACAAGGTATTTCTGTTATTTTGTCCATCCCTTTAAAGCAGTTAACGATGGCTCTGCACATGCTTGACCTTTGTCATTTAACGAGATTAGACACGTGCTTTCAGCCATGACACCCCAGCATCATAAAGTCTCACTCAGATAAATTATTACAGTGAGCTCAAAGTTTCAGCGGATCCCTCGGTTGTGGGAAACACATGCGGGTCTGAGACACAGGCTGTGGAAATACGCTGAAAAGAAATTGCGTGTGACGGTGTCTCCTGAACTGAATCAACGTTATCAATAGCTTTATTTGTTTAAGTCCTCTATAATGTGGACAGTTTGAAAATAAATAAAATAAAAACCAGTGTTACCTAAGCTAACCTTAACTCCATGATGTTGTTACTGAGTTTTTAATGTTTGCAGCTAACCCGTCAAAGCAGCCCTATACAGTCGCTCGATAGCTACGTGCATTAATATCGTGCCAAAAAGCTGCATCTGACACACCTCAGCATCAATCCAGCATCATCAGTATAAAGCTAATCAGAGCTAGCGTTACAGTTAGGGATTGGAAAAATTTAGGAGAAACAAAAACTGTTCACACCGAAGGGAAATACCCACAGTTCTGCAGAGTTTCACAGTTTATCTGCCACTGTGGTATCCGGAAAAGGGACTGAACGCAGGAGCAAGTTTAAACTTGCTCCTGCGTTCAGTGGAACGCGCCGCCGTGAAACACACCGCCGTCCAAGGATTTATTTGTGGCAGACGTGTGAAGTTGCAGCACAGCTGTCTTTTTACCGTCATACTATAAAATAAAACCAGTTACTGAATGGTTTACATGCTTTTTCAAAACCATTTCAAATAAAGCCCTTGTTAACCAGCTTTAATGTTATTTGGTCAGTCAGAGTTGAAATCAGACAGTAAATTGGAGTCACTTATGTTACAGGTGTTTGTATGGACCTGTGTCATGTACGTCATGCACACGGTAGACCTATGTGTGGTCTTTCCTGATACCCACACTGAAGTTGTTTTGTGAGTACAGGCAGAAGAAAAGAGATTTTTCCCTTAAACCACATCCTCAAAGCAGTGGGTGAGTCATGAGTAGCTGCTCTGAGACATTAGAAAGTGTTGTTTGTCTGCTTAAGCCTTACTTATTCACTTTTTTCAAACATCACTTTTAACTTCATAAGAGAAAACATATTCAGGATGAGAACTAACATGTATGTTTGAGAAATATAATTTTATCCACGGTAGATAGGGAACAAAACATTAAGGTTAAGCATTCAATGCTATTGACTGACAGCTTAATGTTAGCTTCTGTGAGAGCACACTGTTCCCCAGAACTGCCAACCACAGCTCTGCTGGGTTCAAACTGGGACAGTGAGGGTTCATGGTAAATCCCTGTGGGTTTGAGTAATAACTCAACTGTGGTTTCAGGTAAGCACCATTTTCAGCTAGGCTGGTTTCCCTACAGGTAGCCTGCAACATAAAAGACAGTTAACCACTGGTAGGACATCCATGTTCTGAGATCTGCTTTGTGGATGCTCACTGTTCATTGTGGTTGGCCATTTCAGCCCCTGCACCACTTTAGCACTTCCCGGATCAAACCTTGCACTGACATCTGAGCAACACAGCCAACAGGCCATCAAAGCAACTGACTGTAACTGCCCAACACTGGCGATGCGCTTCTTGGCCTTTAAAGGAACACATGGTTACTGCAGATGGTAAGCCACGGTCACATTTGCAGCTTACTTTCAAGCAGATAAACACACAATTTACTTCACAGTTTTGTTTGTTTGAGAAAAGCTAAACAAAGACCCTGTGACGTTTTGGGGAGAAGATGATGGTGGGTGCTGGGTTGCACAACAAAAAGCAGATTTGCAGAAACTTGCAAATCCTGGAGGAAACAAAGAGAACTTGCTGGTCAGGCATAAGGCATATAGTACAGCGCTGTTGTCACAAGAGGATACATTTATTGAGCATGTTGTATGGAAGGAAAACATCCAAAGCAGAGAGTACAACCTGCTAAATTTGGGCTCCATGAAAAATGGTGGAGAAGTAGTAAGCATCTTAACCAAACCTATTACCGCTGTGTTTCTTTTTATCTGACGAGAATCTTTTAGGCCACATGACCACAGTAATTGCTTTAATATTATAGTACTTTCATTTGGTGAACTTGTGTCCGTTCATGGCAGCTGTGCCAGAACAGCAGACGACACCTTTATGATACTAGATTTACAGCCCACTCTCGGGTACTGAACATTGAACCTTATAGTGATACTGCTCTTGCGACCTGCAGCCTACAAAGAGGAAGTGCAGAGGATTGCACATGAAAGCTAAAAGGTGCTCAGGGCGTGTAATGAAAGTGTAATTCATAATCACTCAGACATCTTAGACAGCAATCCTCGTTTTTCATCATACAGTCTTGTTGTACTCAGTAAAATGATGTTGCTGGATCACATTTACAAATCTAAAACAAAATAAACTAATATTTCACGTCATGATTTTATAACTTTCATGTCAAATTACTTAGTTGGACATGGTTTAAGCTCCATCTCCAACTAACTGCCTGAATCCTGACTAAGAATATCTTGTTTTGTATATTTTACCCTCATAGCATTAACTCATGATGACATGTCAGCAGCCATGTCAAACGTTTGATCACGTTTTATGTTTGAAACTGGAGAACGTGTGCAAAATGCTTTGGGGCTGTAGGGACAATGATGTTTTGGGTTGACTGCTTGGCCCATGTGTTTTGTGTCCATAGTTTAATGTCTCCAGCTGGATTTAAAAGAGATTTTGAACAGATATTCATGGTCCCCAGAGGGTGCATCTTACTGACTTTGTTGATTCCTTGGGTTTACTTCATCACTCACCGTACATCCTTCGACCTGTCACCCCAGCCCCTTCCGCCCGACCCTCATCTCACCCATCCTGCATCATCCCACTTCTCCTTCTTTTATATTACGCATTGAACTGATTCTAGTCCACAATTCTGATGCCATGGTCTTTGTTTGTGAAACACAGGATGAAGAACCGTCAGAGGGTTCTGTGAAGAAATTAAAATCTTAGTAGAGTTGTATGTGGAACAGTGAACAGTGCAGCCACATGCAGAGATGTCTCATATACACGTGAAGGATCCATGCAGATGATTGAAGTGATGAAGCTTGTTTACTGTGTGATCAAAATGTGACCTTCAGCAACGGTTCAGGGCAAACCCCTGTAAGTTTGAGTTTGAGTTAAGTGAAAGTTTTAGTAAGAACAGGTTTCCCTACAGGTAACCTCCAAACTAAAAGTAGACACTGTACTGTTTTTTCATTTTTTTATCATTCTTTGTAACCCACCTTAGCTGAGTACTGTATATTTGACTCATTTTGAGAAAACGTATTTACATTATCTCAGAATGAATCAGCAATGCAAAGATATTCTTCGTGAAATTTGAAAATAACTTTCACTGTGCAGGTGGTGCAATTTCTTAGCCACCTTCCTCCTTATAATTAACCCAAGGAAGACCCTTTTATTGATTATTAGGAATTATCCCTTGTGAACTGTATTTTCACAAGTCCTCCCTGTATTTTTGTCGAATGAGTTACACTATTTCCAAAGAGTTAAGTGCAGTTAGTTAGATAAAGCACATAAACATTAGATCTGCATTTGCCGACAGCAAAAATGTAATTCTATGGCTTTCCACAATGTGTTTTCCAAGGAAAATGACATCAGTGCCTTCAAAAGCAAGTTGTTTCATTTGCCTGATCATTATTTCCAATTAAAAATGATCTTCCGTCAATATTAAGGTACATGTAAACATAAATTCAGCATGTCAGCATATCCACAACTTGTTCAGAATCCAGTTTGGTGAAAGAAATTCTTAAAAATGCCACACCTCTGTGTTTTCATGCACTGTAACCACAGGCAAACCGTAACAGTACACCTCTCGCCTGGAGCAAGTTTCCTGCAACAGTATTGTAATTGACATGGAAGCCAAGCCCTGCATTTTTTTCCTTAGCGTAAAATTTCCTTAGCTTTTGCAACGTCAAAACAAAATATTAGTTGTTCAGTCAGTTTAGAGTAGGTTTTAATATTCAGTGCTGCAGCTGTGCTACCCATTAAACTTGTTTTTGTTTTTCATTTAATGTTCCCCACCTCATTAATCTACAGCAAAAAATTAGTTGACAGCTACAGTTGCAACTCCCATGGAAATATATAAATAGACTGTGAAACTAGCAATGGATGACAGACAAAGACAAATGAAACGATAAAAGATAAGAAGTGTACAAGACTAGACTGTGTAAACAGATAAGAGTGTGTATGTTAGTGTGTGTGTGTGTGTTTCTCAGGTTAAAACGTGTCATCGGACTTGCAGACTTGCAAGCAGATAGGACCAAAGCCAAGACGGATGTAAAACAACAACAGTGATGCAAGGGCTCTGTGAGCGTGGGCAGGACAGTAACAATGATGCAACAGCTGGCAGTTTCTCTCATGGAGGATTTTCCTGCTAAATGGGTCAAGGTAAACTGGTAGAGTGAAACACGGAGACTCAGAGAGAGACAGAGAGAGAGAGAGAGAGAGAGAGGCAGAGACAGAGGGAAGCTGTTTAAAACATCACTTTCATTTTTCTTTGAATATGGTGTTTCAGTGTCGTGCCGCCCCTGCATTTGAGCGAAACAGGTTGCGAGAAAAAGAGGTGGGGGCATGTGAAGGCACCATGTAGTTCAAATGCTGGCCAAATCATCATGAAGAGACTGAGCAGCCTCAGTTTTGCTGCAATGTGGATATTATTGCTTTATGTCTTGCACTTGTGGGAAGAGTGAAAAAGCTGCAAATCATAACACGCACCAGAGATGACAATGCGGTGGCCTCAGGTGTTCATTCATGCTCGCCTGTGTGATTACTGCTCTGATTCAACAGACATGGAAATATGAAGGAAAAATTAATAAATCTGCGCTTCTCTGAGCGCGTGCAGCACGTACGCAGACACTGAGTGACAGCATCAATCCATCGTACCAGTAGACGAAAGACAGCTCAGCAGTTTTAAAGCAATGTTTACAGATTTCTCATTAAATGGCCACTCAACAATGTCAGTGTTTATTATTCACGGTAATGTTGACGCTCACGAACAACAGCTACTGCATGAGCACAACTACGTGTCCAAAAATTCCAGTTCCAGCAAGAGACAGTGTTTTTCTGATCCTCATCTCAGCTCTGGCACAGAACCAAATAAAGCGCAGCATGATCAAATAATAAAGGCACTCTAAGTAATCAAGCAGTTTTGTTGCGTGGGTGTAGAGGGATTCCCTCAGTCCTTTCTGTTTGCCTTTTATTGTACATGGGCGGTAGTTAACTGAGCGTGGGATTCCCACTTTTTTCATTTTGAGTGGGTGGGATGGAATAGGCTATATTAAGGCTTGAAGGAATCAGTCTTCAGTACAAGTATCACACTCTGCATTATGGAGAGACAACAGGCACGACAGGAAGATACACTGATTGAGGTTAAGATGGACAGACTGGAAGTCAATCACCGACCCAGAGGTTCACCTGCCAACCGCTGTGGCTGCTCCAAGTGTGCGGGCACTGTGGCAGCAATGATGGGATTGGTGATTGCGGCTCTGCTGGCGGGCTTCATAGTGTATTTTTTCACGTTCCTGCCGTCACACAACCAGGTGAGAAACACCTCAGAGCGTTAACAGAAAGTTACCTGAGCAAAAACAAGCTCTGATGTCTTTTCATGACTGTTATCAATCTGTCTGTTTACAGGATGTCTCCGCTGTTAAAGCACAAGTCAACATAACCCACAAAATAAAAAGTAAGTATTACTTATATTTCAGTTGCTTCCAACAATCCAATCCGATATCTTGATGTGCTTATGGAATAGCAATGATTTTTCTTCACAGAGACTGATGGACAGGAACGATATGACCTCTTTACTGTGGATAAAGCTGCAAGCTACTTAATCTATGGTTGGGTGAAATTCACACGTGTCACCGGTGAAGAGGTCGTTCTGATGCAAACTCTGAACGGAAGGAACGTAACCATCCAAAAGAAGATCATCAACCACACAGAGATCTTCTTTTCTGGTAAGGTCAAACTGGCCAACGGCATCACATTAAGCATGTACTTCATCTCCTCCTGTACGGACGGTTCGTTCCATCTCTATGAACTCTGAGCTTTGGCTTGAATCAGACACGTAAGAAACTCCAACTGCTGTGATGCATGTTACTGAAGTGAGCGGTCAAAACCTGCTGCTATTGATGTTATCCATGTTCCACGTGCATGCACTTATCACAAGGTTGTTTCATGAAAAGCGAGTCTGTGTTGTGTCTCTAGTAACACTGGGCGTGGTCGCTCCAAAGTCTTAGATCTGACAAGAAAGTGATGTGACCTAACATGACAGCCAAAACCTCAGTACTGGAGGAAATGCCCACGTTCATGATTGCTACACCAAATTAAAGCTGAAAGTCTCATAAGCTGTGTGTGTAATTTGAAATATCTGTTTTGACAAGAAGTCGCGTAGTCACATAGATAGCTCATAACTAAATCACACTTACGCTTTGCTTTCTTGTCACTCACCACGCCACACAAGTAGTGTTATTCACACTTTGGCAGAAACGGTTTTCTGTCTGTCATTTCCATCTCTCTGATTGACTACTCTTACCTGCGTAGATGACCAGCACGATGGGAATGTTTCATTTCCATTTTCACGAGCCGGCCATGTCACGTTTTTTAGGTTGGTTAAAGAGAGCTGGAAGGTTTTCTCACTGTAAAATAATCCTGAAGAAAGTCAAATGAAAACTGTTAATGTGTCACAAGATTGTGTGAATGAAAGATTTGCTTTTAATTTCATTTAGTTGTGTCGTGACTTTACTGGCAGCTGACTAATGTAGCCATGTTAGTGTTCAGTGGAGGTCCAGTATTGTGTTATTGTCAAATCAGTAGTCTATATGTTGTACACATCCTAACATCCTTGTAAACATATTTGTATTTTTATTTGCCAAATACTGTAAATAAAATGAAATTAAAGCCTAATAACTGTAATTTTATAATCTATCTCTCACATGTTGTATTGTTTATTTTGAAATGTTAAAATGTTAAATAGACAAATTTTTCAAAGCTCATCCTTTTGTCTTATTACAGAACCCCACAATCCCAGATGGAGATATAGGGAGGGGATGGTTTTATTAGTTTTATTGTCCTATATTCTTTTATATAGGACAGTGTTTGCTTGAGGTGGCAGGACAGTGACCTGAGGTGGAAAAGACTGTGACTTTGGAAATTACGCAGCAGCGTATTAGCTCCAGACCAACTTAAAAATGTATTTTTACAGAAATCGATGTGTATGAATTTCAGTCTTCATCTCTTCATCATCATCTGAAAAAATACGAGCATCTCCTTGAAACTAAGGGTATTTAAATTAAATTCAAAAGAGAAAATCTCCACAAGCAAAGGTTTCAGATTATCAAAATCTCTAACTTGTCTTGTAAGGGTATAAAAAGTCTGTATGTAGTCAACAACTTGCTGTCAGATCAATTAAAAACAGTACAATCCAACAGTGTTTCAACAATATTATCAGATTTCACATTAAATCAGAGGGATTATAAATAACAAACGCTCAGTAATTAATACATTGTCTAATTTAAGTCCTAGCAGGACATGTGAGATACACTGGCTGTGAACTGCCGGTCAGAAGTATGTAACTGATTAAAATCTCCATTAACCTCCATTGACAGACTGCCATGTGGAATTACTTTCCTCTGACTCACCTCTCCAACTGTCTGTTTCTAGTCTGTTTCCCGTGTGTCTCTGTGTGTGTGACTTACTGACTTGACTTGCGGTGCTTACTGGAATGCTTATTGGAAATTACATATTTGTCTGGGTCCACATAGGACTGTGTGGAGCCACAATCTGCCTACAAGTGACCTCCTAAAGTAAAGTTCCACTGTTGGTTGGGTCGAATAATATTAAGGCCATTTACACCATTTAAACTTGGACCATAGACACATAAAGATGTAAAACATTGCCCTCTTTACTGTTTATTAGAGCAGAACAACACCTGGTGTTTTATCCTAAAACATCTACCTGGAGTCACCACAAGTCATACCACTTTTATCATCCATCACAATCTCAGAGCGTCAGACAGATTATCTTTCATGCCATGTAGACTGAGTGGGGTTTCTGTGGCTTTAAAAAAATGTGATCAGGTAAGTTGGCTGATCAAGCGTTGATGTTACGTTTGGGGTGTGTGAGTTGGGCCCAAATGCAGACAAGCGGAGACAGCTAGCAGTTCAAATACAAGGTTCATTATGCAAAAGGAAAAACGAGGCTTATGGGGTGGTGAGGCAGAAAAGATAGAAAGGAAAGAGAAACATAAATACCCAATAGCATGGGGAAACACAAAAAACGGCCCGCACACCCTAACACTCAGACGCAGACGCAAGGAGTGACTAACAACATGTAGACAAGGGAGAGGAAGAAAACAAGACGCGGGTGAAAATGATACACGAGGGAACAGGAAACACACAGAGACACAGCAGGAGAAAAAACCTATAAAATAAGACAGGAAATGCTCAAAACAGAACTCAAAATCCCAAACCATAACATTCGAAATATTACAGAATCAACGGTAACACATCGGAGTACATTTTTGATCTTAGAAATATCTTTAAATGGGCTTTCTATAGCTTTTTCACCTATGAATCAAAGGGCATCCAACTTTGCTGCCTGTGTTTGTCGTCTTTATTAATGAATCTGTTGACTAAAATACCACTGTTACATTGATTTTAAGTCAGAATTGGCATCAGCTGCCCTCCTCGTATTTGGGTGTAACAGGAGATTAGACATGGATGACTATAATGCAGAGAAATATGTGTCTTTGTGGCCATTTTAACATTGAAGCCTTATATACAAACCTATTGTGTTAATGACATTTAGAACGCTGATCTATTTTGATACTGACGTGCTCAAAAAGCCAATAAAGCAATTAACCGCACACCAGTAGCACAAGTCTTTGTCATACGCCCACATGCTTCTGACATGCTGCTATTTCTCTCTGCAGTAAATCACTTGTCTAAAGAGGAAGTGAAAGTTTGCTGCAGGGCTGTGTGTCATCATCATGATGCAACGTCTAAGGGAACACCCCCGATTTTCCTGCCCAAAGAATCCACCCATATACATGTAAGTAGGGTTGTTTCATCCAGACAAAACCAACACAAAACAAAATCATAATCACCCTCCAGGGACTTTTAAGCAATGCAAATAGTGTTATGCCTTTAGTCAAAATGATGATTGAGGGAGGGGAAGTCTCTAGTACAATATGAAAGATTACACTAACAGGCACTTTATCATGAGATGTAGTGTGTCAGATTACTAGATACAGGTGATAGTCATATATGTCACACAAGATGGGAAATAGAAGTGACCTAAGGGAGATTAGACATTAGACAAAGACAGAAAGCTTAAAAAAAGAGTATATAAATAAATGGAAAATCACATGTGCTCGAAGGTGTTTCTTAAATACTCACATTGATCTAGCTGAAAACATTAACAGCGCCTGATGTACCAGTCACAAGTTTCTTGCTCCAAAAGCTCTTCTAGCAATGACTTCTTTTCTGAGCTTAGATTTGTTATTTCTATCTATCTATAAGGTTTGTGAAAATGAGTAGAAAAAGGAAATTTGAAAAGTGTTAATTATAATGCAGCATCATGCCAAAACTACAGATGAATACAGAAATGGATGACTCTGAGAAATACCACAAGGAAAAGAGAGCAGAGGCCAAATGCTAGCCCCACCGGAAATCAAGGAACCAAGGCAATTTAGTTTAATTTATCTTATTTTATTTGTCATTTTAAAACGCCTGCTGCACATGAAATGTAAGTTATAGCTCCTTCATGCTACACACACAACATAAACAATCTGAACAACACACACATCTCTCTCTCTCTCTCTCTCTCTCTCTCTCTCTCTCTATATATATATATATAATGAAGATTAGAGCAAGTACTGCCAGTCAATAAGCATTAAAACAGTAAAAACAATATCTGCAATGCAAATGGGGGAAATGATAAAGGACCAAAGATGAGAAAGTAAAACAAGTAAGGGGAGAGGACACAGCCTTTGGGAGAGGATCCAGCGCTAATGGCCTGGAAGTCTGAAACAGGGTTCACTTCTGTCAGACAGGAAATCCCAGTCACACTCAGTTGGCCAGAAACCAGATCCTAACGTCAGGCGCTGAAATATGTCTACAATCCTCCTGGCTCTGTAGGCAAACTGCAGTGTACTCCGGAGTGGATTGATGATGGCTTTAAGGATTTTGGTTTTTTTTTTTTTTAATCTCAGGCTGTTGTTGTTGTGAATTCGTCTGAATTTCAGCATTAAGCTAACAAACTGGATAACATGGCCATAAATGGTATGTGTAATGGTTGGAGTTATGTTGTTGACATTTCCTGTTTTATCTTGTAGAGTGTTTCTCCTGCTGGCTCTCTGCGTTGGTTTCCTGTTCCCTCCTGTGTCCTTTCCACTTGTCTCGTTTCTTGATTCACCACCATCACCTTGAGTCTTGTTTGCCTGCACTCCCTAGCCTATATATGCTGCGTCATTTCCTTTGATGTCTGTCACTTCGTTGAGTCTTTGTATCCATGTGCTTTCTGTTACTCGTATGTTTTTTTTTCTGTCTGCCATTTTGGATTTGTTTGCTAAGTTATGGACCGATTACCCGGTTTAGACCCTGTCTGTCTCGACCATCCATAAGCATAACCCTTGAAACAAACACCTGCTGAACACCTCTGCTCTTTGTGTGCGTCTGCAATTGGCTTCCCCTGTTCCTCTGTTCCCCTGTGGAGCACACATGACAGGCATGTAGCCGTCCTCGGTGGCATCGGCTGCACCTGTGTTTGACAGGTTGTGTGAGAAAACCGTGTATGTCAACTTCATCCATCACACTTTCCTTTTTTAGAGCATTCATTTGAAACACAACAGCCTCCCAGTAAACAGCAGAGCTATTAAAAGCACACTCCACCTCATTTACCTTACCACAGTGAATAACCTGAAACTATAAATAGAAACATTACCTTCCTGATTTCAAAGTTACAGTAAATGGTATGTAGTGAACGCCCTGCCCCTTCCACCCACACACACAGTGGCTGTTTACATACTTGAACAGATGATACTGCTCATGCTGTGAGCTCATGAGACAGAGCGAGACATCTATGCATTTCTTTTCTGTTTGCGTTATACTTTGAGCGTCTGATTATACACGCTGTCTTTCCATAAAAGTTTCGGTCTCACTTCGGCATGTTACTTTCCACACCTTTAGAGGTGTCTGTAGTACTGTCAGTGTGGCTAATGAGTAATAGGAAGCAGCTAGGGCGACCGGTAATGAGATCGGGCAGGAAAACCAAGACTCCAGCTGGAGCTTACCCAAGTAAAACAGTCCCCATTCATGAAGGAGACAGAAAGCAATGAAAACCCAATGTTAAATGTGCACTGTTTGGGTTTTTTTGAGATGACATCTACCTCTTCTGGTAATGGTGGCTGTTTTTGGTCTCTACAAGCTCCTAAAGAAAACTTTTTGGAAAAGCTTTTTAGCTTGTGAATGCTCCACTGTGGTACATTAGCTGCATTGGCTCTTTGTCTCTAAATACACCTTTCACTCATTTGATCCATTGTTAATTAAAAAGCATTGATTAGGGCGGCTTTAGGACAGGTGCACGGACTTAATTTGTTAACATGGGTTAGGAGGGGAGAGGTGACGCCCTCGCTAGGTAGCATAAATGGGCAGCATTGCCATCAGTTTCACAAATACTCAGAAAGTTGCTCAGCATTGTGGATCAGTGTCACCATCTCTTGTTTCTGAGGATGTGAGATTAGGTAGGCTCAGAAAATGTCTACTAAAAGGTATTTCAACCAATCATTTACAGCAGATTACACAGAAAGGAAATTTGCAAGACTAAAATCAAGAGTGAACATGAAATGACATCACTGGTGGATGGTTTCATATTGGTACAGTATGCAGCTTGAATCTAGCTAGCTAACATGACAATGGTTTACTTCTGGCTGCAGTGAATTTTGCAACATTGCCCTGAGTTTCATTGTCACAGGATGTCGGTCAGACTTTAAGTAGTTTCACGATGCTCCCCCACCAGAGAACTTATAACACATTAATAGTGCCTGTCAATTGTATTATTTTCAGTGTTCCAGTGAAAGAGAGCTGAAATGTGATTTTTATTAATACCAGAAATAGTATAAGCAGTTAAACTGAATAAATCAGACAGTTCTTACTAAGAGTGCTTGGTGCGTGCAGGAAGTAATAGGCAGAAACCTATTAAATAAACTGCAGCAGTGGGAGTTGAGCAAAATCAAGTGGGCAGTTTGTGGTCTGCAATCCAGCATCCTGACGTAGCAGCTCCTCTCTTCTCCACATAGATGCAGAGGCTATTTGCTCTGCACCAGTTTTTCCACATCCTGCCTATACACATACGTCGCGTTGTGGAGGACTATTCCCACCAAAGCCGTACTGTCTGCAAAAACAATATGATTTCTCACATGCCTTGATGAGTCACATGTGAGGAGTGTGTATAGGAGGGGGCTCAGGACATCTCTGGGGTGAAACCATGTTGAAGGTGGAAGGAGGAGGATGAGACCCTGCAATTTTTCAAAAATTTCAGTCTTGTTTTCTCAGTTGCAGTTTTTTCTAAGTTTTGATTCTCAGGAAAAAAAAAACCCCACTGACATTTGTTTGACAAAACATCCTCATACATACCAAAAAAAAAGGTTTTCCAAGAAGATCTGCCACAGGTTTAAAAAAAAAAAAAAAAAAAGGAAGTAAAGTTGAAGCAGCAAGTTGTGGTTAGACTTGAACCACGCTGTCTGGTGTCACTCGTTTTGCATAACCATTCACCTCAACCTCCTCTCAGGGACATTTCATGGCATTAAAACATGCTACACAGATGCCATTTACCAACACGTCTATCTACACACTAATTATTGCCTTGTCAGAGAAATACAAACAAGGGTGGTGAGGACAGCTTCTTTTGATAAATCTTGACTCAAAGTCAAGATAAAGTCAAAGTCAAGATAAAGTCAAGATAGATGCCTTTTTAACATTAATTTAAGTTAAAAATCTCTGTAAACTTTTGAAGACACTGTTGTACTTTCAGAATCATCCACCTGAACTTCAGAGCGCAGCTTTAAAAGGCTGTGTTTCAGACAGTATCTGATTTTAAAGAATCACTTAGCAGAACCCCGTTTGAAGTGATGTTAGACTGATCCCTGAGCTTCCTCTGTAAAAGGCAATTGCCTCTATGCAGCTGATGTCTTTTATGAATAATAATTATTAATTATTAATAGAAAACGTTGGCTTGTGCTACCAAACAAAGCACTGAGACTGGTCATTAATGACCATCTGCTTGCTGCCCTGTATTGCAATTTAATTCTCTTTGACCACAGCCAAGCAGTGGATCATAATGTTTTAATCATGTGGCCTAATCTGCTAATCATGCATAGTTTTAAAATAGTTCTCAAATTGAGTGGGAAGGGTTGGCTAACAACATAAAATGCTATTATTATTAGACAATACCTCACCCCCAGAGGTCCTGTTGTTGCAACAAACACCACACACTGAGTCTTAATAGTGTGATAAAAGAAGAACATGACACAGAGAATAAATAAATAAGATTGCTCCTTTTCCACAGAGAAAGTGTATTGGTTTGAGTTTGACATTTCCTGTTATTTGGTAAAGTGTTTCTCCTCCCGTGTCTCTGTGCTGGTTTTACTGTTCCCTCCTGTGCCCTTTTCACCTGTGTCTCGTTGGTTGATTGGTGTCACCCGAGTCTCGTTCTCACCCCCTCCCTGGTCTATATATTGTTTGTCAGTCCCCTTGTCTGTGTCAGAGTGTTAATGTGCGTGTGCCTTGTTGTTGTGTGTCTCCTGTGCAAATTTTGATTTAATTTTTTTTTTTTTTAAATTTGGACTTTCTACTAGCCTCAATCTGAGTAAGCTCTGTTTTTCTTTTTGTAAAATAAACCTTTTAGAACTGTCTGCCCTTTGTCTGTTGTCTGCAGAACTCCTACTGTTTCCTATTATCTGTTCCTCTTGGGTAGCACCAAATGTAACACAAAGAAGAGAAATGCTTTGCAGAGGAGGTGATATGATCTAGTAAGAGATCAAGTTATTGATGATGCACTGCACTAGGTGTATGCTTCAATCAGATGAGCTGATAAAGGAGTTCTTAAGCATTTCAGTTCTGTCCTCACTAAGGTACACAAAGCTGTGAAGCTGTTCTGTATAATTTGCATACACTGCAGCAAAACAGCTCCCTAAATGAGCAACCGGTTTGTTGTTGTGAATTGGTCAGTAACGTTTTTGGAGTTTCCCCGCTGGCCATTGCTCTTTCAAAATGAACACATGCAAACAGTCCTGAACCATGTCTCCAGGAGCACATTGACCATAATCTATCCAGCCGTAAACTATGTTTCAGCTTGGTCTTGTATTATTATAGACAAGGCATCAACAAAAAGGTCAAGCGTGCATGGAATCCGAATTATGCTTCTCAGTGTTTATTTTTGACTGTGAGAACTCTGGAGATGCAGAACTATTCCAGGCATCCAGCATAAAGATCACTCTGCAAGTGCATCATGGCATGTTTCTTCAAGAGGAGGTAAGGGTGGACTGTAATGGAAAGCAGGTGACTTTAATCCCAGACAGTATGGCTCAAGTCTAACCACAACCTGCAGCTTAAACTGAACTGAACCCATTTTTGTTAGGCATGAGGATGTTTTGATAAAGGATGTTTTCGTGAGAATTAAATAAATAAAAAACTGCGGAAGAGAACTAGACAAAAGTAGTACTGATGCCACAAATATGTGGACGAGGAGGCCAATTGAATCTAAAATGCCACACCTCTAACATCATTGGCTTTTTTTGGTAAATTCCCTCTCCTACCACTGAGGCTGCTGCACTACTGAACTAATTTTAGTAAATGACTTACATCCATACAGATGCCATGAGTTACGATCTTAATAAGTCGTGAGGGTGTGTGAGTGCTTCTGAGTGGAAACTGTAGCATCTTTAATTCAAAATAAACTTTAATTTTGGAATGTGACTGTCTTCACTGTTTTAAGATTTACCATCTTATGGATGCTGAAGGTCATTTAGATTATAACTCATTATAACAACACTGAAATGTTGCAGCTTTCACACTTATCAGCCATTTCTTGTGCAGAAGACCAGTCAAAGAACGAAATCTGACCGAACAGCGAAGACGTCGGAGCCGTCACATTTACACCTTTTTTTCCATTAATACCACAGTCGATTAGACTGCCCATCTGATCTGATCTTATAAATCCCCCAGCTTGCGTGTGTGGCGTATGTCGCGTTCACCTACAGTCTTTCCATCATCATCCATTTCTTGAACTTGCGGGTGAGGTGAAGTTAGTCTGTCGGCCACAGTCTGGGGTCTGTTTTCCACTGTGACACATAAACATCATACTGACAGCAGAGCTCACACCACAAAGGACACCTGACTTCCTGTACCCACCCACATGTACAAATAATGGAACACATATTGATGTGTCTCTCCCTCACAACAATATTTTCCCATACTATTCAGTCATTTTAGGAATCTGACATCTGGGATTCTGTGTCACTGTGGTGAGAACGCACAATTTTTTTTCTTCATCTCGTCTCAGCCATTCCTCCCATCATCCAGCCCTCTTTTTAAATATGTAACTTATTTGTTTATTATTTATTTTTTTTCTGTTTGCAAAAACAACATTTGATTGTTTTAAGATGCTCAGACACAGAGCCAGGGGACTCCTACATCAACTGAAAGGGTCTTACAAAGTTGACTGGACCTTTAAATTCCTGACAGATGTTTTTGACTGTGAGTCATGTGCCTGTGGACTACGGCCACAACACAGCTGACTATCGCAGCAAAACAAAATCAGAGCAAAGCGTGTTCCCATCTATGTAGCCAAAGACTGACCATACATGGCGTTATTTTGGGGGTTGTAACCAGTAGCCAAAACAAATAAAGCAATATTATGACATTATTTAACTGTGCAATCTCAATTAAATGATGAAAAGATATCAATCAGTTGTGGGTTTTTTTTTTGTCCATCAAAGTATGTTTGTTGTTGTTATTTATGCTTCCTGATGACACACCCAGGACAACTTTATGTTCATTCAAGGAAAGCACTGAACACACGGCTGCGGACCATTTGTCTGTGACAGACGTGGATCTGAATTTTACTTTTAAACCAGAGGTGTCCAAATCAGCTCCTCCCATTGACACAACTCTACAGAACACTGTGCAAAAGGTAAAACAAGGAGCCAAAATTCAAACAAGGGCAGAGGTGATATTGTTAAATAATGATTTAATTGTGCAAAAAGGCAAAACAGTAATTTACTGCATGGAGGACGGAGGCAAAGCAAAATCCAGTCAACAAAAGTAAAAAATGGGAAACAAATCCCGAGGGGCAGGCAGGAAAGAGTCAGAAGAACAAAGTAAAAAATCCCAAAAAACCAGAGGAGACACATGGATCAAATCAGAAACACAAAACAAAATGCTCAATGACAAACTGACAGGGCTAAATACACAAGGCAGGTAATGAAAACAAGTCACAGGTGAACTCAATCAGGGTGGAGCAGACATTCACAAACAAAAAAGTTCCATCAACACAAAACAGGATATTACGGAATTGAAACTCAAAACACCCTTTATGGCTCGCGTAAATGCAACTCGTGCACCCCTGAGATTCAGCAAACGCGGTGAATGCGTCTTTAGCGTAAAACATTTTCAAAGCAGGTTTCTTTAGTCTACATAGTTTATCTTCGCGCGTCCTCACCAAAAGGCAAAACAAGGACCCGAAAGCCAAAATGAAACGCTGTAGCACTACTGGAGGCCAAAATCTATAATTACACTAAAGATTTACTGGTTTGGGTACATGTTCTTGTTAATTGATCTTATAAGTCTCGAGTTTAGGGAGTCTGGGACTGTTTTCAAAAACAAGTTGATCCTTATTTCATAGAAAAGAGAATGCTTTAGATCGGGGGAGCCCCACGGCTTCTGCTATACAGGGGCTTCTTCATACCACCTCCCACCTGTCTGTTAACCAAAACTGGTAGGTTTCAATAAAATATAGAAGATTTGGTCTATGAAAGCTTTTTGATGTCGACAGAAGAAAAAGTACCTTAGTTTGCTTCAGTTTTAGATCACAAGTGATTTAGTCAAACTCTAAATTAAGAGGAAGGACTTTGTAACAACTGATTCTCATACAGAGTTGGTTTTAACACACACTTTAAAGTAGGATCAGCAATTTATGATTTAGTTAAGCTTTAATGTCAAAGATTACAAAAAATGCTTCATGTGACATTTGAAAAATGAAAGGGTGCTTCCTGCCAGATTAATTATATGGGTCAGAGAAACTGTCTATAAAACAGTTTTCACATCATAATGTAGGTGACGGCTGGTGGCATCGCAAAATGTTCCTTTGAGGTGATAAAAGAAAAACCCAGTGACCTGTATTGTAGTTTTAAGTAAACAGCTAGTTTTGCTATAATATGAAATATTCTTGCTTATAAACAACAAAAAAACTCATCATCCCCCATCATCAAATGTCAAATCAAATGTTGCTGAACTCAGATGGGCAAAAAAACACAAACACAGAGATGTCTCATTTAAAATAAGAACAACTATTTAACTGTTAAATGTGGCAGAAAATTGAGAGAGATGAGATTGAAAAAACATGTTTACTGGGCCATTAACGTTAGCAAATGTTGACTAATGCCAGTCTGACAGTCAGCACAATTAAACATGTGGATCCCATTATTATTTCACAGCTACACAACCAGCAGAAAGTGGCTACACTCCGCAAAACGCTGCATAGTTGGGTCATGATGAGTGACAGTGTGGCCCATTCAAAATAAGGAGAGTCACTGAAATCCTTGACTGATTATTAGATGTGTTATTTAGGCTAAAAGGCCCAAAATGGACTTTTTTCACATTGGACTGTGTGACCATGTCAGCCAAGACAGTGTGACTTTCAGGCAGCATGAGCAAAGCAAGACTCTGAAACTGAAGCAGATGAATGAAATACAGCCATCATTAGTTATATCATTATATATAAATATCCACACATCATTATCCCAAAAAATATTATTTCACTGTGGAAGCAGCTGTCATCTCATTGTTGAGCTGCCCAGCTTTAAAATTTACAGATTTGATATAAACAAGCACTTAAAACCCCCCTGATGCAGTTAGCAGTTAGCCAGTTTAGCATTTAGAAGATGAAAAAGCCAGATATCGTCATTAGGCGTTGGTGGAAACTACTAAATATTAGACTTTTGCTATGTGGCCAGACATACAACTCTGAATGATGTGTAAGCGCGTGTTAGCTAACAGCAATATCATCTTGAAAGGAGATATTTCCCTGCTGTATTCACATCCTTTTTTGTGACCTTAAAGTCACTTTGAAACACTTGGGAGCTGTGGTCTCTAATCTTAAGTAAAAGTGCCAGACCACATTCATTATAAACCCCGTGGTGTCTTGTTGCACTCCCAGATACTTAATTTACACTTGAGTAGCAGCCTCCTCTTCCTGTTGTGTGTCAAATGGCAGCACATTTTGTATATTTACGTGATCAGGAATGCAAGCGTGTGTGGCGTGGTCTGGTTGTCGGTAGTAATTACCCACAGTGTGAAGTGATGACATGCTAATAGAAATTATATGAGTTTAAAAAAAAAAAAAAACTATGACATGAAATCCTGTTGGAGGTTTGCATCTTGCTGTGCAAAGAGCTTGACCAAAAAGAAAAAAACTGCTTAGTTATTTGCAGAAATGATTGTTTATATAACCAAATGATCTGCAACCCACATTTCTGGTAAATTCATACTTTCCATTTCATTCACACAGGGACAAGATGGGCACATTTCTTGGACAATACACCCACACTTTTTGGTACTGTGCTCCCAAAACAGCAAGTGTGATGGCTGTGGGGAGTGGAGAGCAATGTGGAACATGTTTCTGCTGCTGGTTGAGTCATTATGAACCCGTTTATGCATCAGAGAGGACAGTGTCAGAGGGACACTGAAGGAGGGAGAGAGTGAGAGAGAGAGAGAGAGAGAGACCTAGATAAACATCTCGCACCTTTCTATGGAAAATCAAAAAGTGTCGTGTGTGCAAGTGGCAGTAGTGAGATGAAAGTGCTGAGAGGATGCTACCATAAGCATCGAAATTGAGAGAGAAAGAAATAAAGAAAGGGAGAGAGGGGGGAGAGAGACACAGACAGAGAGAGAAACAAACAGACACAGAGAGAGAGAGAGAGATAAGATTTCCCAATATATGGACAGGGGAGTCCCCCCAGGGTATATCCGTCCCACCTCCACACTGGGCGATAGGCTTTATCTCTCGTCATGAGTGGGCTTTTGTCAGAGCTGTTTGTCTACCGCTGGCCGTGTTTATCGTCGCTTTCCTTAAACAGACTCGCACAGCTTCAAGATGGCACGGGGATTCCCCCTGCAGTTCTCTGCCAGTATCTGTGAACTGCTCCCGCTGCATTAAGGCTCACAGACATCCTATAAGCATTTGTGAGCAATTTATAGAGATTTAATACATACTGTACAATTCCAGGAAGCACTCTGCTGACTAAAATATTGAATAGTGCTGGACCCCCCCCCCCTTTTAGTGTTGTTAGTGGTACGCTGTGATAAAACAAGGGACATTCCCTGCAACAATTGGATGCGGCTCTGTGCCTTTTATTTGGGAAACGGTTGTGGTCTCATTTTCACCCAAGCTTAACTCGGTCTATGAGTGTTGCCTTGATAATAAATGAGGTAGACTTTGAAGGAATCACACGAGATCGCACGACACTGAAACAATAGGGGTGCGGTGACCCCTGTGTGCAAGATCTGCAACTGCACAAGATCAAAATACCATTAAATCCTTCTCACACCTCACCACATACGTCACCATGAGCAACGTGGCTGACTTTCTGCACAGTGGTATTCACACTTCGTGACAGTACATACAACTCTGTAGTCTTTTCAGTCACACTGACGGCCTTTTTTATCCGCTGTTAGCTTGATTGGCATCTTCCCTTCCAGGTACACATCCAGTTCCTCTTTAAACTCAACATAAAATCAACTGCTGAGGTTTTTCCTCATCAATTTTCCACATTTGTGTCCATACCAATGAGGCAGCAGTGGCAGCCAGATCTCTACACATGAAGTATGCATGCTCCTAAACGAGACGTACAGCATTGCAGATGTTTAGCTCAATCATCTAGTCAAGTTGCCATTCAAAATATATGTAATGAGAACTTTGAATGAATTTAATTAAAGACACTAATTATTAACTACATTTTTGAGAAATGTAATTTCTGTGATTCCGGTGATTAATAGAAACTTTGTCATGTGGTGCAATAACAACCAGACCCGTCTTTCCAGCACCAGCCAGAAATAAAAGATTTTCTAAAAACTTTGAATTTAAAAACTTTTTTCTTTAAAAGGGAATTTGCTGGTAGTCTTGGGGAAAGTGGAGAGCCCACTGAAGCCTCTGGAAGCTTAGTGACTTGAACCAATCAGCTCCTGGGGACAATCTACACAGTCAGTGCGCTATCATTAGCCAAACTCACCTGAAGCCATCATACACTCACAGACCACAACAGAGAGAGAAACAAACATGCACATGAAATTTATTTGTATACAGTGACACTTAAATAACAAAAAAGTTACTGAGTTATGGTCAAAAGTATGTTTAGTGAGGTCACGGTGACCTTTGACCTTTGACTACCAAAGTCAAATCACTTCATCGTTGAGTCCAAGTCGCAAATTTGAAGAAATACCTTTAAGAAATCTTTATTTTGAGGGGCAGAGGCAAAAATATACATCAAGAAACGACCAAAACCAGTTTACATTCAGATCAGATCCGCTGTCACACTGAACTATACAGAGCCTCAGTTGCACATTCTGTGTTTTACTGTTTGACCAGTAGTAACACTATCAATCAAGTGTTTGGTCTCTGAACAACAGGCGTTCACTTTTTCTTAAAATGTTTCATCTGGGATTTCTCCTGTGTTTTCAGATGTGCTTTGACCGAAACTTTTGTTTTGATTATTAGTATTACGTCTACCACTTTCAAGTTCACTAAATAGCAATCTGAAACCCTAGCCCTCACCCTTCGCACATGCTCTCACACCCAACTTGTGTGGCCGGGCTTTTTCTTGGGAACACTGAGTGAACAGTTCTATATTTGTGGTTTGCGAGCTATTCTTCTGTCTTTTGTGTCTTTGCGGGGGGTGATTAAAGCATGTGCAGGCCAACTAGCAGGGATCCTCACCGAACTCTTCAACCCCTCCGTGACACATGCCACCGTCCCCGCATGTCTGAAGGCCTCCGCCATCGTCCCCATCCCCAAAAAACCTGTCATAAACAGCCTGAATGATTACAGACCCATCGCCCTGACGTCTGTAATCATGAAGTGCTTGGAGTGATCAGTGTCCCAGCACATCAGAGACTGCCTCCCTCCCTCCCTTGACCCCCACCAGTTTGCTTACAGGGCAAACCGGTCTACTGAGGATGCCATCGCCCTCACACTCCAGACAGCGCTGAGCCACCTGGAGAACAAGAAGAGCTATGTGAGGATGCTCTTCGTGGACTACAGCTCAGCGTTTAACACAATCATCCCGGATATTCTCTTCAACAAACTGCTTGAACTAAAGATCCTTCTCCCCAACCTGCAACTGGATTAAAAACTTTCTGTCGAGTCGCCCACAGTCTGTGAGACTCGGCCCCCACCACTCCTCCACACTCAGCACTGGTTCCGCTCAAGGCTACGTTCTGAGCCCCCTACTGTACACCCTGTACACTTACGACTGCTCTCCAACCCACCCAACCAACCGCATTATAAAATATGTGGATGACACCGCGGTGGTTGGACTCATCTGTGACGGGGACGAGGCAGCGTACAGGGCCGAGGTGGAGAAACTGTCGCTCTGGTGCTGAGACAACAACCTGACCCTGAATGTCCACAAAACAAAAGAACTCATCATGGACTTCAGGAAGAACAGACAGGACCACACCCCCCTCCTCATAAATGGAGAACAGGTGGAAACTCACCACCTTCAGGTTTCTGGGCACGAACATCTCTGCAGACCACTCCTGCACCTACAACATCAAGGCCCTGGTTAAGAAGGCTCAGCAGCGGCTACACTTCCTGCGTGTCCTCAGGAAGAACAACCTGGACACGAAGCTGCTGCTGCTGGCCTTCTATCACTCCTCTGTGGAGAGCGTACTGACGTACTGTCTGGGTGTGTGGTACGCAGGCTCCACAGCGAGGACATGAAGGCGGTGCAGGGGGTCATAAACACTGCCCAAAAAATCATCGGCTACCCTCTGCCCAGCCTGGAAAACATCTCCACATCCTGCTGCCTAAGGAAAACCAAGGCCATCACAGGCAACCCCTCACACCCTGCCCACCCCCTGTTTGATCGGTTGCCCTCTGGGAGACGCTACAGATCAAGAAAGTCCCACACCAGCAGACTGACAGACAGCTTCTTCCCCTGGGCCATACGCTCATATTTATTTATATATATATATTTACCTTCATTGCACTACTTCACTTCACAGTTTACACTATATATGTATACAGTTACATATCTCAGTTGTGCACTTTTTTCTTTTTTCCAATGTATATTATACCCTCACCTTTCATGTCTCTGTTTTAAGAGAACACCATTTATCCCTTGTTGTTTTTGCTTCTGCTATTGCTCGTTTCTGTCCTTTCTTTTAAATAATGTCAATTTCGTTGTACCCCCCCATGTGCAATGACAATAAAGACTATTCTATTCTATTCTGTTCTATTCTATTGGACGTCTTCACCTGACTCTGAACATGCGCACAGACTGACTCACAGATTCACTCTAAGATTAGACATAACTATTATGTATATGATGATTATTGCTATCATTAAATTGAGATCTGAAGCAGAGCTACAACTGAACACTGAAAGGAGTTCATGTACAGATCACGTTATGAACTTCCTTTTGTAGGGATACTGTTTGTTAAATTAACAGTTTCACATTCAGTTATTTAAAATTTACCCTGAGTTAAAAATGATGTTCTGTTTGTTCCACATATGTGATAAAAACTATAAATCAACGATAAAAACTGTTCACGTAAATGGATAATTTCTTATTTTGTTTGGTGTTTGTGTCATATACGGACATGCAGCGTTGATTGTTGGGTTTAAATGTTGTGACGAGACGATACAGTTACAGTAATACAGTTCAGGCACAAAGTTCGTCATGACTGAGAATCTAAAATATAAATGTCACACTAGTTGGTGGTGTGCTATGTAAATGCACATTTGGTGTAATCCTGCCTCTGTGATTTGTCCGAGCGATGCGCGAGGAGGTCTGATCAGCATAGATCATACTTTGACGCCCTCTGGCGGCTTTAAGATGAACTGCACGTGGCACGTTTGAGAGAGTTCAGACTACATTCAGGTAGAGTTACCATTTGTAAACCATTTTAAAAAGCTAAGTGTAACATTGTTTTAAATGTTTATTAACATTAGAACTGATGGTTTTCTTGCAGTGTCAGTAGACCTACATTAAGTCTGGTGACCTTCTGTGGTTTCCATTGTAGCGTCTCAGCTCCTTGTTTAGGAGAAGTGAAAAACATTATTAAACCTCAACATGATATGAATGACGGGTGAATAATGGCACATGAGTTAAGTTCAAAGAGTTTGTGCACATAAATATATATAACAAGAACTTTTTGGATTGTTTTACTTTTCCCCACACCCACAGGTTTGGAATCGGCACAGGTGGCTGACATACTGACATTTCAGCTCGTAGAAAGCCCTTATTACCAATAGATGTTTGCAAAACTGAATTTCTTTTACATGACAGACAAAATGCTGTAAATGTAAGACATTACCAGTCAGTTTGGTCGATTGCTTTGACTAAGACATGCGCTAAATATGTGTCATCATAGTAAAGAAGCAAATTGCAGGAGGAATGATTGGTTTGTCAGATAAAATGAATTTTTAGTGGGATCCACCTTTGCTTTCATTCTGTTGTTGCCTTGCAGCTTTATGAAATGCATTTCATTAAATATTTGACAGATGGCGCTAAAGACAAGGTAAAAATGTTACTCCGCGCTTTATTTTAAGTTTGATCTCAGCCACTTTAGCTTCACAATGGCAGAAGATGAGTCATCTGCAACTCTTCTCACTGGGGGAGTCTTCCACACATTTGTCTGCGGATACTTGCACGTTACACCCATAAGTGATTGCTGAACATCTCATCTCAAGGCACTTTCAGATGTGCACCGATCTGCTGCTATGACAGCACCCACATTAATGGTTTCAGTCTTTCCACCAGATGTTTGAACCTGGAAACAAAAGTCTTTAAGGACCTTCATCATTAATTCATGCACAGTGGCGTTGTCATTATCGTGGGGCAATGCAAAGTACCTTCCCTGAACTGTTGCTGCAACTTTGGTAGAAAATCAGTGTCTAAACTGTCAACTTATGATGCACATCCCCCTTAAAGACCAAGAAGATCTATTTTCTCAATCACCTTCTTACTATGATTGATTGGATACTGTAGGAATAAGCTATTACATTTAAGTTTAATATAAATTTTGTATCACAGGTTTTTTCCAAATTTTTTTTATCTGAGCTTTTCTCACTGGTTTTGTGTGGGCAGAGCTCAGTTGGAAAAACGTTGTCATGTACTTCAGTGCACAAAGCAGAGTTTGAGTGATGTTTGAATCAGAAACTGATAACCGTTGGTGGTCTGCTCGGTCCCTGTCAATTAAGTTTGATAAAACTATGCGTGTGTTGTCTCCATGAATCAAAAAAAACAACAACAACTATAGCTTCTGATTGTTGAGATAAAGAATTTATTGAATGCGCACATGCTCATGGATACGTTGAAATACTTGAATACTTTGTTTGTTGTAAAGTACAAATTCCCTCTTTATTCCATCACAGTTTTGTTTGAACACTGGCACAGAGAAGGGTCCAGGATCTCTTGTACTTGGAGGGAATATCATTTTTTGTTTTAAACACGTGATTTTGGAAATGTAGCATGATTGTGAAAGTGTTTCAATGTAAGCTCTGTCGTCTTGATCAATAACGTCTCCTTCTGTTCTAAATTTGATGTTGTTGTTGATTTATAAGTACATCCTTTTTGGCTTGATTTTAAGTGAGGTGTGTGTTTGGACTCCTTAACATGTACACTGTGTGCTGTGCTGTCGGCCTGCAAAGCATGTAGCCTATGGAACGACACAGACCTAAGCTGGCAGCAAGTTAACATGTCAAAATGTTAAAATGTTAACATGTTATTGTTTGAAGACAGAATGTAAACGCTCCCTTTGAATTTGTGTTTATGCATGTAACAAAATTGAACATTTCTTATATGAAGTGTAGCGCAGGGTTTCTCTGGGAGCCCCATTGCATCATTACATTGCATGAGCTCTGGCATGACAGAGGTGAGCGCAATCATGATGTTCAGATGCCAATTGATTCGCACAGTGTTAGATTTTCCATTCAGTGGTTAACAAAATAGCACGTATCTTGCAAGACTGATCAGTCAATGAGTCGAACAACCAGATAAGGCTAACCACCTCTATGTACCATCTGGTATTATCTCATTTTAAAATCAAGCAGGAAATAGTCAGTCTTACGACATTTGTTTACTCTGGCTTTCAAATATAACGATGCCTGTCTGTCTGACAGGGTCATATGGGCCTTTCATCTCATCATAATCGCACAAATAGGTCACTATAGATCCATGTTTGGCTGGGAGGGCCTTCACACACTAAAATGTAACCCCCCCGTCATTTCTTCTTTCTCTTTATTTCATCTGTATTTTTCTACATTACACTGTCTTTCTCCACCTGAGACTGTCACTTAAAATAGTTGTTTCTGTGGAAAGTTTCTGCCTTTCACATTATTGTTTTCACCGTGTAGGAGCTGGAGCAGGAAGTACATTTAATACGGAGGATGTCGGATTAAACGGAGGTCAGCAGGTGAAAGATGTGTCTTCCCTCGTCTAACCAACACAACGTAGGAGCCCAACCGCTTACACCTGCCTATAAGTGAGGTGAATTTATTTATCGAGTGGCTATTTGTGTCTTCTCAAAGGTCCCCTCTTTGTGAAACATCAGTTAGACTTTCAGTGTGTGTAAACAGGATCATAAAATCGTACAAAAAGTCCTTCCTGATACAAAACCCAAATAACATTTATTGACTTTGTGCAATTTGATGTAAATATCAGAGAATATGATCTCAAATCTTTGTCTGTGATATCACATCCTTACAAATCATCTCTGCTGGATTTCAACAAACAGCGTGACAAGTCATTCTCTTTTTAGTCAGAAAGAGAGATTTCAGGCAGGGTATCACTTTGAAGCATTGGTTTTGTGATGAGTAAAAAGTGATTATTGGAACAAGTCAAAACCACAAGTCTGTTAAAGACAGACTGAGCTTTTGTATTCATGGTACAACAACCTCAAATATGTGGTTCTTCTGAGCCACGGACACCTCAGACGATCTGCTCCTTTCAGTGGGCTATGTTAAACTGACATAGCTAACAACTAATAACTAACAAACCATTGAACTGAATGGCTCATTTGCTATCTGAAATGCGGTGCCCTGCACTGGTTTTCCCCGCTAACAGAAAAGTAAATGACATCAACTATTTGAACAAACGTGCTACCGGGAAACAGTGTGCAGCTTGTGATTTAACTGAAAAAAAGCTGAAACAAGCTGGTTCACGTTTAATAGTTATAGTAGTAGTTTATTCACCTCTGGTCGTGAGGCATAGACAGCATAAATTAAAAGTATACCACGTGGATAAAAAGAAACGTAAGCTCTTCATGAAAAAAAAAAACCCCAAAACCAACCTGCACACAAATGAGACCCTCATGATTCTCACACAGGAAGGAAGCGCACGTCAAAACTGCTACCGTTTTGTCCCCTCTTCTCATCTATGCCCAGCCTGCACGTCTTCTTGAACTCGGCTAACATAGATGTTTGTGGTGTGCTGAACGAGAACAGCGCAATGAGGGTGTTAAATTGCAAAAATTGCACAGCAAAAAGCACAACCGCACTGCATTGTGGTCTAGAAGTTCAATTCTAAACTTTCAATGTATCACCCCCCCCCTTAACACTATTGAGGATTTAATGGCATCTTTCACGGTACAAACTCTTTGTTTTATTTTCCAGGACCAGACCAAGTTTGAGTCGGTGTCTTTATCTAAATACTTTCCAGTGGTCACGGGCAAAACTCATGTGGGTGACTCACTTCATCATTGCCTCCACTTTTAGAATTCATTTACAAAAACACTTCCCTGCTTCACCAAATTGAAAATCAACTTAAATTATTTCTTTATTTACTTCAAAACAACCATCATATAGCACTTTACCAGTTTCATGAGCACACATTTAGACATCATCGGTGTCAGATTCACATTAAAATAAATATTTTAAACATGCTACTATATAACTATATCGGCACATTAGTGTTAACTGAGGCAACTTTCATAAAAGGCACAATATTTATTAATTGCTTCAATTCATTAAGCCACCAATTTTGAAACTGGTAATGAAGAGAATAGATGATTTTCTCTAGCCTGTAACATTGGAGACCATTTCATATTATGTGATTCATATGTCGCAGGAAAAATCACCATGCACAAAATAAACTTCAGATCTTATAGAGACCAAAGAAGTTGGCATAATGTGCATGACTGAGATAACTGGGGTGCGATACATTCACATAAACTCTGTCGGATTTCTGCAGCTGCAGGGCGGAGCCGAGGTAACTCTCCGTGGTCCACGAGTGTCCCGGTGGCTGAGCGCAGAAACCTGCTCTGTGGGCCTCCATCAATTTCACAGGTAAGGATTTGCCTGCTCTTCTCAAAAACATAGAGTGAACAAATGCAGATGCAGGGGAGCAGTCCCTAAAGATCAACTCCACTCGGGAGTAAACGTGGTAGAGCCCGGTGTCGTTGACTTGCAGAGCACCATCCTCAGACAGGTAAGCCACACCACCAGATGTGAAAGCTCGGCCCACCAGTGGCTCCCATCGCAAGGTTTTGGTAAATCTTTCCGTTTCAATTCGCCCTGCAAGACAAAAAACTATGTCACTTCTTTCAGTCTGATGTGGTATAAAGAAACACACAATGCAGGATTTTGATGATGATGTTACCCATCACGTGAGCTGCAGGTCTGTCTTTGTCTTCCTTTATCTCAGGTTCATAGAAACCTAAAACACAATCAGACTAAAAGTCACATCAACTCCTTTTCTCCTTTATTGGGAATATCTTTTTTTTATTGGGAGTAATTCATGCGTTGTGCGATTGACACGTACCAATTTGCTTCTCCGCAGCGCTAAACTCCGTGACAGGTTGCACCTTTAGAGAGACAAAAGAGAAACAGAGGAATCTCAACACCACATCACACAGATGCTTGCACCTCAGTGCATGTGAGAGGCCTCTCAAAGCACAAGTCTGAGAGAGGAAATCCTGTCTCACTGGACCGGTGACCACAGATGGAACAATGAAGTACTTGGTTTGCATTTTTAAATGTCAGAGCAGAGCTGAGGTATGTGAACTCTCCCAATGGTGGCAGTTATTTTGTGTTTTGTTTTTAAAAGTGAATTAATTATTAATCTTTGCAGTGCTGTTAACTTTCCAGCTCCCACTTTACACCTTGCCACCAACCTCCAGCAAAGGTGAGAGAAGTCACACCTTTTAATTTGCAGCTTTGCCCCCATTCAAACCATAAAATAAGTAATATTCTCCATCAAGAGTAATTGTGAATATTGTCCATCCATCACCATTACCCCATTATTTCTTCATGACTTAGTTTTCAGTCTTCATTGAGTAACTGTCTCTATTAATCTGCACACTGTTGTCACATTATTTCAGCCTCAAAACTACTTATTTCCTCACACTGCTGCAGTCATCATCAGCTTATTAATTCAGTAAAAGTTCAATCAGTTTCTGCTCTCTCACATCCATCACATCCATCACATCCAGAGGTTCCTTACCTGTCTCAAATCTCTCAGTTCTTTCTGCATGTTGTAAATCTGGTAGGCTTCAAACCCCAGGGCTGCAAACACAAGCATGAACAGCATCAGCACGACAAGAGCCGTGCCGCTGCTCACTCCCATACAGCCCTGGCTCTTCTCCCGTCTCCTCGTGCTGACCTGGGCAGGTGGGAAGGACCAGCATGGAATAAGACTTGGTTGGTGGTCAGGTTGCTGTCGACCTCCTCCATCCACGAGGAACATCTGTGGGAACGGGTAGCTCTGGTCACAGCTCATGGTGCAGGTCCTGCCTTGAGACAAACTGTGTGTGCATCTGTCACCTCTGCACAAAGGTGTGTACTTTTTGTCTTCAGCTGTCAAGAGAATCACCGCCCACAAAAACCTCCCACACTATGTACCATGAACTAAAGTCAAGTGAGCATTGCCTAAATACTTTCATGAAACTATTGAATCATCAATCTATTTATCTATCCATCACCCGCCTCTGGCTTCCAAAGCCTATAATAACAGAACTTTCTCAGGGTTTAACACACAGTTTTATGTACTTCCTAGTTCAACTTTGTCTTTGCACTGTGCATGCAGAAAACAGTATGGAAAGGAAACTAGAGGTTTCAGCTGACCCACACCTCCCTCACCACTGTAATGTCATCATCAGACAGAAAGTATTTCACGTATTGCATTAAAACAAGAGCAGCCACTTACAATTACCTGCCCACCAAACCAGACTTGTCATCTGGCCCAGGTAACATGCTTTTTGACAGTGCAGACAATTTGATTTTCATTCACGTGTGTCTCTGTGCTTCTTCAGATCTGAACTGCGCCCAGGATCCGAATACATATCTGTCATTTTCAGTAACACCAGCTCTAAAATGCTTTATTATTAAATTACATTATTATAATTGCGCACTCGTTTTTATAGAGCACATCATGTTAGTAAACAGTGATATGGCAGTTTCAGTTGCACATAGCGTATTCTTGGTGGGAAGACGTTGCTGCCACATGAAAAGGATGCATGTCTCTGCTTTCCTGCTGGTTGCCTGTGAACCAGCTTATAGCGATAGACACTGATACTTCACAGAGGTGAGAATTAACCCCAACCAATACCTCAGAGATGAGCTTACAGGAAAGCTGAACATGCACACCGCTTTCCTCCCCTCTCAGTGGAGAGTTGATATCATTGTGGTCTGTTATATAATTTTGGGTTGGTTTCCTAGGATGCAAAGCATTACACTGCTTCTTCACTGTGGTTTTAACAGTTTCTACATACACCAGTAGTGCTTATTTGTTGTTTAATGAAGAAAATCCTTGACAATTATCATTTACTGCCATTTGGCGATTTTTGATAAAGGGCACATTTTACCTCATAGCTGGTACTAAGCTGGTAATAAGTGGAGTGGGCTGAGGTGTCCCACGCACTCACTCTCACGGCTATGAAGCAGAGCCGTGTTTGAAGCATTAAATTTTATCTTTTTGTGTTTTGAGTTTTGATAACCGAAAAGGAAGCTAGCCAAGGCTACGGCTCTGTCCACTGTTGAAAAAGTTTCTTATTCCCAGGCCCCTGGGGAGACGCAGGGGAACCCAAATTGCAGCATGCAACAGAGTTCTAACTAAGAGGGTAACTACGTCAAGCTTAACCATATGCTGCACAGGGCGTCTGTGCCCTACAAGCTGATGAATCTGTTTCCCAGAAGTGTCATGCTGAAAGCAGTCCTCGCACCATGAGCAGCTTGCAGCACAGAACGAGTTAGGTGGGTGGGTAGGTTTTTGGGGTCTAACCAGGTCGTGTTCTGCGCTAGTGCTCCAGTTGATATAACCAAAGAAGGCAACTAAAATGAATCACTTAGTCAGCAAGTATCTCGATCATTTACACTCTATTACTGTATCTGACAGTCTACTTTTCTTTCTGTTGCATAATGGAGGTAGTTGTGGTGAGGATGACTGACAGAAACCTGAAACGAATAACCTTACTCATGTCTCTCTTGCAAACAAAGCTTTTTCCTTACGCAGTGGGTGCAGCTTTAATTTAATAATTATTATAATATTTCCATATAATGTTTTCATATTTTGATTCAGAGTTCCCATGTCTAACAAAACAAATGACATTCTACTAAAACGTGTCAAATGAAAAAAAGATTTTTTTTTTATGTTAATCTCAAAGATGGTGTGGTATTGATCACAATATTAATTCATTTGATCCACCTATGAAGTGTTTCAATGACCTGGTAGCCAGAAAACACACTGTATTACAAAATGCAGAAAGATGGATCAAAACACATCAGGCGTCACACTCCTCATCAGAAGAAGAGTAACAGTCTAGTCCCAGGACATGCCCTGTCTTTTCCTCTGTTGTCTCAGTATTGGATGATTCCCCAGGTATTTTTTCAGCTGCTTCACAGTCTGACTTACAGTCTCTGATGGCACCTGTTTGTCCAGTGATAGATCCCAGTGTGGCCACATCCTCATTCTCTGCGTCTCTGCTTCGAGTTGGCAATGTTTTCCTCAAAGAGGCATTTATAAGATTTGGCAGGCTAGACTGCAGCACACTGGCTAGACTCTGTGTTTGAGAGGAACCCCGCTGAAATGATGGTCCTCTGAACGCAGCAGCAGCCACGGCCAGCCTTGTGTTGTCAAAGGAGAGGGGCTGATCCTGGTCTGCAAAGGATGCCTCCGAGGTTTCTGACATTTGGTTGGTGTGGACAAAGGTTTGAAACCTGGCTGCTGATTGGCTGCGTGTTCCCTGCCTCTCTGAGTTGTCGTGACATCCTGCCCAACTGCGGGCCAAGTCGGTCTCACCTCCACTCCACTGACTGCTGCCATCATGTGACTCACAGGGCCGAGGGTTTTTTGCTATAAATGTGAATGAAGACAAATAGTAGGATGCAATGTCAGCTAAGGGTGACCTACAGGAATAGTTAACAAAAACTGAAATGTAGTCAGAAACAAAGTACAAAGTATGTTAGAAGTAACAGCAAATTACGATTTCTAGTTATGTGTTTTCAAATGGACATTCCCATACATAACTGGCAGCAGTGATCTAGAGAGTCACCAAGGAACACAAACAACTTTGGGCAGGGACAGCGGGGTAAAAGACAAACATACAGTAAGACAGGTAATGTATATAATGCCCCAAATATACCATCATGTAGTACGTTGTAAAAAGAAGACAACAAAGCAGGAAGCCTGGTTTGTGAAAGAGGGAATCAGCATTATCAGCAGATAAAATGATTCGCAGTTTGTATATATGCGCTTGTAGACAGAAGCCTCTTATTTGCCAGATTACTGACAGGTTATTCAGAGCAAAATGTTCTGAAAACTATCACAAAGCAACACCAAACTCTAGCATCAGTTGGAACAGAGCTGCTATTTGCTGCAATGGCAGAATGAACAAGACAACATCCTCACTGGAATTGAGGATGCTGCAAATTCTTAATTTAATTTAAAGACAAAATCCAAAACAAAAAATGTATTGACTCAAAGGTGTTATCTAGTTATTTGTGCATGCTAAAATGGCTTTACCACTTCCCATTTGTACCTAATTCTTTTGTTGAGTAAGTCAACCGTAGCTGGTTGTGATTTTAGTACTGTTCTCAACTTGCAAACTGCAACCTTCACATGTATTTTCATCACTATTCCTGAGTGAAATGTTGCATAAGAGACTCAGAAGAGGGTCCTCATTAAAAGTATATTTTCATAAATGAACACACACTTTTTATGTTGGAGAATAGTCTCAACTTTAAATACACTGACCGATACTTGGAGAGTCTTGTGTGTCTGGTCTCCTTTTGCAGTATGCTCGAGGAGTCCAAGGCTTATGTTTGCAGGAGGGGTCAAGCACTCGTAGTTTGGTGATGAAGCTTTTGTACTCTCTTTCTAAAGCCTCAATGTGCAGCTGGAACTCGGCGATCTTCCTCTCTGGATAATGAGAAAGCTGGGATTGCTGACAGGTAAAAGACACAAATAACATTAAACGAAGGGAAACTCTGGTATTTCAGTCATTAGAGACCACCTCTGAAGAGTCCATTATCATAATAACAATTCACTTACCTGCAAATAATACTCTATTTCATTCTTGATGCTGGGGATCCACTTTTTCACAGAGGAAGCTGAATTAAGAGTAGACTGCGAAGACAAGTGTTGGAGCTAACAAGCTAGTCCAGGTAAAAGTGAATTTAGGTGAAGTAACAGCGATCACAATTTATTACATAACTACACTATTACCAGTTTGGGTCTCCGTTCATGTACATCTTTGAGGCGTCCCTCTGTGAATATTGTAAGAAAACATTAGCCATTACTCATTTATTAAGAGAAAGACTAACACTGCCAGGGGGAGGTGACTAGCTTTAAAATAGCTTCATGCAGGGTAGATGATGATGACATTCGTCTCGTCCAAGATGGACTGCGCCTTGCCTAGAAAGTGGAGATGGGCAGACCAGCAGAAAGCTGCTGTCAAGGCGAACTTAAACTTAACTTATAAAAGCTGTGTGCCATGAAGAAAAGCAACAATTATGAGATAATCACACAATACATGCTCATTAAATTAAACCTTAGTGTACAGCATAAAACGTATTACTTAAAATGTAAAATTAAATATAACAATGTCACTGAAAATTAGGATTTTCAACAGAACGTGATGTTTGTGATCACAACCGAGAAGCAATAAGCCCTTTAGTTGTTTCCCATCATGCATTTGGTTTTGCAATCGGTGGAGATCAACTGCGGCTGGCTCTCCAACCTGCGGCTGCCTCGGTCTGTTGAGATTATCGGTGTCCACTTGAGCATTACGTCCGAACATGTCGGGATCAAGTCGGACACAAATCCAACCGGCATGCCTTTTTTGCTCAGCTCGAACACGCCTATTACAGAAACAACTGGCAGTAAGTTTATTTTCATTTTATTGAGTTAACTACATTTGTGAGTTAGCATCACTGTAGCTAGCAGTTAAGCTAGCTGCCCCTGGAATAGAGTGATTTTTTTGGCCAAGTATTAATTAAATTACACTGTATGTTGTAGCTTCAGGCTGCTTACCCTCTCTCTCTTTCTGGAGCCATAGTCTGTTCAGTCTCCCTTGCTGTTTCTCCTCGTTTCTTGCCATTTCGAGTTTAGTCCAGGGAGTCTGAGGCAATGCCCGCGGTTCAGGATAAACAATGTCACGTGACACATGGTGCCTCGCCTCGTTCGAGATGAGCCAGGCCTGCGCAGAATCGATCACCGGCGATCGCCGCACAATGCATGCCGGTTAGATTTCTGTCCGACTTGAGCCCGACTTGCTTCGATGTCATAAACTAATGGACAACGATAATCGCGGGAGATCGAGACGGCCGCAGGCTTCACAGCCAGGCGCCGCAGTTGCTCTCCCTCGACTGCAAAACCCAGGGCGTGATGGGAAACGCCTGGCTCTCGCCCGATCAATGAGCTGATTGGCTCTTAGTTTGGATGTCACACGTTAAGTTTTGTAGGAATTTGTAATTTCCCTCTAATTTTAATAGTTTAGATTGGAAATCATCATTCCTGTGTAGGGAATGAAGGTTTCATCTGTCAACGAACATATCATGAACTATTATTATTATTATTATTAGTATTATTATTATTATTAGTAGTAGTAGTAGTAGTAATGGTGATAATGAAGTTTATTTATAAAGCACTTGAAAATACGGAAAGCACAGACATGCGCGCGCACACACACTGATATACAACTGTTGTGAAGGGACTGAGAGCCTTGGCTGTTACGGGATGACATTTGTTTGAAGCCTCTCCATATCTTTGACTAAAATACAATTATGTCATTGTTATTTTCTCCAGGAGGAGGAAACAGCCGTGAGAACGTTTCGACTGTTGATTTAGTTCCTCCGTTTCTTTGGTTTAAGGTCCTATGATATTAAAATGACAGTGCTGCGGTCTGCAGGTCAAGGTGTATCACACAGACCATTATAAATCTCAGTATACATCTATGGTGCAGACGGTCTGACAGGATGTAAACACCTCTGTGACTTCCTGTAACCTGTAACCTGTGAACGTTGCTGAAAACTGTCCGACTCGACTGCAGCTTGTTGTCGCCGCCCCCTGCTGCCGCCGCCTGGTCTCGTCCACTTTCCAGGCGAGGCGCAGTTCATCTCGAACGAGCCCTCTGTGTGACGTCTCACTAACATATCGCGAGATCAATTTGAAACGTTATAAACAGTGGTCTTTCCTTGAAAAACCACACTATGTTGGTCAGATTCTGTTTTCTTTCTGCTTTCAGGAGGCAGGTATGAAAGTGAAAAGTAAATGAAACTTAAAGTTTGAAGGTGCTGAGCTAAGCCTATTGTGCTTATAATGTGGGGTTGTTATACAGTATACAATTTATAAAGTTGTACAATACAGAATAAGAGTGGAGTAATTGAGGATGCGCCAAATTATCTTCAGCTGACCTGAAATGAATATTTTTACACAGAACAGGACTAATAGTTTGATGGCCTAGATTGCATTGAAATGGCATCAGCGAGGACCAGCATGAAAAGAAAGAACAATTAAGGGGACCACTAATTTCGTCAATGTATGTATCTGCATATGAGCATTGTTTTGACACATTAAAAATGTTAAGCTATCTTTTAAAAAGTTGTATTAGTAATCAGTCATCATCAGTCATATTCATTTGCATTGATACCTTCTGTATATTTCTAATTTATACACACACACTCTTTACAGATCCTGGAAATAATTTCACAACACTAAGCTGTTATAGACCACTTTTTTTTTTCAAATACATTTTGAGTAAAATGGGTTATATGAATGCCACATCCTGGGGCCAGCTGAGGCCTAGCATTGAATACAGGTTCCTGATAACACTGGGGAACACAGTTTTTGTTGAGTTAGGTCTGACAGCTGTTTTTAACTAATTTTTGGGTGCAGAATCCAAAACTGATCTCAGTTTTTCTCTATCACGTCAAGTTTTTTGAACTATAGGATCCCCGTTTTCTTAAAACATATGAAAAATACTGTACTTAACAGATATGTGCTTGTTTTATAAAAATTTTCAAATATTGGCATACAATGAAATATGAAAGAAACAGGCATGACTGCAATGTTTAACAGTATTATGTTTTTACAAAGGATATGGCTAGTGTAATTATAATTGTGTGCAAGTAGTTAAGGTAAAAATTTACATTTATAGCTCTTTCTGGAGTGTTCAATTTGAGGACTATCGCGTTTGATGCTCCAACAATAGTCAGCCATCATATGTACACTACTACTACTACTACTACTACTACAGCTAATCAGTGGAATTCTGCTTATCTGGAGGGTAAGCTGTGGAGGAAAAACTTGATGTGCTAGAAAAAAACTGACTGCAATTTTGGAATCAGCATGCCAATTTTAGTTTTAATCAGCATAAAAATCTAATGAGTGTACGGTTGTTAGACATAAAGTTTGTTTTATCGGGGATACCAAAATGATATTTCTTTTTTTTTACATTCCCTTGAAACATATTACACATAAAGTGATTTTTTTTTTTGATGCGGGGGCTTGCAAAAACCTGCTATGTGAGAAAATATGCAAAAAAAAAAACAACCCACCATGACCTTCTCAAGACTTTAGTGGTTTTGGTGCGATTTAGTTATACAGAAAGGCTGGCATAGTAGGAAAGGCAGATGTGTCACCAACAGACCAGACTTTAATCATCCAACACAACTGCTATCTTAGCAGATTTTTGGTGAAAATGGGTATGTGAGATAAAGTAAGTAAAGGTAATTCATGCTTTAACAAAATGATGCAACCCAAGCATCTGGGAATGGACATGTGTAACAACAGCCAGAAAATCTAAAGTGGTGAACATCTCACACATAACAATACTCAAAGTGCGTGTGTCCTTATGGAGAGTGTAAATACACATGTTTAATGGTCAAGATGTCAAGAATGAAGAAATAAAAGTGGCCTTCATTTGTATGCAGTTTCTTTTCTATGATGTGCAAGTGTCATGGCTAATTTGCACAAAGAGGACATATTTCTTGCTTTAAATATTTAAGTGTGATCTCGTTTGTCCATTCATGCCTTTCGTGGATGCCTGTTTTACAACTGGGATTATATTTGCATCAGTGATCAGAGCGTTTTATTTATATGGATAGTTGTGCTACTGCATTTCCTCATTACAGAAGATAAAAGCTTCAACACCCAGCATTTGCAGTCTACTCTGTGGAAACAAGATTTACAATATTCCATGCCTTTTGTCTCGTCTATTCATTTTTGATATGCTTTCTCGTCCTCTACACCTACACCATCACAGTATATGATGATGGTTTTATGACGTGGTGTGAAAGTCTTTCTCCCTTTATTTGATGAGAAACATCTTTCTCATGAGTAAAGTTGCAATGTCCTCATGTCCTGGTGTGCCTCCACTCTCTGCCACCTGCAGTGGTGTCTTCCCCACATTGTTGGTAGCCTGCAGATTCACCTTCTTCCGCCGTCCCATGTGCCCACCTTGGCCCCAGTTTACCAGCCTTTTCACCACTTCCCGGTGTCCACCTCGTGCAGCACAGTGCAGAGGAGTGTCTTTGCTATGATCTGCGCTGTTGATCTTTGCCCCTGCCTCCAGGAGCAGCAGTACCACACTGTCGTGGCCCTTTTCAGATGCTGCATGAAGCGGTGTTTTCCTCCATGCATTCCTTTCATCTGTCCCCTTGTTGTTGAGTACCTGTAGAAGAGTTGAAACCACACCGGCATGCCCACCAGCTGCAGCGTAATGGAGAGGCGTGGAGCCATCCATGTCTTTAGCCCCTGCTTTTGCCTTGTGGGACAACAGTGAAGTCACAGCATCTATTTTCCCCTCCATCGCAGCCAGGTGGAGGGCAGTTTTTTTTTCATTATCAGTGGCATTTGGGTTGGCATTGGCTGACAGCAACAGGTCTACCACAGAGCTCTCACCCTGGGAAGAGGTTGCCCAGTGTAAGGCTGTTCTCCCCAGCTTGTCTTTAAGCCCTGGGTCTGCTTTGCCTTGAAGAAGCTGGATAACTGTATCTGCATGGCCCTGCTGACTGGCTATATGCAGAGGGGTCAACCCATCCTGAGCTACTGCATTTGCCTACAGAAATGACACAAAATTCTCAGTCTCCACAAACATAAACATGCACAAAATGGACACTAACAATAATTTGATATGACGATTACCTGTGCTCCAGCTCTTAACAACAGATCAGCTAACTTTGGCCTATTGCATTGAGCTGCCAGGTGTAAAGGAGTTTGGGCTTTAGGTCCAGTATTGTTGGGGTCCAACCCCATTTCCAGCAATGTCTGCACTATGGGTGCACTTCCACTGTAGACAGCCAGGTGCAACGCTGTGGAGAGGTTGGATAAAGTAGGATCCAGTTTGGCCTGTTTTGCTACTAGCACTCTGAAATGAAAAAAAGTGAAAGACATCTCGATACTTGATGAACTGGAATATACAGATAAAGGGAGTGACTAAAAGTAAATATGATAAATATAAGCAATTGACCAAGCAGGTTATGTTCAACAACAAAAGCATAACATACAAATTAAACTGTGGGCACACATATGAAGGCTTCCACAAGCAGTATCAAGAAAGAGCTGCATGGACATATAGAGTGTATGATTTGATATAAGGAAATTATCCACCTCCAACTTTGTGTCATTGTCTTTGTAATGTATGTGTTGAATGTTTAATATGTCTATATTAAATGTTCTGTTATATATACATGTCACCGTTTGTTGCTTGTGTTTGCAAGAAAACAAAGCCACGTGTAAAATTTAATAATATCACACGGGTGTCCCCTGGTGGTAGAATGAAAAAACACAGTGGCAGTGGGGGTTTTTTTCTTTCTAGGGAGAGAGTAAAAGCAGGTTGTTTTTCTTTGTGAATTACCAATCTAATTTGAAAAAAAAATTCCCTCTATGTAAATATATGTAAATAAGAAAGTTAGTGAGATAAGAGATGCATGGTGTTATTTGACAACATTCAGTCCTTGTTAGACACTTACCTGAAAACCTCAGTGTGCCCCAGCTCAGCTGACAGTAGTAGAGGAGTGTAGCCTTGTTTGTCTAACACGTTTACGTTTGCTCCTCTGTCTATGAGAGCAGATACCACTTCATCATGGTTCTGTTTAACAGCTGAGAAGAGAGCAGAGCTCAACGCTTCTTCATTCAGAGCCCCTGGGGTATTATCTAGAGTTTAAACAAAATACAGTGTATGCCTGTAAGTTTGCAGCATTATGCTTTGATTTATGTGCAGTTAACATTAAAACAAAGACGTCTGGTTCACGGTGATGCAACATATTTCTAGATGTTAAATAAGACTCTGAGTATTACAGTCTTTGACTCACCAAGCAACAGATGGAGAATCGATTTCTCATTAAGTCGAATAGCTTCATTTATAACATCACTGTCAACTTTAGCCCCTGCCTTTAGAAGGACAGTCACTGTTTTCTCGTTGTTCCTGGAAACTGCATAAAACAGAGCCGTTTTTTTGTGGTTGTTTTTGGCATCAACCGTGGCCCCGGTCTGCAGTAACATCTCAGCCAGTCTCCAGTTGTCCTCCATGGCTGCTGAGTGAAGATACATATCACATGTGTGGCTCTCAGATTGCTTTGCCTCCTCCTTCACAAGGACTTTCACAGATTTCAGGTGCTCATTTTCTGCCGCCAGATGAACAGGGGTTTTGCCTTGTAGATCCAGTGTGTAAATGGGGGCCCCAGCTTGTATGAGGGCCCTGACTATCTCTGTGTGACCTCTGTTGGCTGCTCTATGAAGAGCTGTGTGACCCTTACCATCTTGCAGGTCCAGTCTTGCTCCTTTGTGGATCAAGAGCTCAACGATGGACAGGTGACCGTACTCAGCAGCAACATGCAATAGAGTCTCATTGGCAGTATTGACAGTGTTAATATCAGTGTTTTCTAACAGCTCCTTGAGCAGTACTACCTCTCCATCTGCAGCAATCATGTAGATGAGCTTTTCTGCTTTACCTTGTGCTTGTCTATGCTCCTCTGATTTTAAAAGTGGCACAGTGCTTCTGTCTTCCCCCTCATGGACAGATTTCTTAGTTTCTTTGGTGGCAACCCTTTTCTTTTGAGGGACAACTCTATCAGTAATTTTATCGGCACTCTCCAGGTCCCTCTCCAGCAAATATCCTATCAGCTGCCTCCTTGTGTCTCGAATATGTTCGTTAACAGCACCCACATAGGTCTTGATTTGCTGGTAGAGGTCAGGCTCTGCCAGCATAAGACATGGATGGAAGAATTTCCGACAAGCCCTTTCACCTCTAGCCTCCAGGATGTCCAGGACCCTGCAGGTTTGATCTTTGCGAGGCCTGATGGTCAAAATGACGGATCTCTTGGCTGCTGACATGACCCCTTCTGTGACAAGATGATCCAGTAGATCTTCTATGTGTGAGATTCCATAAACTAAATTCCTTCTCTTTGCCCGGATTACATCCACAGCATAAGGGTTAATGTAGTTTGATGCTGCTTGGGCATCAAAACCCTTGAGTAAGTTGAACATTTTATATACGCTGGGAAGTTTCAAATCTTCTGGAGCCTTCACATGCAGCAAGTCACTGCTGTACAGTGTGAGTCAAGCTGTGTTTGTGGTTTATACCTTATTGCTAAGTGAAAGACCTCACTGTAGCAACAAAATATACACACAGGCCATTCACCATACAGATCTGTCCAGTTCAACCTGCCTGTTGTGAGATTTTGTCACCAATGAACATCATTATAGGTTTCCATATCTGCGGCATGGCCGTCATAAAAGTCATGCACTGTAATCAAAGTCTTAAACTGAAATGTTAATACGCTGTTTTATCTAAGACTTTTAATTTTACATTAACATACAAGCAACAGTTTTGCATGGTAGCTAGTTGAGGTAGAGGTAGTCCTAACTGGCTTATTTATTATTGGGTATCTTTTACTCTGGATTATATTTTTTAAAAAAGATATATTTTTCATGTAAAATCTTGATTTGTAAAATAACAAGTAAGTATAATTGACAAAGAAATTAAGTGGAGTAAAAAGTGCAATATTTAATTGCACAGCAGCATAAAATGTAGGTATGCTCCTAAACTGTAGTACGTGAATGTGGTCTTTTTTCTAAATGTAACTATATTTTTTAACATCCAATCGGATGCCTTTTATCGTCGTGATAATCTCTTCCTTGATTTGGCCTTGATAACCTCTCAAGACCGTATTATGCTGAGATTACAGAGTCGATTCACTTCCCGTAATACACGCCTCTTGCGTCGTGACGTAGATCTTCCGAGTGTTCCCTCTCCTTATATGGTTAGGGAAGGACTCCACTTTCCGGAATGATGTCATGCTGCCCCAAGTTTGGGAAATCAGAACATGTTAGAGGAGACAGACAGAAAATTAGGGTTCCCACTGCAATTAAACATGTAGAATAATAGTCTACCCACAAAACAAACAAGAATAAATGTATTGGCAATACAGCCATTGTAATTATAGATTATATTGTATTGAATTAGCTAGATGTAATTTAATTTGCCCATAATTTTACTAAGATAAAAATAAATGGCAAACCATGCCATGTAATAAACTGATTTATAAGAAAGTATATCCAAAGGGAAGGGAGGATTTGTTTCAAACGTTTGTATCAGTCAGTCATATCAGGCCTGTGTTAATTTCCAGTCGATATAAAAACCCTGCACCCTTATGAAATAGCAGTTTCTTGTTTTAGCATACACCTAATGTATTGTTAACATAGAAATAACAACGTGTAAGCTTGGTTCCATCTTTAAAGTGGTCTTATGACAGACAATATTTAGAGGGGGAAAGTTAATAATTAGGATTTTTAAAATAAAATCAACTTCCTGAAAAATCTGCAATTTCTGAAAGGTGTGTAGACGTTTTGTATTCACTGTAAGTACCGAACAGCAGCTATTAAGCCAATAAGCTACAGTGGAGGAAGGCAGTATTTGGAGACGGCAACGTTTCAGTCTTCGGGTATGTCAGTCTGTGTCGCCCTCTAGTGCTTCATTGAGAGTAGGGTGCAGTTGCGGCTCATGAGCGTTCATGGAATAATACCGAATAACCTGTGAGCCATATCTGACTGGTCCCGTCATATTCACATGCTGTAACTAATGTCTACGCAGGAATGATACTCTTGTCTTCTGGGATTACTGTGGATATTAAGTCACGGTTTTCTTGCTTCCAATCTCCATAACATTGAAGCTTAAAAAACTTAAGGTTTGTTTACATAAATGAAGAGTTTGTCCAAAAGTGTATTTTTTTTTATTTATTTATCCCTAATGATCATAACTATAAGCACTGTGGGTTTGTCTCAATTACAAATGCTTGACAGCTATAAAAACTATATTTAGTTATTTGTCTTGTGTCATTCTTTGAGTTTAAAGGCCTGTCAATGAGGCTCTTATCTTATGTTGTGATTTTTGTTATTGATGCTATCCCTTTGTTTACACTTTGATTATTGTTCATTTAAGCTGATTACACTCTCTCAAAAAAACCCCTAGAGGTAGTTTATAATTGTGTTGGGTTCATATTCAGTGTTGTTTTATGTGCGGTGTTGTACATCTATATATCTATAAAGCTATCTATTTGTTTGCATTAAGGGACCTTTGTTGTGACATGTTGGTAGTTCTTTATTTACAAAATAACAGGAAGTAATGTTGAATGGACGAATGATGCAATAGCACAGAAGATTTTCCTCTGTGTCAAATCAGTGATACCTTAGATGTCTTCAGTTGAGATTTATTGGTTACTTCAACCTGTTTAACGCTGACAGGGCTGTCTGTTTAACATGTACAAGTGTAATATAGTGATAAAACCTTTGAGCAATGGCAGGTTTGTATAATATTCATACTCTGTACATAAGCATAATATAGTGATAAAACCTTTGAGCAGTGGCAGGTTTTGTATAATATTCATGCTCTTCTGGTAGTTGTGTTTTAAGACATACAGTGGAGATCTAGAGTTCTACACAACCCTAATTTGCAGTACTGCCCTCCATCAGTAGTAAGTGAGCCTGGCCTGTCAGCTGAAACACAATCACTTAGCCTGGATCAATACCAGCACTAATGGAATTTACCTTGAGGTACTGGGAACTAGCAGCTCTTGCAACATGTTGCAACATGTTTTATTGTTTGAGCTCCTGACATGGCACACCCACTTTTTTTCCTGTCACACACTTAGAAGAACACAAAAGGCACTGTTGCTTCATTTTATCTGGTTTATTTCCTTAAATATTGATTAGTTTCTGAAGTGCTCAGAAAACAAAAACATAAAAAAATTATACAGTATTCTTCTTACAAATGGTAAACATAAGTACTCCAAGTTGATCTTATATACAAATAACAATGAGTGAAACCCCATTAACAACAACTTTAGAAAAAAACAAGTAAATCTTGAAGCTTTTCTAACTTAATTTCTTACAATTAAGAAAAAAGTACATTGTACTGTAACTCAGAAGTCAGGCAGCTTTTGTTACAACTTTTCAGCCGTTTAGAGTTGGCCAACACGCCCAAGTTTGAGGCCATTATGGCTACAGCAAGAAAAGTCTCTATTGCAGGTTCTTAAATCCACTAATACTGAATTTCTCCTTTGATGGTCGTGATGAGGTCCATGCAGCGCTGGGTGTAAAACAAGAAAACTTCAGTCCTGTCCACTTCTGTAAAAACAGCACGAAACAGAGACAGAAAGGTATCCTGCTTGTTGCCATGCCCCCCTCTGGTTCATGGCTACTGTCACTGTCCCGAGCCCCTCTCTGGGACGCGCCAAGGGGGAGCGCGTGGCACTCAGGAACTTGAGCACGGCCCCCGGTCCTGCCAGTGTCGCGCCACATCATCCCGTCCCGAGACAAATCCCGTCTCGATTTCGGGAGATACAGCCACTCACGTTCACAGGAAGCGTCCGTTTCGTTCAACTACAGTCTTTTTCTCTCTCCGCTCTCGCTGCTGACACCACCTCAGAAGGTCTGGAGCTGCTGTGTTAACATGAGCTGGCACCCGCTGTTGACGTGGTTCATCACTTTCTGCTTCAGCTGGGCCACCTGCTCGCGCAGCATGTTGGCGGTGGACGCGAGCTCCGAGTTCTGGGACTTGAGGGTCTTCACTTTGTCCTCCAGCCGAGAGATCCGCTCCAGCTTCCTCTTCCGGCATTTGGAGGCAGCGATGCGGTTCCTCATCCGCTTTCTTTCGGCCTTGATGCGCTCCTGGCTCTCCATGTCAATCGGGGAGAGAGGCGGGGTCTCCCCCGGCATCTCAGGCACGGTCTGGGGCTCCTCTTTGAGTGCCGTGAGCCGAGGCATCTGAGCGGTGGATGGCTGACCGTAGATGGGAAGCTGAGGCGGGGCAGCAGAGAATGACATAGCTGGGGCTGAAGTGGTGTAATTCGGTGCCGAGACGGTGCTGATGGCCGGGTTAAAAGTGTTCAAGTCCTCATAAACCGGCGAGTCGGAGCGCATGGTGGCGTTGTTGTTGTAAACGGTGGCGCCGGCAACAGATGATACAGGTGGCAGCGCTGTGTTGACACTGGTCTGGGGAGCCGAGGTGACACTCACATTGGTTGTGCCCGGCATGTGCTGGTGGTGGAGCTCAGCCAGGGCTCGGACAAACCCCTCTGCGAAGCCCTCCTGCTCGTCGGTGACATTCTTGGGACACAAGAACTGGGTCGGGGTCGGCGTGGTGGTGATGAGTCCGTTGCTGGACTGGATGATGAGCCGCTCCAGCTCTGGGGAGGCCAGCTTGAGCAAGCCCACATCAGGAGAGGTGAGGATGTCACCGGCTTTGGCCCGGAGGTGAGGTTTCAGAGTGCCCGTTGGGTCGGAGAGGTTCAGTGTCATGTTGTGTTTCAGCGCTTTGGGGTTGCTGTACCCGTAGCCGGCGTTGTCTTGCTGGGAGAAAGCGTTGAGTGAGTCGTCATAGAAAGTAGTTTCCATCTTGGTATACATAGAAGAGAAACCGAAAACAATGTTCTATAAAGTCTTCTACAAAACAACTTTTCGTCCCCCCTTTTTCCTCTTCTTCCTGGTTTATCAGTTGAGGAAAAAAACGTTTCCAAAAGTCCTCTCTGTGCGTACAAAAAACTTCCAAAACTTTGAGTGCGCACTTTCTTGACACAGGAATCAGGACTTACTTCTTTCAGCCAGCGATGGTCGGGTGTTCAGTGCTGAGTTGTAACAGTTCACAAGGCTGTTGCCCAAGTATCCAGACTTGTATCGAGTCCGTGAATGAGAAGTGGCTCTAACTTTTCTTGTCAGGCACCAGCACTGACTGTGGTGCTTCCTCTGCCTAGCTGTGTGTGTATATACTCTGAGCGGTACAGCGTGGAGGCAAACCTTATCTGCTGCCGCTGCCTCTCTAAAAATAGCCATGATGTCATGACGGGGCTCTCCCATTGGCTGGAGGGCGTGTCGCGAGGCGGGGCCCGGTCTTCAGATAAGGCGCGTTGCCTTGACGACCACCCAGAAGATTCTTAATCTCGCGGTGGATTGTGGGATGAGGTAATGCTGCAAGGAGAGCGTAAGCGCGGTGCATTGTGGGATGACGTATTGTTTTTGAATATCTGGTTACCCGCTTTACTGTCAGTGGCGGGACAGCCAGCGTTCGGGACAGCAGCATCTACTACACGTCTCCGTTCTCAACAGTGATTTTGTGGTTCTGTTTTACAAATATTTTATTTATTTTATTTATTACACATCTTCTATTAGCTTTAACTGTCTGTACACTAAGAAGTCTTTAATTTATCTTTGTAAAAAATCTTCTGTGCTACTCATACATATGTTTTCAGTAAATGAAAATCTTCTATCTCATATATTTATACCATTACAAGCAATATACCACATTTTCAGTGAATTCAAATGACACATTCTTATTAGGGCACATTTCATTCTGCCATTCAAGTTTATAATTGTTTATTTGGCTTCAATACACATTAGTGATATAGTGAGAAAATGACCCACAATGTTTTGCAAGTTTATCCAGCTTCAGAATTAAAATTGTGTGATACAATAACTAAAAACAGCCCTAACTCTAGTCAAGGTACAATTTTGAGTTGCATCAATTGAACTCCTATAAATTATAGCTATTTTGTTTTGTGAATCAAGTGTCTCCACTTTCATATTGCTTCAAAATAGCCATATCATATGATATGACATGAATTAAGTAAAATAACCCCCCCACAACCACAATTTGTGCTATGTTGTACTGTGTTCTTTTATATTCTATCCCATGCTATTCTACAGCATTCTCCTCTTTGCAAAACATCTACACTGCCACAAAATCAGAGCTCGAATTTCTGTGGGTTTGCACTGAAGAAAGTTGTGAGCTCAAAAGAACTTGGAAAAAGCAAATGAAAACCATTAGGTCTATGTGAAAACAAATTATATATTTTTCCGTGTGTGCATTCATGCAGTGCACTCACGGTGGAAAGTCTTCTGACCGTCATTTTGCTTCTCAGGCTGGGATATCATGGTGGTCTCCAGTTGGTGGTCCACTATAAATTGTCCTCTATGGTGCACATACACAAAACACTCCCCACATTTAGTTTCAACTTCACTGTGCATGCTGATGGAGTTAAAATTTGACACCTGGGCAGGTTAATATAAACCTGGGCATATTTACATATAAAGTAAATGCATTAAAGCTCAGTTATTTACTTAAAGTGTAAAGTTCAACCTTTTGAGTCATGTGCTTTATTGCCTACCAGTCTTTTCTTTTCTTTGGTCATTAAGGAACAGATTAAATAGGATCTTTTTGCTTTACCGCTGTATATGCCGCATGGTGGTAAAGCTACATTTAAGATCTTTTATTTCTGCTACAACTACAAATTGTCAACGATAGCTCAGCAGACGTCTGTTCGTCCCCATAAAGAGCAAGAACATTTCCTATTATCCGTGTCAGGGTGTGTAATTAGTGTAGTGCAGTCCATTGTCCCCTGGCCCTCGGTCAGAAATCACAGCTGGTTTAATGGCAGGAGGTTAACCGGTGTGTCTTACGTGTTCCCCTCTAGTCTTCCACACTCCCACTGTCTGGGTCATCTTCTGCCCTGCCAGCTTTACTGCCTACTATCTCCAGCACACCACGTCTAAATATGTCCCCCTTGTGTGACAAGTAAATCAGCCCCCTGGCGCTGGCTGGCTCAGGGAGGCACCTAAGGAGGATGAACCAGATCATAAAACACCACCACAGTCTGACTTTTTATGGCTGCTAATGTTGTCTTTATGTACTGCTGTATATGTCAAACCATGGCAATCAATAAAGTTGGAAATAATCTGATCTAGTTGGTTGATTTAACTGATCTAGTGTAGTTTCTTTTTTATTTAAATGCTTTAGAGAAGATTGCTTGGCTTTATAGTCTTTGCACACACAGGGGAAAGGCTATATACACCTTTTTGGGGCTGACATGACATCTAACAAGGCTCTTTACTTTTATTCATTTTTCCTGGATTACTTTAGATTATGGTTAACATTTTGCTGGTTCTCCAAATCTCATGGACAAAAGACTCTTATTCTCAAATTTAAGTTTCATTCATTTTGTAATACATTTTACTATACAGTAACTAGTGCTCTCGGGGTGTAATAGGAGGAAGTTAAGTCGTTTGTTTACACTTAATGTTCCACTGGCACATTCTGAAATATTTATCCACTTTGGCTCATTCATCTATTCATGACTGCTTTTCTTCTGAATTAAAGCACATGAAAGAATCATAAGTAGGTGGTCTAGCGCCCACCACCTGACAGCAGGGATCCTCATGTATGACTTCACCCATTGTCCCAAATAGACGAATTAAGTTCGGGTAAAACATATGATGTCATTTAAAGCTATTATCTCATTTAAATCGAAGCTCTTTTCAGAGTCAAATGCCATGGCAAAAGTCAGACATCGGGAAATTCTGTTTTATATACTTTCAAATGGTGTTTAATCCAGAACCCTTAAATGCTTCAATATGGCTGCAGTGGTGGATGGATTGGGTCTGCTTTTCTTCTCCAGTCGCCATGCGTAAAGTTATAAAGGGGTAACCACAGCATGGTAGTATGCCAAAGTAATTTTCTGTGTAGGAATGTATGGCAAAATTAGCATGGAGGAACCCTACTGTTTTAAAGTGACTATTCAACACGAGGTTGGGATATCCTGCTGCTGCCTTGGTTCAGGGCCTGGACATTTGGTCACTTGTGGTCACATGCAGTACTTATTCAGCATTGTCCTAGCATGTAGAAGGATAGAGCCAGAGGCCTAGGAGGGCAGGAGCCAGTTGTTGATGTTACCAAAAATTGGCCACATCCTTCTTATAATAATTCAAATAAAATGATTTAATTCTAATGTGGATTTTTGTAATAATTTGTCCCATATAAATGATAGACAGATTCCAAGTCAGGCAGCAGACCACATTACACCAATTTAAGCTGATTCACGTCTGCCAGTAAAACTGGGACTCTTTTATGAAAACATCTGATTAGTGGGACTAACTAAAGACTCAATGTCCTTATTGAATTTGAATTATTTCTGGTTGGTGGAGCTAACTGCATGCTCTCAGGACTTTGAGGAGTGAGATTTTAGAAACAACACACTGCAGATAGTTGGTTAAGTGGTTAGCTAAGCAGTATTTTGCTACTTTCCATCTGTGGGAAATCCAAAATAATAATAACAATATGCCGTATGCTTCAGCAGTAACAGAAGTTATGTCTCTGTTTCATATGTACATCATTTAGTCAATGTTCTCAGAAAAATAAGAGTCTTATGATGTTAATGGATCCCAAATAACAGTTGTCCGCACTATCTTAATAAGACTTCCAGCATATTCACTTCTACAGTCAAGCGTCATGTTAGAAGCTCTGAAATTGAAGTTAAATTAGCATGCTAACACACCATAATTGGCAACATGCTCATGAATGTCATAAGCTTTGCAAATGATTTGCTCATAATTTAATGTATTAGACAAGTTAAACAAATAATGGCACGTGGTGAAAAGTCAGAGGTGCATCAAAGTTAAAACAATTCATCCTGAAGGGAACGTGAATGCATATACCAAATTTCATGACGGTGCAAATTTGCCATCCCCATTTAAGGTTGACATAGTAACGTTTAAACCAGAAGCAATAACATCCATTATCTAAATTTTATGCAGTCTTGCCTTAATACACATTCAAAGCCTCTTGTTTCTTTTTTCTATACTAAATAACCAGTCTTGATTTAGGTCCTTTTCACCTTGTCTCTGTTTCTGTGTTTAATTTTCAAGATAAACGATGAACATAAACTCTCGCACACATGTTTTTCAAGTACTGTGTTACTGCTTAGCTGCATCCAGACCTGCACTGGTACAATTGGGCCTTCTGATTTATCTAGTTTTCATCCCTTCCTCCCATCAGCCCCTGCTTCTCAAAAAACGTTTTTTTACCATTACCTACTCCTACTCTCTTGTAACTCTTGCCTCCTCCATCGAGATGTTACCTCTGCACTGTTTTCCCCTCTGGGCTGGTTCCCAAATGTCACTCAGTTATATCTCACACACACTGCCTTTCTCTTATCTTTTCTCCTCCTCCTTCTCGCTCTCTCTCTCCCTTGTGTCCATCTCATCTTACTCCTATCAGTGGCCGTCCAGGCAGCAGGATTTCCCCTGTGATGGAAACAGGCAGTGGCCCAATTGTATTGTTTCAGCAGTTCTTTACGGTAAAATCTCAGACTGCTCTCTGTAAAGTTAAAGCAGCACACGGGCCAAAATGCTGCTCCTAACAAAGGACAAGCACAAGTGAAAAGACACTAAAAAAAAAAAAAAAAAGCCTTTTAGTTCTTACGTCAAACTGAACATCCCTTGAGGTTTGCAGTGTGAGTGAGAGACAGGGAGACAGACTGCTGAAGCTTCGGAGACGGTGTACACTCACAAAGGTCTTACCCAATGAGAAATGAGAACAATTGTTATTTCAGCTGTTAAGGAGGGGAAAAAGAACCCGACTGTGTAGATTGTGTGTCGGACTGACCTGTAAGCAAGCTCACACACTCAGTTGTGTATGTGTGTCTGTCTTTACTCTGACTGTATGAACTTATTAAAAGGTTTTTTTTTATTGTGTGAGGACACAAAGGTTAAGTGGTTTTGCACCAGTTTTTAGAGCCATCCAGTGGTCGCCAAACTAATTTGGTAAAAGAAAATATATATCCAAATAAAAAGTGCTTGCAATGTAGTTATCATATGAGCAGAGATGTGAAATTGTGAAAGCCTATTGGTTAAATAGTTGACAGTTTGCTAAAGGTTGGGGCTGAATGGTTAATAAAGCTGAAAGTCATGGATAAATTGTTTAAAGTGTATCTATCAAATATCTAAACGTATTAAAATGTTGAAACGGATGGCTGGAGGTAAAGTTGTTGACACCTAAACAAAATGAGGAACAGAGATAACAGCAAAAGACAACAGACACACAGTGCAAATGTGCTAAAAATAATGATAGAAATAGCTGTTTTTAACAAATTGTTTCAACTTCTAGCTTTTGCCAGAAGGGGTTGATGTACAAATGCAAACATAACCATGCCAGCATAAATGAACAACAGAGCTTATGCTATAATACCTTTATATTAAAATGAAATGATATCTTCTATAAAGTGAAAACAGTTGAAGCGTAACGGGCGGTGTCGATGAAGGGGCCTTCATGAGTTCATCTGACAGGGCTGTGGGAGTACATCTGACAAAACAGGTTGAGAAACAGTGGTCTACGTGATAGAGAAGGAATGGGAATGTGGACACAATTATCTCCCTTGACAGAGAAATGTAAGAACACAGTAAGCAGCCTGTAGTTGGATTTAATCGTCAGGACAACAACAATCATATCGAAGAAGCTTTCAGCAATGATTTCTGTCTGTCAATACACACCTCCTTCCCTATTTTCCTTTGATTGTTTTCTCCTCTTCGTCCTTATCTTGCACCACATCGTTAGTTCTCCCCGACGGCCTCCTCTTCTTTATCATCTTTACCTAAATTATATGTAGAGCACACACACACTCGAGTCTATCCTCGCACATTAATAAGACACAGTGACAGCCATTTTTTTAATGAAAAACGAAAGACGCAGCTAAATGACAAATGTCCCTCCCTCCCGTCTGGATTTACGACATGGTGTAAAGGCAGGAATCATTGCGTTTGATTACCACACACACACACACACACACACACACACACACACACACACACACACACACACACAGACTGAATCTCCCTGAGTGATGTCTCATTGTTCCGCCCTTCACCAAGTATGGAATGAGTGTTTGACGCCCGTCTTTGATGGCTTTCTCAGGCGCTGTTTTAATTAATTTGGCCATAAAATGAACTGTGATTCCCAGCAGCCTCTCTGGCACCCTTGGCCACAAAAGACTTTATTAGCTTTGACAATTAATCGTCGCTAACTACCCCAACTAATCTAATCTAAGATTTATTGGTAAGAATCATATGGAATATCGATCGTCTCTCCCTCATTTTGACCCTTTCAGCTCACCGTAACTCACTCAGGCAAGTGCACAACGACATCATTGGGTAAGGGTGGTCACACTGCAGGTTTTTAGACTTTACTTTTGCTTTTTAGGCTACAGATGCTTTTCTATCATACCCAAAGCAAGAGAGCAACTTCAGCTGAAGGGTTACATAGACCGGGATTTTGTATGTTTGTGGGGGTGCTTGTCTGCATGCGTTTTTATTTGTTGTCTCAGTGTAATTTAATCTATGAGAGTGGGTCTGGGCCTCATTATGTAAATTAAATAACCTCATCTAAAAAGAAAGGCAGAGTGAGCCACAGCAGGACAAACACACACACACACACACACACACACACACACACACACACACACACACACACACACACACACACACACAAGCATACGTATACACTCAGAAGCACACAGAAGCACTAACATGCACACATACACATGGGCAGGCAAAGTAAATGGCCTTTTTGACACTGCATGGAAGGTTGTGTGCTCATGCGCGGCTTGCGTGTGTGAAGGGTGTGTGTGTGTGTGTGTGTGTGTGTGTGTGTGTGTGTGTGTGTGTTTGGCATGTGTGTGTGTTCTCTCAGAGACCTGTATGAGTCCTCAGCTGGCTCTGTTCAGCCTGTAACAGGGAGGTGAGTGTGTGAGTGTGTCACCAGGGAGAATGATCGATAGCTATTAAAACCCACCAGTGCCTCAGTCCAGATGGAGGACTATTTGTGTGTGTCCACGTGTGTGTGTGTGTGTGTGTGTCTGTTTAGTCATGATCAAGCACCATGTTTGTACAGGTGGAACACTATATGGCAGCAATGCTAACCTGTTCCACTCCATTTACCTCTGCAAGCTGCGGGACCTTACCAACCACACAAGGTGTAAGTGTGTGTGTGTGTGTGTGTGTGTGTGTGTGAATGTGTGAGCGTGTGTGTGTTTTTGTTTTAATATGTTTCTGGCTGCATTTGTGCATTCGTGTTGTTTGTGTGTGTGCAAGTGTGACTCGGAGGTTGTCACTGTGTGTTTGGACTTGCTGGTTATTCTAGCCTGGCTTTTCAGAGGCAATAAAAAGTAAAGGGAGAAGAGGGCGGGAGGGAGGGAGGTAGAGGGGGGAGAGAGTGACAGGACTGAGCGATTGTTTTAGGCCGAGCAGCAGTTTCAGTCTGTGATTGAGAGAGACTGAAAGTATAAAGAATGGAAGTTTGTTCTTTTTCATTTACTGAGGAATAGAAGACATAAATACTGGTTTACCAAATCAAGAAAGAGAAGCTTTTACAAATAAAACATGACTCAGGACACAGTGAATATTTTATTTAAATCATATGCAGGCTTTCATGGATATATGATATGTATCCCTGATCTTGCAGAATGCACTCCTATGAAACAAGAGAGAGCTATATAACAGTAAAAAATGACTCCTATCTTCTCATTTTCTAGCTCTCTTTATCTCCTTCTCTTTCCAATGCACTGTGTACACTCACATTCACACACACACACACACACCCCATCCTCTGAGACAGCTATGAAACCTGATCACAGATCAATATTGAGTGGTGTTATGGTTGTAGGGGATGGTGGGGGGGGTTGTCTGGTTGTGGGATGAGAGATATCAGGACACGTTATAGTGCACAAAGACCAAAGAAACAGTTTTTTTTGTTTTTTTACTGACTGGTAGGCAGGTGTCAGTTACAATTGCATACCAAGAAACCTCAAGCTTTGTTCAGATCAAAGGTTTTAATTGCTATGCAAGCTCATCAGCAGCCGTTGTGGCCACAAGTGACAATTACAGAATAATGGCAAAAGCTAAAAGATACTAGTCATAGACCTTAGGATGCCAGTAACCATAGCTACCAAACTGAAATTCAGCAAGGGGTAAACTAATTATTTTCCAAAATCAAAGGTAACCACTTTGTAAGTGATTACAATGAACCTATAAATGGTTCATTTGTTTCTTGTTTGCTTTGGGTAGTTGCCATGGTGTGTTACAATACTGGCAAATACTGGAGGGAACAGGAGCCATGTCATGAATCAGTTTTCTCCAATAGGAACACCTTGTTGTGCATATTATCATTTGCTGTGTATTGACCCCACAGATCACTCAGAGAGCCTCTGTGTGTGTGTGCATGTGTTTGTTTGGGGCTATGTTGGGCGAGGCTAAAGGGAGGAAGTTTGTTCTGTTTTCCAGCATTACCCCAGTCACTCACATACCTGGTAGCTGTCGGTCTGTATGTGTGTTGGCACGTGTACAGCTGAAACTCGCAATCCGCCGCTCTTTATTCTCTGATTTTCTCTCACCTTTTATTGTTCAACCCATTTCTTTTCTTTCTGAATGATATAATTTTGTCCCATATCGCAATCTTCACTCTTTTCGTCCGGGGTGTTTCCTCTCCCTGACTGGCTGGTATTATTGTGGGGATTCGCTAATAAACGTGTTGGTTGTACTGTTGCCGTGCCAACCGAGCAACAAATACTTGAAGCTACAGTATGTGGCACCTTCCACCAACATTCCAGGATCTGCTGTTTTGGAAAGTCGTCCTTCTCTCCTCCTTCCTTCACTCTCCATCCAACTTTCAGCCCTCCCTCTCTCCCTCTCTCCCTCTCTCTCTCTCTCTCTCTCCCTCCCCCTCCCTGTCACCCTTCACTGTCTCTCCCCTCCTTTTTTTTCTGCCTCCCTCTAGATAAATGGACCCTTTGTCTCCTGGTAAAATTAACTTGAAAACAGTAGTTGGGACAAGTGGTTCTGTCTAACAGCAGGAACACACACTATAACTGGCCACAAATGCAGATCAAGAATAGTAACTGCTTTGTCATTATAACTGGCCAAGTGGAGATTTGACACGTCTGGCGCTGTGCTAAATTATTACTACGACTCCAGCGCTGTGCTGTATATACTCTGTACTGTCAGTAAAGCTTGAGAATACCCGACACTCAGTTTGGACTGAGTTTAATAAAGCTGACTCCTCTCAGTGTCATGCTGTCAAATGCAACACCAGCATGTGTGGTTTCATGTGTGGTTTAGTGTGCATGTATATTTAAGTTACCTTTGACACGTGCTGCATTTTTGGACATAAAATGTTGTTTGGTTTGTGCATTGGCGCAAGTTATTTCGCCTGTTCCCTGATGACGTGGCTGTACGTGATTCTGTGTGATGTGTAAAGCTGAGCTAATGCGATGTTAGTTTAAGTTTTTGGTATGTGGAGAAGCTGTACCAATGTTTTTATCATCTTTAGGTATAGGGATTGTTGTTTTGTTTGTTTGTTTTGATTATTTAAGAGGTAGTTCGATAACATAAGGTGACCTTGGCTGGACTTGCAAGATCATGAGGTAACATGAGAAACCGTCTTGCCAGACTTGGCCGCCTTTGGCTGAACACAGTAGTTGGGACTAAGCGTCCGATAAGGAGGCAGCTGCGAGTGTGGTTTAGGTGTGACAACAGCAAGATGCTGGCATTCATTTGAAATCAAAAATGGCAGCTTAGTTAGCGTATATGCTGCTGGTGCATCCATTATACTGGAGCAGGAAAGTATTTCCTCATTGAAAGAGGAGTGAAGAACAGTGCTGAAGGTGATACAGATAAAACTGCTATTTAATTAAAGCAAAAAGCTTGTCTGCTGCCAGATTAAGTCAAAGTTTGATTGCATGTTTTTAACTTTACTGGAGTATTTTTACATTGTGGTATTGCTATTTTTAGTGAAGGATGTGAATAGTTCTTAGAATTAAAAACTGAACCACAGCCTAAGCCATAAGACAGAGGTGACAGATAGGAACTTCCCCTAATTGATATGCCGCTTCGATTTCATTTCAAGTTTTCTTTCCTGTTCATGCTTTCTGAGTGTGAAACAGGGAGCTGTGAATCCTCTGTTAATCATTAGATTAAGTTATGACTTGGGTGAGTTATCACTCGGCTAGGCGATCAATTCTTTTAAGCGTGAAATCTGAAACTTCTGACAAGTGATATACAAGTGGTGCCTGGGAATGCTCCCGCTTGAGGATTTACGTGCAGGCCTGCACACACACACACACACACACACACACACACACACACACACAGACACTGCGCACACACTCTGCGCACACATGCAAAGCCTGAGAACCACAGCAGGAGCCATCACCTGCATGTAGGAGAGGTGCAGAAGTTGTAACCTGCAGTCCTCCAGCATGTCTGCATGCTAATGATGGAGCTCTGTGAAGCATCTAGCTCATCTGGTTTGTCTCATACAATTCATCTTCAAGGTTTAAAACACCAGGTCAAGTGTGTAGAAAGCACAGTTTATAATTTTATATTTAATTATGCTTTGCTCCTGTACTATTGATCACTGCACAGACAAAAGTTATAGACCAAACTTACCAAAATAGGCAGGGTGGACTGGTGTCGTAAACCTTTTTAGCATCCTGCAGCTCAGGGTGCAGAATGTATTACACCAGTGCTGGTATATATAGTGTCTGATTTGCTGTCAGTGTCTTAATCTGATGTCACATATTCTTGTAATTTAGTGTGTCATTAGTTTTACTGGATGTGTGCAGGCTTTTGCATGAAATCAGTGATAGTGCATTGCCTTTGTGTCTCTCAAACCAGTAAATGAGCAGCAGCAGTGCTTAATTTCTAACTGCAAACTTTCTTACAAAGAAAAGATAGTGATCTTTTAGCATGTTGTGTGTGAGTGTGTGTGTATATCATTTCAGTTTGAGGTAGCTGCAATCAGTGGCTGACTCTGTGGAATGCACTTCCGCCCTCTCAACCAATCATTAATCTGTATTTACTCAGTGTACCTTCGGGGCACTTTGGCCGTGAGAAATCTTTCCCAAATCACTTCTCTACTTTTGCGTACTTGCATGTGAGTGCGTCTTTGCATGTCTCTATGTGTGTGTGTTTGTGCAGTCAGACTGGTTTGTCAGAGAGGAATAGAAAAAAAAAAAAGTCTCAGCCGAAACTGACTCCGGTACATGTACACATACACACACACACTGTCCCTGTTTCGCATACAAACACCCACCAGTGATTGAGTGAGCTGCTGGAACCCTGTCTGCACTTAAAGTCCTGTGTCTATCTCAGAAGGTTAAGGGCTACGGCTCTTATCAAACGCTGAGACTGTGTGTGTGCACATGCGTTAGCGTGCTTGTATGTGTGTGTTTGTTTAACCCTGTGCACGAGTGTGTATGTGTGTGTGCACATTTGAGAAAACACAGACCGGCTCATGGGACTGCTCAGGCTGTGTGTTTTGGCTCTGTCAGGCAGACCATTACTATGGCGTCGAAGGTCAGGTGGTCTGGCCAGAAGACCCAGATATATTTGTGTGCTTGAATTAGGTATGCGGGCCTGATGAATAACCTCTCTGGGTAGTTGATGCACACTTCCTTTGTTCCCAGTGGGTTTTGTGGGATTCTCAAGACACCTCTGAGGCCTACTCTATATGTGTGAAGGGTGATGAGAGAGGCCACCCTGGAAATTCACAGGATTTTATACCCAGAGCACCCCAAAAAGCGTGTCCTTGAGCAACACTTTGATCATTTACCTGTGTCAAAGAGACCACAAGCAGCTGTAGAAACTCTGATGATATACATTAAAATGTGCACATGTTCTCAAGCCTGTCCTCCTTTTCTCCAGGACCTTGGAGCTATTCTTATCTGTGTAAACCTATTGGACCCTCACTTTTAATTGATAAATGGACATAAAATCACAATATTAAAATACAAACATTCATGATTAAATGACAGTGATGCATTCTCTAGATCTATAATGTTTAATTTATAATTACATCTATTATCATGCCATGATTAATGAGGAAACTTCAGTGCAGACAGTGCTACTACTATCAACCAAAACCAGTACTAATACTAAAACTCCTACCGACACCAATACTAATGATAATAGTATTAATAGAAACTTCAGTCATATTGAGATAGTAGATAATAGAAACTCTGTTTTAACTCCAGCCTAACAGATATCTGTAGATGGCAGATAGCAGAAAGTTGTTCAAGGAACTGTTATGCAGCTCCCTCCTACTCAGGTTACCTGAGGTCACGATGCAACCAGGCTGACCCGCCACCTTGCTTCTTCTGCTCTCACTGTCTCTTTCTGTTTTCTCTACTCCTTCCTCTGTCCTTCTATCAGGTGTCGTCATGCATTTTCGCTGGATGTTTTAATAATGAATGTCCAGAGGTCTCTGATTCTCTCTTTTTGTTTCCCTCTCCTTGAATTCAGGTCAACCACCGTGTAAATCTTGGCTCGAAGATCCCTCAGTGGTTCAGCACAACCTAAGTCGTCCGCCTGCTGCACGCACAGGTAAGTTTGTATCACCAGTAGCTTTATTTTTTAAAATGTTTTTGGTGTTCTGAAGGTCTATGGGTACATCAGTAGTGCCTTACACATTTCCATTTGTCACTGTAAACCATTAAATCAGTAGTTTGACATTTTGGGAAGTATCCTCATTAGCTTTTTTGCTGAGAGTTAGATGAGAAGATCGATACCACGCTCACATCTGTGCAGTAATTATGAAGCTGTAGCCAGCACTCGGTTATCTTATCTTTGCAAAAAAACATTGGGAACAGTGAGCTTTTGTGGTGCTGGTAGGATTTTGTTACTTTTGTGGAGAGCAAGACAAACTGCTTCAAGTCTTTATGCTAAGCTACAGCTGCCGGATCTATTCTTATACTTACCAATGCATAAATGTAAACTTTGATTTGTTTCAGTTAAGCTTGTTTAAATTATTATGTGAGCCTTTGTGTATTGTGTTGACCCTCTGAGCAGGCCTCTCCCTCCAGGAGTCGCGCTGCCAGGTATATTAAACTCAACTGGTCTGGCTGCAAGACTTAACAGTCACTCTCTCCTGGCCTCCACTGTTTGGTTTTGCTGTATTTTGTACATCCTTACTTTAATTACCTTTAGCCATTTAACATTTAAACAATTGCTTCCCCTTCTTTGTTCAGCCTTGACCCCAGCTGTGGCCGTATAAATGTATTCATGTATTTCCATTCTTGGAGATCTGTCGAGTCATCACATTTCACATCCATGTATGAGGTCAGTATATTCATTTGTCTGAATAACTTCACAAAGGACGGTAACTGTACGTTTTTGCACAGGAACAATAAAACAGTTCATTTATTCATACTGTTCTTACACGAGAGAAGCATCGATCTGACCCATCCCGAAAGCAAATAAATGCATTTCACATGATGTTGAACAGTTCCTTTAAATGAAGATTATACTGGAAAATAACAACAGAAAACACAAAGTGAAACCAGCACTGAAGGTTGTCATTGACGTGTGTACAGACTAAAATGAGCCACTGAGGCTGCAGGTGTCCCAACTAAATGCTGCTTTTGACGTTTGTCAGGACTTTTCAGCTCTTATTTGTGAACAGATTAAACCCAGTAGCGGTAAGTGAAACGCACCTGATTGATAAATCTACTTTAATTGCTTAATTGCGTCTCTTCTGTCAAGCCCACACATCTAAATGACATTTCCACGCTGATGTGCACTCAAACAGGCAGTGGAGGAAGTCGTTTTGGCGTAATAGCGATAAATGAGTGGGCTAACTGGCACTAATTACCTATTGTGCATGTATGTGTGTCAGAGCCTGTGGGTCTCTGACAGGCTGGGTAGAGACACCTATGATAACACAGCTGTGTCTTATTCCCCCGAGGTCTGGGAGTGATTATATCGGACCTGAATGACTCCCTTTTCATTATTGCTTTTTCCCAATTTCTTCATATATTTGTCCTCGATTTCAGCCTCACGTCTGCTCATGCCCTGCCCATTGTGTTTCTCTGCTCTTGTGTGTAGGATGGAGAAACAGAGAGACAGACGGAGAGAACGGACAGACGTCACTGTCAGTCTACGTAGGAGCTCTCAGACACTCACACACTTTCATTCAGCTCATCACAAACGCCCCGCTGTCTTTATCTGTCTGGGTGCCATGCCGGTTAGCAGTGGGCGCGTGACGTTATAGAGGAGTAGGATTCCATTGTTTGCTTTTGACGTGCGTCCGCCCTCGGCTGTGCGTGTGTGTTTTTGCATGTGTGTGTTAACATGGTTTTGTGAAGGGGGACGTATGTGTGGTTTCGCGCAGCAGAGAAGTGAAACCAGTGTAGCGCCAGAGACAGCTCCATCCTCCCTCTCTCAACCATAACGTGAAATATACAGATCGAAAGAGCTCTGTGTCACGTACGGCCGCCTCACAGACCTGCTGTGTCTGTTGATGAGTGAGCTTTATTCTGCAGCACAAGAGTTTCACTCTGGCGCCAGTAGCCTAAATTACGACCGCCTTAGATTCAAATTTATGGATTAAATGTTGACAGTGACATTTAGACGTTGCACATGAAGAACATAAAACACATGAGGAATGCATTGCTACCCAGGAGGCTGGCCTGTTTGGGCAATAGACCATCACAGTTGCATTTCACAGCCGGGTGCCAGATCTGAGTGTCATTCTGCCAACATACTCGTATATTTCAGCTGTGACTGTGGACATCTTGGGTACACATTGTAGGTGATTGATAAACAAACCCTGACATGAGGACAGGCCACAGTGGGGCATAGGTTCTGCCTTTTCAAGAGCAGCAGGAAGGACTTACAATGAAACTGCTCAGGCTGCTTCCTTTCTGCGCAGAGGCACTGAAAAGGAGGCACAGAGCCAGTTTCTCCTCCTCTAGCCTGAGGTGGGCTTTTTATAGAGAACTGCTCAAGAGTTTGGGAACATGCAGGGCAAATAGTTTGATGGGCTGCTGACTGGTTGATTGATGATTCTGTTTGTCAAAATGTTGCAAAAGCTGCTCAGGTGTTACATTAGCACATATTAAAAACTCACCGTTTTTAATATGACAGTTTTGTCATTTTCGCAATGCACAAACTTGCTGGACGCACTTTTTTTCCCCCCTGTGTGCAAAGTGCCGCTGCACGGTAAGAAAGGTGCACACACACTCTAGTCATTGTGTTTGTGCACCTGAAAGCTGTGTTTATTTTTCCCGCTGCTGCACATGCAAGCTCTGTTTTGTACGGTTGGTCCCTCGAGCAACTTCCTGAGGTTGTCTCTGAGCTTCCTGTCTGAGAAGTCAGAGGTTATCTGCAAAACCCGCCCTTTTAAACCCACACAGGTCCATGCAGCTGTTTCCTCTGATGATTATGGATCAGAAACACACACATACACACATGTTCTGTGACTTCAGGAAGGACACGAAAGGAGTAAAAACTACTGGAAGAATAGTTCAATTTCTGTGAAGTTTCCCTTCGTGCTGGGAGGATGCTTTTCTGTGTCTGATGCGTTCCCCAACTTCTCTTTTTCATGTAGAAGGGGTGTGGTCATAAACTCAATTCTAGGACAGAAACTACACTCTGAAATTGTGTGCTTGTGTCAGTGTGTACCTATGTGTGTGTGCAACATCTGCTCCTCGTTGGCTTTGTTTTCCCTCTGCATGGCCCACCCTTGTCGTGGGTGCTTCGCTCCCAAACTCCTCAGCTTAAAAAGAGCAGAAGACAGAGATGGAGCGAGGACAAGACGGAGATAGAGCATTTCTGCAGTCGTTTCAGTGGAGCAAATTTCATCTCATTGTCAAGGGGTTAGCATTACCCCCTCGTCTCACTTTGTTTTCCTTCGCTCTTCTCTTCCTTCCCCCCTCAGTGCTTCTCCCGTGGCCTTGCTCGCTCCGTCCACCTCCCTCAAGGCAGCAGATGTTGGGTCTGTGTCCAGATGTTTTGTGTTTATCGCTCTCCAATCACATCTTTAACAAACTCTCATGCAGTAAACATTTACAGAGGCGTCTCCTCTCCTCCGCTGCCACGCTGCACAGGAACAGGCAGAGAGCGGCTGATACACAGAGGGAACAACAGCAAGACGAGAGAAAGGGCTGGGAGGAAATAAAAGACAGAAATCCAGTGCCACCTACACGTTCACAGGCTTGTTGCTGAGAGTGACAGCTGTTCTTGTTCTCTGCTGTGAGAGACACACTGCACCGGTGCGCACACTGACACGCGCGTACACACTTAGACTTAGGTATGCACGCACTTCGTAGTTTCTGTACTGGTTTGAGTCCAACATCTTCTCTTTTGACAGTGTTGACTTAACAACAAACAGAGCGTTCTGTCACTCGTGCGCAGCCAGACTCCAACACGAAAAGGAAGTCTTCAGATCTGCTTTTACACTCACTCCAGAAATCACTCAGTCTCGAGAAGCGTTGCTTACATAGCTGCATTTTTCTGTCGTCAACGAACCAATGAGCAGGCCCTTGGTTCTCCTCTGACCTCTTTGTTGTTTCATCCACTCAAATAAGGACAGAAGATTTTTCTATTGATATATATTTTACATTTGACTGAGACATAATAATTCTGTCCCCCACTGCTTTCTCACACGCAGTCACTAAGGGAAGCATTGGCTATTAATATTGAGCAACTCAGCAGTGAGATATCAATAACAAGGCCATAAATAATTCTTTCAGCAATTCACCTGGCTTGTCCTGGCTTGGTGGTTTGATAGAACAGGCAGAGAGACAAGAGTACATACCAGCACATAGACATGAAGATAAACGCCCATGCATGCTTACACACCTTTGTACGAACATTTATGCTCTGTGTGTGTGCGTGTGCTTTTGTAAACTGTTCAGCATTGCTCCGTTGGGTGTTTGGTGTTCCCTTTTCCAGTAAAACGTCAACACAATAAATATGCACAGAGTTAGACATTAATGGTTGCTGAACAGGGAATCCTGTTAACTTCGTGATCCCTTTTTAATACAGACGCTGGTAGATGCTTCAGTAAAAGAGAGAGGGAGGCAGACAGATGGGTCAGTGGAGACGAAGGGCAGACTGCCACAGCAGCTGATCCTCCATTGAGTGACAATGGTGAACCTCAGCTTGCTGAACTTGACCGCAGGCCCAGACTCTGGCACAGAGGTGCGACCCTCAGCTTGACGACATGACACCCCGCTGCCAATTAGAAGGGATTCCCTCCCTTTCCTCCTCTCCTCTCCTCTCCTCTCCTCTCCTCTCCTCTCCTCCATAACTCACTGAACACTCCTCCTGCCTTCTTTCTCATGGCTTGGACATCAACCCCACTGCTGTATCATACTCCTTTCACTCCCTGTGGTTTCACCTCCTCTTGTTGCTCTCATCTCTCTTTCCCCCCGCCAGTATCACTTATCCAGGTGATGACATCCATCTAATGTCGCGGCGGGCATGCTGCTCTGTGTGATGTCCAGCTGCTTAATCCTTTACTTATATCCAGTTAACCACAGTTAGCCCTCTGACATGCCACGCTGGGGGACATGGAGCCAGGGTGTGAGGCCATCAGACAGCTGCTGTGCTGGTGTGACAGTCCAACTGCTATAGTCCCCTAAACACACGCACATATACACTTTAGTGTATCCTTAAAATAGATGTGAAACCGTTTTTGTTTTAGTTTAACTTTCCTTAAATCAATCTTAATTTGTTTCATAAGGAGAACCACCCATGACAGTAGCAGCACATTTAGTCTGTAGACAGACTGACAATAAAAAACAATTCATAAATTACAGACAATGGGAAGGTTTTCCTCTCCGTGCCAGCAGTCGATCTTGGCTTATTTGTCCAAAATTTATAGCGCAGTTCTGGTTGGGCCTTTTTCTGCTGAGTGACTGGAAATAGTAAGTGGCGACTTCCCTGCTCACACATTTACGACGACGCTCGCAGCACCATCACATCTGCCTGCGTATCACAGGAAGTTGCAAAGATTTTTTAGCCTCATTGGAGAAACTGCACCCAAACGTGTGTTTACTGTTGATAAGGAGTCAGTGCCAGAAAAAAAAGACAGCAAACACACACGCTTGCCTAAAGTAGAAGGCGCGCACACACATGCACGAATGCATACACACAGTGAGACACACTTATTCATTCCACTTAGTGGTTCTGAGAAGGAGCAATGCTCCCCATAAAGTACTGAGTCATGAGTATAGCCCAGAATTCAATCATCGTTTTCCCTCCAGTCTCTGAGCTTGATTCCCATCAGAGACGTAAACACACACACACACACACACACACAAGCATGGTACATTTTCCCATCAACACATCACTATTACCCAGTGCTATTTAGTGGCTAATGAATTTACATGCCCACCAACTGATGTGCTTCTTTACCACTCGTGTAAAACGCAAAGACTGAGTGCATATTGGGAAAATGTGTGTGTATATGTGTATGTGTGAGTATGTGTGTGTGCCCTTGGGTATATCAGTAATGAAATAAAAAGGCTGATTTCATGGTAATTGCTTACAGTACAAGTCCCATCCCATAAATTGGCCATAGCATTTTGTTTTTATTGGCTGTAGAGGAGAGAGATAGAAGGATGTAATGTAGAGGTCTGAGGGAAAGGAGAGAAGAAAGGTTTACAGGACGAAGAAGGACTGATGGATAGAAAAGAAGAAAATAGGCAAACATCATTTGTTTGAAATTGCCGGTGATTTGCATGAGTTAAGAGCTCAATCTTGGTTTTTGTAGAACCCTCATCTGCCCACAAAATACCAAGAATTACTATTAAAGTCTGTTTTTTTGAGCTAATGAAGCAGTTGGAGTTGAAAGTGAGAGGACAGACAGAGGACAGAGAGCTGAGAGAAGGTGGACGGGTGGAGGATGCCGGGTGTGTTTCAGATCAGGGGAGGAGTAGGAGGGGTGAGATGGGACAATGAGGAGTGGAGCAAGATGCAGAGATGGAGGAGTGAAGGGGGGGGGTCCCTCAGGGAGGTTCATCTGTCCGTATATGTAATGAAAAGATAGTCATCCATGTACCCGCCTAATGTAGTGTATCGATGAACAGCTAACAGCCCCCCCACCCCACACCCTCTCTCTCTCTCTCTCTCTCTAATCACTGGTATTTTCAGTGAGGTTACAGGCTTTGTTGAGGACTCCCAGCCTGGAGGCAAAGCAAATCCTTTCAACGTTTGTTGCTTGTGGACACCCCGACCCCACACTGGTATGCACTCTGTCCCCCTCTATCCCCGGCTCTGCAGCAGAGGTCAGAGGTCGGGAGCAGGCAGGTGATTGGATGTTGTTGTGGTAAGGGAATACTGGGCCGCTAAGTGCTGCAAAAACACCAACTGTCTCTGATATTACTAGCCACAGGCCTTTAGCCTTACCAGGGGAGGGTGTGTGTGTGTGTGTGTGTGTGTGCGCGCGCGTGCGTGTGTCTGTGTGTGTGTGTGTGTGTGTAGAGGTCACAAAGGGACAAGGACCAGATTTTTGTCTTGAACTAGACCTTCTGAACACACATCCCACCTGGAAATTAACAGGATCCATGTGTCTGTGTTAGCCTGAGTCTATGTGTGTGCGTGTGTCTGCATATGAGACTTTAAAAGAGATACTTACAACGTTTAAAAATATCTTCAGATCGTATCTGCCATTAAAATAAGTTATAGTTGGAGCCTTAAAGAGACAGACAGTAACAGTTGGACATGCACACACATCTAGACAGTTTAGGGGCTGGAGAAGTTAAGTCAGGGGAATGCAGACAGAGTCGCCAGTAATGTTTTTGATGAGCTGGCTGTGGCCACCGCATAAACCAGCATTGCAGAGAAGCAATGTGTCAAAGAGCAAGACGAGAGAGATTAGACCAAGTGGGGGAAATACATTTCTCTGAAATGACCGGCACGTGTAAATGTTCTGAACACGCTGTCTGCCTGAGCGAAGTTTTGCACTTTAAAGGTACCGTATATAATTTCATGCTGCTAGACAGTCTGTTAATCAAAACAATAACAAAAAACAGCATTGGGGGAGATCGCAAAGTAGCATGGGATCACAGGAGCAGTTGTGTGTAGTAGTATTAGTAGTAGTAGTAGTGTGTAGGCAGGGCTTCAGACAGGTGCTTTAGTATGGTTTGGCCTAATAAAGTCTAAAAAGTAAAAAAACTTGTAATACAAGAGTAATTTCTTAAAGACACTGGCATGTCATTGCTGTGTGTGTGATAATATTATATATACAGGATTGAGGAACTTTGTCTGCTGCTCTTGCATGCATATTACTAATAAACATGCAGGACCTGCTGGCTAAACAGGCTGTTATGTGACCCAGTGTGTCTGCAATGTTGCAAAGAAGCTGGTTATTATCTCTGGCATTTACATGGCTGTGCAGCGTGAGTTTGTCTCCCAGGGTCAGACACAGCGGAGAGCTCTCCTGCACTGTTCTGAGGTGGCCGAAGGAGGAAATTCAGCCAAAACGACCGGAATCGTGCACAATGGTGTTATGAAATCCTGGAGAAACTGACCAGTATGCCCTCCTGATGGTGCACCAATCCGCCCCTTTGACACTGCAGAAACGGTTACAAGCTGGTTTCTTGGTGGTTGTTCAGGTTGTACCCGACAGTTGCTGCTTCGGTTTCAGAGATTCTTAACAACGATAAAATGATAACAGTAAAAATGATGATAGAAAGATTATATTTGTGAATTTCACGTCAGATTGCTACAAAAATTCACAGTGCTCTTTTCCTCCAAAGGTTAAACAGTTTGATGTGTCATATATGCAGGCGGGAGGAGTAAATGAAAAGCTTTGACGTATAATACATGTATGCATTGCATACAGTGAGTAGGAGTCTGAATAAAAGATACGCCCTTGCCCTTCTTGTCTCTAAAACCAATCAGCTTTTGAGGCATTGAGGTTTTCTGTGTGTGTCACTGTGTACGTGCACGGTTTCCAATGGCCGACACGTGACATTTGTAGAGCATGTACAAAGGTTTTTAGATGTGACTCAGAGTTTGGTAGATGGATGAATGAGACACACATACATACAAACACACATACATACAAACACACATACATACAAACACACACACACACACACACACACACAATCTGTGTTTTCAGCTGAAGGTTGTGGACTGAGAGGATTCACAAGTAATTATGGGTCTATTCTCATCACTCTTCATCTGAAGGCTAAAGTGCTCTCTTGGCGCTCCCTTCTCCACTTTAGTTTGATTGAAAAGACTCAAGTAGACACAGTTTCCAACATAGTTTAGCTGAAATACATACACAGACACACACGTACACACACACACACACACACACACACACATTTTATATATATATACACACACATATCGGCATGCAAGTGCACAAAACACACATGCAAACACACACCACAGCTGTTGTATATTTTTTATGAGCACACAATGCTCTCTTGGCAGTGCCTCAGCTCCCCGAAGTTCAAGCACCCTATAGTTGATATTCTGGGTTAATGCCAAACTGACTCACTCTCTCTTTCTCTCTCGCTTTCATACACACACACACACACACACACACACCCCCTTACACACCCGTGCACAGCCCTGCCAAATGTTTCACTGCAATGGGGAACTGACTGCAGCCATTTCTCATGTACGCTCGCTCTTTCTCTCACCTTCTCTCTACTTCTAAGCCTCGACTCTCCCTCTGCTGCATGCAATAAATAATCACAAAGTGAAGCCCAGTAATTAGCTGGCACGGGTGTGAGAGGGCTATCGAGATGAGGAAATGCCCGCAGGAATCAGATGATATAGAGGGAATGAGAGGAGAATAAAAGGGTAGACCGAGGGGAGTAAAACATTAAAAGGTGATGGAGTCGTGCAGACACGGCAGCCGTCGGTGCAGCCAAACAAACCCAGTGACCCCTCTCCTCGGCCCAGTGCTTTCCCTCTCTGATGTTCTCCTCCTCTGGCAGCAACAAAACGTCTTCATCCCAGCCAAGCCCAGCCCGTCCTCTCTTTGCCTCACCTAGCATACCAAATCGTGGTCCGGCCTAGCAGAGCAGCGTGAGCCAGCCCCGCCCGACCGCTCGCCCAACCCTGCAGGAGGCAAAGCACGGAGCCTCCTCTGCTCACATGAAGCACTGGAAAACTTTTATAGCTCCATAATATTCAAACCTCTCCCCTTAGCTCCCCTTTTTCCTCCTCTTATGAAGCAGTCACATTCTTTCTACATGTGCCACAGATGTTCTGACTTTATTGCAGCACTGTCACTGCTATCTTATTCTTATTTTCCCCTTATATCTCTTGCTTTCTCTTTCTCCATCCTCACCCACTCCACCGCAACCTCCGCCACGTTCTGCCCCCTCGTCTCGCTGGCTTGCTGTAACAAAATCAGGGGCTTAGAGAGCAGTCAGTGCCGAGATCCTCCACAATGCAAAGCAGATGTGTGACACACACACACACACACACACACACACACACACACACACACACACACACACACACACACACAAACACACGTGGAAGAGCAGCCTGGAGCATTTTGGGCCAGAGGGTGGAGAGAGACGTAAGCAGAAACAGCTCTGTTGCTAGGATACATCCAAAATAAAACACACTCGGAGAGCTGCAGTCTCTCGCTGAAACAGGCGGTTTGTTTCACACACACACACACACACACACACACACACACACACTACTAACTGTCAAGACTGGAAAACAATGTTTTGAGAGAGTCCTGGGAAAATGGACGCGCTGAACCTGCGGGCTCTTATAAACTGTGCTGTGTCAGTTTTCTTGTCCTTGTGTCCCGCGCTCAGCTCGAGTTTGTTCACAGTCGCATACAGAAAAGATGCAAATTGTTGATTTTGGCAATCTGTTGCTGATTATGTTCCATGTAGGGTGAGTGTATGTGAGGTTGGGAGTGTGTGCATTCGTGTGTGTGTGTGTGTGTGTTTGTGTTTTTTTGGAGAGTTGAGGAGTTCAGGCTTGCTGGTACATGTAGCAAAGTGTGTGTGTGTGTGTTCAACAGAGGAAATCTCTGACTGATTGAACTGTTTTCCAGGGTGCTTATCGTAGCCGAAGGTCTGCTGTCTTCCTGATGGAGAGAGTCAGAGCAGGAGTGTGTGTGTGTGTGTGTGTGTGTGTAAGTGAGCAGTCAGCATCTGACAGCTTGTCCATCCACTCTATTCTGTCATCTGCCTCTCCGTCTCTTTATCTGTCTGTCTCTTTGGTTCTTTGCCACTTTGGCTTTTTTTTCTTTTTTTTTTTTGCAGTGTTACTCTCACGGTTGTAAAATGCACATACGTAAACGATTCCTCATGCATGTGTGCGTCCTAACCCTCCTCCGAACGCAGGTCTGCAGGAATGTTTATTTCCCTGAACAGGTGCTATCTTCTTGGAAATCTCCTGATGGCTGTAAGCACTCACCCACCCCACGCACACACAATCACACACACACACACACACACATAAAGCCAGGGGGGATTCCTGGGACTAATGTTTAACAGGGAAAAATTGGACCGCGCCATCAATTTTAGCTCTTTGTGCAGACACTGTGGTTTACTCTAGATAGCTGGGCCAAGTCTCTGAGATAAGACGACTCTCAGCCTGCCTGTGGGAAAGATGAAAGCATTCTCTTTAAAATGGACTCTGTGTCTCTTTTCCCACAGTCCTTCACTGTAAGAGAGTCCTATGTGTGAAATCGTACGTGTGACAGCAAGATTGTATGAACTTTGAAAGCAGACGTGAGATTTTTATTAGCCCTTCAACTGCAACCTTAAAGTTTCGTGGTGCCCAAAGAATTAGAATTACACTCACTGTGCCGGTCAAGTGCGCAGCACTCTCTACATGTATATAACACTCTCTCACATATCCTTCCAAATATGTGTAGATTAAATACATAAACCCTTGTGCATGTGATGAAAACCTGTGTGCTTTACGTGAAGCATTTTCAGCCAGACTTGGTGACAGCTTTAGGTTTTGCAGCTGGACATCATCATGTTTTCCATATTTGCTCACATCCTGTGCATTACGAGTCATAAGGGTCTTTGTGGAACAATTTGAAATGCCTGTAAATATTTCTAAGTCCTACAGTCTTCACAGCCATATCATATCATATCAGTAGTGCATCAAATCAAAGGGAAGAAGCCTTTTGGGATTAATTGAGAGTCACCTGAATGTTTTCACCTCTGAGTCTGATGATGCACTATTCTGAGTGGAGGCAACATGCAACTGTGTTTCAGAGGAAGTTCTGTGGTTAATCTTTAACTTGCAATGCCAGGCACCACACACACACACACACACACACACACACACACACACACACACACACACACATATGCACAAGTACACATTCACACACACTCAACTACACCCTATACACAAATAGACCTACCAGGGTGAGTGCTGTGAGTAACTGTAGATCAGGGGGCTGTCAAAATGGGTGCTGGAAGGAGGCAATTAGATCAAGGGATGTCTTGCTAATGGGTTGCCTGACCCCTAGCACACACACACACACACACACACACACACACACACACACACACAAGCTGAAACTGATTTTCTCCCTTCTGAACCTTGCCCCAAACAAAAGCAGAGTACTGTTGATTGTGAGGCTGCCTTTAGGCTCAGAGGACTGTGTCTCGCACATTCTCTCCCAGACCAAGAGTGCAGGATATGCAGAGGCATGCACCACACTAAGCCCTGACACACAGGTATGAAAAAGATTCCATTGGAAAACCACTGGAATACTGCACTGTTTCCCAGGATCTCCTAACTATTAGTAAACACTGTGTGTGTTGTGTGTGGCCATGTGCAAGCCTGTGTGGGTTGGTAAGGATATATAAATATATGTGTGTGTGTGTGTGTGTGTGTGTGTGTGAACAAGTGGGTGTGAGCCTGAGCACACATTTTAGGCAGACAGAGGAGTCATTGTGATATGGTTCTGTCCCTTAAGGCGCTGGAATCTGGCACATTGTCTTTGTCGGAAACTCAAACCATTTACAACTCTCGACTTGTTTTGATCCTTTCAGAAAATTCCATTTCCTGCGGTCGTTCGGGGAGTGACTGCAGAGAAGCCTCTGGAAGGAAAAGCCTCATTATGGTTTCAGTGTGAGCTGGAAGGCTTGACTTGAAGGTCAGTGCCAGCCTCACCGCTGCAGTTTCCCAATGTGAGAGTGAATCGCAGGATTAAAAAGTGATTCTTAGATAAGAAATTACCCCAGGGTTTGGTTGTTTGATACTAGGTGGGCAAACACGACCTGTTGACAGGCTTCACTTGTCAGCACAGGCTGTTTGAACATAGAGATGATTTGGTAATCAATCAGTGAAGGAATAAACGCTTGACCACCTGTTTTGGGTTTTCCTGATCCTTCCATGTGCGCTTCTTTTTCAATTGTTTCCTAGTTTATGGCTAGAGCATGCAAGGGCGAACCTGTTTTTAAGTAAATAATATAATATATAACAGTCAAGCAACACTAAGTTTAAGGTTATAAGGTCTGTGCAATACACACAGCGTGCGCTCCGATGCACTAACTTGCAAGTGTGTGCATTTTGACCAGCAATACAATGAGACCTGATTAGTTTACTGAAGACAAGTGACAGAGCGAAAGCCCCCGGGTCATCCTCCTGCCTGAACAGGAGCAGAAACACACCACCATCCAGCATGTTTGGGAGTCGGTGTGACATTGCATATTGAGAGACGGAGAAAAATTGCTTCCTTGTAGCTTTTGGAGCCATTTGAGGGGGAATACATTTTCATAATTTATGTGCTCGCATGCAGAGTTGAGGAGTTGGTCCTCAACAAAATACAAAATAACATTCAGTTTGGGATGTGTTTTCCAGTGTGCTCGTGCATCCACACACGTCCACGCGCCCCGTTTGTAGGTTTGTTTGTGTAAATGTGTGTTTTTATGCGTGATGTAATGTCTGAGGGAGCAACTGTACTTGCTGCCAAAGCGCCACTGCTCCAGAAATACAACCAGTATGATCTCAACTGATGCACACTTCACGGACAGTGTGAATCAAGGAACTGGAGCTGGGTAAAGAAAAAAAAAAAGGGGAGTGTGACAGAGGGAGGGATGAGAAGAGGAGCCTTAAGGTACGTTTTATGGCCAAAAGTATGTGGACAGATAATCCTAATAGACTTTTTTGAGATATTAGAAGTAGCACAACATCAATCACAGAGATAGAGCACGTTTTACAGCTGAATCGTTTGAAACTCTGGACATTAGAAATGCAGCATTTTCTGCAGCAAGGTCATGTTTACAAGAAATTCTCAGTACTGAGCTCCTGCACCATGTTAAGTGTGTTTTTGGGGCTTTTAAATAGGGCCCGGGATCTCCATGATCCCAAACAGAACATGAGGGTTAGGGTCCGCCTTTATCCACAATGGGCCTTGTGTTTTTCTTTCATATCCTCCCCTGTGGAGGTGTATAGAGAGGTATATCAGTGTATTACAGTAATACCCATGGTTTTTCAAGCGGGCTGCTCAACATTCACATATGGGTGTGGAGTTTGGGTGTCCCACGTGCTCTAATAAACACAGAAATATGTAAACCTATATGTACGCACACACAGACACAAATGGTGGGCGGTGAGTAGGGCCAATGAAAAGGGGGATTCTCCGAGCAGGCCGCCTGTCAGAGTTTGGGATGGATCGCCCGCTTTGTTTAGCTCAGACGTGGCTCTCCAGCTTATTTCTGTGCACCGTGTATGAATGGGTGTCGTGCATATGTGCCTGCATGTAGATGTGAATGCTGGGCTGCAGCAGAAAGAAATAGAGTGATACAAAAGAGAGAGAGAGGGAGAGAAAGAGAGAGGGAGGTTATTTGTGTGTGACAGAGGGTAGCCTGTATCTGTAGCGTGTGACACACAGTGCTCTCTCTGCAGTAGCCAGGCCACAGTTTTAGGGACTTGTGCCAAGGGACAGAATAGCCTGTCTGTTTCCTGCCTCTTACTGAACCCTGATTGACAGCAGGGCTTCTTTGTGTGTGCGAATGTGTGAGTATGTGTGACTTCTCTGTCTGTGTGTGTGTGTGTGTGTGTGTGTGTGTGTGTGTGTCAGACTGACACACCAGAAACACACCAACACATCACATGGAGGGGGATGTAAAGAAGTCCTGTCAAATTGTCACTTATTTAACAGTCTGTTGATCTGGTCCTATTGTTCATTTCACACACAGACACACACAAATCCACGCACACATATTCACGCACACTTTCGCAAACCAGTCACCCTCCATTTCAAATAAACAATTTCTCCGCATAACATACTGTGGTTTATTTATTCAGAGTCTTAAACTGCACACTGGAACACACACATATGTACGTGCACAAACGCACACCCTGGTCTCAGCTGTCATGTTTCAGGAGTGTCAGGTTATGAAGAGCAGGAGTAGCTGCCTCACCTCTGACCTCTCTCCGGTCCCTCGAGGTCATGAGGGACTGTAGCAGCACAACATGTGTATCTGAAATTTCAGCATTCAGACAGGAGGAAGGTAGAGATCAATGCAGGAAAGGTTAGAGTCCGTTGGTGGAGGTCAAAGCGTCTGCAGAGGAGATAAAGAACAGATAAAGATGAAAAGCAGATGTTTGCATACAGGAACAAAGTGCGGGGTGAAGGATGTGGCTGAAGAATAGCAGAAGATGGGTGTGATTGGAGTCTGTTTACCACATTATTTGAACTGAACCCCTGCACCCTTTTTTTTCTTAAAGAGAAGCTTAAACTATTTTGTTACTTCTGACTACAAGTACATAAAAATTGAAAATAGCCTATTATTAATGCACTCATAACTAGAAATTTGAAATTTGATATAAGGCACGGATTCGACACGTGCAATTTGGAAATTGCTACCGTGCACAAGGCTGCCTGAAATCATTGCACTGCATCAACATCTGTTACTAATTTAAGGAGGGGACATGTGCACTGACCATAACTTAAAAGAGAGAGGCAGTCAAGAACAAGGCTAGTGCCAGTGTTAGCATTTAAAGCTACATCAAAAGCGCACTGGTCCCAGCCAGCTCTCCATCAAAGGGGTAACTGTTTATTATATTCAGCATTTAATACTTTTATCTTGAAAAAAGAAAAAAAAGATTAATTCCTTATTGCAGCTGAACTGCACCAAATTGGTATTTGATTGCAGACTAATGTATGTAAACACATTTATCTGTGTCATATTGTGCAACTGTGCATATAGATCCGTATCTAATCAGCTAAGGGGGGTGATATCCACTACTACTAATAAGCCGTTGATCCCCCGGGTTCGGACAGAGGTTAGTTGGGTTAAATTGCAAAAAAAATGTCAAATTCAGGGATTAATGAGTAACATCAAGCATATTTTTGAACTCTATTGTCGTCTAGTAAACTTTAAAAAATGTACTACTGTCATGCCACAAGTGTTGCCTCGTAATATGCCGACATAGCGTTCATACTGCAGCCTACTAACTGATTATCCATGGTTTTCTGTGGGTGGCTGGAGGGGAGGAGTCCCAAACTGGACATAATCCTCCAGCCGGATGGTTTGATAATTGATGAGTGTGTTGGAAAACTCACCAGCACAGACACGCACATGCTCACGTGTCCTTGCAGCGAGCACAAAAGGAAGTATAGATAAATATTAGGATGATGCAAGACAGAAACTATCCAAGAATGATGCCAGTTTAAATGGCTTGTGAAACAGACTTGGTTAGAAACACAGGAGTATTGAGCTGCTAAGATGCTAAATTAAGATGAAATGAGTTAGGGCTTGTTTCGACCGACAGAATCACAAGAACTGGATAATCTTTTTTTTTTTTAAATCCATGGGCAATGGGACAGAAACGGTTGGGGAAATGAACCCGTGTGATGAAAAGTTATATCATTAGAGAATGTGTGTTTAGGCAACAACAAGACACACTGATTTGGTTTTGTTTTACAAGACAAGATGTGACAGACACGCACGACAGCGGTAAAGCCATACCATAACAGACTGTGAAGTGGGCACATGTCTGGTGGAGCTCTAGGTGTGGTTTATATGTTTTCATTAACTAGAAAAAGGCTTAAGCAGGGATGAGAGAAGAGAAAAGCGGCGGAGACGCGGACGATAAACAACAGAAATTGGACACATCATCGAGGGCAGCTGATTCCCCCAGCAGCCCCGCCTGCTCCCTGCAGTGAGCCCCCACACATTCGCCGAAGGACTGAACAGGAATCCCCCACAGCCTCACGACAGACTGACTGACTCTGCATGGTCTATATCACACACACGCAAATACACATACACACACACACACACTGATACACACACTGATACACACATGCATACATGCACACACGCAGGTTTACAGACAGTACAGAAATAGCCTCTGTCTGGGGTATTACCATACACACTATCTCATCCGCTTATATCACACTGCAACAGTATATGGCTTTACCACATGCAGCCACTTATAAAGAAAAAGGAGTACTTGTTGTTTCTGAGTGACTTTACGCTCTCATGTATTTACAGCAGTCTTTTCAACCTCCACCCAGTTTTTCTCTCATCTGCCGTCTTCTCTCGTTTTCTTTGTTTATCTTTTGCTCCCTCTTCCTCTGTTTTAATTTCTCTTTCACTCTGTCCCACACAGACAGACATTTACATTGAAGTCAGTACAGGAGTACACTCTATGTTTCCTGAAAACACTCTTCTGTCCTTCTTATTTTACCAGTTTCACACTCTCTCGGCCCTCCCACGTTTCACGTCGACACTGGGTGATGCACAGATGTCTGAGTTGACCTGAAAGTGCAGATGAGAGGAAAGGTCAGGAGTTCCTCAGCCTCTAGTTCCTGACATTGTATCACCTCCCACAGTATCGCCAAAGTGCTTTGGTTCCCCTCTGTGTTCAGTGAGGCGCCGAAGCAAACAAGGAGGGGCTTTCTTGCACCCTTTCCCCTCAGCATTTGCATGGCACTCACTATTAGGGTTTTCCCTCAAACACAGATACCACACGAAGTGACACTCAGAGGAAACGTAAGGTCTCTCAAGGCCAGAGATTGGAGAACTATGCCTCAACTGTCAAAAATGTTCATTTCCTAAGTGTCTTCACGGATGCTGATTGGGGGAGGAGGTGACATGGGAAAACACCTGCAGGAATTTTCTGTGTATATTTCCTGGTTTAGGATTCGGCACTTAAACAGAATGAAGATTATAAGAAGGTACCCAAGTTCCCTAATAATCCCCCTGATAAATCTTCACACAGCAGGTGGCCACGGCTGTGCTTCTCTGTGAGTGTGGCTGTTTTGTATCCATCATAATCTGTGAAATCCACCATGTTGCTCTCTCATTCAGTAAGTCCTGTAGAGATTCAAGTATAATCTTTAAAACCTTTCCCACTGTACCTAGATTTTGGCTTTAATCTACAGAAAGTCTGCAGAGCTTGCTGAACCAGAATATTGACTAAATCTAAATCTAATCTAAATATCACAAGGCAGTTTCGCTGTGCTAGGTACATCTTTGTAAGTCATTTCATGTCTCTGCAGCAAGCTGTGGTGTCCTCATTTGAGGATGATTCAGTGGTTTCGATCAGTACATGGTTACTCAAGCATTAGAGAGCAGTGTTTTCTTTGCAGCAGTGAAACTGCTGCATTCAGTAGATATTAAGTGGTGTCAACATAACACTTGGTGGTGGTAGCAGAGATATTCTGTACATGGAGAAACCTGTTAAACTCAAAGCAGTAGTTTAAAAAGCTACGAGAAGTTACAGGAGCTCTCTTCAAAGATCACAAGATCCACCTACAAGTACCTCTGAAGCACCTTAACTAATACAGAGTCGTCTGTTTAAAGATTGATGTGTAAGGAGGACAGTTTGCTGTTTTTCACTAGTACCAGACTGTTTCTCAGACTGAAGCTGTTGCTGGGCAACCTCTTTTCAACCTATGTTGGTGACTGGCACCTATGTATCAATATACTAGATATAAGAGTGGTATCAATCTTTTTGTCTAACACTCAGCAGGACAATGAATATGAGCAGGTCACAAAAATTGTTCCTTTGTCTGTTCAAGACCGCAGTAACAACTTTATTGACATGAGTCGTGATTCCCTGTGAATGCAAGCTCAGGCTCAGTTGAGCGCGAGGCTGCGGGCAGATTTGCTAAGTCATGATGGCTGCCCAGGACACATGATCCTCTCCACAGTCACAGCATGCACCCTGCTGGTTTCTGTATCAGGTCAAGCTCGCCACCATGAGTGTCGTCTATTTCCAGTTGGCCTGCCGTGAAAGCTAGTTATATACCCGAGCAATGCGATTAGGGCTGCCAGAGCAGAGGAAGAGGAGGATGAGGAAGATGAGTGTGGGGTTTCCTGGGAAGCTCCCAGTCAGACATCTGCTGCCATCACTCCATCACCCCCCACCCCCCCACTTTGCCATCACACTGTCTATCTGCAATTTGCCCTCTTTCTGACTCGATGTCTCAGAGATCGGTCTTTGTGGCGAGCAGCAGCGCTCCACTGAATAATTCAAAGAGCCAGCAGGGACAAACAGACAGTGGATTAAGTCCCTAAAGAGGACGAGGAGGAGGGAGAGGGATGTAGGCGGTGGGGATTTTTCCCCATTAGACACGAGGAGCTGTGGGGAAATTCATTGACAAGGCAGCAGGGCGGCCAGCAGCGTTAAATCAGCAGGTTGGAAGGAAGGGATACTGTCAGAAATGAAAACGACACAGGAGGTGAAGAGAAAGAGAGCGAGTGAGAGAGCAAGCAGCGCATCACGTGACCATCAGGAGATCCCTGAGCAGAGCTGATCACATGACTAACTGGAAATGCACCGTGCTGCCTGGGTGTGCTTTCCAGAAGTTACGCCTGCATGTGTGAAGCTGTGCCTCCTGCCCTTGTCCTTAATGCAGATTACGGTATATAGCAGCTGAGATGTGAAATGTGTGACATTAAATTTGATAGTTACAGTTTTATATACAGAATTAAAATAAAGAAGAAATGTGTCCTAATATTTAAAACATGCTCAGTCTACCATGACAGTGGAAACAAAAGGGCAAGGTGCCTTTCAGACGTCTGTCTGTGTTTAAGTGTTGGCAGCTGAATTGAAAAGCAGATATTGCTGTAACAAAGCTGTGTGTTTAAACACCAAAGTTGCAAGGGGTGTTGAGATAGTGTGACTGATCACAGTCTAAACCAGGGTAATTCTCTGCCTTCTGCTGCTGCCGCCGCTGCTGCTGCTGGACTTTTAGGCCAGCTGTCTCACTCCCACACAGTCACACACAAATGCACAATCTCACACACCAAAACATCCAGAACGTCACTTACAGTTCACTGTGATTGTGGTTCAGAAAGTCAGGGGGATTTGATCAGTTGTCTTTCTTGAAAAAAAAGAAATACAGTTTCTAACTTCTTATTGATTTAAAATCTTAATTAAATGAGTTTGGAGTTGGCGCGTCATGCTTTGCTTGACTGCAGTCTTAGTTCCTCTTGAATGGTAAATGATGGTCTGCAGGCCAAGGCCACTGTGGTCAGTGACTAACCATTCAGTGGCTATATGTGGGTGTGGGATCAAGAGGGTTCGATAAGTCGTATTTTGTAGTGTCGTAGTTTGTGGCCAAAGACTTTTTACTCTGACATTTTTAAGTGATGCTGTTCTATAATGTTCCATAATGAATGTGTGTGTGCGTATAACTATAACTAGAGTTTACAAGATTAATCTTTCATCTCAACTTAACGTCTACTTTCAGATTCCTGAGCTTTCACACTGTCATCCCTCACTCTTACTCATTTTATAATAACATAACCTAAATTTGGACACTGACCAGGTTTCAAAGGTCAGTGTCCAAAGTGTTCAAGGTCTCTAGAGTGTCCATTAAATCGGTGGTGGCGGACCACACCACAGTGAATAGCCTTTGCCATTATAAATAGCAAAAAAAAAAAATGCAGAATTTGAAAATCATAAGTTCAAAATGTCAAACAATTATGAATGACCTGACCTGTTCAAGAGTCTTTTTCAGATCTAACTTTCATGTCCAAAGCTAAAACATCAGAAGACTTGACATAATTGTCATAACAGTAATCTTTTCAGAGCCCTGATGTTATTCATCACAGTTCCCTTATCTTAGACCATACTAATATTACATATTATGTAGAATGGTGAGTAAGAGGGGCCTTCAAGGTTGCACAGACGTAAGGTTTACTCATGTTTCATGGGAAGTTTTGTGCTCTGCCCTGACTTTTCTTCGTAGCCTGTCGCCGCAGTTCACGCTAAGGCTGGTTGAGCGGCATTCAAAGCCCTGTGCATTCTGGGAGTGTGACAAAATAAACGCATTGCAACCATAACTGCACAGTTCGCTGATGGATTTTATGGCCCTTCTCAGAGCGCAGCGCCTTCAGGCTTTGTAGCGGAGGATGAAAAATGCACTCGGCATGAAAAGACGTTAAATACTTTCCATGCGCACGCGTTGGTTTGTGTTCCCTGGAGGACGTCCGCACGTTAGTTTATTCGTCCCCGGTGGGAATCTGGTGTTTGCTTTAGTTCCGGGTGGGTTGTGCTTTGGGTTTGTGGGTCGGTGTTTTCAGGCCAGTAGCTCCAAAAATGGGACCAAGGCAGGACTTCTGTGTTTTTAAAAGGAAGCCATGTAGCTGTTGTTACACTCATCTGAAAAATGTTTCTGTAAAAGAATCCGAATTATGAAAAAGTGCCCCTGGTTCTTGGTAAATGTAGGTGAAGATATCGTTTGAAGCATACTGAAACACACGTAACCAGTGTCAGTTTCAGGGCGCCAACTCCTGTTTCAGGGCATCAATAATAAAGAGTTACTCCACAGATTTAGCCCTCAGAGCAGCAATCTGCTGTAAACAAATGTGGGCCAGCATCACTGTGAAGAGCATCATGAAAAAACCCCCAGTAAGCTCTGCTGTGTGCACCGTCAATCAGACAGACATCTGGCGGCGATTCATTTTATTAAACTGCACTGTATTTTTGTTTTATACCTGCTTTCGCCTGTCTCCTTCTCCATCTTCCTTCATCTCAAACCCTCTTCCTTCCCCTCTAACATAATTGAAGTGAGCTTCTCCTCTCCTATGTAACCCAACGCCTGTCCCACGGCACTAAAGTGTCGTTTGGGCCGCAGCTTGAGTACTCGCTGTGCTCTGATGCTGCGCTCTAACTCTTACAGATCAGCAGAAACCCAGATTAGACAAATGAATAATTCAGCTTAATGCCTTAAATGCAGTTTGTGGTAAAAGACAGTTATAAATCCTATTAGTCTTCTGACCCTGTTCATTTCTGTGATGACCTGAGGATCCTGCTGTGACCAACATGATGGCAGGAAGCCGCTCAAAAGCATCCATTGCAAAGTGTGAAGCCGATTATTATTATTTCAGTTTGTCTCTTTGTCGCTGTTGAAGTTAATCCTCAGGGTGACGGCTCTTTATTATTCCCTCAAGGACAAGTGGAACAATGAGATTTATACATATTTATACATGTGTTTATAATGACGGAGGAACATGGTATTAAGTTTCTCTCTGATCCATTTATATAATTATAATGGATGTCGACATTTTAGAGCGAATGAGCTGAGGCTGGTGTTAGCTATCATCATCAATTATTGATCTTTAATAATTGATGCAGGTGATGTTTAGTGTGGCTGATCTTATGATAATGGGTTGATGCTGCCCAAGTGGATCAGCATGTTAAGGCGATAATGCTTTTCCTGAGTCCGTCTAAACTCTCTGCCCGTCTATCTGTCAGTCCACCCATGCTGCTGCCACTCCTGTGTCTGTTGGGGGGGGGGGAAGAGAGATTAACCTGATGATCTCATGCTGTCGGTGATGCAGTCTTACGGCAGGTGACTCATCAGGCGATGCCGTGGGCCTCTTACTGGAACAAAGACATGCTCAGATCATCTCCCCTGCAGCTTTCATCTCTAACTTACTGCCGCATCATCACCCTGTCCGCCCTCCATCTGCCTGCTCCTCATCTCGATCTCTCAGCTCTGTCCTGTCCTTTACTCTCGTCTCTTTTCAGCCCCCTTGTTGCAGCAAATGTTGTTTTTCCTGTCCAGCCACAGTATGATACCTCTCTTCATCTTCCTAACCAGAAATACTATATAGTAAATAGTACGTAACAGTACATAGTGGGTGTTTTGGCTGTTTCATTTTTAACCAGCAGGCAAGTGTTGCAGTCACACGCTTGCGGTCAGTATCAAATCAAATTGCACTGATCATGAAAAACAAATGAACCCATAAAAGGAATGGTTTGTTATTTTAGGAAACACAGCTGTTTGCTTTCTTACTGAGATTTAGATGAGAAGATTTACACCTTTCTCATGTCTTTACGGTAAATATGAAGCTAGCTCGTACCCAGTTAGCGTAACGTGTTAGTATATGCGATCTAGGTCTTGTTACCTTTGTACAAAGCTAAGCTAGCTGTTTCCCGCTGTTTCAAGTCTTTCTAAGCTAAGCTAATAGATTGCAGGCTCCAGCATATATATATATTTACTGCATAGACGTGACAGTGTTGTCAATCTTCTCATCTAAATATCAGGGGGGAAAAGGAGCAAGCATGCTTCTCAAACTGTTGAATTATTCCTTTAAAAGATAGTAAATTGATAAATTAACTAGCTCTGTCTCCTCTGGCTTCAGTTCATTTCTCCTTTCTTTGTCCTCTGCCTCTTTCCACGCAGCCTTTCTGTGTCACCCTGCATTTCAACTGCTCCTTGTGTTTTATGCCCTCCATCACACGGCAGTAAACACAAGAGTCACGGAGACCGCTGGTTTGTTTTTTTAATTAGGTAAATGTACTTGAGTCTGCTGGACCAGACAGAGAAATCACTCTCTGGACTCCAGCGCTGTCATAACGATTTCTTAAATTAATGAGTTCAACAAAATGTTATTAAAATCTTGCCGTGCAGAGGGCTATGCAGACTTTTACCCACTGCTGTTTTTGTTTTGGGCTAGGTTTGCTCCCGGGCTCTCACAAGGTGAACACTCCACAGTTTCCAAAGAGCAGAGTCGACAGATGCTCATGCCAAAAAGGGGAATTCACCCACGCAGCGGTCGACCTCAAACCTCAGCCTTACCTGGTCCTGACAGGCTGCAATCTGACTCTGCCACACCCACAGAAGGTGAGGCCAGGGTGTGTTCGTCGGGCGATGAAGTGGCACTGCCCATCTTTCCAGGGAGGATCCCTTCAGACACAAACAAACATGTGCTCAGACAGAGGGGTATTATCTGTTATTATTGGAGATAATTATGCAAGATAATTATATCTATTAGCTGTGTTGTGTCTTTTCAGCCACTCCAATGTCAATATTATTTCATTCTCAGTCCTGAGCGTGCTGGACCCCATGGGAAAATACTGGGCGGTTGGTCAAGAAGGGGCTTGATGGGACCCTGATTTAACTGAGGTGTGTTTTATATATCTTATTTATTTCTGTAACAATGTAATAATAAAAACAAAACAAAACATAGCAGTTTTTATGTGTTCAGGGATATTCTTGACTAAAATAGAAAAAAAAGCAGAATTTCAGTTAAGTATAAAAAAAAGTCACAGAGAAAACTAATTGGTTTCAGCAAACTGTCAAAACCAGTATACTGTAAGTAAAGACACCATATGCTTACATTATATGCCAGTCAATCGGCTTTAACCCACTGTAGCATGAGAGAAATCACATCTGTGTTTTTGCTTATTACCAAAGACACACTATTACTCAACATTCCCTGTTTCCTTGTCGTACATGAACGTTTCTGACTTTTGAGGGACTGTTTCTCTCACAGAGGGCTTTTGTGTGCTGCAGGTGTTGAGGTATATGAGGCTGTGCTAAGGAGTGTTTTATTCCTATGGGCCCCCTGAGGCCCCGAGGCCTGGTCCAAGAGAAAGACCAGAAGCTGTTTCGACTTCCTCTACTGTTGTTTTGTATGGAACACAGCTTCAAACACTGTACGTCAGAGCGCACAACCGACCACAGCCACACACACACACACACACATAACGAATACATACTGCATGTTTCTCTGTCTTTTTATTACTGGACCACAAAATTAAAGCTTCTCTCTGGTGGACTTTCTAAAATAAAGACATGAATATGTATTGTTGTTGAGAAAGGAGAATGAATGAATGTTTGTCAGTGTTTTATACTGTGGAAATACAGTTCTGTATGATCGCTAAAGAAGTGTTTTGGTTTGAAAAAGTGGGACCACTTTTACTAATTAAAGCCAAGATATAAATATAAAAAAAACATAAAAATACAAGAACCGATGCCTAAGTAAATCTTCATAAGTATGTAGCAATAAAGAAGTATCATCAAAGTAAATTAAAAGTTTTCCAAATGAGAAATGAGTCTCTTATAATTATACTTTATGATTAAATTATGATATTTGAGCTGAATTTTAGTGCTAAACTGAACAAGGTTTTTTGCTGTTGCCACGTTTATTCAATACAAATGCCTCATATTTAATAAGATGATCATATGGCTTGCATTTAAAATTATAGTCTGCAAAGTAATAAGTAACTATAACTGTCAAATTAATGTAGTTAAGAGAACTGAATGTAGAGGGGTACGGTGTAAACTGGTGAAAAACATACTGTAATAACCCAGTAAAGTACAAATACCTCAAAAATGTACTCAAGTACAGTATTTAGGTAAAAAGTATTACCAAATTTTGTGTGCAACAGATTTATTCAAAAGCCTGGAATAAAACCACACCCATGCGTAAATATATTTCTTTAGGCTGATGCAGTTATTAAGTTTAAGGATTAAACGGGTAACTTAGGTATCTATATACGATACAGCAACCTCAGAACTATAATTAATGGAAGACAGAATCCCTGAAGAATAATTTGTGCTATTTATAATATAGCAAAAATTAGTCCCGCTTAGAGTGACGATATACAATACAGTGTGTAATATTAGACTTTCGCACCAAATGGAGTCAACAGGTAGAGCAGCAGAGCGCAGAGCTCCCAGAATGGATTGTGTTAGCGTCTCTAAAGCCCCCGGAGCCACAACACTGACCTTTCCTGTTATGGAAATGTACTGCTGGCTGTTCTAGGCCCACAGCCACATGCTGCTTGTTTGAATGGCCACGCAGGCCCCCTTCTGCTGCCTGCCTCTTTCCTGAAGACTGCTTTTACTGTTTGTGCGCTGCTATGCGAACGCACATGTGTGGAGCATTGTTTAATAGAATGGGCACAACTTGTTCCCCGTTTTTATGTTATTCCCTGTCTTTATTTTGGCGGCCTTTGAGTCTACTGTGTGGTAGGATTGTCCGCAAATTTACTCTGAACTCCTCATAATACCCGATAAATAATGGCTGCTTCTATCTTTGTGAGTGTTGGATGTAAACCAGTTCTTTTATGACTCCAAACCCCAGAAAACATGAGGGCGTACAGAGTCCACTTGTCGTCCTGCAAGTCACTTTCATGCTGCTGGCCGTCACTGCGCCTCCCTCTCTCCTGTCCGTCACTGTGATCGGGGGCTAAACTGGGGCAAATGAAGTGACATGTTTTGCTTTGCAATGTAAACATAGCTGTGTTAATACTCGCATGTGGAGTTGTGTGTGAGTGTCGGAGGAACAGGGGCCCGTGTAGCGCGCTGGGTCAGCGGCGATGCGGCTCCTTGCTCTGTCCGCCATCATCTAGACTTTCCATGTGTGATGTGATTAGAAAGCAATTTGCTCCTTGACAATCCGACCCAAGAAAAACACCTGCTTTATTAAAACAAAACAAATTACCCCATTTAGCCCCAAAGACACAGAACTGAACAGTTTGGCGGCCTGAATACATCACATGGATGGATTATTATAAACAAATAAAGGTTTTAGTAAATAATCGAACATGATCCTTATCGTGACGTATGGTGGCGCTCCATCAAAATCTCCACTATTTTAGTCTGACCCACAATCTGGATTGAAACGCTTAACATAACAAAGCTGAACATGGGTTTGGATTATCGGAATATTGTAATTGCGCAGCAAGTAATCCACTTTGGATATACTTTGTGCGTTTCAGAGCTCAGTGCTGTACTGTGTGGCCCCAGTTTTTCTTTTTGGAACTTTGAAGGCTTCGATTGATGTCAAATTGTGTAGCACAGGACTTGAGTGTCCCAGGATTTTGTTCTGAGTTTCTCCAAAGCCTTTGCTTTTGTAGAAATAAGCCCTCTGGATAGTATAATATTGTGGCTGGAGGCCTATGTTTCACATCGTTTAGAAATGAAACAGATTGCGCTCAAAGGAATTACACTGCGCTGGGTTACATAAAAAACAAGCTACCTTGTAAAATAAATATTCCTGGATTGATGTGGCTGAAGTGTCAGCGAAATTGGAAGATCTGCAGCAGTTTTTCCAACACGTTCTGTATAAATGGGAGATTTTAAAGACAACAATTTTGGCTAGAGAGTTTTGGCCACAAGAAAGCCCCCGAAGCAGAGTGGGGGGGTGGGATTATACAGTGTGACGTAAACAAACATCAGTCCCTCAGCGCTGGTAAAAATAGATTTAACAAACATCTTGCCAACAGGAATTTGCATTAAATTTGACTTGAAATATCTGCTGTAATAAATGCCATGCAGCTTAGCTCTGCTTAGGCTTGTGACGTGTCCCATTGTGAGGGCGTTTGTTCCCCCCTGCAAGCCCTCAGGGAACGGTAATCGCCTTGCCAGAGTTTGTGGGACGTTAGCGTAGCCTAGAGTGCCGTAGCATTAGAGTAGTCGGCTGTAAGCCTGGATTGTTTTTGATTTGTCAGAGAAACTAAGCTCTGCTTGATAATCACTAAGCTGCTGGGATGCCCTTTCAGTTTTGGCATTTTGTAAAGTTTTGGATGTTGCTGATGTACAATGAGGCCTTTTCATGCAATTGTTTCGCCCGTAAATCTCAGCTGAATGTGTGCTCTGCTCAGAAATCTGTCTGCTACTCCCCTCGTGGGCTTTTACAGAAATCTGTGTTAGAATCGGTCATTTTTGGGGGGATTGCATGACTGTGGTCCTCTGTAGAAACTAAAGCACCAGCACCGTTATCGCTCCTCTCCATGCTGTTTCTCTCAGACAGGGTTACCCCCTTCTGTCTATCTTTATCTTCTCATAAAGACGGTAAGTCCTGTAAAGGAACAACAATGCCTTCAGCTCTGTTTACAATATTCTCCTGGTCCTCAGAGTTTGAGATTAACTGTTTTTTCACTTCAACATGCAAATCAGAGACACGCTTCTCTGTTGCGTATGCTTCACTGGACATCTGCTTTCTGTATGGACCCTCTCACCGTAAAAAGTTTCTGCTTCACTCACTCTCTCTCTCTCTTCCTGAAAGCTGCAGTTTCTTTATTCGGCCTTAGACACCCCCTCTGCCCCAGTGAGTCTCCGTCTGAATGTAGGTGATGCAATGAGACAGCTTTGTCCCAACACTATCGCACTTTCATATGAGTAATTTTCATCATTCTCTCATCATGTTGTTTTTTTTTGTTTAGCAGGACAGGAATCGAAACTGTCGCCATATCTGTATTTGGTCATGTGTCTTATGCAGATGCACATTGCAGCACTGTTTACCTCCTTTTTAATCATGATTTGTGTTTGTTGTTACAGATTGTCTGCAGACTACTGTCTTGGCAAGACAAGCAAATTCCTCCTTTTTAATTTTGTACACTGGCATCTTCGTTATGACAGTACAAGCCTAATGCTGACAAGAGAAGAGAAAACTGTCTATGAGAAAACCGATTCACAGCAACAATCTGTGTGTGATTTGTAAACTTCAAATTTCCTCCTCCATCTTTAGCATGTTAGCCTGCCGTTAGCACTTTCACAACAAGTCTCTCCCTTACCTCTGTAAGGGTGTAATTAAACACTGTAGTGCTGAGCATGCTAACACATTCACAATGACAATGTTAATATGCTAAAGTTTACCGTCTAAGTTTAGCATGTTAGCATGTTAGCATGCTAAAATGTAGATAATCTTGCTAAATCTGTCCATTAGTGTCAGGCCTTCATCAGACCATACGTGTGTGTGTGTGTGTGTGTGTGTGTGTATACATATGATACAGCTCTGACGAAGGCCTAATAAGTTGGCTGCTTCCCTCCTCTCTCACTAATGGCCCTTTGTGCTCTATCATCATTACCTGCAGTCAAATGTTTCAATTGATTAATCTAGATTTTTAATAATTGAGTATACGAGTTGTTTTATTTGGTTTGTTGGTTTGAAGACTCAGTTGTTTGGTCAGGGTTGTTGGCAGAGGATCAGCTGCTCTATTAGGGAGAGTGGAAGTACATTTGCATCATTTAGTCCCCTTAGCAATTATGTGCTGGCCGTTGTTAGGCTGAGGGGAGATACGGTAAAACTGTTCTGTAATAAATGACATTTGGTTTTTAGTTTATTGTAACAGAAAAATACAATAACTGTCCGGTGTTTTGTGCCAAATATCTGCGTAGCTCACCGCCATTCTTACCTGGGCAGTCAGTCATTAGAGAATTTGAGATTCATCATCTGGGCACCGTGGACTTTGCCACAAAATTTCACGGTGATCCATCAGGTAGTTGTCGAGCAGCTGACCAGCAAACGCAAGAGCATGGCTGAACGGCTCCTAAGGTCAGCACTGTGTCTGTAAAAGCAAGATAAACTTCTGTCTCCCAGCTTTTAAATTACAGACTGGACCAAATATAGCACACATCTGCTGCCAACGGTCACATCGTAACGTCTGTTAAGAATATCAGCAGTATATATCAGTGTTTGACACAATTTGTTTGAGTTGAATTTAGCAGCAGCTCGGGATTATTTGAAAAACGAGCCGTGGCGTTCGGTGCAGACGAACTGGCCAAGTGAACCTTTCTATTCAAGGGTTCCAAGCAGATGATAGTCGAAACCACTCCATCTCCAGCTCTGTTTTCCAGCATTTATTTGCTCCACTGTGACAACTCCAGGCCAACGGTAGGCAGGGATTTGTCTTTTCGAAGAGTTGGCCTACTTACGCCAAGAACACAAAAGTCTAAGTCTGTGCTTTCAGCGCTTCTCTGTGCGTTTCTCGCCATCAGAGGCAGACAGACAAGATTCCAGCACTGGTGCCAGCCCCAATAATGTGTGTGTGTGTGTGTGTGTGTGTTTGTGTGTGTGTGTGTGTGTGTATGTGTGTGTTTATGCACGTGCACGTGTTTGAGTGAGTGACTGTGTCAGCATGTGTGCATTTTTGGACAAGACACTGAAGGTGTGAGTGAGTTTGGAGGAGCAGAGCAGTTGGGTGAAAAGAGAGATGAAGCAGATGCCATTTCTCAGTCGGGGCAAAGTTAAGTCTGAGCTTTGCCAAGAGGCAGCAGCCGTTGGCATTGGACTAACAAGTGAGTGTGGGTGTGTGTGTGCGCGCAGTGTAAATGTAATTGCGAATGGTGTGTGTGTGTGTGTTGGGGGGGGGGTCTCAGTATTGCATTAGCTGTGCCCTTATAAAGAGGGGAGCAGGATATACTGTTCTCATACTGAAATGCCATATTAAACAAACACCAAGCAGTGGGTGGTGAGACAGTGTGTGTGTGTGTGTGTGTGTGTGTGTGTGTGTGTGTGTGTGTGTTAGTACGTGCAGAGGGAGATGGTGTCTTTCTCTGTGTGAGGCCTTTATGGGCTTTAGGAGCTGGAACACCACAGTCCTCTTGATGTAAAAATAGACTGTATATACTTACACACTCTATACGCTCGGTGCAGACAGTCGAGAGGCTGAAGCCCAATTAGCTTCTGTGTGCACGGAGTTGGACAATCCGTCATCATCTAGCGTGGAAGAGTAGGAACAGCTGACGAAGAATCATAAAAGCGTCAGTATAATTTTAACCAAAACTTTTGCAGCATTGTATATTTGAGGTTATGACCCTTAAGATTAAGCAGCCTCTTGGTCGGAATTACAGCAGAGTAGCTGTAACTGTTGCGTCTGTTTACAGAGCAACCGACAAAACAAACTCATATTGGTTTAATACTGAATTTGGTTAATTATTGGTCTTTTCCATCATTCGGTGATCAATCACAATCTGACTTCATCCTACACACGTGGCACGCAGTTTTCCACGCAACAGCAGGACGATGAAAGCTTGTTTGCAGTATTTAAAACTGATCCGCTGTCAACAAAAGAACTGTATGACCAATAATTTGTGATGCAGCCCGGCGTGGATGGTCACCTGATATGACACCTGATAAGCTCACCCATCATGCCTTGATTTGCATTGGTAATAAAATAATAATACAGCTCCATTGGTAGTAAAAATGTTATCAATAATGTTGGATTAGTGTGTTGTTACCTGTGAATCCTGTGTGTGTGCAGGCAATCTAAATCCTATTATTATAACTTTTAAGTTTGCTCTGTTATTTTTATGATATTGGGTGCAGCAGTAGTGATATTTTTCACTTTTTTTCCCATTTTGATTATCGAAAAAGGTGGGTTTTTTGGATGACATAAACAGAAACTACTATAAACTCATTTATTGGTTCTAAAACACATCAGCGGCTTTACTTTTGCTTTCCTTTTATTTTTCTCATCACAGTGTTTGGCCAAGTCGCAAGAGGACCATGTTTATCATAAAATGTGCTATTCAATGTCCTTTTTCTTGCAGGAACAAACTTTAGATGTAACAAAAGCTCAATAGAAAGCGTGATGTACATCAGTTTCTTCAGCAGCTGAAGATCAAACTGACCTTTATGAGAGGAAAGCTAGTGTGCTGCTCCTTTTCCTCTTCCTCTCCTCATTCCCTTGTCTCGTCTCCTCTGTCTTAAGGTCACAGATCAGCATGTGTGTGGCTCACTCCATCAGCTCTAAGCAGCTGGCACAGGTTGACTCGAGTGGTATGGTCTGCTCACACCGCCACTAACACACTCGTGTAGCCGCACATAGAAACAAACATGCATGAGACACACACACGCTAAATGTTTGTTATGTCTGTCTGTGTGGTATTGTGAAAATCAGGCCCCATGCAGAGCGTCTCATACACTTCCACCGTGTGTGAACCTTGTAGCCGAGTGGTTCCCTGCTGCCTTTTGTAGATGAAGAACACACGGACAGTAAATTATTGGGTGGGAAAACTTCTTAAAACAGGCAGGAGGTATACAATTGAAGATCAACGGGACAGCAATTACAAACTGTGTTAGCATCAGACTCTAATTTGTATTCCACAGCCAACTCTCACATCATGCATGTTTTCCTCCATTTGAACTTATCTGTTCTGTTGCATGACTACAGCATTGCTGACCACCTTCATAAGTACTGTTTTCATTAAAGACAGCAACCGCATAATCTCTATAAACAGATTTTGAATACAAATACGGAGTTTGTAGCAAGATTTTGATACTTGAACTGTTCTGGGTTCAGTTTGTAATCCCAGCAGTGTGAGCATTTGTGCAGGCTTTGGATACATGCAGGTGAAAAGTTCATGTGGAGTGAAGAAGAAGCAGGACGCCCTGGTTGAAGTGCAATATCAAAAGCCATCATCTAGCTTTAAAATGAAAACATGTACATTCATTTACAGATTTTGTGCGCAAGATTTAATATTAGCCTCTTGACTTTTTTCCCCCACTTTTCAGTAATAATCTGGTCGTAGATCAGGTCTCTCAACTTCAACTGGTTTCTTACATCGCAAGTAAACAATGACTAGCACACCAGACAGGCCTGGACGTCCGTTATCTGTTAAACGGATATTTACTTGACCGGAATCGAAAGATTGGGTATTATCCCAAGAGGCTAGATTGTCATCAGATAGAAAGCCAATGTTCCAAGATTGGTTAAAATAAATATTTGGAAAGTGGACTGGCTTGGCAGTGCCAAAACCTTAGTCTCACAGATCAGCTCTAGCTGGCCAGTAGAAAAGTACATGCGTCTGTTCTTTGATTACAATAGTGTACTTCTCACCTTAAAAAGTCCACTGCACCTTACACTACTTTAATGCTTTTGATTGTTCGGATTGGAGTCCAGAGTTGCATGTTTTTAATGGTGTTTTTAGATAAAGATGTTATGGTTTAAAGGAACAGTTTGACATTTTCAGATTTCAGAGAGTTTGATGAGAACATTGATACCGCCATCGTGTTTGTGCAGCAAATGTGAAGCTGCAGCAAGTTGACGGTTAGCTTAGCTTCTGGAACAACCACAGACGGGGGAAACAAATGCCCCAAACTCCACCTACCAGGACCTTTAAAGCACACCATTTAACATGTATTATCATTATTTGTTCATTTTGTACTATCGTGTACTCATCCATATACAGTGACTTCCTCAAGTCTGCTCTGTTTGCTGAGCAACTCCATGGTGGCAATAAGACCTTTATAAAACCACAAATTATTGTTTTTAATCTTTGTTATTTCACACAATTAATAAAACAAGACATATTAGGTTAATTAGTGAGCTTTAGAGGTTGTGGTAGGTGGATTTTGTTTTGTACAAACAGAGTCAGGCTGACTGTTTTTTAGTTGTCATGCTAACCTACGCTAATGCTGCCGACGCTACGCTGCTGATTCTAACTTCAGATTTATGACAGAGGATTGCAGTATCAGTGCTCTTGGCTAACCCTTGGCAAGAAAGCACATAAATGCCAAACTTCCTTCCTTTAGCATGCAGTTTAGTTTACACCAAACATGCGCATTCACACTTTTCCTTTGTTGGTACACGTTGTTGTCATCTCCCGTGAGCCACACTCTTTAGTGCACTCTGAGGCAAGTGAAGGCAAAGTCATGCTTGGAGGCAAATGAAAAAGAAGAAAATATCGCTCCTCCCGCTGCACAGTTTAGTCAGCCTGTTGCTTTTAATGAGGCTGTGGCCAAGCCTGTGTGAGTCAAGTGAGATAATAACTTTATTTGAGGCCTCAGTGTGTTCACTTTATTTCACTTTAGCTGTGATGTCTGGGTGAGCTTACAGTTGTTTTCTGTGTCTGGAACCATCTTCACTTTCTCACAATGCAAAAAGATTGTGTGTGTAGTGTTTGTGTGTGTGTGTGTGTGTGTGTGTGTGTGTGAGAGAGAGAGAGAGAGGGAGGCTGTGAGTGATTGGCTGGCTGGGTCTTAACGTTGTGGTGTGCATGCATCTGTGTGTTTGTGTGCGTAGGCCTCTTTGCAGATGTAGGGCTGGCCCTGTGCCAGCAGCAGGGATCTCTGGGAGCAGACCCAGGCATGATGTCATTACCAGCCAGACCAAGGAGCCGCAGTAATCTGTCACATTGTGTCTTCGAAAGAGAGAGCCGTGCACTCAGCGTGTGTGTTAACATTATTTTTGAATGGTTTATGCGTGTGTGTGTGTGGTATAGGACTTGGTTATTGTCAGTTGTCTGTGCCTGGTGTCTGTCAGTCACACTCCTCCTTCATACTCTTCTCCCTCCGGTCATCAAACGATGACCCTCAGAGGTCCTTCCTGCTTCCAGACTTTTAAGCGAGTGTTAATGTTTTACGTGTCTCTCTCTGTCATGGCAGTGAATTATGAGGCCGTCTTGCTGTTTTTCTATTTCAGGTTTATGACTTTAGAGGAGCAGGTAGACGTCTGACAGGGTGACATTTCTTGGTGGCCGCTTGAGTTTACAGCTGATGTGATTTGGATGTAGGAGGAGAGCCAGTGACAGTGCGACAGTCTAATCCAATTGGCAAAACTCGCCATGACGATTTTCCCTTTTCTCATTCATTTCAGACTGGCGTTTCTTTGAGATGTATGGGGCCTGTCTGTTGCTTTCCATGTTATATTTGTTTATGCTTGGCTAGAGAGGGGGGAGGTGAGTGGGGGAGGCAGAAAGCAGAGAGAGGAATCATTGAAGTGCTAGCCAGTGTTTATGTTTGTGTCTGGGTTTCCATCTCTCTCTTTTCCCCTAATACCCACAACAGCAAGCAGCTCACTCTCACTCTCTCTCTCTGTCTCTCTCTCTGTCTCTCTCTCCACCTGTCTTACCCCTCCAACACTTAAGTACAATTCAAGTCAGCCCTAACCGGACCGGTATTCCCACCACTTTCCCTCCACCCGACTGTCTCTCTATACACCTGCCAAGCTTTACTTTCCCGCCTGTGTTTGTGCTCCAGTCTGGCTCTTGGCGTGGTCCGTCTGGGCGCTGAGGAGAAGGAAAACCCGTCAGGTGGAGCGCAGCTGGGAGGAGCTCTGGTGGTGGGAAGAAAGAGCGCCTGTGGTACGGCACGGGCTTCTGGATTTTCCATCGCAGCGCTGAAACCCAGACGTCTGAGCAAGCTTTATCAGGAAGGAGTTTGCTCCAAATGGATGTGCTGTGCCACGACATGCAGAATACGAACAGGAGCAGGTTGTCCCCTCTGAAGTTTGAACAGCCTGACTGACTCACTCACGCTCGCTGTCTTCTTTCCTTTTCACTCTGTCTTTCTGTGCATGTGTGATCATGTGTTTGTGACTAAATTGAATCTGCACTCCAGGTTTCACATGTCAGCAGCGAGCTCTGTTTTCAGAGGGTACGTTTCAGATAACGACCCCGTCTGCGTCTCTCTCTACCCAAACACATTAGCACTTGCACCGCTGCTCCAATGCGCCCTCTCACCTTGGAATATGAGGTTCACCCCACGTTGCCTTTAAGTCATTTTACCTCATTTCAGAGGTTCAGAAGTCCCCCCAGGCCATAACACTGAGACATTCGACACCAGTAACCTGCCTGTCACCACTCACACTGGCAGACATGCAAAACCCCCACCATCCAGCTCAGGAGGAACAAACAAAGCACAATAGCATGTAAGAAATCAAAATGTAAATTTAAATATATCGTATGACTCCATGTATTTGTTTAGCAATAACGATTTGTGAGGTTTTCTAATTCGCTACATCCGTTTTAAGCTTTTTCCGGATGTACGCGTTTTCACTCTGAGTTACCACAAACAAGCAACCTGTGTCATTTCCAAATCTGCAGCAGCAAATGTCGTAAATTGGTGCCCACACATTTCATTGAGGGACGAGCAAAGGTTTTCCCAGAAGACAGCAAACAAACTGTCAAGATAGCTGGTCACTCACCTCAAGGGCCAACAAGCTCATTAATTCAGTTGAGTTTTACTGGAAGTTAATGGGGAACATTTGTATTTTCAGTATGACTCTTCATAGTGAAACTGCCAAGCCCACTTTGAGTGGTTTTGTTTATATAGTTTGTTTTTAAATCTTCTTCAATGTGACATTGATTGTCAAGAAATATGCTGAGGTGAAGTGATTTAAGTGACTGTATTAAAGGGTGTCAGGACTCATGGTTACTGGTTCACCTGCAATTACAGGAATTAAGAACAACTCTTCAAAAACTCCACTAACTGTCTGAATCTTTCTCACTGGATTTTTTGCTGTAGTCTACCACTGAAAAATTGTAAACGTGGAGAAAAGTTTGACCTTTAGATTTGCACTTTCTGTCCACCTCTGCACCACCTGCAGAGCCCTGAATCTCTGCTCTGCTGAACGCTCACCTTGTGCACTCATCTATATCCACAGTAACTCACCACACCTCTTCGGATCAGACAAGAGGGATTCCCAGCTTGTTCACAGTAAGTTTGCCCCCCTTTTGCATTGCTGTCACCTCCCACCTCCTCTGTGGTTTTCTCATTCCTACGCTGTGGTGAGCCTGTCATTGCTCATGAGTCAGCTACGCGTTATTGTAGATACGCTGTGGTTAGTTGATCTTTACGGTCTCCCTGATGATAATCCATGAGAAGGAGACCCCCATGGTGCCTCACTCACCACACGAGGACCTACTGATAAATGCGAAGTCTGTGCAGTCTCCCATTTATGCAAAAATGAAATTTAGTGAAATGAGAGCTTAGTCATTTTCCAAAAAGTGTTAAACTGTAATAATTTCACTTGCACTATCATGGCCATTAGATCATCACTATGCAAACTGATGATTCATCATTTCTATGACTGTTTGTATACCAAGAAGTTGTAGGTTCATTGTACCCACCCAAGTAATTGTTGATATCTGGGTATAAGCTCTATGTCTTTATGTGGCACAAATATAAGAAGTTATACAGGTTGCAAAAATATAACTAGGTTAAAGTTGAACCTGCAAGTTGCTTTGTAAACGTTACAAGTTATCATTTTAGCACCTGTGTGACTTTCTCCTCCATATGAGTTTGTTTGTCAAACTTGGATGTGTATGGCCATAGTGGCAGATCTGGCTGCACTTAGGCACTGCTGTGCTTTGACCTAAACGCTAACATCAGCATGCATACGTGCTAAGAATGACAATGCAAACATGATGATGTTAAGCAGCTATCATCTTTACCCCCTTCCCCATCTTAGCTTAGCATGCTAGCATGCAAACTAGGAACTAAATACAAACCACAGCTGAAACTAGATTTGAGGTATAGTCATAAAATAAAGGGGTTGACACATTTAAGATTTGACCTCATGGTGGCGCAGTATTGAAAGTAGGATCTCTGACGTTGCTACGGTTCATTCTGAGAGAAACACAAATGTCTGCACAAGTTACACAGAAATTAGGGTCAAAATCTGATCATGTGACAACTTGTGTTTGTTGTCCTGCCTCTAGAAATGTATATCTGTTTCAAAAGATCTGTAATTCAATGTAAATACTCTCTCTTTTGCATCAGATCAAAACATTGGGTCGAGGCCTAATTTTACTTTACGGTTACTGACAGTTCAGCAAGGTTCATCAAAACTCGTCACGCAGATTTTATTTGAATGTCTGAAATGTGTTAGCTGTGTGGGAGAGGGGATCCCATTGTTGAGACATAACCCAGCAGAGCGTCACAGTTGCACAGCAGAGCGTTCACATGGACCCCACGCAGTGTGTGGGGGCGGCCTGTTGCTCATCACCTTCTCAGCTGTAGGGGGGATCTGAAACTGCAGGGGGGAAAAGGAATGCCCTTATTTCAAAGGGTGCGTGTAAGCGAGCAACGACAGTTGACGGCAGAGTTGAGGTTGCAGGTATGTGAAACAAGGCGCTTGGTGGCCTTCATCACACCCACATTGTCACCTTTAGGCATTAACTTCATCTCACACTTTTGTACTCATTTACACAAACATCAGTACATGTATGCAGGTTTGTTTAAACTTGCTATAAATCGTTAATATTGAATATATCGCTGTCTTGCATGATATGAAGTGCAAAGTCCCCCGTTGTTCCCACAGAGTGTGAGCACAGATATTTCCCTTAGCTGTTTACACACCAAGGTCTGCTTGTGTGATAGCATTTTGGCTAGAAACTTTGTGTGTCTGTCTGGCTGTTGTGTTTATATGAATGCAGAGTCATTTGACACAGGATTAAATGCTGTTTGTACGTATTCATTTTGACAACAAAAGACAGATGTTAGCGGTTGCGCGTGAGGTTTTTGTGCAGGTAAAAATGGCTCTAGTCCCATTTGCTGCCTCACACACACTCTTTTCTAGCATCGCTTACAATCGGATGCTTTTTAGAGATGCTATTTATTCATCAGACATGACCTTTAAAGTGATAGACACCACTGATCATGCAAAGTGATGCTAAAAAGAGTTTAAACAAGCAGCTTTCCTCCTTTTCTGTTGTGTATCATGTGTAATGAGTAGAGCCTCACCAGCTTTCCACCTGCAAACAAAGCCAGCTGTGCCAAACCAGATGCACTGTTGAACCCAATTCTCTTGGCAAGATACTCCAGTTAATTAAAACACAAAGGGTAATTTCACTCCTATGTGAGGAGATAACCTTACTGGAAGTCACAGCTCCCTGATGAATGACCACGAATTCAGTCTGACATCCAGGCTAGCACAATAGGATACGGTACCACTTTGCGAGGTGGTGGCATGGCGTTGTACTTCAGCATAGCGAAGGATATGGAGTCTTAACATGAAGCTGTGAGGGTGCTGTTGTTCTCAGCAAGCGGGTGTCCTGGTTGATAATTAGGTCAGCACAGCCCTCCTGGGAGGAGAGGGCAGAGGGGACACTGTAGAAACCCCACAGCCCCATCACAGCCAGATGAAAAGAAAACACTCCCTGTACAGGTTCCACATGTCAGGGCGAAGGGTGAAAATGTGTTTTAGATTTTCCTCCTTCCCTCTCCTCACTGGTGCCGTTTGATTCGGAGCTGGAAGGGAGTAACCTCCTAGGAGCTCGTATAACACCTCTCTGTCCCGCCGTTCAGCTTTGTTTCTACGTGAGAGTATGTGTGCGTAGTGTGATGTGGTCCAGCATATCTGTTTCTTCCTTCCTTTGGGTTTTAGCTAATCCACGGCTATAGGCTTCCTTCCCAGAACAGCGAGACCTTTCTAAAGAAAACAGGACAGAGCAGCACCTTGGAAATCCCTCCACCTCTCTCATTAAAGATGAGGATGAAGACGAAGTTGATTTTTCCTGATTCAATTTAAGCCTGTGAAACCAGAGCTCAGCAACGCCGCTCTGAGAGCAGGTTGAAAGAGAGACAGTTGGAGGGAGAGGGGGGGACACTCAAATGAGCAAAGGTGAATCTGTTATATCACTTTTCTTCAGGTCTGACTGCAGGATGCATGGTGGCTGAGCATTTTTGTACATATTGGCAGACAGACAGAGATCCTTCTGTTTAAAGCCCTGCATTTATTTAAAGTGAAACTGAAATAAATGGTTGCTGTCCGTTGTGTCCTCTGTGTTTAGGAATGGTTGTAATTACCAAGGAGGATGTTAATATTTGGTAATGACTGACATTATGTGTAGCGGTGATTTGATTGGTGCATTGTCTGTGTGTCTGGGCATTAAAAATAGTTTCACGGCCACACAGGGAGTTGACCAGCTTTGGGCTTTGACTCTCTGTGATTTGAGCAGTTATTCTGTGACACCGCACGTCTGTGTGGTCATTTGATTCGTGAAGTAATGTACAGAGCGCTGATGGTTACAGGGCCGTTCGTTGCTGTGAGTTTTAGATGTCTGGTCATCACAACTAAATCCATGAAAGATAGTTTACACAAGCTCGCCACCCTCCTTTAAATCAAGTCTCTGTGCTCAACTGGGATACGGAAAAACTCCCCAGAAAACCTTTTAACAGAGGAAAAAAGTCGACGAAACCTCAAGAAAAGCAACGAAGACTTACCCTTGCTCCATGACGGACAGGCAGACAACAGAAGCCGCATGTACAGAATAGACCAAGGTTGTAAAATTACAGTACGGACAAAATTATAGATGGATTGTAAACAAATATGATAAATATGGATCTGGGAAGACGTCAAACAGCTTCCAGGTGTTGCCAAGCAGACATGAGCCGCTCGGTCTCCTCTCCACCGTGAAGACCTGGAAAGAAGAGGTGAAATTCAAGCACAGTATTCACACATGTAGAAGAACGGAAACACACAAGGGATGAAAAGACAAGGATGACATGGGGAAAAGGGAGAGATCATGGGGCCATTACAATGCTGACATACATAAAGTATTTAAGTCTCAAGAAAAATGGGGGAAAAAAGCAAAATAGCTGCAGTACCATCACAGTTTGTGATGTTAAATTGGGCAAAATTCAAAATTAAGTGCGACATTAAATTGTCAAAATGGAAACGTAATGAGATTTACTTGCACTCAGAGAGAGACGGACACTGTGTGAACATGTGTGATTGCATCCTGCACGTGCAATGCGTCCACCCGTGCGCATGTGCAAACATGTGCATGCGGTTGTGTACAACATAATGACCCACCAGCAGAGCTGCACGTCAGGCAAATGACAGACCTGCAGAGATAAAGACTGCTCTTATGCTCTTGTAATTCAAACAGTAATCTGCTGTGGACTCGCTGATCCTGCCAAGCTGGGCATCTTCTCTGTAATCACACTCCTCACGTTTGGACTGAAGACAAGAGCAACAGTTCCTGTCTTTAACCAGACCTTTTATGTCATCATTAATAATACATTAAACCCCTTATAACAGGGATTCTGAGTCTTTGAATTGGTGACAAATATGAATTAAATGTGTAAATCTATCACTTGTCCAGTCACCCAGTTTAAACATCTTGCTTTTATGTGCAGTCAATTAAGCCCAAACCGGCGTGGGCCTTGAAACCAACAGATTCATCTCTACATGTACAGAGTGTGTAAGGCTTTAACGTCTTCCCCTGACACATGAGTGTGAGTGTCAGCTCTGTGGACAGCGGTGTATTTGTCTCTGTCAGCAGCCCTTCAGCGCCAGCGAGGATCAAAAAGCCGTGGAATAACAATCCAGGAAACCAAACATGCTCAAACTGACCAAAGTCTACAGTTTCAGCTGGCAGAGGAAGTGAATGAAAAAAGTTTGTTTTAGTGAGATATTTTTGTCCCGCACTGGAAGGAGGCAGAGTTTTTAAAAAGGGAGAAACCGAATCATGGGAGAATTCTGTAGAAGAAGACAAAAAGACAATTTCTCCTGGAAATATTAGTAATTTTCTGCACCTGGTGCTCTGGTGAAGTTTCAGTGAACCAGTAAGTCAGCATCAGCTTACTGGAAGAGTGTGTAGGTCTAATTGCTTCACACACCAAAACCAGCGCGTACCCACCCGTTTAAATTATTCAGCGCGTGAGCTGCAGCATAAATAAGTAAAGTCAGCACAAATGAATTGAATGTAAAACTACAACTGTACGTTAAACCGTGCTCACATTTACTGTTACATCACCACCAGTCGGCGTGGGCGTAAACGTGTCCGTGTACATACACTGAGGAAATGGCTGACAGTAGTTCCCCCTTCACTTGGGTATTCAAAGTAGACTGAGAGTGTGTTTTCACAACTCAAAGCTGAGACGTTTCTCTCTCATCTCAAACAACCAGCTGTGTTTTTGTTGTCTTTCCCTCATTTTCTGTCTTTCTTTTCATTTCAGAATAGGTGCTGACGGGGTCTTTCAAACACAGCAGAAACTTCTCTTTCTTCAGACTCTGTGACTATTGTTCGCTGTGAGTCGAACTGTCAAAGCCTTTATGCGCAGACAATGCATGCGTGGACCATGTTCAAGACCTTACACACTGTAAAGAGCCTCGCCACACTCCATTCTTTGCTCCAGTTTGGATCGTGCGTGTCTACATCATGTAAAATAAACAATGTCGTGTGACTAATTGAGCAAAATGTATTGTGCAGATCCCTGGATCAAAACTGTCAGCGTGCACATATCCGCTTGACAACTCACCGCCCGCGCTGTAAATCCCCCATGGCCATAACTCCAGACCTCCCCATATTCTCCCTATGGGCTCTCTGGGGAGTCACTTCAGGCAGCCTGGCTCCAGAGCTTGGAGCCAGGGGAGTCTCCATGGAGGGCATACCCAAACCGTGAGTCTCTCCTGGGGGCACAGGTACACTCATCGCCCTGGAATCACAGCGGAGGAGGAGGGTCACGTGTGGTCATAAACACAGTACGTGCACAGTTAATGAGTCACAGTAAATCCCTGATCTTGGCTGACATTCTGCGTTGTTTGGTGGAAACTTTGGCAGGAAAGTTATTGTGGAGAGTCAGTGGGAGGAAAAGGTCTCTCTCCTCACTTCTTGACTCACTCGTTATCTATGTGCACTCTCCCTGCCTCTAAAAAGTCCCTGCATTGATAAGCACCTTACCTGAACTCAACAGTTAGCGTTCTCACAATGTGATGTTCAGTGCAACAGTTTATAGACATTTCTCTTAAGTTACATCTTAAGTTACCTCAATTTAAAAAGATACTTTGCGGCTATTTTCAGCAATGCTATCATCATTTAGCGACATCAATCCATCAGTTTGACCTCCTGACTTTTCACCTAACACCACATTGGAATAAAACTGTCTTCGCGCTGCTAAAGATGGAAGTAGTTGATTTTCAGCTCCAGCTTCAGACCTGCTGTCTTCACCGTGCACTGTTGCACTTCAGTGAAGTCCAGGCACCGAAGTGATGTTGCTGCACCAGTCACCAGCTGGCTGAGGTCAGCTTTGGTATTCCTTGAAGGTACACAGATCCTGGGGCACGTCCTCTCAGGGAGACCCCAGCCTGTTGTGATTTTGTCATTAGTGCTGATTATCAAATGTTAGCATGCTAACACGCTGAACTAAGACAGTGTTTTTATTATCTACGCTTAACATTAACATTTTATTCAGAAAAGTTGCCTTTTCTAGTTTAAAAGGACAAATTTACAATGTTTTTAAAACTTTTCTGTCTCGATAATGTTTTAAATCTTAACCAGTTTGAATGGATTTCTGATTTTCTTTGTAAACTGTCAGAATTAAGGACCTTCCACTCAGAAATCTAGTCCACCTGAATGCACATCATGAATAACAGGCATATTCTCCATCTGCGAATGCTATGAATGTTAGCCGGACTTCACCGATGCCTCTCTGTTCGCTCTCCCCTGTAGGTTTCTGTTGTCTTCTCGCTGTCGCAGATTCATTTGTGAATTGCCCTGTTAGAGACCCACAGGCCACTTAGAGCCTGTTGCCCCCTGACCTCTGGGAGGGGTTAAGTATGGGAATGAGAGGGTCACAGAGAAGCTAAGGGTTAATTGTAGTCCCTCTTAGAAGTAATCGCCAACATCACCCACGCCTAGTAGCCCCCCCACCCTCTCACCACTGCCTCCTAGCACACACACACAGACATTTGACAGCTACAACATCAGTCCAGCTCTGCCTTCATATCCTGGCCTGCAGGCAAACAGTCCCCCTTTTTATGTGGACAGATAGATGGTCAGCTTGTTTCCTGCTGCATATTTAGCATACCAGAGAGCACCCGAAGGTCAGGCATTGCCCAAGCCCCTCCTTCTTCGTGAGACTTGATGGGGACTGTACCCCTGGGTCACCCAAACTCACAACCAGACCATAGTCTCAAACATTCAGAGATCCCGATGGGACTGAATACTGCAGGGACCCAGCGCTGTCGGCTAAACACACATGAATGTTGCCTGATATCTGCAGGAAGAGGAATGTTAATTAAAGAGGAATTTTGTTTCTTTTTTTTCATGCTTGGCTCATTTTTTTGAGCAGTCTGTCCTCGTTTTTGAGCTTTTCATTTGAAGGACAGTGTGGGACTGTGTGTGCATGCATGTGAGTGTGCGTTTGCTCATGTGTGGCAGAATGGATGCGATTAGAGGACTGGATTGAGCGCAGCAGGGTAAGAGGGCGAGATGGAGAGACAGAGGAAAGCCACGCTGGAATGGGAGGGTAATTGGCTGGGATGAAAAATGAGAGTCCTTGACCTTTTGTTACCTCCAGGGACGGCTGATAGCATGAGAGCCCATCCAATCGCCCCATCCCTGTGCCACTCCCTCACCCATAAAGATCTTTAACTACAGGGAGGGAGGACAAGAGGGATGAAGGTAAAGACAAGCGGTGGAGCTCAGAGGCAAGTCACTTGGTTGCACTTGGGCGTGGTGGTCTTTTATTGTGTGTGTGTGTGTGTGTGTGTGTGTCAGGGTCTCAGCTGTCTGAGCCTCCATTAGTCTCTAATAGGGCTGTCACTGCGTGCTTTTAACTCTGCTTGTTAGGATGGCAGACAACCAACAAACCCTCCGCCCCTCGCTTTCTGCGCACCCAGTCCCAATCCCACAGATGTCCCCATTAGCTTTGCTCCCCACCCACCCACTCATCCAGTTCTCCGCACTTCATGTGTCAAACACACACAAGCACGCTGGATGAGACGAGTCCTACCTCAAACGCGACACCTGCTTGGGAGGGAGACACTTTTGAATGCGCTGCTTTTCTTCGGAGCGGATCAACGACCTCATGCAGGCTCGGTAATCTAATGTGCAATACGGTTTTAGCGGGAATTCCCCAGCGTCCTCAGCGTGACCTGCGGTCTCCGTGTGCAGCGTGGTGACAGGTGTGTCCGTCAATTAAAGCTCAGAGCTAATGACAGGGCAGCAGACCTGAAGCCTGGCTGAAAAGAAAAGGGGCCCAAGGGATGAAGAACTGCCTGCACGAGTATACTTGTAGACTGAAATCCCCATTGTTGACAAATGACTAATACGTTGAAGAAAAGGGAGCCTTTGATGGTTTGTATCCATCTTAAATTCAATTATATGTTTCCAATTAAACTAAAACTAAACAAAGTTAAAATAAATGTATGGTTATTGTCACTGAATCGGCTGGTCATTCCTAACGTCTGACTAAGAGAGTGAAGCAGCAGAGGCTGCCAGAGGTGAATTAAATAAAGTGAACTAAATTCAAAAAATAGCTCAATACGGCCCCGGTAACCTCAACAAATGAAAGAAAAACCTGAACCTTTTCGGGAATGAAGTGGCCCCTCACTGCTGTCAGCTCTTCAACTTAGAGATAATGGCAACAAATTGATTTCATTTATTGACCAGCGCATGCAAACTACAATACTAATTGGTTCAGCAGATACTATGGACTAGTCAGGAGAAGGGACAAAGAGCTCAGACGCAGGGGAAGCGAATTAAAGACGAGAAAAGGCAGGAACGGGGTAGGATTGAACCCAGGAGAGCAGGCAGCTGTGAGGAGGTGCAGTTTGTCCTTGTTAAACTCGCAGCCATATGGCCGGCATCTGAGCTGGTTCTGGAGGTGATTTTTATAGCTGCTTTTATAGCTTGGCAAGCTCGACCTGCTCCAATGAGAGAGTGCCTCCTTACCTGCCAGTGCGCGGCCATTCAGCTGATGGAGGGGAATAAACATGAATAATGTCCTGAACTTTATTCTACATTTGAAATATTAAAAAGCGCCGAGATCCTAAGCCTTGAAAAGAGATTAGTTGGGATATACAGTTGGGGCTGCCCCGCCTGTCCTTCCCCTTTTGTCTTTTCTTTGCTGCGTTTCTTTGTCCTTCGCTCTATACATCATCCATCCCTCCAGGCCTGTTTGGACCATTAAGGGTTCATGGTGAAACGTGTCCGTTTGAAAGGAAAACAAATGCTGCTGATTTCAGTCAAGTCTTTTCTCCTCTTTGATGAACGAGACTGTTACAACAAAGCGTTTTGTTGGCAAAATGATTGAAATGCTTTCCCTTTGTCCTGTTATCCTTGTCCAATCCCAAGGTCACTGATTGGTGGATCTCAGTCCAGGTAAAGAACCAGAGCTGAGCACGGACCTGTAAGTTGTAAAAGAATAAGAAATATTTAATTTTAACAATGTTTTTATTTTAGGAACCTTTTTTTGGTCTTTAATTCACTGATTTAACTCAACACATGCATTAGAGATCATCTCACATGTTACTCAGCAGTCAGATCTGTTGTCATCTGTTGTCAGTGTGATAAGAAAACATTGTGATTCAAGCCAGTGAGTGTCATACATACACACAGTGGTCAAACAAGCCTGGAGACAATGGTTTCTGAGTCAGGAAAAAGCAATTTCACATGGTGTGCTCCAAAAACAGTAAAGAAAACAGTAAAAACATCTTTTGATCAGGAATGGACAAACCCTTATATGCTCATTCTTCCCACGAGTGGTTCAAAACCAACGTGTCTCTTATCCAAGAATGTGGTGATTATAAAAAGTGGCAATGTGAAGACTACTAGACAAAGCACAGAGCATCTACTGGACAAACATACCAACATGAATCTAAAATGTGGGCATAGAAATTAAAATATTTTATATGGCACTGAATCATAATGCAGCTGGACTACTTTGAATTTGAATCACACCCCCCTGCCAGTTTTGTCATAATTCAGCTGTGCATTAAAGAGCTGAATCACAAGTCAACAAACCACAGTTGAGTTAAATGTTTTGGTAAACAGTGTTTCTCCATCACTTGGCCATTATTATCAGTAATGCATTTTTAAGATAAGCACATTCTTGAATGTGCACACATGCCCACATTCACAGGAACAATATCAAGTACTCCGCTATGCACACTTTCCTTAAATAGTCGAAGCACCCGTGTCCCTTCTAAGTAAAACCGCACTATGGGAACCTGTCTTCATTCAGACTCACACACATACATTATATCTGCCACGCAGCTAATTTCTTTTCATCTTTTCCCACAAAGTTCATAAGGTTTTCGCTGCCGTTGCTGGTTTGAGTTGCCAAGCCTCTCCACCAAATTGCATTTCTCAGGCATTTCTCTCAGCGTCTGAACTGGAAATATGAAGGGGATCGGGTTTCCACTGAGGGGAGCTGGTGAGTGTCCGTGTGTGCGTATGTGGCTTCTTTGTGAGACTGTTTTGGAGAGCAGACAGATGCTCCGCACACATTTCAGCGAGGCATGGACTGGACAGGCTTTGCATGAGAGTGCAGGTTAATGCAAAAAAAAAAAAAAACAGCCAAAAAACTTGTGTCAAGTAACAATTACAATAAAAATGACAATAAAAGTGCAAAAAGAACTGAAAAATAAAAAATAAAGCAAATAAAGTGAATTTTTGCCACTGCCCTTGCAATTGTACAATACAGATGTTAGCTGTAAGCTAGCTAGAGACGCATTTAGCTGCTGACAGTGTGTGTGTGGGAGTGTTTGTGTCTGTGTGTTGAGCTCAGCTTGTGATCAAACTGAGAACTCACCAGATACTCTCTGTTATTTCTCTCCAGTCTCTCGCCTCTTTCCTCTCATCTCTGTTTGTTTACCAAGCAGATTTATAGAGCCCTGGGTTGAGTAGGATATTTTTTTGGTGTCGTTCAAAAATGTTCAACTCGTCTCAGTTTGTTTGCTCCTCTGTTTGTCTGTTTGCGTCTTTCCATTAAGCAAGTGTCCGCACGCCTTTTTTTTTTTTGCATGTTTTCAATTTGTGCGCAGACAACCAGAATTACAAAAAAAAGCCTAGTATATTGCAAAACTCACCTTACACTCGGCCGAAGTGGAAAAGCTGACGTAACAATAAGTGAAATGAAAACACAGTGTATAAACCATGATATATCACATCACCTGCCAATGAAGAGCAGCAGATACAATGAACCGTAATGCTGCGTATCCATTACGTGCTCTTTGTCCACCGTTAGAGGTTTATTATGTCATGCCTCTGCACCTTCTTCTTCTGCACAGCATGCAGTGCATACCCTAAAGTCCAGTTTTGCTTGCGGGTGATACCTTATGCAGAGAGAAGATGTGCCAGGATACTACGTCTAAAACAATGTCAGGTGACATAGCAGATGATGGGTGGACGTGTGTTACTATGTCAACAGATGTAATATATAACTAAACATACTTACCATACTCCAAACCACGAACCCAACCACCTTAGTTAAGTGTGACTGTTTCACGACGTTAATCATGTCTTTATCTTTGTTAAAATAACAATAAAGGTCACCTGACCCAGGATCTGTTTTCCACAGAACTTAATGGGAAGGATTGTACTTTTGTGTATGCACTACAACCTATTTGAACGTGTTAAGTTGTGGGTTTTGTGCTCAAATTCGGGAGACTGAGTTGGAACCTGACTGGAGGGTTTGTGACGCTAACTGTTTATGTTGGTGAGATCAGCTCGCAGCAGCAGAAACATAATTGATTCATATTGTCTTTTAAAGATTTTATAGAAATTCTGCTAAACTTTGAGCTGCACTTGGATGAACATTTGACTTTACGTGGCAATGACACTGAATCAAGTTTGAAGCTGCAACCACAGAAACTTCTTTCTAGTGCAGGAAAGACAAACAAACAGATAAAGATCTCTTCTCAAATCAAAATGATTGCCAAAGCAACAGTCAGCCATCGGCTGAACTGGGACGTGTTTGAGTGAAAAGTGAAACACACAGTGATGCACATGCACGCTGCGAAGGTGATTGAGGAAAGTGATCGTTTATCTCCGTGCCAGGTAACCACATCTGTGGGGCCTGTGTTCGTGTTTACATCATGATAATAGAGTCTCAACTCACCACACTGCTTCGCTCCAACTCTCTCTCTCTCTGTCTCTCTCTTTCATCATGACGTTGTGTTGTGGAGGACTCGTGGATCATGGCCAGCTCAAACAGTCCCCCCTCTCTTCCCACCCTCCCACTTGCTGTCACATCAAACCTGACCTTCAGAAACTGACTGCAGGCTCGCTTTAAGTGTGTGTTGTGGTTTTGGCAAATGGCAAAGAGTGGATATGTAGGAGGGAGATGGAGAAAGAAAGGCACGCATTCAGCTGAGAGAAAAGGTGGTTAAAAATACTTGATTCAACAGCATTCATGCAGATGTAAGCGGGCAGAGCAAAGCGCAACTGAGAGGAAGGAGAGGAGCAGAAAAGAAGGGTGGTACAAAGCTGAAATCTGAACTCCTGCCAAACTATTGTAAGAGTAGCTGCTCCGCCTGCAGCTGTCCTGGTAATCTTTCCCACCGCTCATTCCCCCTCCACATCTGTCCTCATTCCTCCCCTGATGCTGATCTGATCACCAAAACAAAGAAGCTTTCTTAGTCCTAAAAAACCTGGCCACACACTATCATGTGGGTATGCCCAAACACACTCCCGTATGATGGATAGATATGTCGTGAAATCTGAAAGTGTGCATTCCAAGGAAAGAGACAGGAGCGAGGAGCAAACGGCTCCAGGTTGATGCACGCAGGGTGAAATGGAGGAGAAAGGAGGGGACGTTAAATGGAAAATGGCCCTGTGCCAAGTGGCGAAGTGCCCTTTCAGCTGTCTGCTTGTTTTATACACACTCTTCCATCACAAACATGAGGACGAGCTTAACTGCGTGTGTGTGCATGTGTACCTGCAACGACTTGTTCCTTCGACCATAAAATGTAAAAGGCATTGTTTTGCAGAGGGAATGAAGCAGCTATTTTGCTCAGCAGACAGGACTGGGGACACTGAGACGTGTAATTTAGAGGGCTTACTTCCTGTGAGAGACTCATAAAGAGAAATGATAACACACTCGTGGAGATGTGCCTGTCACAAACTTCTCGACAAGCCTGCTAATGCTCATGTATGTGTGTGTGTGTGTGTGCCTGTAAGCGTGCTCATCAGTCAAACTCCTCTCCTCCCTGTCTGCGTTCAAGGGAGTGTATTGTCTGCTCTTATCTGTGCATCAGAAGGAGTGGAAGGAGGAGAGGAGGAGCTGCTAGGTCGTAGTTAGACCTCCTGTTGCCTCCTTGCTTTTAAGCTGTGATTTATATTCTCCTCTCAGCTCTGACAAAACAGACAGGGACTGCACATTACTGAATCACGAATGTTGCTATTGAGGGGGGAAGCTGGGGTCATCTCAGCCCTTCTATTTCTCGATTCAGCCATGAACTACAGGTGACAGATTAAAGGAAGACGAAATGAGGGTAGAAGCATGACGCAGATGCCTCCATACGGGCCTCGGATGCTTGTCACCCATGTGAATCATTTTCTGTGGTCTTTACACTCACTAGCTCTCATCCTAGCTGCACAGGATGATTCTTAAGTGGCGTGTTACACCGTCATTGTCATTACCACAAATAGGTCTTAAACCAAAGATAACTGATGTTTCTGACTATTGGTGGACAGCGGAAATGAGTTTTCAACACTACAGTCCACTATTGACACCAATCGGTTGATATAGGGAACTTGTTAGCAAACAGTTGCTTATTTACACATGCAGCATTCATAAAGCTATATTAAAATTCATATGGTGACATATTTCTGTCCACATGATGAATATTAATGTAATATTCACTCTACTTTTCCACTGACTGAGGGCAATATCTGGCTCTTGACCTGCTATTTGCCTTACCGCATTATGTATTATGTGTTCACAAGGTGGTTTGTAACCAGTGCTAACCCATGAAATACGCTGGGTACCCCATATCCCACTCAGAAGTGTGTTATTGTTGCTTTAGCTTATTCTTTAACGCTTGGCAGGGATGCTACATAGTTAAACAGTTTCTTTTTTGTCTGTTTTACAATTGTAAGTCTGACCAGGTGTGTTTTATTTTGAAAATGGAGCACATGCTCTATGTGGTTCCTGTGTCCGACGTCCTGTCTGGCTCATCTGCACTGTTCAAGTTGACCCAGCTCCTGTTAAAAACAGACCGGCCAGTTATTTTTAGGAGAGCGGAGTTGAAAGCCACTTCTGGGACACGTCTGAAACATCCCGCGTTGCGTCCTGCGGTATCTCAAGCACTGACTAAAATGGCTGCAATCACCTCGGGCAGCCACGGTGCTGCTGGGAAATGCAGAGCCAGACCTGGGTTGTTAAAGGAGTAAGGATGAAAATTAGGCTAATAACAGCGCAGGGACTGAACCAAAACAATAAAGTTAATGGCCAGATGACCAAAACAATGAGCCAAAAGACACTAAAAGGGGGAACTGCGGTTTCAGGGTGATTATTGTAATATAGGTTTGTCAGCCCTTTCAGTCATGTGCTCCTTTGTACATATGCAAATACTGATTATACTATCCTTTTGAGTGAGCGCTAGTAGTTTGATATGTAAAAGTAAATCAGAATTGTATTTAAATAAGAATAACAGATGTTTAAATGTCAGAATGGTACAAGTGCATAAACCAGGCCATTTCGACCATGCTAATGAAGGCACTTGTGATTACATTGTTACTTTCCTTCCATGTTAAAATACTCAGAGCTGCCAAACATGAGCCTTTCAACACAGTGTGGTAGTATTGGTATATAACACTATTCAGCATGGTACAGTATAAGCATTGTTTCTGCTGTATTTAGAGCTCCCAGCAGAGTAGTAACCACAGTGAATGCAATAAAACAAAGACCTCTATTTAAAAAGGGCTCTGTTTGCTGTTAAAATGCTGGAGCAGTGATCTGCAGCTTTTGCCCAGTGTGTTCTGCAAAGGGTATCAAGTAGATTTTAGTTGCTATTTTGGAAAGTAAAATAAAAAAAACCCCCAAACCCTAGCATCCACTATACCCCACCGTGCCTGATTGTCAGAGCCCCGACATGAGAAAACCTGGCTGGGTACAGGCCAGCTGGAGCGGCCCTGAGCTCCTCTGAGAACCAGGGTTACAAAGGCTCACTGTGCTGAAGTGGCACTGAGAACTGCACCCTGGCATCAGCTCTGAGACTTCACCAACGCCGGGCAACACTTGAAAAGACCTGAGAGTTTTCTGTCAGCCTTTCACCTTCATCTACCTCGCTCTGTTTTCTACTGGCGGAGCCTGGTCTTAGTTGGGCTGTCTGTCTCTGTCTGTCCCCCCCACTGTCTGTACTTGACTAGAAAATATATTTCCATATGTGGATGTCAAGCTGGATGGCTCGACCTGCCTTTCTCTTTTTGTTTATATTTCCCCTCATTTCTCTTTTGATTTCCCTCTCCCTCTCTCAGCATCAGCGCGATCAGATTGTCACTTTCCAAAATAGCTTGCCCTTTTACACAGTAATCCACTGCCGGCATTGTTTTTCAAAAGAGAGAGCGAGGGAACGAGAGTCTTTAGAGATTTTCCCGCCCCGTTTGCACAAGTTTTTTTTTGCGTCAAATCCCCTGATGGCACGGCTGTGATGCCCTCACCGCCAGGCCGCTGGACTGAGATCAGGTGCACTGAGGTGGAAGCATGGCACTAATCCCACTATAAGAGGCCTAAATGGCACCCACTAACTAGCAGCAGGGAGGAGGGATAAAGTGTTGGGTGCAGGTGATAACAGAGCAGACGGAGAGTGAGGCAGTGGGGAAATCCCTGTTGAGGTCACACTCCTATTCTGAGGTCCAAGCCCCCTCCATGGCTCGACCTCAGACTGGGCCCAGCTAAAGCTGTTAAAAAAAAAAAAAATCCCCAGTAAAGAAGCTGTCAGAGGGCCAAGGCTCCGCCTGATGCAACCTGCTTTATTTATCCTACCCTATGTATAACTACAGTCATTGTCAGATCTCAGATTGCACAGTTGCACCACAGAAGCAGAAATCAGTTAGTATTAAATCCCAGTCATAAATCACATTTCCTCTTTTTGTTACAAAGAAATGCTTAAACCTGTGATATATCTGTGACATTCATTGGGATTTGTAATGCTCTATTTCAGTTTAGCAAACCAGGAGTAAGGACAGAGAGCCAGAGAATGTCTTGGACTGAGCTTCGGGTCTAATCAGTTTATCCCTGCTTGTGATCGCATTACTACTGTCCTTATACACATACTGCACCGCAACAAGAATTAATATGACTCAGGCCTTCGGGAAAGCTAGAAATACCCTGGGTTACTCAAACAAGTCACATTTTTGTACCATCCGTGCACCTGCTGCCACTGAATCAGGTAGGTTTGCCCATAATCCGAAAACCAAACAGCAAATATTTGACTTTCAGTTTGTTATTCAGCGTCACAGATAAGCTCAGATGCCACAAGTAAGGTGACTCTCACCGTCTGCATTGCAACTCTAAGGTGTTAAAATGCTCCATTGAAGTAAGTATTGAAGTTTTTATGTTAAATGTTAAATCAAAGCTTCAAAATTCAAATGCACTCATTCACTTTCTTGCCGAGAGTTACAGAGAAGATCGATACCAGTCTCATGTCTGTACTGTGAATATGAAACTGGTGCAAGCTGCCGGTTAGCATAGTTTAGCACAAAGACTGGGAACAGGCGGAAACACTGAGCCTGATTCTGTCCAAAGGCAACTGAAATTCACCCACGTGTGCGACTAATGAGGGAAACCTGCAGGAAGTGAACAAACTGTGCAAAGTACAACGAGTAAATAAACAACCTGAACTTTCTTTTACAATTCATACAGCGCTATGCCTGGTAGGACATTTTGTTTTTGTTTGTATCTATAATTCTGGAGGTCAGGGATATGGCAAACAGGGATTGCAGGAAAGCACAATAATATTCTTCTTCCTCAAAGCAGGTAAGCATAAAACGTCCAAACCCACCACTGCACTACTTTTTTTTGTTTGTTTGTTTATAATTTGTGCTTTTCTGCTGTCTTGCTGAAAATTCCCAGGAGGTAAACAGATAGCATCATAGATTGCATCTTTGTTTGTTTAGTCCCAAAATCAAAGTGTAAAAACAGCAGCTTTCTGTTTTTCAGGGGTTATGTGTCAGACAACTGCCAGTCTTTATGAGAAATGGTATCAATGATATCCTGTAGCTCCAAAAGTCAAACATTTTAACAATCTCGCACTTCAAAACATCAAAACTGGTTCATGTCGGTGAAGATGTTTCATAGATTTGTTTCCTTTCTGATCTTAGAAATAAGATAAAAGTCAAAGGCCATAGTTCTGGCTCATCTCATGTTAGCTGAATATAAGCCGAAATGCTCGACCGTCCATAAGGCCGGTGAACTTTGTGAGTGTAAACATGGGTCTGCTAGTTTGCAAAAGCATGTTTTGCTGATGGCAGTTTGGTCATGTGACAAAGTTTCTATTCGGCTGCGCCCTCAGGGCTGGGATGAACCCACACCCGTACAGACAGCGGTAAAGGGCAGCTCCTGACCCTTGATCCTCTAAAGTTCCAGGTCAGACTGGAGGTGATGAGCAGCTTTATGGTCAGCATGTTAGCGATGGAGTTGATCTCATCATCGTGGCCACTGGGTCAGTCCAAGGTGTGAAGCCACTGACCCGATGTCTAAGCTGTTGTCTCTTTGTCTTGTTTGTTTGTTCCCAGGAGACAAATGTGGCTGTTTGCTCAAACCCAAAAACACGAAAATCAAAGTCGCAGCAACTCATCCTCACCCTCCCCCTTCCCATCTCCGCCACCTCAAATCTTTTCCCCCTACCTATGTATAAATAAACATGTGTACAGGCAGTTGACTCACCTTTCCTCCCCACCATCCCCTACTTAAATAAACATGCGGGGGGAAGTGAGGGGTTAATAGGGCCAAGTTTAGGGAAAAGGGGGAGAAGGGAGGGAGTGATTGAGGCATTGCAAGGAGGGGTGAAGGTGAGGGAGGCCCAGGGGAGCTCATTATACTCAGACAGAGGAGACATTAACTCACATACACACACTCTGACACACACCTCCAAACTTTTTTTTTTTAACACACACACAGAGACTTATTACTCTCCATGTGTAACATGTGCTGGCTTAAAGCCCCATTAACACACAAAGTTTTATAAGCGGACTTATTGAAAGCAGTAACCCAGAAAACTCACTGGTTCCTGGTGAGGTGAAGCCCGCAAGCTACATTATAACATGAGAAAGGAATATATGCCTGCGCTCCAGGATATTAAACTGTGCGCAGCAAAGACCTGGTGTCTTATACGTGTCATTTTAAGGTGGGTTTGTCTCTAAAGTTTCAGAGAGGTTTAATATCATGAAGCGCCTGGATGTTCTTCTTTGTTACAGAAACATTTTTTTCCGGGAACAGGCAGGTACATGTGTGTTTTTATAATAATATTACAGTGTGCTTTTTGTCTTTCGCTGCCTCGCTCGCCTCTCTTAGCTTGGCAGTGTTTATTTACAAGTGCTTGTTTTATGATCATCGCTTTAATTGATAGTTAACCATGGCTCTGCTCTCCCACTGTTGGATGAACATAAACAAGTACTAAAGCAAAACATGTGTTACTCTCTCGGCTCTGTGTGTGTGTGTGTGTGTGTGTGTGTGTGTTTGAGCGCATGACCCAGGGTGTGAGAGCCAGGAAAGCCAGACTGGTTTCATTATGCTCCAAACTAGCCCATTATGGTTAAGGAAAATCATCCAAACCCTAAACAGTTGCTATGGCGACGCCATGTCACCTCTCTTTTTTTTTTTTCAAACCTCCCTCGCTCTCCTCCAGTTTCTCCTCGCTCCTCACCTCTGCCAGCCTCCACCCATTCTTTGCCCCATCCACCCGCTCCTCTACTCAACACACACAAAACTACAATGTGCGGGCGTGCACACACACACACACTCTCTCTCTCTCTCTGGGTTCCACCTCCACCATCCCCCATGCCCTCTCACGCCAGCTGCCCTTCTGCTTAAAGACAAATAAACCAATGGAAAAGAACACACAGGACTTAAAAAACTGCAGAGACTCTATCTTTTTTTCCCTTTCTACTTTATTTTGTTCAGCGGTTCTTGTTCCACACATGTTTTTGGCCCGTCCACTTCCCTTTATTTTAGAATGCAACAATAAAGTCATGTTTCTGTGCAGGGGATAACATCACCAAGAGTGACCAGATCCTGTTGATCATCAGTTTGAAGCAGGCTGACAACATCAATATTGCTGGGCGTAACACTGATTCTGCATTTATCTTGTAATGGAAAAAGTTCTCCCTGCAGATTAGAACATGAAAGGATCTTTGAGGCAATCATTTTTATTTACTTTTTAATATATTTCCTGAATTAAAAGACCCTCATTGGTCTATAGGTGTTAACCCGTGATGCAGAATAAAACTAACCTCATCGTAAAGCCAGACAAATGCACTGTCTTGCTTTCTCGCCGAGAATTAGGTGAGAAAACTGACGCCGCTCTTGTTTGAACGTTGAGCTGCAGCTGGTTAGCCTAGCGTAGCATAAACACTGGAAATGTGGAAACAGCTGTCATGGTTTTGAGTGTTCGTTACCTCCTGTTTTATTTTGTTAGAGTGTTCCCTCATGTGACTTTGTGTACCTACATCCTGTCTTGTGTACTTATGTGTACCTGCCTGTTCTCGTTGTCACTTGTGTCACTTGTTGATTAGTTTCGCCTGTGTCTCATTTGCTTTTCCCTCCCTGGTATACTTATAGTGTCATTCACTTTGTTCCATACAAGTTCACCACTGATTGTTGTTCTTAGCATCCCAGCGATGTTCCTTGTGTTCCCAGTGTTCCCAGTTTGCTTTGGATGTTGCCTGCTCTCCTTCACAGATTTGTGTGTCTCTTGGACCGATTCTGGTTTTGACCATGACTGCCTCAACCACCTTCAAACCTTCTCCTTTAATGTGTAAAACCTAAACACTGTCTCTTACCCCTTTGCTATTTCCTGTTCGCTGTCAAGCACAACAACTATGGCTGTCATCTTCAGTTTAAACTGTGCAGAAGTGTAAAAACAAGTTGTGGTTATGTGACGAGCAACTTTTAGGTTAAATAAGATACGATGTATTAATTAGTGAGGTTTTGATGTGCCTTGGACAGAGCCTCTTTATGCTAAGCTAAGCTGACGACTGCTGGTTGTAGCTGTGTCTAATCATCTGTAGGCGGCTGTATAATATAACTTTAAGACATTAAAGTTGTCAGTCTTCCTTCAAAGTTAAAAGAACATGGGGGGAAAACATGGGAGAAACTGTAAGTTAAAGGGTTAAAGTATAAATATCCCTGAAGAGCACTGAGAGTGCAGCTTGAGGAACCTAAAAACACACACATGCTGAAAAGATTATTAATGACTTAAAGTGGTCTAGTGGTGCTGCGCTCTGTGGCTGCTCTGGTGGTCTGTGATCCTTATTGGCTTGTGTTTGATGTCTCCTCTTAATGGCAAAGTCCCCTGCCTTATGATTACACACACACACACACACACTTTATTATGAGAGCAGCCATTTGCCTTGTCGCCATGATAAAGCTCTTGGCGCTCTACTGAGGTTGTTTTAAAGCCCAGACACCCTTAGCCATTACTCAGGTGATATGCCAGTGGCTGGTGATCAATGTGTCTCTAATAGAGAGAACGGGGGGGAGCAAAAAGCAGGAGAAAGACAGCGATATTGATAGAGAGAGATAAAGATAAGCACAGAGAGTGATTGCACTTTTACCTTCTCATTCATCACCCTGTTCGTAGAGCACTAACTGGCCCTAACCTGCTCTGCAGTAATAGCCTGTCTGGATGCTGTATTTACGAGGTGCCATCAAAACAATGGCATTTATCTAGGCACTCAGATCATACACTTTCATCACTTTTATCATTATGTCTTCGCCTGTGTGTGCAGGTGTGTGTGTGTATATGTATGTGAGAGTGCTGAGAGGCCCGCTGACCCGTGCTCTAGCAGGAGTGCGGAAAGCTCAAGGGTGAGTGTCGACTGCGAGGCGGCTAATGCTCCTTAAAGTTCAGCCAAATCCTGAGGTCAACACGCATGTTTCTGTTGGTCCGTCTGACCTTCAGTCCTCTCATCTGTCTCACTGTCTATCAGTGCCTCTATCTTGGTCATACTTGGTAAGTTGTTACACAGAAATCCCTGCAGGTTTTCGCAGAGGAGTTTCAGAGTGCAACAGCGGTAGATCATACGGAGGATTAAACGGCTCCGTGAGTTAAGCAGAAACAAAGAAGAACTTGAGTGCGCTGTGTTTTGTCTGTAGGAGGGAAAGGGAAGCTGAAGAAGCAAAAAACTTTGATAAGCAAGGGTTGAGTGAGAGGGGGGACGTGCTCGTGTGTGTGTGTGTGTGTGTGTATCCGTGTGGTTGTGTGGGGGAGATATGGAGAGTGGGGGAGAGCGAGAGTGCTAGGCGATGTAGGAGGGAGCGAAAAGAGCGGGCGCGTCTGGAAAGCATCATGCTGTAGCCTGGCATATGTGCGAGTGCATTTGTGTGTTTTGTTGCTCCTCTGGTCTCTGGCTTGTTAACCCGCAGGTCACGGGCAGGTTCAGTGCCTGGCATACAGCATGGGAATAACGACCTCTTCCATAGCAAAGCACATGCTCATGAATAAACACTCATGCATAGAAACAGACAGAGTGAGTTCATGGCGTTCAGGTGATTTCTCCCTGTTTTGCAGGCTTAATGCTAAGCTAAGCTAACTGGCTACGAGCTGTAGCTTCATATTTGGCATACAGACAGGAGAGTGGTACCCAAGTGTGAAACTTTTCCCATAAGTCTCTGAAGAGATTTATGTTACCGTAGCATTGAGCCTGTTGGTACGAATCCCCTCCTGGTTATCACTTCTCAAGAAGACTGAAGACTGACTGAACCCTTTTCCATATGAAAGAAAAACATCATCTCTAAGATAAGACGTTTGATGGGAGGCCACTCCTTTCAGAGCAGTTTATATCTGTGTGTGTGCGTGTTTGTCTGTGTGTGTGAGAAAGAGAGAAGCCGGCAGCTGGTGTGTTGTGTTTTGCCCTGTGAGACCTCGCCCGGGCCGGTGTTGTGTTACATGAGCTAGTGTTGCTGAGGCGAGGCGGGGTGAGTTGGCTCGATAGTCACAAAGTGAGAGGTGACAGATGAACAGGACAGGGCGATGGCGAGGTGGGGCGGATGGGGAGGGAGCAGGAGGGGATGGCAAGTTGGTACTGGGCAATTAAGCCGGTGTCTGACACCCAAAGAGCTTCTCGTGCTCTGGCACAGGCTATTGAAGTCTGGAATTTGAGAAATGCATTTGATCGGTTCGGCGTGTCTGCGTGGGTGTTATTTTGGACGACTCCTGGGGACAAAACAGCCACCAGAGAAGAGAGAGGGAGAGAGAGAGAGAGAGAGGAGGCAAAGGGCAAGGGTTACCTGGTGAATGCATGTACTTTCATCACACATTTGGGAGGCCAGCGTTTCAGTCAAGAAGAATGGGGCCCTCTCTGTGTCTGCACAGGAGCTCTGCACTCTAAAGAAGAGAAAACAACACATGAAGAAACATATTATAGCGCAGTTTCTTTAACTTCTATGGGGTGATTGAGTTAAGTGAGCAACTGATTAAAAGGAAAAAAGAAGAATAACATTCCTGTTCACATTGTGTAGATGACAGGAGTGAAAAAGGAGGAGGGCCCTGCAGATATTTTATCTGGCTCTGCACACTTTCTGCCTCCCTCCTCACTCAAAGGGAATTCCATCTTTTCTCTTTGACCTCAGCATTCCTGTGACTCAGAGTGAATGCGAGGCCACAGTGCGTGTGCATGTGTACGCGAGATCAACACTCACCTTCAGACTGCTTAGAGTAATTAATACGAGTCCCGGCCATGCCGCTTTGAGGGTTGAATAACTCAAAGAGGAAACCCACACCTGGCTCTCTACAGTTGAGGCCAGTTGGCTGAGGCAGACTCCTTCATCTGATAGTGCTTTGATGTGATTGTATACTTTTATTCATCAAGGTAGTTATTTGACATTTCCTCAACTGAACTGAACTCAAATGAAAACTAAATGTAAAGTCCTTCCTTGACATTATGAAATCTTTGTTATAGGCCGCGCCCCTCAAGCAAGCAAATAAAACAACTTAAGTAACGCATCTTCAGCAGTGGACACCTGAGAGCTGAGCCCAATCAGCGAAGCGCTTTATTTTGAGGGATTTCTGAGACCGATACCAATTTTAGTGCAGTTACTAGACATTAGAGATATATTTGAGCAAGGATAACAAGATAAGACTTTTTTCTGCGATATACACTGGGGGAAAAAAAGCAAATTACAAATCAGCGGATATCAGGGAACACGCTGTTGAAGAGTTCAGGCATGAGTGAATATCATCTGCCTGTTGAGCTCTGCTTAAAGCTGCCTATACAACAACGTGAAAATACTCAATAAAAAGGTTCTGCATTCAAATTTAAGTAAAAAAGTACAAAGCATTACAAGCACAATGTTTTTTTGCTAATATATATATACACACCCTCTGCAGTGTAATGGCCTCTGTGATTTATCATTACAAAGTTTATGGATGAAATGTCTTCTTTATGAACAGCTAATAAGTCAGACATCTGAAATCAGGGTCACAACTAGGTACTGCTTTATTGTAAGAACTGAAAAGGCAGTGAAAGCTACTGGTTTAATCATATTATGATGTTATAATGTTTTTTATATAGTGTAATATCAATACCTGCAGGTGTTATATGAAAGTAGTAGGCTAAAAGTGTCATATTTCCCTCTGAAATCTCTCTGTTCTCTGTTACTTTCCTCCCTGTACTGCATCTTCTTGGGCCCTGCAGCTGGTAAGCTTCATCTGGATAATGGCATTTAAAAAGCCTTGACATGACGCACAGAGCAAACAGAACTATCAATTTCAAAGACTAATCAATGGTACGGCATTAGTCCATAATGCTGAGTTGGCAAAATAATTAAAAATGCAGAGTAAAAGAGTTGTGAGCGTCTCTGCGATGTCCCTCTGTGTACTTTGACAAAACAGGCCCGAACAAGTTTGCAAAGAGCAGACATCACCTTCATGTGGTTTTAATTAACGCTAATGTAAATAAACTAGTCGTTTCAGTGCATTTGGTACCACTCCCTGTCACTGCAACTGTAAAGAGAGCAGACTGGTGCTGTCAGAGGCACTGGGTCAGCCGTAAGTGCACATAGTGCCACCTATTGTTTAAAACTGTGTTGCAGCAAAGGCGGCGACATGATTTTTCTACTTTAGGTTGTAGAAGGGCACCTAGTGGTGTAGTCAGAGCATAACAAACCTAAACTGTGAACAGTGCAACAAGACCCAAAGACGCAGAGGACAGGTGAGGAAGGTGGGTAACTGGATCGGATAACTGGATCAATGTTTTTAATCAGTTTTAGACCTGCGACATCACTCAACTAATCAATTAGTGGACTAACTACTGAACTACTGAACTACTTTGATAATCTATAGTTATTTTTCATGCAAAAGCAGCCTCTTATAATGCATATCTCTATTTTATATCACATCCAACTCGATATCTTGGGTTTTTGGATGGACAGAAAAAGACTTCGAAGGCAATGCTGCAAAGTTTGGGTCATCAATATGTGTCAGATTAATCAAAAGTAAAATAATCGTAAATTGTAGTTATAGTTATCATCCAAAGAAGAATTTCGGATGTTGTCTTTAGTGTCTCTTCGGGGCTCTAATAGCACTAGTGTTTCCACCCAGACAGCACCTCTTCAGTGGTCACACTGCTGAGGAAGAGAGCAGCAGGGAGACAAACAAAATGGCTTTGTTAACCTGTAGCGATGTATATTTCAGAGGCAGGGTCTAGTTTTAAGCACAGTGCTGTGATAGAGAAACAGCAGCCTCGTCTGGAAACTGTGTCGTGCAGCTTCTGTTTGTTTTCTTTAATGTTCTTACTAAAAATCAGGTCACACTGACAAGTTATGTGGAAGGGATGCACTGTTTTATTCAGCTAGTGCTGCTAAGTTCATCTGTCGTAAGAGACGGAAAGTTCCTGATGTTATTTTGATCCAATTTTTTTGTGGAGGCGGAATTTCACCGGTGTTATATAAAGCATTTTTCAGTTCCTTTAGCAACACGCCTGTTTCCTAAATTGTTTTTATGAGCATTGACCATTTCTCTGCAGAGAACTGAGAGTCCTGAACCATCTGGTTGAAAGTTTGGGTGGACTGTGAGCTCTGTGCTGTCAATCTGAACACAGCCAACGTATTTTAGTGTTGGCTCTTCAATCATTTCAACTTTATTCAACAATGCAAAAAGTAGAGGAAATAAGACATAATTCTTGACACAACCCTACGTAAAATAAATGAAATATAATAAGTTCTGCAGGTGTGAATAGTGGATTTTGTTAACTTCAGCCTGTTTTTCTCCCATTGCTTTCGGTGATGCTAAACTGAGCAGAGTATTTTCAGTAATAATTCTCAGAAAGTTCATCGGCTCTGCAAACTGCAGGGCTCGTTCCAGATTACATCAGAGCGCACAAAGCAAGGATCCTGTGAGCCCTAATTACCCTCATTAAGTGTCTCTCCACCCACAGTTGCCTGACCAGTTCACAAACGATCACTTCACCTCGAGGACATGAACAGTGTGAGTGTCCTCGCTTCAGTTTAATCCTTTGTATTCACGCTCTTCAGTTTACCCCAACGTTTTATCAGGCTTTATTTTCAATTTATAAAATACAAAACATTGTAAAACATTAGACGTCTGATTCCCCATCTTACTATTTACTACTTTACAATCATACAGTGTCAGGTTGACTCCCACGTCATGTTTCAGAAGCCTCTGAGTTTTTATCTTCTGCGCGAAGTGTAATTTCCCCTCTCGTCCTCTCAGATCGTCTCATTTGAATAACAATTTGCAGCTCACAGGTGTAAACTCTTCAGGCATTTTTGCAAGATCAAAAATAGAATAAAAGTCCTGAAAGTTGTTTTTTTTTTTTTAATTAATCACGTCATTTAATTAATCATCCCTCATTCATCTTGTGACACTTTGTAGGAGGCCTTGCGCACTCAATTAAAATAACCACGGGTATAAAATAATTAAAAATAAGGTCTGTCTAAAGGTGCTCCAATAATAAAATTATATATCGAGCTGAATCTGAAAATGATTTTTCAGCTTTTACTTTGAAAATTTTAGTATAATTTGCTGATGCTTACTTAAATAGCATTCGGACTTTGCCGCACTAGACTTTCACTTGCAATAATGTAGTTTTAGATCGCGGGTACTTTAATTTAAGCATTTATTTAATTAATGCTCCCCTCTAGTGATCCAAAGGAGGAATACACAGAGACGCATGAAAACCTGGTGGACACTGCTCACCACTTCTGTTTTCTGTTTACTATTTATTTTTGTGCACTGCACTTGATCATTATGTACATCCTGTAACCGTAAACAGAACTGAAAAAGGAGCACATGAACAGAACTTTTACACAATTTTAGTAATACTTGGAACAGCAGACAGGCAAACACGTAACGTACAGTAGTCTGTATCCAAATCTGATCACCTCCATACATACCACGACTTCAAACACACATCCATTGACTACAATATAGAGGTTAGCTTTTTAACATAGCTGTAAGATTGCAGAGAGAGAGAGAGAATTCAGTCAGAGATTGAGCTAATGAGGGTTATTTCACACATAAGTCCTCAGTGTAAATAGAGAAGCACACACTACACATCTCCTGCATCTGGTATGTCACCAAAGAAAGCCTCTAGATCAGAGTTCAGCATTGTCAGACCCAGTGTCTTATTCGGGGACATGATCCACTCCGGGTCCAGCTGAAGAAACAGCAGTTTATAGCAGGCATTCACATTCAGTCTTCAGCAAACAGGAAATCCTGGGCAACAATGACGTCCAGCGAATGGAAAAAAACATGACGATGGTTTGCAAAATCTCACCGGATCATTCATCTAAGTCTCCGAAACCAAAAGGGAGAGCGTGAAAACTGTGACAATATGACAATATGACACAGTTCGTGAGCGTGTGAAGGCAAATGTTCGGCTCAGCGTGACGCAACGTGTGTTCAAATGGATTTTAAACACACTGTTGAACTGATGACAGATCAGATCTTCTGGGGTGACATTAGAGCTCCGTCAGCAGTGGCTGGAAGGAGGTTATAGGTTCAGATTAGAAACTGCTTCAGCTTCCGCTTTGCTGATGAGCAAAAAAACATTTTTCACACATGCTCACAGATTGCTTCATCAGGACTACGAAATACTTTCTACACAAGCACGAGGATGTCAAAGTCAGTTTCTTCCTGCGGAGGAACAATCACATCAGTCAGCATGTTCTGTCAAATTACAGAAGTTGACATATTAGAAACAGCACCTCCCTTGTGATATGAAATGGTGTCAGTATTACCCATGCAGACAGAAAGCTGCATGACCAGTTATACATAAAAGTGTCAGTGGTGTGACAAACGTGTAAACAAATGAATTTGAAAAAATAAAACCTGCAGTCGCTGCATATCAGAGTTTTGATTTAAGAGAAATTAGGAATTTAAGATATGAAGCAGTGAGGTACACTCAAGAACATAGATTAATCCATCATTTTATGAGTAAAATGTATCTGGAGAGTCAACCCCCAAACTCTTAGCACTGTTTGCGGTGCCAAGAGAAGTGTCAGGTAAGCAGGACTGCAGTGTCTAAGCACATAAGTGTCATTTCAATAAGTTGGAGACAGACTATAAAAGGCTACACACAAGAATCATTCCCTTATTTTGCTAGTTGGTTGCGAGCTGATGAGTTGATGTGCATGACAACGTGCAGTTCATGTAAATGCAGCAAAAACAACGAAATGAAGATGAACAAAACGTACCAATAAATAAATAACAGTGGTTTTCCTTCAAAGCTGCCCCACGATAAGTTGTCGGTTTGTGCTTTCAAAGAGCTCCCTCCCAAAAAAAAAATACATGTTCCCTATACGAGTGAGTGCAGTATGCATGAGTGGTTCGCGTGTGGTACTGCACATGTGCTAATCCTTAGATACCTGCAGACATGCAATCACACAACTTGGCTTGATTACATCAGACGCACCGATGATAAATCACTCTCCAACAGTACATCATCATCATCATCATCATCATCATGAATATTGAGTCAGTAATTTAAACTGTAGCACGCCTCTGATCTGCGCCTTTAGTGTTTTTATTTCATTTGCTTTTGTTTTATTTTACGGTTATCCTCAGCAGAGGGTTAAACAAGATCCGTGTTACTGTCAGAAGCAGTAATAGCGGTTCGTTTCAACTGTCTTTCGTAACATAATTTAAAATTAGATTAGTTAATTTGTACCCCAAAGACAGCTGATTTTGATAGAAAACAAGTTTGGCTTCAGTGAAAATCGTAGTGTAACTTTTTCTAATATGTAATTGCATGAGAAACTGCACTTTTGATATGACAGAAGTGACCGTGGGTCCAATTTGCACACAAAATCCACTTCCCCAACGGAAATATGTAACTACCTTGTTTGCTGTTAAATGCTTTTTGTGCCTTACAGACTATCCTGAATCCCTTATTTTCAAGTGTGAAATGCTTGTTCTGTTTATTCCCTGATGTCTTTTTATTTTCTCTTATCTATGTTAAATGTCCATCGTGTGTCTCCTTTGATCTGACTCCTCCGATTCAAGCGCGTCTCTGTTTTTCTAGACTTCCCGGTGACATCTGCGTCGATCGGTGGGTTGCTTCAGGGCTAAGGACACTCAACGAGGAAGGACAATGCTGCACCACATACATACAGTAGGTAGGTACATTGGAGCTACAGGGAGTCATTAGATAGTTCAGGTACACTGTCGGTCTGGGCACCGGAGTTCTGTTGTCTTTTGCCGTCTCTGCAGATAAACTGGATGCTCCGTTTTCCGTGTGTGGTGAGAAGAGCAGTGCGGGTCAAAGCACAGGTATAAAGGCAGGTGTTGCAGGGCGTGGCCGTTGTTGTATGTTGACCAGAAGTGGTGTCACATTTTGAGATGACAGGATCAGCAGGGACGTCCGCTCCTCGCTCGCATCCTCTCAACATTTACTCAGTAGAGGGGTTTTTGTCCTTGGCTTTCAAATTCTGACCAGGCATCATTTAGTTCCATGAAAATCATCTTGGCATATTGTTCATAGGGCTGTCCTGTCGCCTGTGAGGGAAGACAGAGGAGCAGAGTTAAACACAGAGGAAAATCACCTTAAAACATATTCTTGGTAGACTGATCTAATGTTTTATCTATTAGCTGTTAGAGAGTATCCACGGGTCCTGTTTGTCTCCTACTGGGCATCTGTATAGCATCTTTTAAAATGCAGAACATGCCTAATTATGCATGGTAGCTATACACCTTACAAGCATCCATGTGTGTTTTTTTTTTGTAAAAGCGGAATCAGCTGCTGGGTGGCTTTTATTTTAACATTAGTTTCTATTTAATGTTGTTTCAGCCTCTTCAACCAAATATTACCCAGACCCACAATTGCTCTTAGCATATTAGCCTGAAGTAACCGAAGGAAACAGACTGTTTGGTTCAGATAATCCATGTTGAGAGGAAATCCAAAAGCATGCAAACATCAAACCAACAGGCAAGATGGAAAATAGACAATAGACTCAATGTAAAAAGTAAGAAACAGAACAAGAATCAACATCAATGTGTGTGTTTCAACGCCTTTTCTATGTCCTTTACGTTCATTCTTAAATGTGGATTGTGCAGCTGTGGATCTAATTTGAAGATGCCTTTAAGTCTGCCCCGTTTTGATGATTGTAATCCGGCCGCCTCTGTAATGATTGATCAGTGGTTGTTGATCATGATCATGATTCACTCACTGGACCTGAGTGACTGTATGCGTCTTGTCCTGATAAAAGAGACGATGAGTGCGGAGTCTTGCATTTGCTCCTTGCTCGCATGCTGCCATGAGCTGATCTATGAACAAAGAGAAAGTCTGCCCCGAAGACTGAAGACCACAGGTGGGATCATTTCGCTGAGTTTCTTCTGCCATCTGCAAGGACTGTTATGAACCTCGTGTTTCTGCCGCTGTGAGTCATTCTCTGTTCGCTGTTTTCATTTCATAAACTGCCCTCCAGACTCCCGATGATGGTGCGGATGTTCAGCTAGAGGCTTGTGAATCGCTCTACATGTCAGATTTTGTGAATCCATGACTTTAATTAGAAGAATGCACCTGATCCTGAATCTTCTGTCATTGATCTTGGTGGAGTGCACCATGGCAGCTCCACGGGTCACAAAAACACCAGACGCGAGAGTGGATGGCATCAATATTTTCCTGTCTATGGCGTGGGAAGTAGCCAACCATATTCATCCTAATGCCAGCTGTTATGTCTGTGGACTAATACCCTACACAGCTGGGGAAGGTTTACCTCTGATGGCCTTACCTGCCTCCGACTGTGACACCTGCCACCTGATGCACATCCCCCTGTCTCAGTCTTATTCTCACCCTGAATGTGCCAGAGTGCCCAAAATGAGACCGCTTAACTGCTCTGGAGGACACGCGAATTGTAACAGATGCCTCAAAACCCCCAAACCTGTTCCCATACTGCTGATTCCTGAGCCGTTTCCATGGTGTCTCCAGAACGACGGCGGGACACCTGTGGGACAATCCGAATGCCTTCATACGTTCAAATGGGACCCGGCGAAAAATGATATTACGTTGAAAGACTTGAAATCTGTGGATTCTGGACCTCAGCACTGTTTGAAGGCTGCAGGCCAGGCTCGCCTCAGCGCTCTAGCTCACCGCACTGCTAGCTGCTCCATCTCCTCTCCCGTAGGAATGTACTGGGTATGTGGAAACCTTGCGTACCCATACCTTCCTGTGGATTACAACGGACGCTGTGGCTTGGCATACGTGGTCCCTGCAATGAGAGTGGCTCACTCGCTGCCACAGAAACCTCCTCTTAAACGAGCACGACGAGGAGCCTCAGATATCTTTGGGACTCATCATCAATCATCTTTCAAGAACGCACTTGGTCCGCTTCTTCCTTTTTACGGAGTCATGGCTGCGTTGGATCAAATTGCTGATCTGTCTCATGCCATCGAAGTTATAGCTAATGAAACGGGTAAGGCTCTCATGCTGATATCGAGTGAGCTCGCCTCTGTCAGACTTCTGGCTTTCCAAAACAGAGCAGCTTTGGATTTTCTTTTAGCCGCCCAAGGAGGAACTTGTGCTGTAATTGGCTCTGAATGTTGCACCTTTGTGCCTGAATACAATGCTACGATTGGCGATATAGTTAATCATCTTCATATCACAGCTAACTCTGTTCACCAGGACAGCAGCTCTTTATTGGATTTATCAAAAACCTTTTTCACATCACTGAATTACCCTGTTGTCGAAGTGCTGGTTATTTTGGTTGTTTTTTTTGTATTACTGTCTGTCTTTGTATCGTGTGTGAAAAAGTTTCTGTTCAACTGTTAATTTTGCCAATATCGCTGAGCCCAAGATAATGTATGTTTCTTAGATTACGGTAAAACTGTGACAATGTGCTTCACGGCAAAACTAAAAAAGGCCCGGGTTGTTCAGCATGATGCTCGCATGTTTTAAACTCTGCTGCATTACTTCTGTTGACCAGCTGTAAAACACGAAAACATTTTATTTGCTATATTTGGGACTGGTGTTGACAGAACTTTTTGTGCAGCTCCATTCTGCATTTATTGAAGTTTGCTAATAAAAGAGGTCTTACTTCCCTAACCTCTCTGGGGGTTTATTTGACCCAAAATAAACATGATGCACAATGGCCCAGGAAGCTCAATCCATTTGCAGCTATTGAGAACACATGTAAATAAACAAAACACAAGCAAAGCTCAGGAAGCCTGATCACCAAACATGCAGCATTTGGAAAAAATGTTTCAAGATGATAAAAAAAAATGATATATTTTAGCTGCTTTATCACCATAGTCACAGACAGACTCAGGAACTTGAGTCCCAAACTATGGCAACAGCAGCCGTGTCCCAGATTTGTTCCCTTGGAAACCGTTGTGTGCTGTTGTCTTTGCATTTGATTCTGTTTTCCGTTTTTGCAGCGATTCCTTTTCGTGCACGTGTTGTCAAATGGATGGAGACATCGTCTTAATTTGCTTGCATTTTCTTTTCTTTTTTTTTTTTTGCATGTGTCGTCTCAGGTTGCAGAGCACTGGACTCTCAGGGCCACTGAAGTAATGTCACTACCAATAACAGATTACAAACTGCATGAAGATGTGAGACATTCGAAATATTTCCTTATTTGGTGTAGCGACAGTTGTTTTCAGTCCTTTCGGTATTTTGTCACATTCATTACATGTGCTAGCCCAGTCTGTGCCAAGGAGAGGGCTTGCCACTTCAATACTTCTCCAGATATTCTGTACAAAAAAATGTAGTTTTTGAATAAGGAAATAACATTAAAATGAACAAAACACAACATTTTGGAGGAGCTGTGTGATGTATTGACAGCGAAGCCTTGTTTTCTGTCTCTCGGCAAACAGACAGTTAATGATCTACCAGTCGTCATCTGTCTCACCTTATCTGGGTGGACGACCAGCACTGCTTTGCGGTAGACCTTCTTGACCTGCTCTGGAGTAACCAGGTCAGCCATGCCCACAGGCTTCCAGCGCGTCTCTCCCTCCCACAGCACTGTGTGCATGGTGGACAACAGAGCACGGATGTTACGCTCCTTCCCCTCGATCCAGTCCAGAATCTGGGTCACAAACAGGAGAGGGAGAGAAGGGGAGCCATTAGCCAGCGACGACCAGATTCGGTACAATAATAAGCAGAAATGTGTAAATGAGTAATTAAGGGAACGAAGGTTTGGTCATGGAAGACCTACATTGGTCGCGTCATTAATTCTTGAATAAACAGAGAGGCTTTCACAGCCAAAGGTTTTTGAACACACCATCCTACTTTTGGGAATCACTGAATCGCTTCTATTCTGCTTCACTGAATAAACAGATGATAAAAACCCAATAAACTGATGTCAAACTGTAATTCTGCTCAGATGTAGTGACGCATGAGTCATGGGACTTTGTGGCGTTTCTCACAGAAAGCTTCAGAGCAAACTACTCCTTTTTTTCATTGGTACACAGATGTTACATAAGATCCCATCAGAAAAGCGTCCCCTGCCTTTAGTTTTTCAGGATCCATCTCTTTGGCCATCTCCTCCTTCCTCATCTCAGCTATAGTCCTGGGCCCTTTCTTCTCTTTGGTCCCTGAAAAGCCCTGACCAGATAGCAGGTCGTCAAAGTTAGCATCTGAGGCCTTCGGCTTGGAACCTGCAGAGATGAAAACAAGAGAAACGCAGCTTTATTTTAAAGATCCTCCGTCACTTAGACAAAATCAGATGTGCCTCAGCTCTGGTTTGTTTTTTTAACAGCGTGAACAGCGCAAAACGCAGACAAAGACCGAGTCATTTGATGATCGACGCATCGTTTACGTCCTCGCTATTATTGGTTTAAGCGTTTTCTGGCTTCCACCTCATATCAGTTTATAAAAGAAACCATGTGGCCTCTAAGGTTTGCTTCAACTCAACAGCATGTTGCATGTGATGTCTTTGTTATTGCTTTTGTCTGCATGTGTTCAGGACAGAGTCAGTTCACACTGGAAGACACTGGAGACATTCAACATCACACCAGAACAGATAACTTGAAAACTAATTCTGAATCTCCTGCTCACCCATGCCGGCCTGTGTTTTGCCCCCGGCGCTGGGTGAGCCCCCACCCATTGCAGAGAAGCTGACATTGTAGTTGGGTCGGTTTTGGGGCGACGTGTGGGGCATAGGGGTGTGGCTGGGGCTGGGCTTTGGCTGCGGGGTAGGTCCTGGTCCCTGGGGCTGCCACCCGCCACCGCTTCCAGCACCGGGCTGCCATGAGGGGAAGCCAACTCCTGCGTGGGAATGCCAGCCTTCTGCATGCTGGGGAGATGGGGGAGGATGTCGCGATGGGGAGCCCATGGGAGGGATGGAATGGGCAGTTCCAGTGGGAGTGGTGGGTTTGCTGGAGAAGCCAGAACCTGCAACAGTAAAAGAATGAGATTAACAACAAAGGCACAGTTCGTGTACTTCAGGAAACGTCCAGTTACTGACCTCCAAGGCTGCCCCCAAGATTGCCTATGTCAGCGAATGGGTCCAAGGTGTTTGGCTTGGTTTGGTGGGTGGGGGTGCTGTGGATTGAACTTGTGGGGCTAGTAGTGGCTGACCGACTGCCCATACCAAAGCCTGCCCCTGGATAAATCAACACATAAGAGAAAACACTTGTATGTTGGCTATTTTGATCTGTAGCATTAAATTCAGTCAGCTTTGTTGGGTTATTGGTTTCTACCTGTGCCGGTGGTAGCAGGTCTGTTCCAGTCCCATCCTCCCATGGCGTTTTGCTGTTGAATGTTGACGGTCGGGGTGGTGGGTGGGACAGGGGAACTCCGACCTATTCAAGCACAGAAAGGTTTGTCACAGACTAAGCCCACAGCGAATGGGACGAACCCACACAGCCAGAGAAAATAACGGCAGGCTTGAGTCTCATGAGAGGCGTTACAGAGACTGTAGGAAGTCTAAGTGGATGTAGTTGTTAGTTCCTGAAACTATATATACTGGTGTATTTCTTTGCTTGAAGGCCAGGGGCAGATCTGTCTTCACAGGCTTTACTGTGTGTTCCGGTTGGCTGATGGGGAACGATTCATGCCGGAGGTGAAATATCAAACCTGCGCATTCTCGGCTGATCAGACAGGCTGCAAATGCTCATCGCACAACATGCAAACATATTCATTACCACACATGCAGCTGCAGTATCTATTGCGAAGCTTGTGAGTGACTAGCAGGCCAAAGAGAAAAGGAGGAAAACTATACTAAGTGAAAGAAAACTAGTTTTAAACAAGCAGATGCACAGAGACGGTCATAATGCAGGTTTATACGTTAAAGCAGCAGACTCTCACGTGTGCCTTACCATGATTTGGACTCTTTAAGAGGTTTTTATTACATCCAGAATGCTATGAGAGCGGCAGAAGCAAGTCTTACCCAAGCTTGTAGGCTGCAGGGTGGGTGACGGAGAGCGAGCAGCATGCAGGAAGGGGTCTGGCTGCCCCACGTTACCTGGTCCAAGGAAGGAACCCATCATGTCCTGAGGTTTGGGCATGGGACCAGTCCCGAAGGGATCAAACGCTGGGGGGAACAAGCACAGAATGGTTTTTCTCACTTGTTTCATTTTATTTTCTTTACTTTTACATTTCAGAATGAGTCGTGTAGTGCCACTGGGTTTAAAAATGCCAAAATGAGAATTAGTTTACCTGATGATGTATTTTTATTACATAATGCGTCTCTGTTTGTTTTAGTAACTGCATTAAATATTGTGAAATTGTCAAAAATAATTATTTTCTTTTATGAGGAAAATGAATACTTAGAACTTAAAAAGAGTGTGTGAGTGTTTTTTCCATTTACTGATCTGTGATCCATTTATAAGATCAGCAACATACAACTTGATGCAATATTAGTTTTAGGTTTATCTCACCTGGTGGCGCAGGTGAGGGACATGGCGAGGCAGTGTTTGGGACTACTTTGTGTGGTGTGGACTGGGCAGATGACGACCCACTGGTTGGCTGGGGTGGCCCCCCGAACAAGTCCCCTAAGAGGTCAGCTGCTGTCGCTGCACCAGGCGGGGGCTGAGATGACGGACGCGGCTGGTTGATCGTCTCCCCGTCGAGGCCCAGAAGATCCACTTCCTCTGCGGGTGGATGGGGGGCAGGCATCGGAGCAGGGGGGTCGGGTTTCTGGGGCGCCGCGCTGGCGTTGCTTCGCTGGCTGGAGAGGGAGAGCATCTCATCATCCGAGGGCTCGCTCTCCTCGCCATGGGCTCGTCCATCTGGGCCTCCGTGGGGCCGGCTTGGCTCTGCAGGAGGATGAAACAGCGAGACGGGTAGAGGCAGAGAGAGAAAGAGACAGGATTCAAATGTTGTGAATTAATGGAAGTGGAGAGATGAGGAAATAACAAAGGAGGAAATGAATTTGGGCAAAACGGACAGAAATACAAATTAGGTTAAGGGAAAGAAGGATAGTGGGGTGATGGGAAACTACTCAGGTTGCTGTGTGCTATAATAAACTATGATGCAGGTTGCTAGCTGCTATTAGCCACAGTAATTGGTGGAGATCATTTCTAAACCAACACGATTCATCTGTATTTGCAGGGATCCAATCAATGAAATATACTTTTTAAAAAGGGGAAGTAGAGTGTGACTCTAAACCTCAGCTCGGGGCAACATTTCACTTTGGTAGAAGATTTCTTAATTTGGACCACCGCGCTTTGCTTCAGCTGTTAACACTGTGGTGTTCATCTGTTCTCCGTATTAACACAGATTTCTTAAAAAAACATTTCTTTGGATACAGGTGAAAAATGCTTTGGCCTGCTGTTGCTGGATATTAGGGGGTGTGCGTTATTTCTTCAGGTCCCCAGATGATTGGTAATTATTTAAATCATCCACCAAACTGATATATCACTGCGTGACAGGGACGGGGTTCATTTCAATTCAATCAGTACAGATCGTAAATGAAAACAGCGAGTGATTTTCCAGTAAAATAAGACAGATTGGTCAATGAGGCAAACGAGTGTGATTGAATTGAACCAAACCCTGGTTGACTACTGTGACTGTACTCCTCTACTATCTTACCCTCCAGGTCCAATCCTTCCATCTCATCTTGTAGGGAATAAAATGAGAGTTAGTTCATTAGTTTGGTCACGTCTCTGCATGCATGTGAATGTGGTTTTGCGTGTGATCTGTTCCACTGACATCTCTGTCGGAAAGTACATGAGCACATCTACATAAGTGCAAGGTCGAGGTATTTACTTCTAACTTATAATTTAATTTATTTACTTAAGTTCACACATTCTGTGTTACTTCGTGCTGTAGTATTGTACCTTTTACCACACTACAGTTGCAGATACAAATAACCTTTTAGATTAAAATGTCACGCATAAGATATGATCAATGTAAAACCGCAATATTAGATTTGACTACTACAGCGCTATATTCAATTGCTCAAATTAGCTCTAAATCGACCAGGGGCCACTCTGCATAATACATTTGTTTTAAGAATATAGTTCCTTTAAAGCCCTCCACCATTGACTTTTGGAAAGGTGCAAAAATAACATGACTGCTCTATTCTTGTCACTTTTGTTATGTTAATATGTAAGTTGTATATCTCTTTTTGGGTTTTTGGGGTTTTTTGTTTTCTTGTTTCGTTTTGTTTTTGTTTTTTTGTTTTATTTTTGTTTGGGTTTTTTTTTCTCTTCTCAATCGCTTCCCTCTTCGGACTACTTGATACAGAAGATGGTATTTATTTTAATATTTCATGAGATGCTATAAAGGGTATGGGTCACTTGGCCACTGGGGGTGGGGGGCTGGCGGGGGTTACATGTTCTTCCTACTGTTTGTTCTAACAGTGGATTCTGTTCTTGTCTGTAAAGTGTTAAAAAATTCTGTATTACAACTGACCGTCTTTCTCATTGGTGCATAGAAATCTGTCCATGATAGTAAATATGCATATTAAATATTTGCGTTGAGTAGTGCTGACTGTGCAGTGTGAGGTTAGTTTAGGGTTAGGTTTGGGTGGAGGGTTATTATTAGTTTGAAAAAAGGATGCGTAGTTAGAATTTTAGAATAGCTAACAAACGAGTTAAAGCAAAAAAAAAAATAGACCAACATGTCCTGATGTCTAAAAAAAAGGTTTTTAATTATGCATTTAAGATGTTGTCAGCCCAAAGGCATTAAGGTTTACAGGCTACATGCTGTGGAATCAAGCCATGGTTCTTTTCTAATACCTAGCTTGTAAGCTGGTGTCTCACTAGCTTTTTGCTTCTTTTGTTATATTTTATCAGAGTAGTTGTGTGCTAAAACTCGATTACGGGCTTTTCTGTCAGTGTTATTTGGCTACTAATGGTAAAATTTGACATTTTTGTCATTTTAATAGCGATCTAACAGTCGCCCTTTCATAACTGCAGCTAACATAAGGCTTAAACAGCGCTTCTGTGTCATGTTGTCACTGAATATTAACAGCATAATTACTGTTTTAAGGGACAAACTGTTTACTGTGGACTGACTGTTTAAAAGACAAGCATGGTAGGAGATGATGGATACTTATTTCCCTCTGGACACAAAACCTTTGTAACATAACTTTTCAGAAAGAAAAGACAACAAGACAAAATCTAACAGATCCTAGAAGTTGTTTGATGGAGCTTTAGACCTCAAGTGTGATGTACAGTATGATGTGCATTAACTGTGTTTGTCATTTGTGCACGTGGTGCTGCAGTACCAGCAATTGCCAAGGCATCCTGATGCTCCTGGTGGCAGGAGAAGAGCACGTTGGGGCTGAGGTCTTTACAGGGGAACTGCTCCCACGGCGGCGTCAGGTCTTTTTGCTTGTCCACCCCCTCTACCTCCACATCCAGGATCACATGGAAAAGCTGGGGATACTTCTCCGGAGAGTCACATGCATCCAGCTCTGGTCTGAGAGGAAAGATTATGGGTTTGATTTGGGGGGTTTTCTCTGCTTTATTCATACAAGTGATTAAATAAGACAGATGCACTTACTTGTTAAACTTTAACACAGTGGTACCAGGAGCAATGAAGCCAGTGTGGAACTGAATCTGGAAGATCTGGGTGTTGGACACCTAACAGCAGCAAAACAAATGTAAGTTTGGTTGATGTGATATCTTAATGTATCGTATCAGGCCACATCAATAATTGAACATTGTCTTTTACCACATAAACAAGAAGCACAATGCTTTGTGGACTATATTAAGTTCATTTGCAGAAAAAGTGTTTGTTGCTTCAACAGTCATAAGTTTTGTCATAAGTTTGTTTTCATGGCAACAACAACAGCTAAATTTCACTGATTGCAGATATCAGGAATCTTATTTATCAAGAGTGTTAATATATATGAAATAATACAAGAAACTTGGATTCTTTATGATGCTCCACTGATGCTGTACGACACGTGCAACAGCTTTTTGGAAAATGGAAAATTTACATTTATGAAACAGTTGACAGGAGCACTGTTCTGTGTAGTTTCTGCAATAAGAAACTTCAGAGTACTCAGAGCATGAAACATCATCTCAATGATAAGCATTCTGCAGCGAGCTCGGAGGTCAGAGCTCCGGATTCTGTAGCGTGAGCAGCTGTGCTCATCAAAGCCACGCTCAAACCCTCGTTCGGATGCAGAATGAGTCAGTCTACCCGTGACAATTCACGGATTTACTCATCTACCAAAATACAAACGAACTGAAATATACTTCAAATGCGTCTCATAGCAAATATTTACATATGCAATTAAGGTACATTAATGAATCAAAACGCAAGTAATTAAACATTGTTTTAACACATTTCTACGAACGGAGTTATAATTAAAAAAGAAGCAGCGCTGGTAAGTTTTTACCGTAACTGTCTGTTGTGAAGGTACATTCGATTTTACCAGCTTCTTCCTGGGAAGCTTTGATTTACTGTAAATACTGTAAATGCATGCTAATGCACATTTAAATCAATATGTCAGTTTTTATTTTAGAGATAACTACGGGTACAATTTTTAGAAAAAACCTGCCTTCAAAATGTTACTTCCTGCTGCTTCTTTTCCCCTGACATTTTGTGGGTTTGTTTCAGGACTCGAGCAGCACAGATATTCAAATAAGTTGCAACCACATCCTGATCTTGTTTGATGGCTGATAGCTCAATAAGCTCATGTGAGTTTCATTAAGATATTGACTCAATTAGCACATGTGCATCGTCTGTAGTTTGGTCCCTCGCCAGTTACTGGCTTAAACAGTAAAAGAGACTTTGTAGGATACCAAGGAGAGCAAATTAAGTTCACCTTGGCCTGCAGACGGCCTCCGATGGTCGACCTCATGTGGTAGACTGACACAACGACGTCTCCTTGCACACTCACACCCAGAGAGAAGACCACCTTACCCTCCTGGACCCTGTGCTCTCTGGACATAAAGGGTGTACAGGAGAGTGAAATACAGATGTTGTAATTGTACATTTGCTTAATAAGTTCATTTAGTTGCGATGAAAATGTACGTTAGCAGCTGTTAATGTCGCTATGTCTGAGCGATCTGAATGTCCTCGTCCTACCTCATCCTCTCGTACTCCTGTGCAGTGGTGAAGATCTTTGTCTCTCCGATGAGGACGTCGCAGAAGGGCCGACAGCCGCTGCGCTGCTTGTTGAAGCAGGGGACCGGACTCATGGTGAGGGCCTTGATGACCAAAGGTTTGGAGTGGGGTAGGCTGGGCTTCTCTGACACCATGCTACACACATAGCCTATGTATCTGCCGGGGGAGAAGTTAAGATAATCATTTTTTATCCCGTTTTGATTTTCACTGTTCAGTTCATCCCTCGTGACGTGTTGTGTCCACATCATATAGCCACTGACAAGCGGATGCACAGCGCTGTTGGAGGAAGTTGATAACACACTGATAACTGCAGGAAAACTAAATTCAAGGACTTTTGAACATTGTCCACAATTATGTTACTGCTGCCGTTTCCATAAACTCAACAGCTACTGTCTGGCTGGGTAATAAAATGTCTATCCTTGAGGCTCTGTCAACCCTGCAGATTCATGCTTAGGCTGAGGAAACTAAGGAAAGTGGGCTACCACATGTTTTCTACCCATTTTGACTTTTCTATAACCTATAACAGCAAATGACCTGAAATCATGTTATTATGCAAGAATCTGAGAAAAAGCACTTCCTTGTAAAGGTACAGATAGTAAAATAAACACGGCTAATGTCAAACCAGTATTTATTTCTTGGAAGCTGGAAAACATCAAGGGCTCTGGTCACAAAGCAACATTTGCATACATGTGTACAGAAAAAGATATGCTATGATATAGCAATTTGCAAATTTGCTTCCAGGTAATTAGTCACGTCCACGCCCACACTGATACACTGCTGAACTCTCAGTTTCATCGCCTTTTTTCTGATATCTATCGAAGCATTTCTGACTAACTCTATTTATGTTTTTATGTTATTTGTGGCAGTCTTACTAGATGGTTAACACTGGAAGAGTTGTGACACAGCCACACGAAGCCAAATTGAAGCCTTTACGTCTCCCGTGTAACTGCTATAGGCACCAGTTTCCTGTTCTTTCTTTCTCTCTCGTTTCCCCTAGTCTCGTTTTTATTCTTTGTCAAGCACACGACGTGCACACACCAGTGTTCAGGGATGCAAACCTGCGGTGTGAGGGCCAGAGACCAGAACCTGGTCTCTTGGCGCTGAGCAGCTGCATGGCAGGAACCGGGTTGTTGAAGAGGTGGCAGAAGCAGAACATGGCACAAACCAAAACGCCCGAGGGAGCACGACCATCCTGAAACACATGCAAACAAAGGGGAAACTGAGAAACTTTATGAAATGCTGACAAAGTTACTAGAGTTTAACTACATTTGACCACGGTCCTCTCTAACATGTGTGTTTGTTTACGCTTGCACTGCCGCTATTTACGTGTTGGCATCAACATGAAGCAACTGAATGCTTGCTGTAGATCTGCACAGTGAAAAGCTCAAAGCCATAGCTCGAAGAAGTGCTGATGATCAAGTCGTGCTACCCTGTGGGCCAGCAGTGTATGTAATGATGATTTTTCATATTCAAAAACTCATTCTGAGTTCATTTCAGGTTACAGAGAAACAAAAACATTCTTGTGATCTGAAGCACAGAAACCAGTTGGGGTTTTTTTTAAGAAAGGAACCGTTTGGAAGTTACGCAAGATGAAGCAATTTGCCAAGCCACAGCAAACCGCAGTGACTTGGCAATAACATGCTCGACCACATGCCAGTGTACAGTATTGCTGTCGCTGAATTAAAGCGGACAGAAAGGCCAGTCGCAGTGAATACCTCGGTCATGTTTCTGTTTCAAAATACAAGTATTTCAAAGTGGTCAGTGTTTTCGCTGTGCTTGAAATATGTGTACTTGAAGTGCGGCCGGTTGCTGAGGAAACTTGTCAAGTTTTCCAAGACCATGCCTGTCTAGTGAAATCCATATATTTTATAAAATCTACGCAATCTTGACCTGTAACATCTCTTTTACCAAACACTGGTTGAAAAGCACATCGGGGTACCCATCTATTCTTTCCAGTTCAATGACCAACACACTAAAACATGACTAACATTCACACTTAACTAAATTTGAGCCTCCGAGGCCAACACGCTGGACTGAAAGGCTCCTCTCCTCCTCTTTGTCGCAGACTAAATTCTCCTTTCAATAAAAAGACCAGCTGCTAAGAAAACTGACAGGACTGACAGGAACTAACAATGACGTGTTTTTATGTAAATTAAAAACAATAAAATCTTTCTGAAAATTAAAAACAAGGCAGACCGACACTCAAACTCTTATTTAAGGTAGGCGGTTTGGTTACAATTAAATTGTCACATTATGGTACATCTCACCACATTTCATTTCATAGATTTCTGGGCTTTTTCAGTTTTGCAAAATAATTTTCCAGGGCAATGGAAACAATCGCCTGTGTTTGCAATATAAGGCACGTAAAATGAACAATTGTGCATCCCTCTCTTTAAAATAATGTGGATGTGGACATGGTTGGCAGTGAGCTGCAGGAGAGACGAGGGTGTAAAGGAAGCTTTTCTCTTTAAATGTAGACATATGCTGGACGTCAGATGTCAGCTGGTAGACTTCTGTCATATCGTGTCTTTGTGGTAATGCATGTGTGTGCAGCTGTTTAATGTGATGTGGCCGAGAGAAACTCACAGTTGTAAAGTGTCCCCCTGTGTGCGATGGGACACTAGGACCCCATTTATCTCTGTCCGGACACATTACCCGGATATGGAAAGAGAACACATGCATCTGGAGGTAGTGTGTCTTGCATTGTGTGGATCTTAAGTTTGAGCACACACCATTCACAGAGTGCACTGGTATCCACACCATCCAACACTGACACAGATATTTGTTTTTAGTTATGCTTGTTTTAGAGTGCGCAAGCCAGGAGGGCTGAAAGAGACAAGCCTCTAATTGCTAATAAATAAATGAATGACATACAGTGAGAAATAACTGCGCTGCATTCATCTGCGCCGCTAATCTGCTGTTAACAAGGCATGTAATTGGTCCCCTTCGTCACACCAGGACAAACTGGCGTTATTTCTTATACAAAGCAAGGAATTACCTAATGTCTTAGATCTGCTGAATTTACAGGAAAGGACACATTATTAGGTTATTTCTTTCAGACATCACTTCACAAAATTTACAATGTTTCCGAGAGCAAATTAAGGAAATATAGGATTCTTCAGTGTCCAGACAACATATCTGGAAACAGATATTACTATTACGGCTAAATGGTACATGAGGGATTTTAAGTGTGTTTGAATGAGTCCTTTGGCAGAGTATTTGGAGCACTGAACAGAGACTCAGAAGTAGGTCACGGGACAATAAAAAACACAACTCGGGTATGTGTTGTGGAACAATCAAAACAGGTCCCTACACATCAAAAGTGTCTTCATGTGCCTTAATTTAATAAACTGAAAGGAAGCAATGTTGGAAAAGTGGATTTTAATCCAAGTAAATCCTGTAAATCCAAGTTGTGTCTGGTTTATATGGATGAGCATGTGATGAAGGTGCTAGATGTGAGCATCTTCTTACCGAGCAGGTGATGACACACACATTCTTGGGGTTCTGTTTGAGCCAGTTGTGCATGTTCTTACACACAGCAAATAAGTTGTGAAGGCTGGGAGCCTGGCGAGAAGGCCAATTACACTCTGACACCTAGAGAGAGGAGTTGGCACAGGAAAAAGGAGGAGGCGGAATGAGGAGGGACAGGGAGAGACGCAGAAACAGACAGAGGCAGGGAGGAGGCAGGTTGCACATGAAAAAGAGCAAAGGAGGGCAGAGAGACGAGGGAGAGAAGAAGGATGGAGAGAGATAAAGAGACAACAAGAGAAAAACGAGAGGTGGAGGTTAGCAACAGCGCTGCAGCAGCGGGGCAACACAACACACCAGTTGCCATGATGAGTCATCTGCTAGAGATACAGCAACTTCAACAAGCAGACAGGGGGCCATCTTGGCCAAGTTAACTCCACAGCTTGACTCCTCCGCTTCTGTGGATGTTTCCGCCGGAGGGTGGCAGTCTTTTTTATCTGTACACATCCCACGTGTGCCTTCACTGGGATACAAATCCAGACAAGTTCTCATTATTGAATGGTAATTGAGCCGGGACACTTAGATTATCGACCCATCATTTGTATTTCTGTTTCACTGGTTGTTAATGCTGTCATGAAGTATGTGCAGTGGGTTGACACTGCTCTGTTCTGCAGTTTCAAAAAAGATTTATCATTTCTGTTAAAATGTACTTAATATATCACTCAAGGGTTCGCCCAAATATCCACTCTGTCTCCTGTCACCCGACGGAAGATACTGAGTGCATTTTTAAAGCATAAAAGCCTGATATTATATGCAATTATCTGCCTTAGCAGTAAGTAGTACAGGCAGTAATGCACTCAGCTTCCTTCCTTTTAATGTATAGTCGTGAGTTCAGATGTTGGCTGTCTATTATATTGAATTCAAATGACACTCTGTTACGGCAGAGTTGATCCCATTGAGAAACAGCACCAAACTCTACAGACAGTTTGACCTCACTGTTGATGTACATGCTCACCAAAGCCTCTAAACGTATTGACAAAGAGTTGGGTATTTACACATTTAGCAGACAGAGAGCAACGCTGGCATTCATTTGGATTCGTGCCTCTGCCCGCCTGATGATTGCAAGTCCAATAATCAATTTCATTTTAACACTGTCATTGGTCTGCACCAACTCCTGAGGGAAATATCGGCAGCTTAGTGCTCCACTGTGTTCCCCAGCTAGTCACCAACTTTGTCTGTCTGCTGTCTGGTGTTGGACAAGTTGCTTTCAGTCGGTTTATCACACCTTTGTGAGAACAGCTGGAAATAGCCGCCCGCTGCGACTTGAAGCAAAGCCGATGAAAGTGTTGGGATTTGGCCAAATTTAAAGTTCTGGGATGTTCAAAAAATACAAGACGAAAGATACTAAAATGCTCTGCAGAGCTGTGGAGAGGAAGAATCTGGTGCTAAGGCTCTGCTGGTTCATTATTACAGACTCGTTTGATAACTTTCTCCCCAGTGGATAAAAGTGACTTATTGCAGCTTTAAGGCTGGAGTGGTGAGCAATGATAGGCCCAGTTGGGGAAAACTAATTAGAGGTTTCACCCCGGGTGCCTGTATAGTTTACGAGCACATGTGGCGACAGTCCCCACTTAAAACGATGACAGACCAATAATAGTAAGCAAACTGCGAATAAGGCCTCACGTCTCACTGTAGCGTTGTTATAATCCAGGGAGCGAAAATGGAGCAGCAGCCACTAACGACTAGATACAAACTAATTCTGTAACGGCTTCATCTGTGGCCTCGCGAGGCAGCGTGACACTCACCCTGTTGGAGAATTTGGCCCCACGGTAGTTGCGCTGCGATAGATTGAAGACAGTATAGTGGTCGGCATGGCGACTGTCAAGGAAGGAACGAATATCCTCTACGTGATTCTGGTAACCAATCTGCACCGACTCCGCTGGGTAGGTCATCACTGAAAAGAAAAAAAAAACATTATTCATCTGCTGGATGAGATGTTTTGAGCATAATGCATGGCTGGTGCCGATGTTTGCACACACAGTGTGTTTAATAGATTCACACTCTGACAATGTCCTTAAACTTTCACCCATTTCTATTGTTATTCCACTGAGAGTGAACTGAAGTCTGCAGCGGTGAGGCCGAAGGAATAAGAAAGCATGACTGTCAGCGGTTGCACACAATGCATTATGGGATAAAGGCCCTCAGGTGACAAATGTCCAGCTGACTATGTTCTCTAAAGGACACACAGCTGCACCACAATCATGTGAAGCCATTTGTGAATGAGAGAGGAGGATAGGGGGAATGCTGAGGGTGCTTACGTGCAAGTTAACACAGTGTTGAACCCCCATTCTGTTACACAGAATGATTATTAAAAACTATTTTCCCAGTGAGCTTCTCACTCTGACGATTGCCAGCCATGTATGCCCATGCACCAGGCTGGATTTAATAACATTTGAATTTTGATCGAATCATAGTAGCTGGATGTTTTTAATGTTTTTGGATACCATCAAATCTGATCAACCTAAACTGATACAGTCCAAAAAAAAAAGTATAATTCTTTTCAGTCATTTCCTTTTTTTTGTGACAAAGTTCAAGAACATCTATAGACACAGCTCACACACGCACACAAAGCACATTATCTAGAGCCAAATGTGTTTACCTATAATCCGTGATGTGATGTAGGCAATGTCCAGCTCCCCTTTAGTGTATCTGGAACAAAGAAATTCATCTTTGAAGATTATTTCAAGTATTTTTATTTACAAAAAAATCCACATCTCCATCTTTTGAGCAATCAGACAAGTAACAAGCAAAAGTCAAGGCAACCTTCAGCAATATTGCAAACACAGGGAATGTAACTCAGTCCACTGAAATCCCCCCAAAATCAATAAAATATGCTGTATTATATGTATACTAATTATTTATTCAATAATTTATATATTTCATGTTGTGTGATTAGTGTAAAGGGACTAACACTTCCTTTTTTGTACAACCATGTGTTAATAAATCAACCTTGCACTTTGAAGAATACAGCAGGCAAACATGCTGGCTGTTTTACAGAAAATCCTAGAGTCCGGGATGTCAACAGGTCTCTTATTCTTGAAAAATATCAAATCATTAAAAAGAGATCAATACATAACTGTCGAGCATCCAAAAGGCTGATCCACCTCTCTGCCTCCCACTGCCAAGTGCATCAGGCTGCATGTTATGCATATCCAAATAGCCAAACTCTACAGGCTTTGGAGCGGAAGCCTCCATGTGTCTGGCTGTGGGGAAGTTGCCTTTTTCAGGCTCGCCGCACATAGGCTCACACTGCTCCACATCAAAGGAATACCATATGCGAATTCTTCAATTGAGCATCATTGCCTTTCATTACCAAATTTAGCTATTCCATATGGAGATAAAAAAAAGAAGAAGCTCTGAGAGCAGCTGCAGTGCACAGACACACATGCAAGATATCCACAACTGCTGCACCATGGAAGTGCTGGAAAACATGTGCATATAAAACACTATGAAGCAGGTGCAGGAGAGAGATTTTGGGTTCATTTAAACAACAACAACAAAAAAAATCAAATGTTTTCTCTCAGTAGATTTCTGGGATATTGAATATGTTAATATCTATTAAGAAACAATCAGAAGCTGTTACCTTGAGGCAGGTTTAATTATCTAAATCAAACAGTGCATGACAAAGATTATCTTAGAAAATAAATGACAATAGCTATTCAACAGCAGGCAGCAGACTGCTCGACTACCCGCTGCACTGCAATCATCATGCAGAAGACATTAGCGGGCTAATGTGTATCGGATTGAGTTGAGTTGTTGCCTACTGTGAAAATCCCCCCCAAGCAGGGCTGATCTGGGACAGTCATCTCTGTGTGGTCATGGAGGAATGCCACATGGCCCTGATGCAATCCTAGACCAGGTTATGTAACGCAGTGCTACACAGCTAGTCTGCTTTGGCATGAGAGCAGGCTGAGTTTGTCTTGGGATTTCCTGTAGTTTTCTACATGAACGCATTTTTTGATTATATAGTTCTTGTGGCATCATATGCAGCAATAAACAACAAACATTTAACAGCTGAAAGAGGCAGACAACCACTGGTATAACCATCAGAGCGAAAGGTGGGAGGAGGCTGCTTTTGTGTCTATAAGCCCTGGATAATGAAGTAATTGGACCACAGTTCAGGTTTCTGTTCTCATCCACTTGGGTGTGTTCATCCCAGAGTCAAAATGCAGACTGCTGGTTTCATAAGGTAGCACGCAGATTACTTTTCCTTTCCTTAATGTGAGGTTTGCCGGAGCACAGCTGTTTTGTTTTTTGTGGTGGTGCTTGTTTGTTAAAGAAACATCTTAAGGAACTGGAAAAAACTGCATGAATTTCACATGAGCTCTCAGAAGGATGTGTTGTCTAAATCTGTGGTTTTACCTGCCTCTTTCCTGAAATACATCTCGGTGGCTATTAGAGGAGAGAAGCAGGTCAGGTGTCAGGTTTAAATGGTCATGGCCACTAGCCATAGAGTATGCAAACAAGCCGTCTCCCTGACCTCTTGAGGTTAGAGCCAAAGCCAATTAAAATGTACTGCAAGGTGTAGTACAGGGAATGAAATGAGGGGAAGGGCATGATTGGGAAAAGAAGGGCAAAGCTGACGCCGGGGGATTTTCTGCCATACTTTAATGGAAGCTGGTCAGTAAATGTTGTTCACCTTCAGTCTGGATGAATGTAGTATCATGACTATATGTGTACACATCTACAACTGTAGAATTTAATATCATATACTGGTTTTCTATCAGCTCTTTGGCTCATACTCTCTCTTTTCCTGTGAATAATTTGGAAAAAAAAACAAAAAAGAGACAAACCAAACCCTTTTCCTGACAGCAGCATCCCCCATTAAACTTACTGCAGTTACTTTATAGTCTTAATGTGGCTTCGCTGGATCACAGCCAGATGCTTTTCAGGTCCCACTTTGCGGCATAATTAATGACATTTAGACAGATCTTCATATTGTCTTTATCTAGCAACGCATAAAAACCGCCAGGAAGTGGAGAAATGACTAACTGGTGAATAAAAAGCATCTAGTTTTTAAGCATTTTAACCCCAAATCCGGTGACTTTGTGTGACTCTTCTCACTCCAGCAGTTAGTTTCAGTTGGGCTGTTGTGTTGCTACAGCGACCACTGCTGGCACAGCTCCGTGACACCACGTTGTCAGACCTGTGACCCAACAAATACCTACAAGCATCTTTCATATACTCTGCAAATGCCCTCGTTGGAGCATTTTCTGTTTTTACTCTTTGTATTGTTGTTGTTTCGTGATGCATTTATGTAGCGCTTTACATGACAGATCGTTGATTTAGTATGATTTATTTTTTATACATCGTGTTTACTGCTTACCAAGCCACCAGTGGCTACTGACTATCTAAAGCTGATTTGTTCCTGGCATAAGTGACAATTCAACAAATACGACACACTATACTTTAATTCTGGTTCTCTTGCTCCTGTAGTAATTCATTTTTAGTGTTTTTGGTCTCATCTTCTTCTGAACATTTCCGCAATCGCTCACAGTCCGACTACTGCTTTCAGTCTTTATGAAAACGTGTGTTTAGCTCTCTGTAGAGCCGTATACTTAAAGAGCGAGGGCAGGGGAGCAGCAACAAACAACATGAAGGTACCCACAAGCACCAGCGCCACAGTCCCTGTTGTTTATGTTTCCTACTGGAGAGCAAACATCTGGCACGCAAAAGCCATTTTGTTAGGCCATATTATATCAGCGGAGAGGTGTTCTGACTGAGTCTCCAGTGACTACATCCTCACAGACACACACGGAGAGACACACTCACAAAAACACAGTGTAAGTGGGTTAGATCCCGCTGGATATTAGATTTGGCTTTTCTACACTCCCTCTATGCATCTCTACTGAATTCTACTTTTTACAGCTTTTTTGTCTCTCACAGCACATCAGTTTGTTCAGAGTTTAAAGGTGAGAATGACAGCCAATATGAGGCGTATCAGGCAGGCAATAGCTGTATTTATTTTTTGAGTTTGAGTTTGCTCTGAACAAAAAAAATGCTTTTTCTGGTTGATACCAATTCATTTCATCTCTCTCTTCTCGAATCGTTTAACCTAAATCATCCAAATCCAGGCAAGAGCTGCCTTGACGTCATGTTTTATATAGTTTGGCCACTGGAAAAAGGGAGGAAAATGGTTACAGAGAGCCTCAGAGAGGTGTCAGCCAAGTTTAGTGTTAATGAGATGGGGACAAATGGGAAACAAAGATGAAACTGCGCGAGACAGGATGGATGAAAACCAGTCAAAGTGAGACAGAATGGGCAGAAAGGACAGAGAGATGAATGTGTGTCTGGTCGGGGATGGGGAGGTGGGGGGAGGCAGTCTGGGTGCAGACCAAGGACACTGTGCCTTTCACAAACCCAGATCAGCCACCCAGACTCCTTTGCTGTTGCGTTTCTTACAGACGGGGAAGCAAACAGTTCATTGCTGTTGCCAGATCGGTTTCCCTGCAAAATGCGTCGTTAGCCAGGTAAACAAACAAACAAGCACGCTCCTTTAAATAATTCAGCAACTGCCTTTTGCATTGAATATAGATTTGACAGAGGCGGAGAGGAAGCAATCAAGTCGAGCTGTACTCGCACGGGATTTTGCCTTCTATCAAGCGCGCTCGAGGGAATATATACTGAAGTCCAACTGTCAATAAACTGGGATGAAGAAGTCACAGACACTCTTCTTCTTCTCAAACTGCAAAAATCCCCCTCTTTATAAAAACAGAGAAAACTGCTAGAGGGGTGAACAAAACTCCAAGAGACTTATTGAAACTACAAAACATGTCAGGCTGCAACAGGACAAAGTTAAAACGTTTGTAGAAGCTCATTTTCTCCTGTTTATCTGACTTAAACACACATTAAATGATTTCGTGGGGGCTAAAAAGCTCTCATTACTTCTATAGTTGATAAAGCAAACAGTAGCAAAGAGTTAGCATTAGCATTAGCACAACATTAGCACTTATCTGAAGTCATTTTCCACCTGATGCATGTATGTCAAATATTCATTCTCCTTTTAGCTCTATGTTGATTTCCACTGACTCCTGAGAGAAATGCCTGGATCTTAAGCTGCCTGATACTCCGCTATGTTCACCAGCTAGTTGCTAACCCAGCCGTTTGCTGTCTTTTGGTGCTGGGCAGATAGTGTACAGACCTGTTTCATGTCAGTGCTTGAAAAGATTATTCATCTTTGATAATAAAAAAAGAGATCTTATAATTCTAAAATAAGATATTATTACTTTCTTGCAGGGTAAATAAAGAGCAGTCACCCTCTCAGGAATACATCATTAGATCCTGCAGCTCTGCATCTTACCTCTCTGATTAACTGCTGATGTTTCACCCTCATGGGACAATACATGGAAAACACAAATGATGGTGACTGGGCAAAACCCAAACACACATCATATATATAATCAACAGCTCTGTAGATTTGCGATACTAGATATATAGCTCAGTTTATCATAGAGTACATCCTCAACCACAGGAAACCACTTGCATTGTCAAAGTCAGTTTCTCTGTCCATGCATTTCTGAATAAATCTAATGTATACATACAACAGCAGCATTAACTATTCAGTGTGCCCGTACTGTGCTAAACTGTGGAAAGTTATTCTACCTCTGCACCTTTCCCTTTCTCGGGCTTTCATCCAGTTGCCACGGAAGCCTGCCTCCCACCGCCCCATTATCCCAACCACCCACTCACACGTCCATATACAGTCCACACAAACGCACACCAACACACACAGGGCCCTAATGAAATGAATCCTTCTGTATCAGCAGCACACTGGCCATTTGGCACAATGAACTGCCATGAATAATTCAGCCAGCAGAGCAGGGATAGACGGCAAAGAGAGCAGAGGAAAGGAGGGAAGGTGGAGCCGAGATGAGAGGGCAGAGGCGGCAGAAAACACAAGGGAACAACAGGACAGGAGAAGTGGGAGTTTGCAACAGAGGAGGGGAGACACAAGAGAGGAATAATCACGATCAAACTTGCTGAGTCAATGGTGAGCAGGGAGCTCTGAGTGTGAGTGTGTGTATGTGTGTGTGTGTGTGTGTGTGTTTCTCTGACAATACAGAGGCCCCTTTGTGCTGCCCTGCACAGATGCCTGTGCACAAACACACTGGGACGACCGAGCCGTGCCAGACTCTGCTGCCTCCCTCTTCCCTCCCTCCATCCACACTGCTCTGTTTCACTTCTAAAACAGTCAGAGACTCACTTTACATCAACAGCTGAAACATTAAATGAATTAAAGTAATCGTTGCATATGATATTAATTAGATGAATGTGTGCAAAGTCCAACTACCTCCATGTTCGAGCAGTGTTTCTGAACAGCATAAATCATTCATCATCATCCTAATAATTCATTATGGAAATCTTTTCAAAATAATAGTCACAAGTGATAAAATCTGCAGCACGGGGCGTCACCAGGTCTGTGAAATGATTCATGCTATTGTGAAACAGTTATACACTTTAGAAAAGCTGTAATATCTTGTGACAATGACAACAATTTCACTTGATATCACACTCTGAGCAGGAAGTGAGTCCAATAAAGTCTTTGGTGCAATTTATGACACCAGTATTTCAGATTCAGTGAGCGCCTGCTAATCTACAGCATAAATAGAAAAGGAACAGATGCTAGCAGAGACATGTCATCAACCCGCGTCATCCATCAGCACAGAGCTCATGCTGTGAAAATGCTACCGAGCTGGGTATGAAGCTTCCAAAAACACTAAAAAGAAGAGGAGAAGGAGAGCGTGGATGGTTGCTGTTTATGCATTGGGCCTTTGGGGTAAAAATTATGTTTAGCATTAGCATTATGCTCGCTCATTTAATGTCATATTCTGAATAACTGGTTAGGGTTTGGGTCATAGATGTAGACGTGGGCTGGGTTTTTGTCCTCAGTTTCCGAGACTGTCAGGATGTGAATACACAGAGCCTTCGGTCACTGAAGGCTCCAGATCCAAGACGACCGCTTCCAGTTGATAAAAGATTTTACAACATTTCTTTGAGATCTGCCAGAGCAATCAGCGCACAATTGCACAGTGTAGAGAGGTGTTAAAACACTCCAGGATATTTCCCATCCCATCTGATATCAGCATTTTTGATATCCAGAAGCTCAAACCAAGCCCAACCGATATCTTCCAGCTGGAGAGTGCTGTGGCACTGACGCCTTCAGATCTGCACTTCTGGAACTAGACCCACTTAGCAACCTGTGCCATACAGGCAAGCAAACCTGCAGTTTAGAAGTGCAGTTAAAGCAACCAGCAGGTAATGAGCGTCAGTCTGTGTCCTTTGTCCTCTCACAATGTCCCCATTAATTTGGAGGGGAAAGAGTGAAAGGAAAGGGCTTGTCTACACTATTTAAAAAGAAAAAGGGGGATAGGGATTCAGGCCAGAGGGCAAAATAAAAGAGAATGCAATGTAGCTTGACGGACTGTGCTGCTTTGCTTGTATGGTTGGAGAATCATGTTAGAAACTTAAACCCACTTCTCAAGTTTTACCTCTTCAACATCTAGATATCCCTAGCCACATCTGTGATCTCAGTACTCTATACATTACTCTGTGATTATTTGGCCGTACAGCATTCCTTGCACAAACCCTTATTTATTTGTTTTTCCACAGTAACAGGTTGTATGAGATGCACCTTTATCGTCTCATAGATGTTCACTGCCAAGGTTAAAATCAGATCTTTACGCATCCTGTGTATAATTTGCTGCTTTCCCTGTTGTTTTTTTTGCTGGAGGTATGTTGAGTTTTTGCTCTAGCTTCTTACAGACAGGAGTGGTAGACATGGTGAGTCTGTCTGAAGTTTGTACTGATGGGATGAGAAACCTTGGAACATTTACTAAAAATATTGGATTTAAATGTACTGTGTCCATTTCTGTAACACAAAAAGTGCCAGACTAAAAACAGATCCTAGAGTTATCGCATATCCTGCAAAATATCCAGTTTTCCAAGGCTCTGTGGTTCAAACCAGAGGCGATGATATGAGAACGATGAGAATAGCGAAATGAGAGTAAAGCAGCACATTTATATGTGGCAACTTACGTGGCAACCTGATGCATGACCTTGGTGGAGGTGTCCTTCAGCGTGTCCTTCAAGTTGTCCTTGAAGTTGCTGAAGAACTTCCCGGCTCCGCCCTTCACCATATCGAACAGTCCTCCTCCATAACTGGCGTCCATATCTGGGGACAGAAGACATCTTAACCAACCAGAATCCAGAGACTGACAAATGCAGTACACACGCTGATGACGCCAACAGAGAGCCACATTTCCATGTGCATGCGGAGAAAAGTTTTGCCTCACTTTGTTGACAGAAAAGTATTTCCTGAACTGGAGTTTAGAGGTTTTTATTTGACTTCAGTGATGAACATATGACTCACTGCACACACCAACACACCAAGTAAACACGTGTGTAGGTGTAAAGAAATGATGGACAAGGACAGAAGAGGCAAGATGCACAATAAAATGCATACCATCTGGAGCTGTGTGTGTGTGTGTGCGTGTGTGTGTGCACATGCACACTGGAGTAATCAAATGTTGGAACAGACTCAAGTGTCACATCTTAGTCAGCATCCCTCTGGTGAGCTAAGGTTTTCGCTTCCTCTCACTCTTTCTCCTTCTCCCCCCTTCACGTATCCACACACAGCAACACAGAGGCATCATTTGAGATGTGACTCTGTGGCAGTGCTGACACATTTTCAGAAGAAAGGGATTTTCAGCATGTCCAGCAAGTTTCAGTTAAACACCTGGGTGAATCAAAAACCTTTTCTCTCGTCCACAGGAAACCACCCATGGACACATCAACAATCAATCGACAATCAGTCGTTTTGTGCTCAAACTTATCATATGACAAGGGTCAGGTGGCAATCTGAAGCAGCAGCTCTCATAGTTGGGGCCTTAAGTGTAAAATCGTCCTATCTAACGACAGCAGGGCAGGGTAAAGTATCAAGTTTTGGATTAGCATTTGGGCCGTTCAGTTGTAAAGAGCTGCTAGTTGCTTTTTACCTTGATAGCTAGCTATGTGCAACCCTGTGTGGTAAAATGACAATTAAATTACCTTGACTTGTTCATTCTTTCATAATTGATAAAAAGCCTACCTGGAATCTCAGTCAGTTGGTGTAAAAGTAGGATATTTAACGCCAAACAGTAAAAGATTGAGAGACACAGAGAGCAGAGCCAATGTTTTGCATTAGCCTGGAAAGCTAAAGTCAGATTTATGATCAGTGGAAAGGAGTTTAACCTTAAGATTATCATTCAGTGACATATTTCACCTGTTGATGATCCAACTGCATCCTGCTTTAATTGTATTATAATGTTTTTTACAGTTAAAAAACACCAGTCCATGCAGATCATATAACCTGTGTGTGCATAAGCGTAAACGACAATGTGAGTAGGCTTTGTGGCTACAGGACGCCTTAACCCCATTTATCACTATAAATAAAACTTACAGTCAGTCATAGAGGAAGAAATGAAACAAAAGGCTTTTTCATTGCCGTAACATTAAGACCTTGCATGACTTGTGACCATTCAAATAAATCTGTTCTGGGTTTCCTTAAGTTTTATGTTGAGTCTAGCTGCGAGAGAAAACTGTTCCGCACAAGTTCATCGAGCCAATGCTGGGAGAGCCTGAGCACGAAACCAACATGAGGCAGATGGTTCATTACGGTGAGACAGTAGCATGTCATTATCTGGTCGTTGGCTGCAATTTGTGTGACACTAAAACATAACCTAAGAGGAATAGCTAATTGGCCATTACACCCCTCTTTTGCTTTAAGCCGGTGGGCTGCTGTGCTGTATTCCATGCGGGCCTATTAGCTATATTACGGCCACTTCCAGAGCTGCTTTTAAAATTCAGATTATAATGTCAGGATAAGGTGAGGTCAGTGCAGGACAGCTTCAGTTCTTTTGCTCATGTCAATGTCACATCTGCTCACATACAGTGCTATGTTCCGAGCTAAATATATAACTACAGCTAGATAACGTGTGGTGCAAAACCACTTTTCATTGATTTTAACAGCAGACTTTCACACTTGGGCACACACTCACAAAGACATTACAAACACTGCCTCGGTGGAAATCTTTCCAGAGAGAAACGCCGACTCCTGAGACAAAGTTTCCCGATTAATCACGAACAGTAACTGTTTCATCGCTCACCCCTTTATAAACATCACTTGTCAACTTCTGATCTTGCTTTCCCTGTCTGACTCGCTTCATCCTGTCCTCCTCCTCACTGACGATTCTTTAGCAAATTCCAAATTTAGACTTCTCATCTCCCGACTGCACACGCTTGAAAAGTGTGACAGGGAATTATTTTTTTTCTTCTGAGGAATAAAGCTCCTGCTTGTTGAACTCGTGCAGCATGTGATCTGCAGAAACTTCCAAAACTCAAAATAACTTTGCCTACATGCCATATCTGTTTCAATCAAGTGAAACACACATTGTCTGTTTAATTGAACGGGCACTCACACTGTGATCGAACCATAGTGATTGTTGGATTATGAAAGGTTTCATACATAAAATATATATGTTATCATTTAGACATTATTTAGGTTAAATATATATTATATATTATATATTTCCGCATCTCTGCAGCTATGTTGTGACATGTCTGACTTAATAACAGTTCAACAGTTAATCACTGGAGAACCAACATTAACAAGTATTACACTGAGAGCACAAGTGATTAAAAAGTACATGCATGACTGTGTAAATAACACATTGATTGACTGGTCAGCTACAACGGTATCATTAGACGGCTGTGCAAATCTGAACTGCTTCACTGAGATTATCAAAACCGCACCTTAAACCTTGCAACCTTTATCTGACAGCAGACCTCGTTGTTACATCCCGTTGTCCTCAGCTTTTTGAGGTGAAATATGTGCACGTGCTTAGGTCTTTTCACCTTTATTTATCAGTACAGCACAGAGTGTCAACTCCTGGTAAGAGAAAAGGAAAGGGAGGACTGCATGCTGCAGAGGCTATACTGCCTAATATACAGAGAACAACTTAACTTCTAAATCATTTAATTTGTTGGTTGCATCCTGTGCTAATGCCATACAATTAACATTTAACGTTAACTCTGTGCATTAGGAAATGTACTATTTTTGCTTTCTTATGTATGTGCAGTAATATGAAGCTACAGCCAGCAGCTTCGTATTTAAGTTGAGCAAAAAGACAGGGAGAAACAGCTAGCATGACTCTGTGAATGAATATCTTGTTTGTTTAATCCACACAAAATAAGGTCTAAAGCTGCATATTGTTGGCTTTGTTTTTCAGTCCTAATGCTAAGCTAAGCTAACCAGCCGCTAGATGTAGCTTATACACTTACTGTACAGACATGAGAATGGTATGAATCGTCTCATCTACCCCTCAACGATAAAGCATTTCCCAAAATGTTCTTCATTGCCTTTAACACATATATATATTTCCATATTGAGCATGTCTACCGAGGAACGAAAACTGAAGGGTTCCTCTTGCTTTCTTCGGGCAACACTGTAAGTTTTGGTCTATTTTTAACCTCCTTACTATGCAAATTTTTCCTAGTCAGTGAGCGTGACAGGATGTATTAGGAAAACCTGTACCCTACCCTGCCTTGAAATCAAGAGCTATATGAGGGCTGCCAATCATGTTTAGGCGCCTGCACAGGTAAAGAGGCATCTGCGATGATGAAGGAACAAATATGCTTCAAAGACCTCACTACAGCGCGAGCCTTTCCACGAAAACAGGGCCAGGACGATATATCACCCCTCCTCCCTGCTCCCTCCTCAACTGCCTCATATTGCTTTCATAGAGTCGACCAATAGAAAGAGGGAGAGGGAGCGAGATAGATGACTGAAGAAAAGAGAAAGACAGTTCTCGTTATGTCCAGAGGGATCCGTGGGCCGTCTGAATATGTCTCCCTCCTCCTGCAGCCCCAAACCTTTCTCCCTCAATATCCGGCTTGGTGTGAATGACACAGATGGACGCTTAAACGCAACAATAAAGCTTGACAAGCAAACACACTGCTCTGGACTCCATCGCAGCGCTACTACACTGTCTTGGGTCACATCTTGTACCTGAATGACTGCGGCGTAAGCCCGGACTTTAATCTACTTAATTATAGATGCTGCTGATGAGACAAGTGAGTGTATGATTAATCATCTACTATGGGGCTTAACCAGAGGAGTGTTCCTCTGCTTTAGCTGGCAAGCAAGCTGGCAAGCAAGCATCTAAAAGCATGACACACTGATAAAAGCTGTGATACACTGCAGGTGCTCGCCGAATACTGAACAGTCAAGCAAAATTTGTATGAAACATCTAAAATGAACTGAGAGATCTTCAAATATTAATCTACTTGATCTTACTGGTGTCCTCAAACTGTAGTGTCCTTATAAGCTAATGTACGTTCAATACACGAGTCGACAGCTATTGTTGTTTTTGTTGTTATTTCCCATCAAATGTGACAGGTCTGACTGAACTGTGCGGGCAAACAGAAACATGACGGGGAGAGAGGTGAGTAGGAACCAGGGATGTCAGGATCATGCGGCCATAAAACAAACTGAATCCATCACTTTGAGCGCGAGGTTGGTTTTTGCTGCTGTCAGTGGAAATATAAACAAGGCCACTGAGAGGCAGAGACACCTGCCTCGTTCACAGCAAAGTATGTAAAGTAATATTGTGGAAAAAGGATCATCATCACGTTGACTGACCTTGCTCCTGCTATGCCAGTGATAGGGTGAGCTCGCACAAATACGGCTATGTTTATAATGCAATGGAGAGAAATTGTAGAAGATATTTTGAAAAGTTCAGAGACAGGAAAATAAAAACTTTCTTTCCTGTCCCATTAATCATCTCCTGACCCGCTCAGATTCATCTTATGTCTGCTCGGAAGGGTCCTGACCCCGAGGATTGGAGCTCCCCGTCTATACTTTGGTAGCCGCAGCTTGTTTGGAGACCAAAAATATAAACCAGCTATAGGCTATATCATAACACTATGATGCACAGAAATGAATCCTGGAAATATCCTGGATTACCCTTATGAGCTTCACCAATCTACCTGACTCAATCAGGAGCGCACAGCTGTCAATCATGACACCGCACGCCATTCACATAGCGACAAATACCAAACATGTAAGAAAAATTAGCGGAGTTAGCATTTAATATACATCGTAATGGAAATCATTACCTAAAAAAAAAAAACTTTATTTGACATGTACTTTAATTTTCTATCTATCGTATCTATCGTATGTCACATGTGCTAGAAGGGGGGCGGGGTTTATGAACCATATTGCAGCCAACCACCAGGGGGCGATCAAGATGTTTTGGTTTCACTTTTGAGGCGCTGTCCTGTCATCCGTCACTGGGCGATATAAAGAGAAATCACATAATACGGTCATAATATTCAATGTTTCCTTCAGTTCTAATGCCAAAACAATGTATCTGAAATATCTATAACTGTTAGGATGATGCTGTGCAATGCAACTGCTGCATGAATGCTCCCTGCATTTCTATCCTCCTGCATATCATATGCCTCTGCTTGATGTTGTATCTACTTCTCTGCATATCTGTCTGTGAGCTGGTCTGTGTGCCTCTGTGTCTGTGGGCCAGATGGATGTGGGAGTGTGCAGACTGGTGAGCCAGTTACAGAGACAAACCTCGCTAATGCAGACACCAGTGGAGGCTCTGATACAGGCTCCATCAGGTAAATACAGCAGCAGAGAGCCCAGCCATTCACGGAGAGATCAATGGTTTGTTTGAATGTGTCTCTTTCCTTCTAACCTTTAGCCCTCAGTACCAGGCTGCGTGTGGGACATGTGGCTACGTAGACACAGACAGACAGGGACGAGCACACACACATACATAAAAGAGACAATCCGTAAGGCCTCGCAGGCCAGACAGACATCTGACACTGGAGCCCACCCGCCTCCAACCCCCACCCTAGCCTCCCCACCGCCAACCCCCGACCCCCTCTCCTCAGTGACCCTTCCACCCGCCTCATCCAGCTTCTTTTGTTTCACACAAGTGTTCATCCCCGGAGGCTGCTGACTCCACAGAGCACTGCAGTGAGGTGACGACAGGGCTGGCTCCACAGACTTTAACTTCAAACACCCAAAGTGACAAGCTTTCCTTTTATCTCTCACTTATTGCAAATGATTACTGATGTATGTTGTAACATAACGGTAACTGACGTGGTAGTAATTGCATTGGAAACCTGCGCAGTGAGATGAGATTGAACTGTATAGTTATTCAGTGTACAGTTTACTCATTTGCATGTTGCCCATGCCTGAGTTATTTATTCTGATGTTCGGTAAATAGCAGTGCCTTGTGCCATAATCTCATATAGAGAGATATATATTTTTTAGTACAGCCACTTACAGTAGTGGCAGCAGGTATGGCAGCAGCGGCACTTGTACCATTAACTGTCGTAATAAAACTTTATTTTTCTCGAGGGGCTCCATTGCAGAGGATGGAGCTGATCGTGGCGTGGCTGAAGTTTCAAAACAAAACAAATGACTTCTTATGACTGAATTCAACAAAGCATGAAGAGAATTTGTCACCGGATTAATGATAAACAGATGGATTTACCGTGCCTGTGTTTTTTTCTTGTTTTGTTTGTTTGTAATTTTGTTCTTTAATTGGATACATTAGGCGTACAATCCATCATTCATGGCCCGCTGACTAAACTTCTGAACTGAGAGCATTTCTGTGCTCCTGCTGCCTGAAGCCACTGCAGTTCTACACTGTCATTCGGCAGACGCTTTCATCCAAAGCGACGTACATATAGGATAGCAAAGACAAGCAAAGATATAGTAGGAAATGCAATGCAGACAAACTAGAGCAGGATTTATTCCACCAACAAGTGATCCCTATTTGAGAAACCAAATGGGCTATAAAATGTAGTTATCATGGTCGATATCACTGAAAATTGGCTGGGCAATGACTTTTCATACATTCCATTTTAAATATATTTATATGGACGCCAACATAGAGTATTGTGTTCAACTATATGTGTGCACAGTGTTTCAGATATTACTATGCACGCTGAGTTTTTGCTACTTTACACACTACAGCACATTTAGCCTGAATTGTTAATGAGTTAACCCTATAAGAAGACGCGCTGGGGCAGCACCTCACACATCATAATGCAGATGATGATACACAAAACCAAACACAACCCCTCGCGCTCCTGTTCTGCAAACAATGGGCCAATATAGCCGCTTAGGTGCGGTCTGGGAGCCAATGTGAGCCCACGAGGGGATTCCAGGAGGCGCATAGCATGATTGTATACTTTCACCATTGTTGGCGATTGTGTTATAGGCCACGTTAACACTGTGTAAAGTCATCACATCTTACTCGAGCACTCTCCACGTTAGCGTACAATTGCTAACCCAGTTCCCGGAGGCGTGTGAGGACTCTTACCTGAGCTGTCCATGGTGCTGCAGTCCTCCTCTCTCAGCGGGCCGGCCTTCGGTCCAAGGGTGGCCGCTATGGAGCCTGCGAGTGTGGTGCTGCTGCCGCTGCTGCTCCCTCTGCCGACACTGAAGCTCTCTCCGCCGCTATCGACCAACTGCAAAGATTCATAGCCATCGTAACTGGTCTTTTTCTTGTAGGCCCCCAGCAAGCTCATAACCGAAGGACACAAATGAAAGGAATTAAAGACAAAAGAAGCCCCAAAAGACGTAGTGGGCTACGCTGCGCCGTCGCCGCCACCACCGCCACAGCCGCCGCCGCTGCTGCTGCCTGTGCTGCTACTGCTGCTGCTGGGTGCACCACATGTCCGAGGAGGAGAGGGCGACCGGTCTCCTCTGTTTTCTGGTGAGAGAAATAATCAGCCGGGAGCTCTTTCTCTCTCTCTCGCTCTCTCTCTCTCCCGCTCTCTCTTCTTCTCTCTCTGTCTATCGCCTCCTCTTTTCTCAGCAGCACCGCATTTTACTACGACGTTGCTGCTTCTGCTGCTGCTACTGTCGCTGTAGTCCCCGACTGAGTAAAAGGGAAATCCACCCCAACACACAATCCTCTAATGTTATTGCTGCATCTATTATTCACATACTCTAACCAGTAGTTGTGAATACGGCTGTGAACCTTTTGGTTTTTGTTTCCCAAAAGCTGATCACCGCAGGACATTTTCATATTAAAAAAAATAATAATAAAAAACACAGGAGCTCATTTTACTCGAGGCACTTGAGCTTTACTTGAGTGTTTCCACTAAATGTTTTACATTTGACTTTATTCTTCTACTCTGCAGATTTAGATTGTTAATGCAAAATATACCAAGGCAGTTAAATTAGTTCAAATCACCATCAGCGAATATTTATTGATAATACTTCAGTAATTATTAGCCATCCATCAGGAAATGGGACATTCTGCATTATGAGTAATTTTACTTTTGGCGCTTTAAATACTGATACTTATATTTTTGTACATCTTTTTGTGTCAGGATTTAAATACATGGCCTGTGCTTGTAACACCGCATTTTTATACTATAGCATTGCTGCTTTTAGTTTAGTCAAAGATCTTAACACTCGGTTCGTGTCTCGTGTAAAACTCCCTATCATTACATTAAGAGAACATAATAGGAAACCAACATGATCATGCTGATCATGTGTATTATAATGTCAAGGATATATTTTACAGCTGTCCTGCATTTAGGAGCTGAGATGCTCTCAACTGTCAGTAAGTGTTCTCCTACTGGTTTTGAGAATCACAGTCACAGTCCGGGTAATGTCACCTTTAAAGACTCTCCACTTTAATGTGAGACACATGCGCCACAGATGTTTGACGGAGTCTGCTATATGACTGTGCGCGGTGCGGAGGCAGAGGTGGTGGTGGTGGTTAAAAGTGTGCTAAAAAGTATTAAAAAGTAATTTGCAGTGTCATCTATTAAAGTAACAAATGTCTTCAGGGAGAAAGAGTAGAGAGATGAAAAAACTCTTGAGTTAATTTAAAAAACCTCTCTTGCTTTGACCTGCTTTCTCTGGCATAAATAAGAGGCATATTATGAGTGCAGGCTCACAAAACAGCAAACGTCTTATTAGAGTTTTATGCTTAAACTGAACGCAGACCTCTGGCCTTGTCTTAATGACAAATTCAAATAAGACGTGTGTTACGGTCAGCATTGCAAGACAGCAGCACCATGCTTTGTCAGAAAAAGGAAACTCATTCTGCATCACGTGGAGTCTTCTCAGCCTCCACTTGACTTACAGCAGCCTTGTGTGTTAATAGATGCTTTGTAATACAATTAAAACCCAACTGATTTTTAATTTTAGCTCCAAGTTTGTAATTTTAGCTCTAATTTTTGGGCACTGACCCTAGATCCATGCAGGACAAAACACTGACCACTGATGGCATGCTTCCTTCCTTGGCCTTGTCCCCTGGCAACGGAAACCCTGCATGGTTCTGAAAAGAGGACATGAGCCTGGGAAACTCTTTTAGGAGAGCAGACGGGAGCTCAAAGCACAGCGGGAACGGAATGTCCGAAAGGGAGGAACGATACCCCCGCCGTAACCGGACGTGGAGCGCTGCCGCTCCATTGTAGCGATGGAACTTCCTGTCTTGCTCCTAACTGTGCTCACCAATATTTACCCCTTGATGCCCCTTTGAGCGTTCGGTACACAGCCAGCAGGTGCAGCAATGACACCAGAATCGTTGCCATGACACGCCAAGCTCAGACCCAGTCAAACACATGAATAGAGCTCAAACAATTAGGATACTCTTTTATTTAATCCATCAACTGTCTTGTTGATGAATATGTCATCTTGAGCACCGGGAAATCATTTTCATTGTTTATTATATATAGACATTTTATTGTCTCAGAGAAGTATCAATTAATTAATGTATCAATAATGAAATCATAAAGAAAATATTGCAAAATGATGTTTCAATTTGAGCAAAGGACAGACTTTTCATAAAATGCATATAAAACAATAATTGCTTCTGTAATAAACCTCCGATGTCAACCTAATTCCTTGCAGTTGTAATGTACTGCAGTTACGCTTACGGGTGTTGGGCAACCAATACATACTTAAGGGCAACTGACTATCATTGTAAAGTAAATTGCCACAACAGAACTAGTGCAGCACATGCTTTAGTGACCTGTTGTGACATCAGTGATGTCTAATGCCTGTAAGAAAGGTTTTCTAAGTTTAAGAAGAGACCTTATGATGACTTTGTTGAATTTTAGCCTTTAAATAAAATGCAAAGTGCCATTTTAAATGTTTTAGGACACTGCTGTAATGTGATACCGACAATGGCCTTGTGTCTTAAAGAAGGCCGTTTCACTATTTTCATTGGATTTTACCACCACTCTCAAGGGTGGATTGAGGATTAATGATTATCCCCATAACAGTTAAAGCAGAATCCAGGAATGTGCAGGATCAGCTGTAGGACTCACTCGACGAGACAGACGGAGGACTTGAATCTGTGGCTAAGTCTGTGACACTTTAGATCCTGTAATCCCAGGATTCACGTTCTCTGTGGTAAAAACTGAAACATCACAGATATGTATGGCTGGCACGTGTCTCTCACAGAAAAACAATGGCACCCATGCTGCCCTGGTTTGCTACAACCACCGAGCTGGCAGGCGGCCTACTTTAGGGACTGAAAACTATCTCCTATCTTTCCTGTTCAGCTGCTGAGCACGACCCAGATTCTCTACCTGTTTACCTACGCTACGTCTCTGTTTGCAACCTTAAAAAGACTGAACTCCCCAGTGCACTTGCTCTTTTAAATGTACCATAAGCAGAGGCATTACAGATGATGTTTTAGACACGGTGAATGTTACAATGCAGTTTCCAAGTTTTAGTTCTGTGTCTTTATTGTTCATTTAAATCCTGTTAGACCCCAAATATGTTCCAGAAAGTATTTTATATATTATATATATTAAATATTTTTGATGACTCATCTTAAACCCAAGTTGGTTATATAAATATAACCAATCAAAAGTGTTTAGGGCTTTCTAACTCCACCCATCATGAAAAAAGTGGTAGAAAGTAACTAAATACTAATATTTACTATTAAAATACTAATAAATATTAGTATTTTAAATTTTCTCCTACTTTAAATTTATGTTAAACTACAATTCAGAGGTACATATTCTACTTTAACTGAACTACATTTATTTCAGAACTTTACTTACATGTTACTTTTGGTATTTGAAGCATGCTTTGATGCTCTTATTTACTTTATGACGTTTTGCTTAAGTTAAAAACTTCTTCCACCACTGAGTAAAGGCACATTTGTTTGTTAGCCAGTAGAGTTCATTCATTAGCAAGCTAGCTTGGAAAGAAAGTATGTGTTTAGATGTTAGCTGGCAAAAACTTGGTAACATTTCCAAAAAAAAGGGTCTACGATTGATGTCTTATTTTTTTGTTTAATTGCCCTCTACCTGATAACACAGGTGGGGGAGGGCTGTTGCTCACTTGATTGTGATTGGCCGGTGAGCCCCTCGTAGCATACTCTCATTTACACCGCAAAGGACAGGCGCACAGAGAAGGCAGGAACAGAAACAGATGAATCTGGACAGCTGGTTAAAGACTTTTTGATAGTTTACCAGCCCACCAATACAGCAATACACTGGAATTTGTCCCAGTATGCATGGTGTGCACCACTGGTGGCATGCAAGAGATGAGAATGCAGGCTGCTGCCAGGTAAATCGCCCTCTACTTAATCTCCCCTCCAGGTACAAAATCTACTGGTGGTGCAACATTGTGGACGCCATGAAAGAGGGCCAAGCTCCGGGAAGTGCAATAGACTTTGAAGCCAGTTTGACATAGCGGTCAAACTGTGTAATTGTATCTTGTATTGTAAAAGAAGAGGAGGCTGTGTTTCACCATCCTTTCAGTCAAATAATATTTAGTCTGATCGCTCTGCAAGTGGGAGTATATGAGCCACTGAGCAACTTTCATGGAAATGAATGGTGACCCACCTCCTACACTGTATGAAGCTCTCCTTGATACCTCTGTAGATATAATAACACAATATTCTCAGGTGATCAAACACTAAACACACAAACTGCATAGGTCCACCTAAAACTTACATACTGGACCTTTAATATCAGGTGATTAATTGTTTTTTTATGCAGTGAAGCCTGACGACTGCACAAGGCAGCGAAAGGTGACTCAGAAGCTGATGATCACAACATGAAACCGCACCAAGCTGCGTTAAGCCGCTCACGTGATGTGCGTGACGCTGGTGACGTGACGATCGCTATTGGGCGATTCAAGAGAGGAGCTGTCCTCTCTGTGCAGCGCCAGCAACGGTGATGAAGATGGTGATTCTGATAATATTGATGATCAAGATACAAGAGACATCGATCACATTCGGATACTATTATGAAAATGCTATGTTTATGTATATATATATATATTTTTTTTTTTTAAAAACACTTTTATAAAATAATATATCGTTTTGCAAACGGGGTGCTGTGTGCCTTTAACTAGTGTCCTGAAATGCCATCACCGAAGCCATCAGCTGACCGAAAAATCCAGCTGAAGTGGCAACCTTCATACAGTCTGTTCAATCTAATCACCTCGGTATGTCATCTATCATGAGAATAAGGCAACACAAGGAATCCTGATCATCGTGTACAGATGAAATGTCTCGTTACACATATGTGGAGAGAGAAAAAATCGACAGCTCGTGAACAAAAATAGCCCAAATGATGTCATTCATGATGCTCGTGCGCGCATCTAGCTCCATAGAGGCCCCGAGCGCAGAGACAAGTTGGTGATTTTAGATGGATTTGTCTCCGGAGAACAAACGGATCATTCCCCCCGCGGAACAAGTGCATGTTGATAAGAACCTGTCTGTGCAAAGATGCTGCGCGATGGTGGGGGAAGTGGCGTGGATTTCCAGAGGTAGCCTGGCATTATGTAACATCCACACACAGAGAACATGATGCTCTCTTTCCTTTCCTGTCTGATTGCAGGTGTGAGAAAGAGGGCGAGCCAATAAAGCACGTCTCGTGACTGACATTAAATTAGGTAGAAACAGAAAATGATACGGTTGACTTTACCTTTCACAGCGGTTTCTACCATTCTCCCGGGAGCGCCGTCTTGTGCCGTTGTGGAGATGCGCTTTGAACCCCGGCTCCGCTCACAGACACCGACCTTTGATTTGTCATTCGCTGCCCAGTCAAAGGTCAAAGCGCCAAACGTCCTGTGAGACGCACTGTCCTGCTGGAGCTGCCGGTTAACCAGTCGGTGAATTTACAGAGACGGCACCAGGCTACGGCATCATCATAAATTCACATTTTGGCATATGAGCAACAAACAAGGTCCCGCGATGGTGATTTTTGTAGATCTGTAAAAGATGCGGATGAGCCTAAACGAGCCGATGACAGAGAGTGGGTGTTTGTGAATCTGTACCGAAGAAACTGCGCCGCACAGCGCATCCTGCGTGAGCTGTCGGTGAGCCTGAACCAGCTTGGGAAAACCTGGGCTGGACTTCGGAAACAGGCTGAGCGTAATGACCGTATGAGGAATTGCTGCAGGAAATCTCTTAACTCACAAAACAGAAGGCCAATAATCGAGAAGTGAGCGACAGTGATTTACCCCCAAAAAGCACAAGAATTACTATGGATATTTAAAATATCTTTAAATGCTTCTACAGGTAACCACTTTCCTACAGCAGAGGTCCCCATAAGAACAGTGATTGTGAGGCGATCACAAAGACCTGAAATGCAAACACCAACTGCGCCGCGTTTCATGTGCGGCAGCTGACGGATATCTTGTTAATGCGCACGACAAAACTAACTGTAAACCTACATCACGGTTCATGCATGCGTAAACCACAGCGCTACACCTCCTGTCAAAGGTAAACACAGCAGATGAGACTGTAATCCGTGACCATGGAGCTGGAGCTCCCTCAAGCTCTTATGCACATGGGGTTTATTTACAGATCTGAGAGGATTAGAGAGGAGGAGATATAGGCAGTATTCCTATTGACGTGCACGCGCGCGTGTATACGTGTGTGTCAGGACGTGTTTCACATATCCACCATAGCGCTTTGTGTTTCGTGCAAGTTAGCACATCCTCCTACCGCTTCCTGTTTTTCTCACATGATATGAAAGATCAAGGAGCAAAGAAGGGAGGAGCAAAGCTTTTCTATAATGTTTATGTTTGCCAGAGAAGAAAGAAAGAAAGAAAGAAAGGTTAAGGTGAAGATCCAGACGTTACTTAAAAATCGTGATTTTGTTTAGATTTAGCCGTTTTACCGATTTAATGATTCATTTGAATGACTTAAAATCCTTTATTAGGTGTTGTTAATTTTGTGGTTTCACTTCCCTCTTGCTTACGGTAGGCGATGTTTGGACTAACAATTAAAGAAATGTGTCAACATCAAACGAAAATAACAACATTAGTAAAAGCAGAAATCCCACGGTGTATAAATACTCTGTTACAAGAAAAGACCCTGCATTCGTCTAATCCACTCTAACTTAAGTAAAAGTAAAAAGGTATCTGCCTATAAAAAGGCCCTGAAGTACCAAAAATACAAGTATATAGGCACTGTCAGTATTATACATGTTAAACTGATGGATAATAATCAACGATGCATTCGTGCACGCATCACTTAAATATTGTAGCTGCAAGGTAGGACTGGTTCTAATGACTTTGCACATACTTTTAATGCTTTTTAATGACTTGCTCATACTTACAGCACTCCCAGCTGCCGTAACATGCAATGATACATCATAATTTATTGTTTAGATTTTGCTTTCATCTAACCATCTAATTATAAATCTGTGAAGTGAATGAAGTAATGTTAATCTGTAATTTACTGGCTCAGTATCAGCTCAGTTTAGTGGAGTAAAAAGGGCACTATTTTGTAGAAATAGCATGAAATGGAAACCACTAAACACTAAATTGTAGTGATTGAATTAACGTACTTAGTGCTTCCCCACCAATATTTAAGATACAGTAAGTGAGCAGAAGTGCATGTACAGTAATACCACACAAAGACACTGAAAGCAGCCATGAGAAAATAGTTTTATTGTTCCTGGAATATAACATGTTTGGACAGCATGGTTTAAAAATAGGGAGAAAGAAATCCACTGTGGTGTTACACAACAGCAGGGGGGTGTGGTCGTATACAACTTGACACTTTTACACCACGCCCATTCACGCAACAACACACACTGAGCATCCAAGCGCATTGTGCTCCTCAACAAAACAAAAGAAAACAAAAAGTAAATCAGAGCTGCAGCAGAGAAACAGCTCAACATACAACATCCACCATCCTTCAACGAGAAAAAACAACAACACAACCAGAAAAAAACATCACAAAACTGTTCTGACCTCATAAAAGAGATGATTTAAAGGCAAATCTTGCATATTATTATACTAGGTTATGGCTGATCCCTTGCTTAGTGTGCACTGGTATTTCAAGGCTTCAAACTGGCTGCGGGTGATAACATTTTCCTATAAAGTTTGTTTTTCCTATAAAGAGCTAGCAGTAACAGAGCTGGAAAACACACTTACAACCTATTTGTTGGTCTTTATTGCACGGGTTAGTCACTTGTGTGCTTACTGGAAAAGGCAAACTAACATGTTGGACCACTGGGTGAAAATCTAACAAGTATTCTCAAAGAAGTTAATCTCTGGGGCAATAAAAGGACTTTAAACCCTACCAATGTCTTGCAAAAAAGGCTACAAAAGTCAAGAAAGTTTACATTTTACATGCTGTTCACCCTGCAACTGTGATTCATCTGAAAATTAAGACCTTTACATATATGATAGAATCATAAAGTGACCTGTTACTAAAGTTATATCCAGCACTATTTTAAAAGTTGAACAAAAGCTGCAGAACACAACTTTATGAACAATAGTCTGTAACAATTTCCATGATTAAAGTCAACCTCACACATTTAAAGGAATGTAACAACATGGAAGGCACTCTATATTCTGTGCATTGGTCTTCATCCCAACAGCCGCAGAGTGTGCTTTAGAGCCATCGTGAGGGCGTCTTGCACCAGTCCAACACCAGCCCTGTCAATTCCCCTGCATGTTGACGGTTGCAGACTGCATGATAATCTGCAGCATTTCAGTACAGAAGTAAAAACAATAGCAGTTTGCACAGTGCACATTGTTTGTATAATTGATGGATATATTCTAGAAACACTGAGCTGATTAAAGACTGGTTCTGCAGAATAGGTATATATGCAACAGCTGACTTGTAGGCATTATAAACAGCATATCAAACAGCTCTCAGTCATGCACAGCTTTCAGCCTTTTTTTTTTTTTGAAAATGATTGACCTAAATAACGTCTGTCTGAGAAAATAAAAGTAAGACTCCATCCAAAGAGCATCTCAAACAAACCTAATTTGAGCTAAGAAAGTACTACTTTTTAAAAAAAAAAAAACTCTGTCTAAGATTGATTTTGGTTTTAGACATTATGTCAGCATCATTGGCCTCTGTGGATCTGTCAGCACGGGCAGTAGTGAGACTGAATTTGATAAAATTGATTTTGTTATATCTACTCCGCTCAGTGTAAAACATCAAATCCTCAGTTACGTACACACTGAAGGGTAATAAAAGGCTTTCACTCTGAAACGAGTTTATTCATTGAGGCATCTATATCTTTTTGTTTGCTTGATTATAAAAACCTACTTTAAAGTGCAATTCATCAAATGTGTAGAGACTTAAGATCGGATTCCTATCTCTGCTTAAGTTCAAAACAACAGTTTTATCGAATCTGGCATCACAAGTTGAGTGGTGGAGTGACACGTTTTTGGTTTTATATTGCTGGGGTTACTCCTCTGTGATACGGTCTTGATAAAGGCAATGTTTAACGAAGGAACTCCTTTATATACATATTTCCCACAGCATCCCTCAGCGAGCTATGGTAGAAATTCTGTGTGTGTGAACTGGAACAAATACAGCCACAATGACTCAGTGTGGCTGTGTGTGTTTCAAAAACGTGATCTGTTTTAGTATTCCTTTGAAATATCTGAACATCAACCAAGCTTTGCAGGCAACCATTCATTTGAGAAAAATTCAATCACAACCCATGCTGGACGACTACAATTTTGATCAGTGCCCTTGTCCATCACTCTAAACCTCACTACTAACGAGAAAACTGAAAGCTGAGGCCAGAAAGAAGAAACATCGCCCCAGTTCCTTCTGGCGGCTTCTTGATGTTTCCCTGCGGTCTTTTCATTCACAGAAATGTCAGGGCGTCTGGGTTTGGAAGGCATCTGATGGCTGTGTGTGCATCTTAGTGCTGAGGAGAGAGTTGATATAAGGCCAAATCCGGTCTGTCTCTGTACCGGAAAATGAGTGCAGGATTCCCTGTGACCTGAGTGAACAAACAACAGAGCAAACATAAGAAAATACTGAATGACCTATTTGTTTCACTTAAATGGCAGAATTTGTGTCTAAATGCATTGTACTCCTTTAAGTGACGGTTCAGAGCCAGAGATGTCGTCTCTTTTATTGCGCTCTTCTTGTCTCACATCTTCCCACAATGCAGCTTGACAGACAACAGCTAAGTCAGAGATTCGGGTTTGTTATGCCTCAAGCCGCTGTCTTCAAGCAGAGATGAGGAGCAGCTACAGAGGTCTTATAAGTTCACATCATGTGAATACACAAAAGGACGAAATCCCTTTTGTAACGTCCATCTTCAGTTACTGTTTGACCTCTGGATTTGATTTTCTAAGTGCAAATCAATGCACTCCTTTCCAGTGGCCTAATCTGCATTGTTTGTAATAATAACGTTACAGTGATACCGTGAGTGTAGCAGTACAAGGGAAGCATTTACTGACTTGTATAAGTCTATGACAGGCTTTGCCACATCTTTGTAGTGTCTCAGTCTGGCCATCAGGGCTTCTGGTTTGTCATCATCGTGCTGAATCAGTGGCTCCCCAGTGATGTCATCTTTACCCTGAGGGAGACAAGACAAGGTCACACACACAGCAATGCAACAAAAGGTCAGCTCCAGACAATGGGCTGAAACCTTATGGATTGTAGGATTGTAGCACAACACACTAACATCAAAGAAACACAATGCAGGACGGGTAGATCTACATTCCTTACTGAATAAATATTAGGATTCTTTGTCACTTGTTATGTTATAAAGACAGTTGATTATGTTACAATTGATTTCAGGTACAAACATGTAATGGTAATATCTTGGTTTCAATTTCTTCCTGTGTCAGGTAACATGTCCTCGATTTCTTTTTCCCTGCATTCTGTTAAATGAAGAAGAAATGCTGCAAAACAACTTTGTTATGGGACTGACTTCCGCTACGGAGGCCACGCAAACCAGTGCCAATGGTGCGCACAGTGACCTACCAAGAAAAGACGTACAACTGCTTCGTTGTCAGTGCACCAACCAAAAGCTCTGAGGAAGCCTTCCATTGAGCATGCGGTGAGAAATATCAGCGTCCTCTTTTAAGACTTATTTACAGAAATGGTCTTTTACTGTAATTACTTCATTTGTTTTTAGAAACACTTGTTTTAAGAATTATAATAGAACGGCTTTAAACAATAATGTGTATATGTTGAATGAACAAGCTGAATATTATTGAAATTACAACCACTTCTTTACCTTGAAACATCAAAAATCTACAAATATTAACTTTTTTCTCTTTTAAAAGTTAAACTACAGGGCACCCATTGTCTACTAGTGCATTTTTGATGTCTAAATGGTTATGTTCATAATATATGTCCAAGATATTTTCATTGTTGCTTATGTCTGTGAAGCATGTTGTAGATGTTTTTTAACAGCCACATAAATAAGGATTGCAATGACAGCTTCTTTTGGTAAAGAAAGATAGCATAGTAATAGTCAGTTGAGTCAGTGATTGAGGCCAAATATTAAATCTCCACCAGCTCCAAAACACACTGACACAAATCCTGTGGGCAAGAAACTGAGCGGACAAAACTGCCCTCCAGAAAATCGCCAAAGTGACACAAAAATGTGTAAATGCCAAGCAGAACATTTTAAGCACTGTGACTACAGCGTCCTGTCACTGGAGGACTTCTGAGACCTTCACTCGAGGCGGGTTGAAACCCATGTTGTAGACTCTACCACTGGTCGGATGGATCCAGCGGTCGCTCAGTCTCTCCCTCAGCGTCTCATAGGGGATGTTGAGGCTGATGACCAGGTCGAGCTGACACAGATTGTTCAGGGCCCTGGCCTGCGTCAGGGTCCGGGGAAAACCTTGTCATAGAAAAGAGGGAGAGGGCGGACTGCGTGAGGCATCGGCAACCAGAAACATTTTGTGTCGAGTGTTATACATTGATGCAGGACCTTTTGTTTTTACATCAACTGCAGTCAGGACTATGCCATGTTTATCAATGTGAATCAGTAATATAAAGAAGCCATAATGTGCATGACTAGTCTAATAGGCCAGTTTACCTTCCATACATGCACAGTTTATTTCCCGTTTAAATGTTTGCTAATATCAGGAGATGACAGCAAGTAAACTTGGACCCAAGCTGTTGCCAGTTTTCCAGTGCGAGTAGCAGTGACATAATGGCAAGACTATGTACATGTGAATGAACTTGCTGCAAAAAAAAAAACAATGCTCTCAGTTGCATGACCTGGATGAACCCGAAGCAGCAATAACAAGAAACAGTCACGCTCGCAGCTCTGTGAGATTGCACCAGAATGCTAAAATTAGCATGCTAGCGCGCTTGCAACAACGACGCTAACGTGCAGATTTTTAGCGTCTAATGTGAACATTTAATAATTAGCACTAAATAAAAAGTGCAGCCAAAGCAGAAACGATTCCCTGGAGACATCTGTATGAACGTTCATACGCTGCAGGAGAGGTCTGGGGATCACTGTTCACTGCTGTAGCTTTGTTTCCCCGAAGACGGTGAATGCCTGTACATGACTTCATGGCAATCCATCCACTTGTTGAAACATTTCAGTCTTGGCTGACAGACCAACCCTGGAGCCAGGCTGCCAGCATGGCTAAAGACTTTTGTTACCCCCCTCTGCTGGGAGGTGAGAGGTCAAGTTACCTGCAATAAAGATCTGCAACAGTGGGGTTGGTGGGTCTGCATGATGAATGTTCACATGGCAATCATACTCTGAATTTAGTTCCCTTAGTTTTAAAAGCCATTGTCTGTTTCAAACCGCAAACTTTAAAAAAAAAATTTATTTTTTTTTTTTGCTTTGGTACGCATTGGTACACAGACATTTGATCTTGTCTTCGGTTTATTGTTTCCTTGTGCGTTAGAGCGGAAACTGGCAGACACTGTACGCTCCTTTGTTAGGAGCTGTTAAATCTCTCTGACATCCAGAGCATCACGCTGCCCACGAATGAGTTATCTGAGGACACCAATCAAAGAAAGGAAGACAGGGCTACAAATTATATATACAATACAGTACATTACTTGAGAGTTTATTTGACTAGACGTGTCGGTGAATTCAAAAACATGAAGAATACTATGCAAATCAATATGCCGTGGACACAAAGCCTATCAGAGTCATGAGACAGACATGATGAAATGAGATAAACGCAAGCACGTGTGTGTGGGTGTGTTTGCGTGTGCGCGCGGGTGTGAATGTGTGTGTGTGTGTGTGTGTGTGTAGCCCTGATCTGGCTACCCTTTTCTCCTGCTAAACCAAAATTATTTGCTCATGGATCATGTTCCAAGGTTTGAGTGTATATAACACCAGTTTGTTTCATCAATGTTTGGCATCTCTCTTCAAGCCAGTGGATAATATTTAACTTGAGAAAGGACATGTCATATGTTAGTGATGGCTCAAACTAAATATGTTACCAGATAACATTAAAATAAATACTCACAGTTTTGTATTTTGTAATGACCTTAACTGAACACATTTCCGAGGACATTTGTGAACACTACTTATACTTTTGTTTATGCACGGAAAACATTCATTGTCGTGTATATTTACCTTTTTTTGACATGTGCAATGTAATGATGTTACTACAGGTGAGGTGCTAGCTCATTATCACTTGAATGACACATAAACCTGTTGTAACCTGTCTGCAACAAAGATCACTGAGTAACAGCTTGGCACTGAATGTTAATAGTTTATAAGTTGTGTAACTTGCAATAAAGGGAACTTGACCCACCGAGTTCCCTTTATTGCAAAAAATAAAGTCTATGTACACAATCAGTGTTTCTGTACCCAGACGGGTTTGTTGTACGACAGACATCTATATCACTAATTTCCACAGATTATTGGAATCTTTGATTTGACCTCTGATATTGAATCTGATAATTCTCTACTATATGACGCTAATTCTCTACTATATGACTACTCCAAGCTGAGTAAGTCCAGAGCATGTGCAGACCTGCTGGTACTCAATTCAGTACCACGGAGCAGTAATTACCCACAGATGTAGGATAATATAAAGTGGATTTTTCCACTGGCTTACTCCTTAGACACAAGTATTGGAGGCACTGCATATGGTACTCTTGGGGGTCCATGTTTCTGAACATGCAGTGGTGTAAAGAAAGTGCTTCCTTGATGGCCCTGCCTCTAGCATGGATTTAAAGTCTGGGGATTTTGGGGGTGGCACCTGGGGTGGCCAATCAGATTTAAGGGGTGGCTGGCAGTTCCCACCAGTAACAGTGACTCTGCATTATTGAGAATGTATCAATAAAAATGAGGAGAAAGGATAGAGATCGCTGTAACTTAAAGAATTCAAAGCTGGCGAACCATGGCGCACCAGCAGAATAAAGGTCAGGCCATCCACTGGTACAAAAACAAACACAGTATTTTTCATACCGTCCAGCAGCCAGCTGTGGCCGCTCAACTGTTCCAGTCTGGGCAGCATCAGTCTGGTCATCACATGGTCAGGCACCAGCATGCTTCTTTCTACATAGGTCTTCACCAGGAGGCCTGCCTCTGATACAAAGCAAGAAAAGACGATTGATGCATGCACGTCTGCTCAAAATTTTAAAAAATCATAAACAAGCCTGTTGAATTTATCCAGGCCCTGTTAAATAACATTTTATCTTTATTTATGTCTGAATTAAAACCATCCCTACGAACACTTGTAAACTTATTTTTCATTCTTATCCATTTAAAATGACACTGAAAACTCTGGAGCCTGTTGTGGATAGTTAAATTAATATCGATGCCAATTCACTGGATTCATTGGATAAAAACATCTCTCGAAATCATAAAACATGCTTTCAAAGCAAAAAGAAAAGGGGGCTTAGTTACCTTCTACAGCAGCTCACAACTTCACCCAAATGTTTCAGTAATAGCAACCAAGCACACATGTTTTTACTTAGCTCTCTGCAGCTCCAGTTTTATTATCAGTATACATGGACTTGGCACATGCTTGGAATGAAATCATTTCCAGTTGCTTATCCGTGATGAGGAAGTTTAAAATGACACAATCAATGGTTTAATATGCAAGTTTGAGAAAATAATCATAGTAATAAAAAACCTTGATAGAGGGTTTTAACTTGAGCAACACTGAGTCATTATGGGGTTGGGCAACTTAAGTCTCTAAACTTAACTTAAGTCTCCCTAAATTTAAGTCAACAGAACAATGAAGTTTGCTAATTTGACGATTACGACTGAGTTAAGAGCTGAGGAATCGTCAAATTCACGCATTCAGTATAGAAAATGACGCGTTGGATCAGCCTGTTTCCTCCAGACTGGCCATCCCGTTGGCACCACAGTGTTGATGTTTTGACAGATGTAGCCTACCTGTATTTGCCGCTATGCTCTCTCGTAGAAAGTGTCCGCTTGACAGATATTGCAGGCCAAAGCTTTGCGCAATTCTCTTGGATATCGTTCCTTTCCCTGATCCTGGTGGACCCATGATAGCAGCCCGGAATAACTTGGCCATGTCTTCTTCAAACACGGGCTCCAACTGTAAAATCTGCACAAATGTTGTTCCTGTTTTGGTTTTTTTTGCGCGAGGGCACGAGTGAATTACCTCTTAATTAAACTCCTACAGTTGTACGCATGAACGACTAAACGCGCCCAGAGTCTAGATGGTTCATGAACTTGTACTGCCAAAGTAAATTTCAGCTTATTTCTGGAGTCTGCTGGTCTTTACGCAGAGCCCACTCTCTGTGCACATTGGGGCTATCCTACTCTATTACCCCGACCAAGTCCAAACGCTCCTTCCCTTTTTTTTCTCTTTCAGCTCTACATTACGCTCGTCTGCGTCTTTAAGGACAGCGACTTTTCTCTGCGAATGAATGAGGGAGTCGCCACAACGCCCTATTTTTCTGCGCACATCATCCAGGAAAAATGCGGATGACTGATTCGCACGAACTTTGCGGGGTAAACTGGTCACTGTAGTTTTTATATACAAGCGTTGCAGCCTACAACAACAGCTATAGTCTGTTACTGTTACCTCAACAGAGGCAAAAAGCACCCGTGAAAGCATCATTTCAAGAATATTAAATCTATATTTCTACCAAAAGAAGAAGAAGAAGCATTTAAGAATTAATCGTATAGTTTTAACTCATGAGCAAAAATATCAGAATGCTTTCCTCTATATTAAACAAGGAAAAGACAAAATAAATTCAATAAAATGGAAAATTGCAAAGCCAGTTCAATTTGATGTGAAATATTCATAGTTTAGGACAGTGGGGCTGCTTTTACGGGAAATTAAGACCAAATCAAGTAATTCTGATGCAAAGATCTTTCGTGGAAAATCATAAAATCCCCCTTCAATGCAGTTTAAATCTTGTTACATAGATTTTCCAAAAACAAAGAGTCGTGCTAGTACTTTATTAAAAGCCAGAAAAGTCAAGTCCAGTCAAGTTATTCTCACCTGACCTCATGAATAATATTTGGTTGGCAAATTGCAATTATCCCTTTGAAGTGTTGAATGTTTCAGTTGTTCTCACTTCTGAAATGAATACATTTCTCTCAGAGTTAATGTTTATCATGGATACTGTTCCGCTTAAAAATAAAGTGGGTAATTCTTAGATTCCACCACTTGTTGACAGCATTTCTTTCAGATCAGGGTCTTTATCGGGGTATTCTTATGGTTCGTGGGTTTTGTTTTGTTTTTTTTATTTCTTATGGTTCACTGGGTTATTGTTTGCTGTAGTTCATTGGGTTGCTGTGTCTTTTGGCTTTGCACTGCTGGCAGCCGGCGCAGAAAAGCACATGAGACGCTGTCATTCCGCGCAACGTTTGCGGACGGGAGGAATCGAGTGAGTACTTGTTGCGAGCCATACGGCGGCGGCAGCGTCCCGGAGCTGTCAAATATTGCGCACAGCCTTCAGTCTTCAGTCAGTGGAGTAACCAGACTAATCCATCAGACAAACAACTCGGAAGATTAACCTTTTTTAGCCTCGCGAAACTAAACACCCGGAAGCCTGTTTTTTAAAATCATTAGCCTACCAATTTGTCACATGGCTTTGGAGAATTCAATAACAACAAAAAATGGCGACAATCACGTTGCTCTGTGTGGTCTTGCTGCGTCATTAAAAATATTCATGTAAACACGGGGGATTAAACGGGAAAATAGCAGGTAAGTGAGCCAAATGTTTCTTATCTAGTTCATGCGGACTGAATGTAATAAAGAATAAATGATTATTTTTGGATCCTACAGCATGCTGTTTGTTTTTGCCTAGGAAAGGGGTGTGTATGCAATGCTGGGCGTTAACGTTTGGCTGCACAATATTGAATACGAACATAGCAGTTATATTTTGCATTTAGTCGCTTTTTAAAGGGCATATATAGATTAACTAAGGCAGGCGTGCGTGTTATTATGTGTTGACATAAACAACGGGGTTGTTTAGATTTGGACAACTTTTGTTTATTTCTAGAAAACAGCAACAAGCTTGGGCACAGCTTTTAATCGTCGCGGCTGTCCTCCTTCCCTGGCAGTAGTCTCGGTGGCGTATGTAATGCGTGTTACCTTTACTGTTTGTAGGTCAGAGTCTAAGCAATTCTCCATTTCTTTACATTGAGGGTTTATGCAATATGGACGCGCTTTCCTAACCGCGTCTCTTTTTACGGACACTCATGACAACTAAAGGGAACCATTGAGCTCCGACGTTGTGTTTGTCCTCTGCCCTGTTTAGTTATTACACATGTTGCTCTGCTTTTCACGTCTGACACGAACATTTTTGGCCAGAGCCCCGAGCAGCGGGGCTAATGGAGTTGTTTACATGAAGTGCAGAGGGCGGACTGACGAGGAGGAGGAGCCGCGACGTCGGCCAGCGACGCCACCGGACTGCTCGAGAGGCTGCTCGCGCAGAGGGGGGGCGGAGCCCGCGAGGAGAATCATAACAAGTCTGACGTCACTCGGCCTTGTGGTTGGTATGAATAATATACAGTAGCGTGTCTCTACGCAGTCATAGCAGGAAGGAGTTTATGGAAAATGAGCTTTTTACCCGTAACTGGTTTATGGGAAGAAACATTAACGAGCCCTGTGTGCAGGAGCAGAACGTGAACAAAGTAATAACGAGGCACCGCATGCCGTCATGTGCATAATGATAAATTACATGTAACAGTGAACAATTCCAAGAATTATTAACTGTTGTTTGTAATATCAGGTTCACCTCCAGTCGGACATTGAGTTCATATTGCACTGCCCTCGACAGGTTTTGCATTGTCAACTGTCCGCCCTCCAGACATTCATCATATAATGTACAACAGTCTGTCTCTCGTCAGTGCGCGATCATCCGCTTTGGCTGTACAAATAGCACAACCTCTCACACTCCAAAGGCCTTTTTTCTGACATGAACAGTAGGAGCATAAAGGAAACCGTGTTAATGAAGATAAGGCATAAGCTATAATCACGTTCCCTTAGTTTGTCCAGTTCTCACATCCTCATAAGAAGTCTGTATGTCAACTTCTGTTCCTCCTAATCAAACTATGAAATGTGGTCTTTTCATGCTTGCTTTCTTTATTTTACAGCAACTTTATTGAATTTGTTATGGAACTGTAAAGCCTATTGTCGGAGTATAAAAGACTTCCAGCTGGTGACGATCAGTGGAGAGGAAATCTTTAAAAGCTAATGTATTCAGATGAATTGTGGTTAGGTTACATAACTATATTATCCTGTAGATTTATCTTAGCTACTGTAAGTTACTAAAATGATATACATGGAATACTGGAGGTGCAACATGCTTTGTATGACATACCAGAAGATGCACTGCAAAACTGCAAGAGGAAAACTTTGTTGTGCTCGCACCTGTTGACCCAGAGCGCGCACATAATCGGTGGACGACAAATGGAGCAAAACCCCAGACTGCTAGATTTGACAGGCTGCCCTGGTTCAGTTATCACAGTGCTGATGCTGTCCCCATCGAAGGTACAGTACTGTGATAACTGAAGGATGGCTGCCAACTTGACACGAGCGCAGTGAGTCAAAGCACATTCAGCTAAACCAGCCAGAGGGCCGAGGAGGTGAAAGAAGTGATCACGGTATGTTGATTTTCAAATGTTTGATGGGATAACCAAAAGTCCATGTGTATGTGTTTATATATGGAAAAGTGTTGAATCTGACAGGAGATTATGACTTGTCGATCATGCTGCCGTTGTGTATTTAAGTATGAGAAACATTAAGCTCAATATCTGTAAGTTTTGGTTATCTCTGCTAATCATGTAACTTCTTTTTAATTATAATAAAGTGAATTTTCTTTTATAAGTTTGCATCCTCGTTGTTTACTTCTGCTTTTGAAAACAATGCAGTACAGCAGCTATAACACAGAGCTGTTGACTGAGGTCCCATTTAGCAATAAAGCTAAAATGCATTATGTAAACATGACAAGGAAATCTGTTCACATTTGTTTCCTGCTTTATTCCTCCTTTAAGTCACACCTGATGACTCCAATTGTCAAGAACCACGCCTTGTAATATGCACCTTATAATATCAGTTATATCATTACAATGTTTTAAATGATAAAGCACATCTTTTATTTAAGTTATTATGATCTATTCACTGGGCGCATTGGCGTTTATGCCCAAGTACAGGGTTTTCCTGAACAATTGCTCCAAATTTGTGTCAACAGGGGGAGCTAAAGATCTATTATGGACGTGCCTAAACACTCTGAAAAACATCTCCATAATCTCGTAATCTGGATATGAAACCTGAACAGTAAATATTATGGTGGAGAAGTTGTTAAAATGTTGAAGTGTTTATTAGTCACGAGTCATGTTGAATGTAGTTTTGATACATATTGAAAAACCCCAATTGGTTGTTTGTTTTTGTATGTGATGAACACGTTTTCCAGTTAAGCAAAACAGATGAACCAAGACACCTGCAACACTTTAGTAAAAAGTCATTTTAGTGATTTTATGTATAATGTGGAATAGATAATATCAATAACAGCTGTGTCGTTGCTTCGGTAATCTTAGGTAATGTTCAGTATATTGTCAATATATCACAGACACACACAAACACACCTGGACTGTGCGACCTGTCAAGTCAGCACATTGAAATGAATCTTATTTTTCAAAACACTGTTTTGAATAAGACGTGCTGTTTCAGTCATGGCATATAAACCACAGGTCACTCTGCACCTGTCCTTACAATGTTTCATTCAAAGGGCACATACTGTAGCTGCTGTGGAAATCCCCAGTAGTCATGATACATATTTTGTTTTTGTCTCACTCTAACCTCAGTCTGCTCAGCTCCCCTTGATTCACATGTATTTGTCTGACTCAACATGTCAGATCTAGATACCTAATGTTGAAGCAGATTTTTAGATTAGGGAACATGAAATCTCAAGAAACTTGAAAGAGCTATTTTTTTTAAAATAAGAGCATTCATTCATATTCACTACATTTCATGATTCTCAACCCAAATGCTGTTTTTATAATAGTCCAAAAGCTACTTGCCATTGACGGCAGTGACCTGCATGGGGGAATTTCTACCATAGGTACTTCCCTTAATGCAAGACAAGAAGCGATAACTGGCATGTGGCATGGGAGGTTCCTCCCTGTAAATGAACCACCAGGTTTTATGTCTTCATGCCTTTGCTTTCTGGTTAAAGGAAGTGAGTACTTTTCAATTTTGTTAACAGATCCCTGTCAATTCCCTAGACAGCTGGACCATGACCAAGTGACCAACAGTAGCTAACTGCAACAGTGGTGTCATTTGGTGCTGAAGACCCAACTGAATACAATAAGGTTGCAAGCAGATCTTAGTGGCTTTTAATGTATACATAATATAAATAACCATTTCTGTGCCTGTGCACAGAGTAGGCTTGTGTATGAGCAGGTAATGAAAGACTGCTCATATAAAGTATTTCTACATTGCAGAGCTAAAGATAAGACAACTGCTGGCAAATATTGAAAAATTGATAAACCTAATAATTAATAATTCATTAATTCATTCTAATAAGTTCTATCATAAAATGTTTGATTTATGCTTGGACATTTTTAATAGTGGAACTTACTTATCTATCCTCAGTTATGCATACAGTAACACGTATTTGATCTGTTTGTTTTCTTTCCACTTTCACACAATTATACCATTTATACAGCATGAAATATTCAATAACTACACCTGCTCTCTATGTTTTTTGCACACGGTTAGTGGGAAAACGCCATTATTTGTTTTTGTGATGACCATCCAGAAATTTTGCTGACTCCTAGTTTTAAGCAGAGACAGTGTCACATCTGTTAGAGCGCATTCCTGTCTGATATGTTGATTTCCTCTTTGTTCCAAATTTGCCTTTAACAGCACAAATCAAAACAGGACTTTCAACAGAGTCTCTCAGTATTTGATACGAATTGCTGGATAGCTCAACACATTAGGATATTGGTGCGGCTCTGCCACTGAGATGCACTGACACAGTTTTTGTTAAATTAAAACACACACACAGACACACACACACACATCTGAAAAGACAGTTATGCAAATTTGCAAAAGATAGTGCAGTGGTCATGCCGCATATAGGGTATGGCTACAAAGTGCAAGGTTTGGCAAACACAATCGTAAAGATGATTTAGATTGCTAAAACAAATACCTGAAAGGAACGGCCTACATTTTAATAACTACAGGATGGCACACATGAATGATAACCCTATCTACTGCAGAAGGTGTGTACAAGGTGGGTGTGTGAAGTCAATGAGGGTGGAAGGTTCTTATCTGTTACTTCTCTTTGTCACTTAGGAATACATAACCATTAAATTACATTCATTCCCTGCACACTAATCAAAATCCCTCTCTACTCAAACATATGTTTTGCTCATAGATACTTCACTTGGACTTTTCACCTTTATTTTGCAAAACTGATACACATGCAGAGTTTGGTGCTAAAAGCTGTGTTCAGACTCACCTAGAACATTCCTCTTCGCTCACTTAAAGTTTGAATTTAAGCCATGTACCTAAAGCATTATTTTGTGACATCACAAGTACTTTTGAAGCCATTATAGGTTGAATATGCAGAATAACAGAAACAGTTGTGTCACATGCACGTGTCTCTGTGAGCATACACTGAGAATTGATTTTGCAGATAAAAGTAGAAAATGAATTGTGTTTAGCAAATGATACTAAGATATGTGTCTCTTCTGTATCTTTATCTGTCTTAGAACAAGATCTTTAACCCGAAACATAAACATTCCATAATTTAATAAAACGCTTATCCTAACTTTAACCAGAATATCCCATTTCAGTTACATTAAAAATGTATTCATAGTGTATTGATGATCTGGAGATACTTATCATATCAGTCTATCTTCCTCAGCAGATTGATGCCATGACAATTAAGCTACATTATATACATATATATATATTTCTATATTTCTCTTTCTCAAGATTTCACATGCATGTTGGATAAAGAGGTGAGATTTAATGTTCATTCTTAACCTTCAAAAGAGTAATTAAAAATAAATAATTGGGGGGTTTTTTATTTTAAAAAAAATAATCTTACATTGTAATGTTAATCATATAGGGGTCGCTTTTGCATTACGTGAATGCGTTCCTGTTCCCACGACATGAGTAATCCCTGTAAGAGACTCACGTATACACTCACAGTGTAGCGCTCACAACAAAGCGTTAATGACGTTATTTTGAGTGACGGGCTGCGCAGCCAATCAGATGCCGTATTCGAAAGCCAGCCACTGCGTTGTTTTCGGGAAAGGGGATGATACTTGTCAGGAAGGGTTAGCAAGAACAGAGGTGGACTACGTCTTCGCTCAAGATACTACATATCACCAAATTCGGTGGAATTCAACAAATATTTATTTTCCTTTGGATACTGGATGGTTTTCTTTGGAGTTTTTTGAATCAAATATCGTGGACGCGACTTTAAATCCTCCTAGCGGTGAGCTCCAACTTGGTTGAAGCGTCTGATGTACTAAACGAAACGGAAGTAACTTGCCAGCTGCCTGGCTACGCTTGCTAGGTGAGTAAATAACCATTTGTTAAATGTTTCCGTCGGCAAAAAATAGTCCTGTCTTCTGGTCCATTAAACGCAAATACTTGTTTGTCACCTTTCCCTGCTGTTGTCAAGCGCGGAGATATCCAGCTGTCAATTGGCACCGACCGTCAAAGTTAACTGGCTAACAAGCTAATGTCAACCAACGTTAGTCCACTCGATAGCAACGAGACCCCATCCATGTCCGATGGCACAATGCAGGGAGGTAGATGCTGCGCCGATGTACAGTGTGATTAAATTTTAATTATTTTTTTAAATTTTATTTTAAAATACTAGGTAAGGAAAGTTAGAAACATAATTTCAGCGAAGACAGTGCGGGCGAAATGTTTTGGAAGATATTATAATATGATACAATTCAATAAAACAACGCCATCACCAACTACGGCCTGGCATTAGTAAGTAAGATGTTATTAACATATTATTTCGAAATCTGCGTTATAAAGAACTTTACAGAACATTAAAGAGAACAAATGTAGATTTAAAAGAGTCTAAAGAAGCACACTGGACTACATAACACAAGGACAGTTTGTTATTTAAGCATACTGTGTAGGATTTAAGCGTTATTGAAATTTAGTTCATTGCCACGGCGTCCCCAAAATCTGCGATATTGCAATGGGCGTAAGTGAAATTGTCTTAATAAATCTGTCTAAATTCTTTGATTGTGTTTATAAGAGGATGAAACAAACTATTGTTAGTTAGAGCCACAGAGGACCACAGAGACCCTTTACCAAACATACCAAAGATGTATTTAAATACAGTGGCTGGATTTTATTGTTATTTATATTAACTGGAATTTGATATATTTATGAAATGGGCAGACAATGGCTCTTTTGACCACAGGTGTCATAGGTGAGCTGTGATGGCTGGTGAAAGAATCCATTAGCACGTAGACAGGATATTAATTGTCATTGACTTTAAAAAGCAATTCAGTATTCAACCGCATTAGGAAAACGTGTTTAAAATTCATTGCTTCTGCTGTCTTGAATGTGAATGATTTCCTTCTCTTCTGAGATAATAAACTGAATATTTGCTATTGTTAGGTTCTCAATTGTTTGTCTGACATTTTGAAGAAGTTACCTTGGACACTGTTTACTTGTGATTGCCATTTTTGATATTTTATAGACCAGGAAAGTAATTCATTTAATTAAGAAAATAGTCTTGGATTTATTGATAATGGGAATAATCATCAGCTGCTGCCCCTTTCTGTAAAGCAAATGGTGTACTAAATCATAAAAAAATCCTGACAATGACGGGTAAGTGGCTTTACACATTCGAGGTTTACAACAGGCACTTCCACATGCACACACACGCGCGCACTGAGTTTCTGGCACCACCAGTCACTGAAATTTCATTTCAGACGATGAAAGAACGTGGTTTCTCACAGCTCTGGGTGTACCCTTGACAGAAACTTGAACTGTCTGATGTCCCAACACTTAAAGCCCCAGCCCCAGCCCCAGCTCAGTTTTAGCAGCATTTCATTGATATCAATTTGATATCATATTTTTAGAGTTATTTTAATTTCACTATTTAAACACTTACATTGACCAAAAAGTTGGTGGGTTTTTTTGTATTTAAGTTTTTTACCCAAATGAAGGCTATTGACAGTTGGACCAGAAAATGATAATTAGAAATGATTATTAGTTTGGAATCATGGAAATATGGATTAATGATCAGCCTTTTTTAATGTACTTGAAATGGTGTTGAAAATTCATATTAGTTTGAGTACTCGAAGAAAAGGAATAGCCCCACCTTTTGGTATGTTAACTTGACATTTGACTTCAAAGAGCACTAGATTACAAGTTACTTGACATTTTCTTGTAATGACCAAAGTGGCCTTTGTGATGTTATAGTTTCATCACCATGTGGTCTGCCCACTTTGTTTTCATTTTAGACCTATTGGTTTTAGAGCTTTAAAAAAATTCAAACAAACAAAATGGGCATTACTGCAATGCCACTGAAACTGTGTCACAGTCTAAATTCAAAACCAATTGTTTCTAGCAAAGTTAATATTTGAATCCTTGATATTATGTGTATTAAATCATACCTGCTTAAAGTATGAAAAGTGAAAAACTCAATGAGGGGCAATAATAAAAATTTGGAAAGTTTGGTTCTCAGATCATCAAACTGCTTATTCATGCTATTGTTAGTTTCATTTTCTTTCTCCGCAAAATAGTACCAAAGAGCCAATTTGACAAACATCCTGCAGTTTTGGCTGTTCCTGGTTTTAACCAGTCAACTGAGGTGCACTAATAATGTAATGTGCTGACATGGAAGCTGAGTCATCTACTGAGAAAAAAATCCCTTGAAGGGAGGAGCACTAATTAAATGTTTTATTTATGCTGAGGCAGAGAATGCCTTAACTCACCGTGCACCTTTGCAACAGCATTACATCCAAGTTTTATTACCTTATTTAATAGTAGCAATGTAGCCTTATTACAGACAACGATCAGAGAAACAAATCAATAGGGTGCAGGAAACACAAAGGCCAAAAATGAAATTGATTGTAAGATATTCAAATGAAAAATTAATTAATAAGAAAAAATTCTGTGCTGCTGCTGTTTCACACAAAAGTACATCAAAAGTACATCAGATGGTGTTAAAACACAGTCCAAACATTCTCTTAGTACCTGGCAGCAAACATACATAAAGGCTTTACCATAGTCCACCAATCAATGTAACTAAATCCAAGTTAAGTACCCAATTAGTTCAGTTCATTGCAGTGTGTACACTACATTACACTCTTTATTCACCTCAAAGATAATGTTAGATATGAATGCAGGATGGTATGAAGTCTTCATGTTGCACTCTCAGCCATGGTTGCCTACACCCTTTTTGATTGTCAAAAAGTCTGGTAGCAGGAGTACAAATTTTAAGGGTTAGTAGTGCAATTTTATTTATTACTATATTTTTTTATCAATTCTTTGAATAAAGCTTCAAGGATTTATTTTAAAATTTGGCAACCTTCGTTAATCAATGGATAGATGTTCTTTCACTAGATTATTAAGAATACTTTTGAATCACACCCAGCATCAGATATGGGTGTGGTCACAAATATAAGTAAATTGTGTCTGCATTTAAGCAGCAATGGACCTGAAGAATATTTGTCATAGAATTTAATTGTATCAAATGCTTGATTTAAATATTTTGGCTACAGTTTGTAAATAGAGTCAGATGTAGATGCCTATCAAGAGCAAAAATGCAGGTTTCTAAATGCATTCCTTTGCAGTCAAATGAGCTGGCATGAGTAGTTCTTACAGTCCTTGCAAAGACTAAATTCAGCTTTTGACTCTTTTAATAGTCTGCTGCATCACAGAAAACACTGCAGGTTAGCACACTTGCACTGTGTTATTGTTCTGGTCAGTGCAGTGTTATTTCTTTAACATTAACCGGATCTTCACCTTAGCTGTAACTGTATGGATAAACTAACTGACATCAATAATAATGATAAAATTAATGGATTAATTACGTAACCTAAAATAATTTATCAATCAGGATTTCTCCTACATATTTGCTGGTACATTTAAAAAAAAAGGTTTTTTAGATTTTACAAAGAAAAACATTAAGATCATCAATGAATTTGTATATCAATTAACAACTATCAGTCATTTTTTAAAGACCTCATATTAAAAAATTTCTGGTTGCAGCTTCCTGAGTGCTATTTTTTGTTTTTTTCTCAGCATGTTTACATAACAGATTATTAAGAATAAGAATAAGAAAACCTTTATTTGTCCCACAATGGGGAAATTGCATTGTTGCAGCAGCAAGTAAGAACAGTAAGCAGGTAAGAGCAGTACAGCAAGGTAAGAGCAGTAAGTAAGCAATAAGCGACATATTGTATAAAAAAAAAATAAAAAATAAAGAATAAAAAGTAATAAAAAATAATAAATAAGATATTGCACAATGGAATGTAGTGAGAACTAATTAATTTAGAAAACAATGTTACATGAATTAGTTATAATTGTTGTTTTTATGGAAAATGTAGATGCAAATGGGGGCATTATAGGTTATGTAATCTGTGTAGATCTAATTTTTACCCACACCTGAATCACCTACTCTGCTCCCTGGATTGGCTGTCTGTCACTAGTTACATCATGAGCTGCTTCGACGTCTCATTTTTCATTTTACCTTCGTCAAAAGAAAGATATGCAGAGGACTTCTATGAAATATGTGTTTAATGACTCCCAAACCATAACTCCTAAACAGTCAGCAGATCAGCTCTGCCACTCTTGACTGGTCTCGATCATGTTATTTGTTTTTAACAAGACCTCAATGATGACACCAGAGACACTTACCATGAACTACAGTACAGATAACATCTATAGGAGACATTCAGAAGTATTATGTTGAATTTACTCAGAAGAGGTGAAACAGTCAGACAATATGACACACAAAACTGATTAACTGGTTCCTTTTTAAAAATGCAACGAGGTGACTCATGAAAATCTCTTCTCGAGAAATTCAGTAGTAGATGACAAATGATGGCTGTTGGTCCACTGGTAACCATGCTGACTACTCTGCTTATCAGTGTTTATGTTTTAAGATAAGTATATAGTTCTTTTTTGAGATAGGGCTTTTGGTCTTTTTCTATTGTTATGTCCATGCATTTGAACTGAGTATCCACTTACTATTGAAAACATTTAATGAGGCTCAGTGTTATACTGAAGTTCATTTCACAAACAAAAACCACCAGTATAAGTCATATTTCAATAACACCTGCCTAACACCTGCCTGCAGCTTGGGTCGTGTCTGTTTGGTACATAGTGATAAGGTAAACAAACTTCTTTCCTATGACAGTAGCCAGCTAAGGTGTTCCAATTGGGCTCTTTATCATAATAAACCTGAGAAAGATGTTGAGCTGATGTTGAGTGCTACATCACAATCCTTTCACATTTAACTTGGGGAATTTTGGCTTGTTTTTTGGAAAACTTGCTGGTCACATGGTCAGTGAACAGCTGATGTATGATTAATATACTTTAACTTTGTTTGAAGAAGACAAAAGTAAGGTAGTATTTACTAAGTGGAGCGAATGATTACGTTCAGCAGTTATCTACACCAGACACATTTCACTTGTGTCTTTATATTTGTCCATTGACCTTCCAACAGAAGGTCCAACATGTTTGGACAGATCCAGACAGAGATGTCAGGAAAATATGTACCAGTGATGTTGCAGTTTATTCAGCACCCAAGGCCAAGCATTAAAATCAATTCTGCTGTCTACACTGGTGGTATAATAGTGTAGACTCACGTTCACACAACATATCAGCAAGTGTTTTTTCAGGCTGTCAGTTAAACCCCTCTCTCTCATGTATACACTTAACTACCTAATTGTGTATTTAGCCTCACCAATGAGTGCACCGTTGAGAGTCAGTGTAATTGCTGATGAAGGAGTCATGGCTGCTGCCGCCACTGCTGACGTGCTGCCTTTGCTGTGCAGCTGGTAGAGACGGGCCATTAGACTCATCCCAGAGTGGATCTACTTGCTGACCTTGAGCAGAAATGATCTGCAGTCCTTGTTGATGTCATCAGCTCTGTTGAGAAGCTGATGTTTGTTTGCACATTAGTAAGCCATTCCTGTACTATGCGCTCCTTTGTGTGTTGTGGTTCTGTGTAATATTAATGAGTCATCAGGTTAATGAACATTGAACTCTCTCTGCTGCTGTTTGTTGAGCTCACCACACAATCAATACTATTGCTTTACTGAAACACAGACAGACACACACACACCTCAAACAAACTTGATTGATGTTAAGTAGGCACTCACTTTCTCAGAAAGTGTTCTATAATAATATATGGGTTGGACAGGCTAGGAATGCTGTGAACTTGCTAAGTCAAACAAAAAATACACAGGACTTTAATTGAAAATGTAACATAATTAATAATAATGCTAATTTATAGTGACACAGGGTATATAAAGTCTGTTTTACCAATCCACTGACCCGTAAATACAGTCATTTGTAAGTGAGGTTGTTTCCCAGTGTATATTCCTAATCTGTCCTGAACTGAATCGGATACAAAGCATACATTGATATGACCAATATGAACGCTAAGGAGCTGTTGCATACTGAAACTGTGACTTACTTTGACAAATGTTTAATGTGACATCCCCTTTTCTCCCACTTCCCTCTTCTTTTCAATTCACATGTCCAGTGTCTGAATGCCAACTCTGCGGATGATGGAGTTGAGCAGGCAACTCTGTGGCAAGATGAAGAGGTCCAATAGGAAGACCCAGTTCTCCTCTTCTCCTGCTTCAACTGTAGGCCTGGAGATCCACTTTTACACACCAAATTTTCACCAGCTGGAGTACCTCAGCGGCTGCTACACTGCAGAGGAGCTCTGTGTGGATGCTGCCAAGAAATGCTGTGAGTGACTGATCTGTGTTTTTGCCACAATCAAGAATTTCCTGCTCATTCTGTATTACAGCATACATGACATGAACCCTCTGTATTCTATAATTCATGCAGTGATAACATGGTGATCACAAAATATTGTTGAATGACTTGACATGATGCATTCATGTAAAGATGAACATGGATATTTATTGCAGTTTAAGTATTTATGAGATATGTGTCCTCTACCAGCCATGTGGACATGTAATGAGCTATGGTTTGGTTCATTTTTTTAGTCCCTGTGGCAACTTCTTGCTCTTTTCTGTCTAATTAACTTCATTAATATGGCAATGGAAAGTTAACCATTCAGGGAGGGATAGATGTCAGAATATTAAACTATATTCTGACACAGGAGAACATCTCTGCCTTTTAATGATCCTAAATCTAGATTATTACTGCCTTACCCCTAAGTGCTACCACTGGGCCGTCAACATGTTAAATAAAATGCATTAGATCCCAAGCAAGTTAGACGTCACGGTTGCTAGAAAATCAATGACTCTTGCACTTTGGCAGATCAGTTGGGAACCACAGTTTAATCGCAATGAATCACTTATTGTAAAACAAGACTAAGTGCCACTCTATGGATTCTTAGAAGAAGTGCCTCTCTCTTTACCCAGCCATTAGTCATTTTAATTGACGGCGCTAAGATGAAAATTGTTTCAGTCTCTTTTCATTGCAAGATTTGACATTCTGTATTAAATGCAGAAATATACAACAGTTTTTTTTTAAAAAACCTGCATCCTAATTTTAATCTCTAAGTATAAAAACAAACGAGTCAACAAACAAAACAAACAGTAACCAACTAGCATTGATGTAGTGGTTTCTATTCATCTAGATTTACATTTTGTTGCGTGTTGCTCTTATATTCTCTTGCAGCCTGTGTCCCAACCCAGCAAGTGGCCTGAACATTGATCTTTTTACTCTTTTCACTCTCCCTTTTCAGCAATCTCTCCCTTGTGCCATAACCTATTTGCTCTGTACAATGAGGCAGCCGGCATATGGTACCCCCCCAACCATGAGTTCAAGATCACAGATGAAACCAGTCTCAAGTTGCACTATCGCATGAGGTAAGAATGGCATCACAGCATCATGGCTTACTACACTGTAATTTAAGACTATAATTGTTAGCATGGTTTTCTACCTATGATTTGTTTCCATAAAAAAAATCTTACTCACTTTGAATAGCAGTGTAGTCGTGGAAATATTTTTTGAAATATATTTGCTGTAAGAGGAATTATAAGGGAGACCATAAGTCACATTTCCACTGCCTGGTGTGGCTTGGTTTGACAATGAGTTGTCAAAGTTGTGGGTCCCTGTTACCTAGTGCTTCCTGGTAATACTATAGTCAAGCATCCAAGCAAGCTCAGTTGAAACCAAACACTGGCGTCGAAACACTTTAGAGCACTAACTGGTTCTCGCTTGCCTGATATGGACATCCTGAACACTGACTGCAAATTGCAACCTCAGGTTTTTTTTTTTTTAATTCATTCAATCTAGATTTTACAAACATGGCAGCCCAAACCCTTGTCTCGGTAATTGATTTGGATCTCCAAAAGGAAGAGGATACCCTCCATTGTTCTCTTGCTTTCGTGTCACGTTGAAGATGATGTCACCGCAGTTTCATCCAGTCTTACTATAATGCTCAGCTAAGAATCCCACCCACAGTCAGTGCTATTAGAGCTATTAAAAAGGTTCATGGTACCAAAAGCATGTTGTATAAATTGCACTAATCCAAGCAATGCAATGGACATGGAATGGAAAAAATCTGATATGGATTTTTAGTTTAATAAGCTCTGAATTACATCTCTGCTGTTCTACATCGTAAACAATGTAGACACTCAGACTGTTCACACTTGAACCTAAGCTTGGGTCACAGTAAAGACCTTCAAATCGGAGGCCGATGAAAACTCTGGAGTGCTGATGGCAGCGTGGCATGTGAGTTTGACAAGCAGAGATGTGTGCTGTTGGTAGTAATGAGGCGGTTTGTTAATTGAGCTGAACCTGAAAGCAAAAAGCAAAATCACAGATGAGATTTTGTGTGAAAAAGTGGTTGAAATGGGAATCTCAAATCTTAAACCTTAAACTGCTTTTCCTTCATGTTGAGATGCTGCACTTCGGATATGGAGGCTTCCTGTAGGCCTTCCTTTGGAGGTGTGCAAACGACTGTCGGACTGACTGTGAATACAATGGAAGCATTATACATTTGAACGACATTGCTCAGAGGAAGCTGAAAGGCATGTTCATCCGGCTGCTGTCATGACATGCCAGTTGGTGAAAAATTAATGGGATAAGTGTTTTTGTATATACTTTATCTAGAAACCATTTTTTCCTTTAATGAGGATAGTCAAGAAAAAGAATCAATTACACTATAACATTTTAAAAATATTGTTATCCATTTAAATCATTTTATGGTTATGTTCCTTCGTTATATGCTATATGGCCAATTAACCTTTTACTAAAGTTCGCCAATGAAGTGAATGCATTCTCAGTGCATTCTTAAATTCTTGCACGTACCTGAGTGTGGCTTTATAATCAGAAATAAATATGGCGGCTGATACTGGGAATTTTAAAGCTACAGTGAAAATAGACCTTTTCCACGTTTAATACATCATTATTATCAAATTCTGTAGTGACACAAATGTATTACGACAAGCCTTTCCTGCATCATGTACCGGGAAATAATGTTTAGATATCAGCGCATATCGACTGACGAATATATCAGTCAGGTTCTACTGGCAAAGTTATACACATTTCAAGTTCCCACAGGCTTGTAAGATCTTGATTCTAAATTTGGAGAGATGAGGGAAAACAGCCAAAGATACCTTAGGGAGAGTTGCTTCAAGCCTTTGGTCATAGACCATTATAATTGTAGAGCAGGCGTAGCAGGCAGTTTGAACAGGAAAAAAGGAAGTGAATCATTGTTGTGTTGTGCCTTTCACAAGTGTTGCCATGTGTACAGCCTAGCTCATGGATGCCCAAAGTTTTTCCCTCAAAGTTTCCTGAAATGTAATGGCGTGCCATTGGCCTAAAGCAAACACCTTTTGTGTTGTGTTGTGAAGATGCAATAGACATTAGGATCCAAAGTTACCTTAATTGACTGTCTGCACAGAGTGCAACTCTACCTTCTGTGCAAAGATTATGAAAAATAAATAAAATTGAGGTTGAGGCATTTTACCTCACCTAAATAAAACCTCATTAACAGTTATTTATATTTTTTATAATATTATCATTGGTTTCTAATTGTTTTTTTTTTGTTGTTGTTTTTTTTTACAAGAAACAACTGTTGACCCAGTTATTAGAGACTACATTGCTCATTGTACCCATTTTTGGGAAAAATAGTTTAATTACTTTAGTTTTGTGAAAAGTGTGTTAGGGCAGTGGGGTATTCATAAGATAGACCAGCAATGTCATATTTGAACCAGACTGGATTTCCTTGAAGTAAGTTTAGTCCCTTTGCAGAGAATCCATTCTACAAGTTAGGTAACATTTCATGCAAAGAGCTAAAAAAACAACAACAACAACACTACTGTGGTGTCAATTGCACTTCCTCCTTCTCTGTGCTCTGCTTTGACAGTAGCAAGTAGAGAGAAAAGCAAGTGCGCATAGAGTGTACCTGTGGCTTGCGTTGTGTATATTTGGTTGTGCTTGTGTGTATGTGTCTACTGCTGCAGCCTGCTTTGCTTTGCATACAGTAGTGCAGTCTGCCAAACAAACAGGGTATTGTGATCAAGTCCTCATATACACAGAATCTTTAGCATAAACAAATGCTTAACACAAGCACAAATACATGTAATAACATAAAACCAGAATGGATACACGTCAAGATACAAAAAAAAAAGTTATAAAAAGAACCAAGAGTCTGTACCAATGTGAAAGAAATGCTATGACACCTTTGGTTGTGGCTGTGTTCCTGCTTTGCACCATAAGTAAAGTTCAAAGATCTAAGAAAAGTCACAACCAAAGATAACCCAAGAGAAAAATTCCTACAGAGTCAAAAATCTATGATGACCATCTCGCAATTTGACTTCTGCTACCACGTATGGCAACAAACCAACTAATAAACTGCAGCGTGAAGCGGTGCACTGATCCATGCACTGATCCATGTGACACTGGTTCCAAACCCAAATCAGAAGGAGGTAAAAAGTGCAAAAGGAAATGTTTTGGAATAAAAAAAAGAAGAAAGCCTTGTTGGCTCGTCGCATTGTTTGTATGCTGTCCTCTAGCTGTCATCATGACTGCACCAAGGAGGAAGTAGCATGGACAAAAAACACCACTGTGGCAAGATGCAGTTCACACTGATAATGTTTTATTCTTGTATATTAACTTGCATCATAGCCTATGACTCAGGAGGTTTTATTGTCATTCAGTCTACATTAAACTAGATGTCATAACCAAGTTTTGACCATCGTTGTACAGAATAGGTTGCAGTAAACGTGCAAGGTTTAATCTCATGTCTCATTGGAGCCATTATGCACAGCACAAGATACAAGCTGTGAATGTCAATAACTAAATGGTGATTCACCTTGGAGCCATGCAACGTCCATGCAACTTAAAATACTGAGATCAATTTCTTGTGCAGTAAAGAAAAACTGATAATTACATTAATGATAATGAAACATTCCTTGATTTGATAAGTAAAAAATAAAAAATACATCCACCTTTTACATGTGCTGTATTAATGAAATTAGGCGTTATTGCAATTAAAAGTGCACGAAAACTAATGAGCAGCGAAGATGAAATAGTTTTGTAAAACTGATAACTGAATTGCATCCGTTAAAGTAATGAATAAATGGCTGGAGTCAGTTTTTTTCCACTCCGTGTGTTTGTAGTTCATATGCAAACTTAACCAACCAACCTAAATATTTACAGTTCAAGTGCATGGAAAGATTTGGAGCATAAATGGTGGTATTTATGATGGGGTTCCTGAGTTTGGACAGGACTGTGGGGGTATGTTCTACAGAGAGGCTTAGCAACCACGCTGCTGTCCTTTGGGTTGCCTACCACAGCATCACTGTTCTTAATTGTCATTGTTACTGAGTTTTTTCTCTCTGGCTGATTAAAAACATCAGAAGTTGCTCAATAGGTGAATAATTTTTTGCATTTTTAAAAGAAAGAATTATACCAGTTTCTTGGAAAAGCAGCATCCTGTCCGCACATCTGAACAGACGTCTGTGACACAACAGACAGTCGTTACATTTCCTCTGAAAAACACAGACTAGCTGAAAAGTTACCTCATTTCAGTGGAACTTCAAAGTAAGTCTTGACCTAAAGGGAAAAACATTTCAATACAGCCCTGCCCAGCACTGAGATTCTAACTCAATGGATTGATATTTGTGTGAAAAGTGAGAGTGGTGATGACAAAATGGACAAGGAAAGATGTTAATTATGTAAACTTTTCCACTTTAATTATAACTTTTAAAACAGCAAACACTAGAGTACTTCCTGCTCTGTTGTTTCTCTCTGCACCTAATGTTATTGGCTCATGTATAGTTTAGGCCAGTGTTATAAAGCCTTGCATTTATTAAGCAGCACTAATATATATCATATGATACAGAGTCCAGCTCATCTTTTCATGTTTAAGACCTCACATTTCCCTTCCTTTCAGGCAGTAATTTCAAAACCTAGTAGCGAGTTCCTGGACATGTGAGATCTGAATCAGAGCCTTCATGAATAAAATACGTTTCTTTAAATGAGCATAAAACAGTGCATGTTATCTTGTAATGCTGCGGTTTATTTTGATTGCTTTTTCAAAGCCGTACATTATTTCGTGCTTGTCATGTTTGTCATCTTTTCCGTCTCCTGGCAGGTTTTATTTCAGAAATTGGCACGGCACCACTGAAGGAGAGTCTCCAGTTTGGAGACATTGCATCAGCAAACTCAGAGGAGGACTTAGCCCACAGAAAACACCGGAAGGGACGCCCCTGCTGGACGCTGCCTCTCTGGACTACCTTTTTTCACAGGTGAAAAAATAATCGATTACTCATGGCTTTCTCAGAGTTTTATGGGGGATTTTAGGTGCCAATCTCTCATTGCTCCCATATTAAAAATACAGCTGGGGAGATCACCTGAAAAGATCTTTTCTTTTGTTGAAAATACCCTTTCAAATAACAGTCTCATTAAAAGACCAAACATCAACAGAGTGATCACAGTTGAGTTTCAAAACATCAACAGCTGGAAGGAAGTGTAACAATATCAGGAAGTGCAGTTTTAAGCTCAGCAATACACATCAACATACCTCTTCTGTGTAATTTGGAGCCACTGTTTTCAATGCAGTTTGTTCGGTAAATCTAAAAATGAAATGACGATGATGAAGTTTGAACTCAGCAAAGACAGATGTTTCCAAACTTCATATAATAACTTAATGAAATTGTCATATTGTCCAAAATAAAAAAAAGAAGTTTAAATTTCCTTTAAATTAAAAAGAAATTAAGAATCTCAAAAGGATTTAGGTGCCACATAAAGAATCAACTCATACAACATATCTGACAATTTAAGTTTCCACTAGAGCTCATTTTAGGCCTATATGTCTTGGGGTGTATTTGTGTTTGCTTTTCTACTAAATTAATGTTTAAATGTTTCTTGCACAGGGCCAGCAAGACTTTCAGAAAGGTTTTGTTCCACTGCGGACGTCCCACTCAGAGGCAGAGCAACATGAGATAGAGAATGAGTGTTTGGGCATGGCTGTGCTTGCTATCACTCACTATTCCACAAACAATGATATGGCAACTTCCAATGAAGTCAGGTAAAAAAAAACAAAAAACACATTGCGACATGTGCTTGAATCCTTGATTCTCTTATTAAATGTTGATGGTGCGGCTACAAACAACTTTTGATTAATATTTTAAAATGCACCTGTATTCAGGGATGACAGTGGCAGTACCTTTACAGTGCCATCCTGTGAATTCTGTTAGATTGGTGTAGAGCCATTTTTCAAAGGCAGATAAGAAATCAACCCACTTGCACATGGTTTCCCCAAAGAAGGGATTTGCACATTAAGGAGGAGTGGCACCATCAAGCACTCCCATTTAAACTCCAGGCAAAGAATCAAAATAGCAGTCGTTTTGTTTACAGTTGTGGTGAATTCTTAAAAATTCACTTACTAAACTTGTTGACATGCTTGGTCATGTAGCTTGAATTCATCAACACATCCCAGTGTTTTCGCATGTTTGGTAGGTAAATACAGTTGTATGCACTAATTGCTCACAAATTTCTCTTTCTCAATCCCAACAGCTACAAGCGTTTCATCCCAGAGTCGTTGAACCGCAACATAAAGCAGCGCAACTTTCTGACGCGCATCCGCATCAACAATGTTTTTAAGAAATTCCTCAATGAATTCAACCGCCGGACAGTCAAGGACAGTAACATTACCCCATATGACCTGAAGATCAAGTATCTGGCCACACTGGAGGGTCTGACCAGCGGATTGGGCAGCGAGCTGTTTGAGCCTATCTCACTCACTGTAACGCAGGAAGGAGACCTCCTCAACGGAGGTTACTATGGTAAGATTTCAGGAAGATTATATTTCTCAAACACCATGATGGATTTGTGAAAGCAGCTCAGTGTCAGGATTCGTTTCAGATGTAGTTTTATCAGAACTACCGGAGATGAAAGTAAAAATAATAGGACTTATGTCAAAATGGCAAGCTGAGAGAGGGAGATTGATAAAATGATGCTTATTGTCACTGAAATTGTCAGGAGCAATGAAGCAAAACATAATTGCTGTTCCACAACCAGGCTGAGATGGTTATTAGTTTGTTTTTGCAGTTCGATAGTCAGACATGTTAGATTATAGTGTCTACGTGCTTAGTTTGGTATGTTGACATGCAGACAAGCTCAGGTGTCCTACCACAGTTCTAGAAAAAAAGGTTTTATTGACAGTGAAAACCAAAAGTGAAAGGAACATGATGTTGACATGTCACGTTAACCCACTTATCATAGAGTAAACCATGCATGAGTCTAACCAGTGTGCGAAGTTTTCAAGCACTGATGCAGAGTTGGATGATTGAACTGCTTAAAATCACTATTTTCTTTCAGTGTAAATATCTATAGTCAGTAACACATTTCAAACATTAGGAAACCAATTAGGAAACCGGTTAACCATTAATATGTATGTGTGCTTGAAATATTGTATTGGAATACTTTGCTGCATGTGCAACTGCTGTGAGATAATTTTTGCCTTCTGTTTCAAAGGTTACCAGATTAAAGAGCAGAGCAAGATTCAGAACATGAAGACAAGCCATGACATGCAGGTCATGGTCATTGGTACCACTGGCATTTCCTGGAGGAAAAAGCCAGCAACAGTAAGTAGAGCTGTGTGGGAACACTCCTTTCGCTTTCCCTGGCTTGACAAATAACAGTTAGACACATTTTTTTCAGGAGAGCTTCTCGACAGAATTACATCGAGGTTTAGAAAAATGTCTGTTGAGCAGCTGCAGCAGAACACACTGTTGTTGCTAAATTAATAAAACTTGATAAATGAGGTGATGCTGGATCAAGCCACCAGAGTACTGATTTAAGAGAAAGTATTTTTAGTGATATTACAAAAGAAAGTGATTTTGAAAAATGTAAAGTGTGTATGTAAAGCAATACAATTCCAATAAATCATATAACAGATCTCCTGCTTCCTTTGAGATTTGGGTTAAATCAATAAAAAGCATCAAATGTCAGCTGTTTCTTTAGTGTCTGCATGTGCACTGAACTGGAATTAGTTCAATGAAACCTAAAGAAGTTAGATACTGAGGTTGTTTAGTGTGTGGTGATGATGATGATGGACAGAGTATGAATTACATTGGAAGAGCAGTACAGTTGTCTTCATTTTGCTCGTTTAGCCCATGATGTAACTAGTCCAAATGCGATGGAGCTTTATCAAACCTTGCAAAGAGTATTGCAGCAGCTGTAGTATTTTGCCATTATTTGCACATACAGACGGTTTATTTCTTGCATAATTTGTGTTTTTGTGTCTTTAAAACAGAACCACGTGATCACTAAAGAAAAGGGCAAGTCAAAGAAGAACAAACTGGATGGAAAACAGAAGGTCGACAAAATGAAAGAGGCAAATGAAGGCTGGGTGGTGTTCTGTGACTTCCATGAGATCACCCACGCTGTCATCAAGGAGGCAATGGTCACCATCTACAGACAGGACAACAAGCGCATGGTGAGACAGCAACACAAACAAACCAAAGAGCACTTTGTGTGATTCGGGATCAGCCTCCATATTGCCACATACATGTAAATCCGTATGTGAAAACCTCAGCTGTGACGTGTTTATTTTGAGTAGTGAGTTGTCATTTACAACATGAGACTTTAACCTGCACCGTTGAAGTGTGCCACAGAGACACAGAAACTGTAAACAGTGTGTGTTTACATTAAATAACCTGTAATGTTCTTTGCAAGATCCAGAGCAAAGTCAGTTTTATTCATTCATGAGTAAAAACAGAACCCTACATGCAAATATCTCAGACAAACGGTCCTATCCTGTTTCATCATGAAAATCAGTTTTTAGGCGTGAGGGCCGTCTTTTAGATGGCTGCCCGAAACTTTTGTGGTTGTGTAAGAGCTCCTGTTCTGATCACCTCTTCCACCCTTTGTTCTATATCTATATCTGTATCTCTTCCTCTTTTTAGGAGTTGCAAATGGCTTCCAGGGCAGAGGCTCTGTCCTTTGCAGCCCTTGTGGATGGCTACTTCAGGCTGACAGTTGATGCCCACCACTACCTGTGCAAGGAGGTGGCCCCTGCTTCAGTGGTGCACAACATCAGCAATGGCTGCCACGGACCCATCTGGTTTGTACCAGCAGATTTATTGGTGGAACGTTCGAGCTGTGTGTGTGTGTGTGTGTGTGTGTGTGTGTGTGTGTGTGGCTGTGTGGCTGTCTTTCCTCACGAAAACACTGTCTGTCTGGACACAAGCTTTTTTTATTACACACACTTTCATCATAAACCATCTGTTACTAACCTTCATTTGAATTTGCCGTTACCTTGTCTGCGTCCTGTCTGCACAGACATCACACACCAACATTTAACGGTCAGCCTAAATGAAGATTTTGTTAAAAAGGCCTTTCAGTTCCGGCGATTCAGTTTTTGTTGTCTTTGTTACTGCTCATTACAAAACAGTGCAGTTACCAAACGGATGTCTATATGTCTCTGTTGTTGTATTGGTCACTGTATTTTTGTGTATTTTTCATCCCAAAAAGGTTTAAGTCACATTAAACTGATTAATGACAAGTATACCGATAACTTCACTAATCCATAAAAGCAAAACTGGTTTGGTCTCTAATGCGCAGGTCAATACAGGTCACATAACCAGCATTCAGTATCAAAGACATAGTATACTAGACATGCTCTCTTTCACTGAAGGCTGTAATAAAGCCTTTTGTAAACCCTTTAGAACCCCACTGCTGCTCCCATTTATTGTGTTTTCCACTCTGCAGTACGGAGTATGCCATCCACAAGCTGCGTCAAGAGGGCAACGAGGAGGGCACCTACATCCTGCGCTGGAGCTGCACTGACTACCAGTACATTGTCATCACTGTGGTCTGCACTGAGGTAGAGCACACTTATTCATTAGGTGTTAGGAAATTTTATTTAATTTATTCCCAACAGAGAAATCAGGAATGACTTGACCAATAACCATCCCTTCTTTCGTTGGACTTCTAAAGACTTAGGGATTTTAAATGTGTCATTGCCTTCATGCTGTAATTGTACCTAGAGTAAAGGAAGATATGAATGAGCACTATATTTTGAAAGATGATGACTGCCATCCCAGTGATCCACTGTAAAGATCTGGTGTAGGTCTTTTCCCTACCAGAGAGTGCCACACCCACCCATTAAAAAAAAAAACAAACAGTAGCACCAAACCAAATATTGTAAGTTTATTTTATATTGGATTACAGGATGCTCAGATTAAGACAGGTAACTCTAGGGAGCATAGGAGCAAACACCCACAATCTCTCTCTCACACGCACACATACACAAAAACACTCACCGGGGTCAAGTGGGTCAGTTCAGCCACTGGTTGAAGACGTGGTTTACACAAGGACTGAATAAATGTTAAGGTTTAGTACTGACACATTTCTGTGGTGTTTGCAGAGCTCCAACAGAGCTGTATAAACCCTTTATGAAAAAGATCTCTCAGCTATAACTATGGTGCATTGAAGTTATATTCCAAGATTACTCTTTGTGTAATTTTCCGTCGCACCGTCCCACTATCCTCATCCTAGTCTAAGACTGTTTTGCGTCTGTTGCTCTTCAGATCTGTCCTTCAGTCCTATGTTCCTCCGTGTTTTTAGGATTTTGTCTAACTCTTTCTTCTTTCTGCATCCAGCATGACCTGATGGAGCCTCGTCCCGTGCATCAGTACAAGAACTTCCAGATTGAAGTGTCCTCCGATGGGTTCCGCCTGCACGGGACCGAGACGTTTCGCCCCACTCTCGGAGAGCTGCTGGAGCACCTGGAGGGCCAAAGTCTTCGCACTGACAACCTGTACTTCCAGCTGCTGCATTGCTGCCCTCCGCAGCCTAGAGGTGAGCCTTTGTTCTTTTTATTCATCCACAAAAAAATGACACCAGATGCTTTTGCAGCAACATTAAAACAAATTTGTACAAAGCCCAGCTGATAGCAAACCATTAAGCAGATTACAATGCACATATTACAGGACACTGCAGAGGAACAGCTGTAATGGAGCTAATGGAGGATTAGACTGGAGAAATAATAGATTGTAGACATCAGTGTGTCTTTGTGACTCAGATGGAAAGTGAAAGATCACTCGGAATTCAAGTAAGAAACAGTTTACGGGATGGAGTTCAGCAGTCTTTCTTTTGCAACATGTCGAAATAATATTTAAAGCTATTTAAAGCAGCTGTGGTTGAAAGTATCACAGAAGTGTCATAGTAAGGGTGAAGAGATGTGTGCGCAGGAGGAGACCATAAACGAGCAAAAAAGGTGGAGAATATACGATGACTTGATTGATTCATTCATCATTACTGAAAATGTCCATATAAAAGCTGTCATGACAGTGTGGCAGTGTGTGTTCTGCCTCTCTGTGGAGCATGCCATTTGCACTGTATGGCTAAGGCTAAGTCCTCGCTGAAAGAAGCCGCAACAGATGCTTTAGTAAAACCATTTGACCATAGTTTAGTCTTTAACCAGCGATAACACTTTTGAAACAGATAGATGCTACAGCAGAATGGAAATCGTGCTAGCTCTCGCAACTTGCAGTCAACTCACACAGCCCACACCCTGTGCAGTACATAACTTCTCTATGCATAACTTTGTGCAGTGCTACAGAAAATCACAGCTGGGTGTGGTAACAAGTACAGAAGACCACATCTGACTGTGAAGTTGGGCAGGGTCAGTAGAGCAACAGTCCTTAACCTTTGAACCCAGAGAGGTCACGAAAAGCCTATCCTCGATTGAGAGGAGTATGAGAGTGGAGTTTCTATTTCCAGTGCATGTGTGCGTGTGTGTGTGTGTACATGTGTCTAACTCTAACCGAGGGTAAGAGACGCAGGCATGAACAATGCATGCGTCTGTGAAATGGTGTCAGGGAGGAAGAGAGTAGTAAATGTGGGTTTCCGGAGCCAAACAAGCACTCTTGTGTTTTCTTCACTTAGGGAAAGGTGGAGCCATGTATGCATGGATGTGTTGAGCTGTTTTTGTTTGTTGGGGTTGTGTGGTGTTGATTATTATCATAAAGCACAACTGAGATGGGCAAGTGCTCGGGCTCTGTCTGCTTTAGAGGGAGACAAAAGCTGTGCTGTTGTCGCTGTTAAAATATTTATAATATATTATACAACGTGCTTGCTTCTGCAATAACACACAGCAGAATATAGTCCAGTTTAGTCTTATTTAGTGTTGTTTAAGTATACGATGACATATAGGTGATAGAAGCAGTGCATGCTGTGACAGTGGACAGTCTGACTCAGAGTAAATGATAAAGATTAGTCCTGGAGGTCAAGGGGGTTAAGGAGTGGGTGCAGTTCAATATGTAATATTCGACTGAACATGTGGGTGTATGTTGTGCTTGGGTTTTGCATGAAAACACAGATTGCATGTTATCAAACGGTGCTCTTAACACTCTTTGACGGTGAATGTAGGGTGATGCTGATGGAGTGCAGATATCTTTTCCCCCCTTAAACCACAGTGCGCTGTTTTTTTTAACAACATCAGACACCCACAGACACAAGCACACACTTATAGTACGGGGCACAAAGCTACATTTTGACTTCATCCTCCCACACAGAGCTCTGTGTATATAAAAAATAAACTGAATCAGTATGGTAACCTGACCTGAATAGCTGTTCACATCATTGCCACATTGACGTAATTGTTGAGAGCTTGTTTTACCACATGTAAACATAGTTTTGCTTTCATGCTGAATACCAGTGCACGTATAAGATCCTATACATTTGTAGTTTTTGTATGCAGCAAAAGACAGCTCAAACTAAGTCTATCTCGCTCTGAACATCATTTCTGCTTTTATTGTCGTCAGAGTTCGTTGTTGTTGTTGTTGTTGTTGTTGTGAGAATAGAGTCAGGACTTTTGAAATCAATCCACCTGAAGTTTTGATGGTATAACAATAACATGACCATGACAACAAAACAAGCAGTCAAAACAATCTTTCTGCATCTTCATTTCGACAGAGGAGTCTAAAACAGTCACTGTCACGGGCAGCTCCAGTGTAACCACCAGACACCTTTGCAGTTTGCACAACAGTTTACACAAAACCCTGTTGTGTTAAAAGTGTGTGTTTGTGTGGCTTGCAGAGATTTCCAACCTACTGGTGGTCACTAAAGAGAGAGCACCAGCCCCTCAGACACCGATGGATGAGAGTGAAGTCATCTTCCATCGCATACTCAAGGAGGAGATTGAACAGGTACACCTTCTCATCTTAATACCTTGTTATGATGTTACTGCAGTTCTTATGATGCAGTTATAGGATGTCAGCAGATTTCAAGATGTAAGACATCAAACACTCTAAATAAATAATGAAAACTAAAGTCAATATAATATATTTCAAGGTTTTAAACTGTTGTTTAAGTTCACCATCACAAAGTACAGCCTCTAAACATACTGCACTTTCAGTCAGCACACAAACAACTAACTTTTCCATATTATTGCAGGTCATTATCAAGGTTTCTATTTGCAGATTTTATTGGGCTCGCAGTTTTATTTGTTTTGAATAAGGGTGCACTAGCAGATGTTGCTGATCCTCCATCATACATGGGATAAACACACTTTTCCTCTATACAGACGATTTATTCAACAGTAGCTTTAATCGCTTTCCTCTGATGAAAGTTCTCATCTCGGCTGCAGAGGCATTGTTCTTGGTGTAGCTGCAGTTTGGGTACTGGATGTAACTATCTCACGTAATGCTCTGTCGTCTCTGCTCCCTGCTGCGTTAACCAGGAGGAGCACCTTGGCCTGGGCACAAAAACCAACATCTTCTCAGGCACGCTGAGGGTGAAGAGTGAGGAGGAGAATGATGCAGGTTACTCATCCTTCCAGGAGGTCAAGGTGGTCCTGAAGGTGCTGGGTTCTGGACACAGGGACATCTCCTTGGTAAGACTGTCATGGGTCTGGACCACCATGTTCTCATATGCAGAGTGTGTCTTTTCTCTCTAATGAAAAGAGGTTTCTGTATCGTGCAACATTTTGCATCATCTTTGTGTTTTAATTAATACAGGCCTTCTTCGAAACAGCCAGTATGATGCGACAAGTGTCACACAAACACATAGTGCTGCTGTATGGAGTGTGTGTCCGCCACCAGGAGAGTAAGTGCATGTTGAGAACTATGTGTGTGCACACGCATAACATTGTTTATTTCCTTTATTTATTTATAGGGTTTTCAGTGCACAGCATCAGTGATACGATCTGATTGCAAAAATCAAGGAAACAACGACTAACTTACTAAATAAATAAGTAAATAAATAAGTAGATAAAAGAAAATGTAACTCACAATAAAGAAATACAAAAGAGAGGAATAATTAAGGGATGTGACATTTTGAAATGATTTGACAAAAGATAAATACATTTACTGGTTAAGCGAGTTTGTGATAAAGGGCTGAATAACAAATCTCAGTTTTATGTCAGTCTTTAAATGGGTGTTTGGTACAAGGTTACCTTCAGGTTGGTTGCCAAAAAGCTTTGACAGGGTTGGATTCAACAGTTTTTCTAAATATTTAGTGAAAACACCGACTGCTGAGCTCAGAAACCTGAGAGCTTGGGACAGAACCAAAATATGTGAGCGAATGTGGTTTGGGAGCATCAACCAAACGTCCAGGAATTAGGAGGAATGATTTAGTTCTCTTCTGAGCATGTCTCCAACACGTTTGACACTGTTACGTTCTCTTCGTGTGGAGCAGACATCATGGTCGAGGAGTTTGTCCAGCTTGGACCACTGGACTTATTTATGAGGAGACAGAAGAGCCCGCTCAGCACGCCTTGGAAGTTCCAGGTGGCCAAGCAGCTGGCTGCAGCTCTCAGCTACTTGGTGAGACGGTGAAACACACACACACACACAGAAAATCATAAATAAGGACGCATGCATGTCTTGTATGTGTCCATTTATTGATTATTGATTATTGATTATCGTCACTTTGTTAGATCCATGCCCATCAATGTAATCTTCATGTTTGCATTGCTGATTGCGAGCTAACTGAGATGTTGTGTTTCGCGTGTGTTTGCAGGAGGACAAAAAGCTGGTCCATGGCTTTGTGTGTGCGAAAAACATCCTGCTGGCCAGGGATGGACTGGACGCCGATGAAGGAGGGCCTTTCATCAAACTCAGCGACCCAGGAATACCAATCACAGTACTCACCAGAGAGGGTGAGTACAAAGTACACACACACACACACACCCATAGTCTTTCAGGGTTGCTAAAAGTGAAACCTAACTGGTTACAAAATAGATTCAATGGAAAATTTCAAAATAACTTCCAGTTTCTTTTCCTGTCAGCTGTGAATGACAGTGAAACCAAAATGAAAATGCACTACAGGCACACATGAAGACGCACACAGGTTGAGACTTGATCCCATGCGTCAGCCACACCAAACCTCTTTTAAACGCTTTTGCTGGAAAGTTGTTCTCTTTACCCTGAACTCCTCTCACAAAATAAAAAAAGAAAAGAAAAGAAGAGCGTTTCCGATCAAGCGGAGGTTGTCAGTAACAGGAATCGTATTTGTCACATAATCAATATACATTGGGCACATTTCCTTCTCTCTCAGGCTATAATTTGTTTAGTAAAAGCTAGATCTGAGTTCAGGGAAGATGGCACAGCAAGGACATCTCTCAGATTGCACGGTTCCCCTCAAATGGCCGCCTCATGTTTCTGTTTGTCTATTAGAGGTTGAAGTTGTGTGATATAACGCAGTGTGGCTATACAGATGGATCGGCAAACCACAGGACAGACTGGAAATGTTTCTGCACAAATGTCCACCGTCCCATGGCCCCGGGGATGCTCCTCCCTCCCCCTTTGTTCCCAGAACTCTTACCATTTCTTCTTCTGTCTCCACCACTTTGCAGAACAATCAGTCTTCCCGTTACACGTTGATGTCCCGCGCGGGACATAGATTTGATTGAAGACGTAGTGGATAAAGTGCTGAGGAACCTACTGGGAGCACTCTCCCCTTCTTCCCAGCAATCTCTGATCACTTTGCTCGGGCGCTCAGATCCATTCATCACTTCTTCACTTTCTTCCTTTTTTTCCCTTTACACTCAATTATCTCCTTTCCCACTCCCATTTCTACCTCCATCCCTTCTCTCCACTCAGCCCCCACACCGCTTCTTCCCCTCTCCTCCCGCTCCTTGTCTTTCCCTCCGGTCAGTCATCCTCGGTTCCAGTCTGAGCTGCATGCACTTACTAACATACACCCTTCACCTGATGTTATGGATCTGTGGAGCCAAAAAGCAAACTGTTGAGGTCAGCCAATCAGTGAGCCCATCTTCGAGTCAGAGGAATACATTTCAGCCAGCCAATGCCAAGGCTTCTCAATCACAGTGGATGCAGTCAGTCGACATTTTAAGCCAGTTAACTGTTTAGTCAGCCTGTCTGAGCTGTGCTGTGTTTTACTGTTGACTCCTGGCATTTGGAGTATGTTGGCTCTGACTCACAAAGTCACACCCTAACTCTTACTTCTGTGTGGTGTTTTAAGAGCTTAGTTATGTTTTAATTATATCTTTCCTCTTTAGAAATAACTCTCTGTTAGCCATTTTCTTCAAATTACAGGACTAGTTTAACAATGTGCTGTCGATTAGTCTGTGATATCAGGAGAGTAATATAAATGTAGTCGAGACAGTTTTGATTAGATTGCCTAAAATCACTAAAATCAATTACCCTCTACAATCCCTCTGGGCCCATGATGTGGACAAATCAGAGAAAGTGATAAAATACACAAAAAAACCCTCTAACAGGAAAAATAGGAGTAGCAATATCAAAAACAGATCTGCAATATGGACAAAAAGAGCGACAATATTAGGAAAATCAAATTAAAACTACTTCTAATACCAGGTCCCGGCAGGACCTGAACGCAAAACCCACATAGAAATATGAATGTTACAGTCTGATGGGAACAGTTTGCGATGTTTGTAATAGACTTTTTTCAGTTGTAATGACATTTCCATCTGGTGAAGGCATTTGTGTGTGTAAGAGGGTCAGCGAGTACATGTTTGCTCTGCTTGTCAAAAAGATATAATCTGTGTTTCCTATTATCACATCTTAGAGGTTTACATTTCAGGGTCTCATCACTCTGATATCCCTTTTCTTCGCGTTGCTCTCATTTCCCATGGTCTAAATCTGCGTTTGATTGAAGTACGGTCGCTGAAACCATCTTTGTCCGCCCATGCAGAGTGTGTGCATCGTATCCCATGGATCGCTCCGGAGTGTGTGAAGAGCCCGTCTGCCCTCAGCGTCGCCGCTGATAAGTGGGGCTTTGGTACCACCCTGTGGGAGATTTGCTATGATGGAGAGGTGCCCCTCAAAGAGAAGAAGCTCGCAGAGGTACTGGTCGCACACAGGCATGATGCACGACGAGGCACGGAGAAAACTGGATGTCAAATCTACATTTTCTATTTCCCTTTTCACCTCCCTTGCCCTCCATCACACATCAGTGATCACATTAACGCTGTTTGCATGCACCTCCTCATTCTTATGTATATCTTTGTGCTGAGCAGAAGGAGAGGTTTTATGAAACAGAGCACCAACTGGCCACTCCAGACTGCAAGGAGCTGGCGGAACTGATGACCCACTGCATGAACTACGACCCCAAGAAGAGACCTTTCTTCAGGGCCATCGTCAGAGACATAGACATGCTAGAGGAAAAGAGTACGTATGATGGGAATGTGTGTCATGAACAGCAGTGTACGCTGGGTGCTTTCATATGACGGCGTGGGTAAAAACACAAAGTAAAACCTCACTTCGTTTCTGCAGTTTAAGCAGTTTGATTGCGACTGCGTCAGCTTTTCTGCCCTTTGGGTGTTTCCCAAACATGTGAGAATGGAACCGAGTTGAGTGTTTACTATAAAGCAGGTACAGGTTGAAAGCCTGTTAACAGTTACTAACAGTTGGAATATGATCTGAATGTTTTGCATGTTTTGTTTCTCTCCTAGCAGCAGCCTAGTTCGCAGTGCAAAGAGAGAGAGAGAGAGAGAGAAAGTTGTTTACTCAACTCAGATGTTCATGAGGAAGTTCACTAGGTGCATTATCACTGATCTGCCCCTCAGCTGGGCCCCATGGCGACATCATAGACTCAGTTCTTCCACCTGCTGGCCAAAATGATTACTGCATTGCTAAAGTTATGGCTTACATTATCTTCTTTTATTAAAGTGTTAAATTAAAATTGTCTTCATTAGAATATAGATCTCCTTTAATTTGTGTGTAAAATTGCTTTGTGAATTAGATTTTAAAAAACAAAACAGTTTGGGTTAAATACACTACTTTCTAATTATTGATAATGGTGCTAAAGAATAAGCCTAGCTTGACTGATGACTTATAATTTTAAAAGTGGCCAGTTGTGTTGAAATCAGAGCAGGCAAAGAGTTGCATAACCACAAAAAATTCTGTTGAAACCTTTGACACTGTCAACCACAATAAACTTCCTTTGACGCAAGTGTGCATACCTTGGAGAAAAGACATGTTTTACCCTTTGTTATTCATGTGCTTGTTTTTTTTGTTTTGTTTTGTTCCCAACCCTCAGACCCGTCTATCAAACCCAAGCCCACGCCAGAGGTGGACCCGACCGTGTTTGAAAAGAGATTCCTGAGGAAGGTCCGAGATCTGGGAGAGGTGGGCTGTTTTTGTGCTCTTGTGCCAAGCTTTGTATGGCAGACATTAACATTTATAACAGTGATCAAACTGGCAGTTTTCAAATACTCAAATAAAACTATGTGGTCATTTAGTTTTGCATTGGTAATCGATTTGCATTAAATCTATGGTTCCCTTCAGTGACTTTTGTGCTGTGAATTGTGTGGTGAATGTATGGTTTTCTATTTTATGGGTCACTTCACTTCAGTGTACTACTACAAAACAAAAATGCCTCCTGCACTAGGATCCAGGCCCTAAATCTACTTATGAGGATTTAACAAAATGCAGACAAAATTATTTACAGGCCAAGAACAGATACAGAACTAAAGAAATTTAGGAAATGATACACAGGAAGTAGAACTTCAATTTGTCACATGTCCTTCATGCAGGGACACTTTGGTAAGGTGGAGCTGTGTCGCTATGATCCGCGAGGGGATAAAACTGGCGAGCTGGTGGCGGTGAAGTCACTAAAGCCCGAGAACCGTGAGGAGCAGAGCACCAACCTCTCGCGCGAGATTGACATCTTGAAGGCACTGTACCATGAAAACATTGTCAAATACAAAGGCATTTGCCAAGAGGAAGGTAAGATGAAAGGAGTGTATAAACACACACACGCACACACAGCAGAGTAAATTCAGTTGCACACAAGTAGAGACCAACATGTGTTTGGTTGTTTAGAAAAGGTTCGTGCACCACAATAAACACATTTGTAAGTGGTCAACCAACCGCCTGAACCGTTTCTTTTTTCATTATTTTCTCTGTGCCTTGAATGTAATGTCAATACTTGAGGCTCAAAGTGGTTTTGGCATACACACACACATGCACACACATAATACTTCTTTACATATTAAATATTAAAGTTTGCACATGAACTTCTCTCTAATTCCACTGTTAAATCTGTTTTTTCAGGTGGTCAGGCCATTAAGCTGATCATGGAGTATGTTCCACTGGGCAGTTTGAAGGAATATCTACCCAGACACAAAAAAGACACCAGCCTCAGCACCCTGCTCAGCTACTCTATCCAGATATGCAAGGTAATGGTTTCTTGTCACAGAGCTCAGGCCAGTTGGCATTTCTGCATCTTACACTGGCTTAAACAGGCAAACACTTAAGGACCAGCCGTCAGACTTTAACATTTAACTGTGAAGTTCAGTAAGATGGTAATGTTAGCGCCTGCACTCAAACTTTGTAAATGTTTACTGCTTGGATAAAGGTAGCCACATGATTTGATAGAGCTGTGAACAGGAGCCTTCAAATGGTTCAAAGTGGATGGTGGCGTTGCTCGTTTGCTGTGGGAGATGTTTTGCTTGCTGGACAAAAACAGAAAACCTCAGAAACTCCTGTTTTGGCTGTTTTAGTCAGACAGTTCATTTAAAAATAGCCCTTGTTCAGTCAGACAAGCATAGAACCCGCATGGCTAGCAGTGCATCAGATGTTTGAATAAATAGCTGAAGCGTCATGTTTGCATGTTTCAGTCAAAAATCACACGAAGCCAGAGGCTGCATTTCAAACACGCTTATTTGTTTCTTCTTCAGGGAATGGACTACCTGGGATCTAAAAATTACATCCACCGGGACCTGGCCGCCCGAAATGTGCTGGTGGAGAACGAGAGGACGGTGAAGATCGGAGATTTCGGCCTCACCAAGAGCATCAAGGACAACGAGGGATATTACACTGTCAAAGACGAAAACGACAGCCCCGTCTTCTGGTTAGTCAGGGCGGGAAGGAGCCGAAAGTAGAAAAGCTCTTTTTATTTGACTCTCTGGCTCGGCTGTGAAAGCGGAGGTGTGATTGTTAAGAGAGAGACTTTGTAATAGAAGGAGAGAATAAAAAGGATCAGAAGCAATTGACGGCAGACATACAGTGTGTGAAATGAGGAAATGCTGTATAGGAGAACTATGAAAGGTGGAGGGATTTAATTAAAAAGTCCTTTTCATCCGGCCGGTACTAAATTAAAATGATTTTTGGTGTTGAATTGACTCTCCGCTGACAGTTTGCTTGGAGTGTAAAGCCAAAGAACTGCACCTAAAGGACTAAGTAGCATTGAGATGACAGAATTAGTTAATGAACAGAGAGGGAAGACGAGAAAGGCGTGGAGGAGTTTGAACCAGGTTGGGTTAAATTGCAACACATTTGGTGTACAGGCAACATTTGAAATTCATCTTAGCCCTGGCGAAGCATCAATGCTCTTTTATTTTACAGGTATGCTCCAGAGTGTCTGACTCACTGCAAGTTTTACCTTGCGTCCGACGTGTGGTCCTTCGGGGTCACAATGTATGAACTCATCACCTACTGTGACTCATCCAAGAGCCCAATGACGGTCAGTACGCAGCTTCGTCCTTATTGTAGTAACCCTCAAAAAGGCATTCAGGACATGCGATATAAAGCATAGTGTACCATTTTTATAGAAATGAATAACTGAATTTATCACAGCTTCACACACACACACACACACACTTTTAAGTGGCAGATGGTGTCTGTCTTTGGCCAGAGCAGCAGATGACAGAGTCCAGCAGGAGCTGTGTCTGAATTGCGGCCTGTGCCAACATTAAAGAGCTTAGTTTATCATGAAGATCTTTCATTTACAGCTGCCGTCATTATCCTGATTGACCTGGAACAATTACTGGGAGGCAATTAGTTGTAAAGACAGGCACAGGTCAAGTGAATGTTGAAAAGGAGACGTGTGAGAAGGACCCGATGTGACAGAGGCTGGAGTTGTATTATATTATATATGATTACATTATATTGTGATTACAAACAGAGCCAGCATCGAATACTGTTATGCACAGTCTTCTGTAACCTGTCCTCTCCTCGCCCTTGCAGCTTTTCCTCAGTATCATTGGCCCGACTCATGGTCAGATGACTGTCATCCGATTGGTGAAGGTGTTGACGGAAGGGAAGAGGTTGCCACGCCCTGAAGGCTGTCCCGAGCGTGTAAGAAACTGTCTTTAACAGCACAACAAAACAACAGAAATGTCTTTATTTACAAAGCCAATGCAAAGAAAACCTTAGTAGTCAAAATGTTTAGGTTTATGTGTCAGGAGCAACAGATTGAAGGAAGAGAAGGGTAAAAGCACAGAAAACTCACATTTACATCAAAATATAGAGAGAGTTAACAGTTTAATCTGGATCTGCTTCCTACCCAAAACTTGCTCCTTTTGAAAACAGTGCAAAGTGAACTTGAAGCCTGAACTCAAATTTAGCTGAGTAGATCAATCCAATGTGGCAAAACCTTCCGTCCTAAGGAGCGGCTGCAGCTCAACCCTCGCAAATTATGAATTTGGGAAAAGAGTGCAGTGGTATCAACACATTCTTACTTCAGCTGAAGCATTATTAGATGCAAAATGTCTCGCTGAACTTCGTTTGAGCTCACCTGAGCTTACCAGCGCCACCTGTGGCCAAGGAAGGTCATAGCAGCTGCAGTTTGCTCTGCAACTGTACATGTTGTTTCCTACTTAAAGCAAACAAAGTAGGTTAGGTTAGATTTTGCATTTTATTACCACCTAAAGGTCCAATGCAATTCATTTTTGACAGGTGTACGAGCTGATGAGCAGGTGCTGGGAGCAAGCGCCTGACAGGAGAATCCTCTTCAAGCACCTGATCGAGGAGCTCACCATCATACAGCAAGAGCTCCGATCACAAAACAACATTTAATCCTCAAACTGCCCGAGGCTCTGGGAGTGAAGTTGGCTTTGCATGCAAACTTGAGACCAGATGCGAACTGCAAAGCTGACCCCAGATCAGCATCTGCTTTGCGCAGCTACACAGTACTGAGAGACAGTCGCACCAAGACATGCTCCTTCATATTCACATACAAACCTTCCACAACTTTGGTATAAAGACGTTAGTCCTTATCAACTGTTATTGTAGTCTGCCATATTTTTAACATTGTTATTTGATGCTCTCATGTTTGTCACATTATTCTGATATATTCTCTTTGAAGTTGAGTATTTTGGAAGAAATATCCTGTCAGATCTTGTATCCGTAGCTCATGCTTACTGTAACCTTATATCTTACAACAGACTTCCAAATGTGTGTGACAGATTTAGCCGGATGGATTGCGAGAAATGTCAAACTCTTGTGGACTCGTCCCTCGAATAATGTGCTGAGAGGGCCTTTTTAATCGTGTGGATTCGCCGTCACTCATGGAAGCTTGCAAGATGGGATCCATGCACAGAAAGAAACTGTTTTATGCTCACTTTCACACAGCTAAACGCTCGCGTGGCGCTCTTTGGGAGTGGATTACTGATGAATCATGTCGAGAAGCGGTTGGATGGATGGCATAAGGAAGATGGGACACGGGCATTAACACGGATACTGAAGATGTGCTTTTTTCCAGCATGTTGTGCCTCTGCCGTTTGCTTCCCTGACTGCTCGGCTGGGGGAAAAAACGTACTATTTGTGATTATTTCATTACAGAGCCGTGTTTGGATTTTTTTATTCGTTATGCACAGATGCCAGCAATCAGTCATGTTCCTTTCACTGCGCTGTCGTTATTGTTTTAGAGTCTGAGAAACAGTTTTATCTTCGTTTTAGACTGACGGTTGGACTAAAACAATATTTAAGACATCGTCAAAAACCAACGAATCAATATTGAAAATTATCTTAATGCATCGTTTTAACGTTTAATTAATGGCTGTCCTAGCCATTGTAAATAGGCACCGATGAGAACAGTTTGTCTGTGAAGGAGATATTTCAGCTGCATCTGCACAGAGACAGAAAACCCGCTTTTTCTGTTATCTTCTTTTGTGTGGTTTCAAACCATTTATATTACCCATGAATTATTGAAGAGCATGAGATTAAGATAAGTACCCGTGAGAGACACTTGAGGGCAGCATTGCTTTACCGTTTCCTGTTTTGTGGCTGTAGCCTTAAATTCAGAACTGTTGCAGTCACAAATACTTTTTGAAGCGTCTCGATGGAAGGACAGAGGATGCTACAGAGGGTTTGAAGTGAGAAAGAATAATCATTGGTGTCACTGATTATACGTGTGGCATTTCATGTTAATTTGTTCCGTGCAAAAAATATATTACTGACACACGACCACAGCGATTGCATATGTGCATTTTATTTGCATCACTTTCTTTTTATTCGTCCAATATGCAAGTAAAATTTGTAAAAGTATTTTATCCGAGTGCATGTGGAATAGTTTGAGCAGAGGGGGGGGTTTTTTCCTGTTTGAAACCCAACAGTAGATGTGAACTATGTAACTGTAAAAATCACACTCTGTGAGAAACGGTCTACTTACTGCAACTGTTCAGCTTTTACTGCAAATGTCAGAAGGAAAAAAAAAACAAAAAAAAAGGACTGTCAAGAAGACAAAGTTGCGCTTCAGTCCACGGTTTATTTAGGAATGTAAAAGACAATTCCTTCTGCTCAAAATAAGAGAAAAGAAATATATATATATTTTTCAAAAAATAAGACGTAAAGTATGACTTATGGAAGGTAAAAGTATCCATAAATACACAATGAAAAAATAAATAAAATCAATGTTTGTTGTGTTCTGTCTGTGTCAGTCCAAATGAAATATATTACTGAATACTGAAAACAGTTTCTTCTATATGTTACAGTTGTAAGTTGGCATGCTAAAATTGCTCTAGAAATACTTTATTCACAGTAAAACAATAGCAATGTCGTGTGTGATATAAAATTTTGCAAAATCTACAGTATATTTCAGGTCAGAAAAGAATCCACATACTGAAAAAGCATAAAACTGTTTACAAAGCAAGAAGCACGGCAACTCAGTTTATCTACAGCCATTAAAATGTGTCAGAAAATACTTGAAATACTCGAGTATTGCAAAGCTTTGTGATCAACACGCGCACGCACTCATTCACTATTGCAAAGTCCAGCGTCACCACCGACCTTGTGTAATATCCAGAATACATACTGGTACAATGGCAACGCGCTGAAGCTTACGGAGGCTTCGTTTACACGAGAACAGAAAGATCTGGAGTTTAACCTGAAGTGATTCAGGCGTTCGTATTAATCCTACCGAAAAGCCAAACACAACCAAAACACAAAACGGATATAGTATGCAAATCAGATTTCCTGTTCTGACGTAAATGAACTTGAATTATAAAACTGACTATTTCCGTGTCAGTATCGTCGTTTATTGACAACTGAAGACCAACAAAAACAAGCTGAGGCTGCGTTTACACAGGAACAGAGTTGATCCTGAACGCTCTGTGGCGCAAACTGCAGCTGCTTTACTAACAAGTTGCCAGCCAGTAGCGTGGGATTCAAGAACAACCCTCACTTGATGTGTGTTTTTGCGCGTGCGAGCGGGTTTTGTGCTATGCTTATTCTCGGGGTACCAAGCCCCTTCGTGTACAATCATCACGAGGACGTCACGTCTCGTTGGTGGCTCAACGAGGCACAGAAAAACAGTGATGCAACCTTTCCTCCATCAGTCCGACCAGTCAGTCACAATACGCATGTTCTCCAAACAAAAAGAAAGTCCGATATTATAACTACACACAAAAAATACTGTCCCCCCCAGACCATTTTTATTTTTCACCGTCATACTAAAGCTGTGGAAGGCAGATTGAAAGATATTGCAACATCAGTTAAATTCAAAAATGATATATTAATCATTAAAAAAAAGTCAAGGTTTAAAAAAAAAAAAGATCAAAACTCTGATCAAATGTTTCGAAGCACTCATGCGGAGTACGACACGAGTGCAGCCAGGCACACAGTCACCTGTGAAACCAAACTGAGCCTGGATTCTCAAAATGAAACCTGACTGGATGGCACACGGAAGTCATGTAGACGTAGGCTGGCGTAGGCTGGCACCTCCTCGCCAAATGAGACTTTCTTACTTCACCAACATACTAAATGATCCCTTTGAAAGTCCTCAGCAATTCTACTGTGTTTAACTCAGACATGAAGACATGGATTTTGGATATAAATACATGAGCACCTTAACATCCCTACTGGAAACAAAAGAGAAAGGAAGATGGCACAGGTGTGAGAGACCGGGTGAAAGAGTTTAAACTTATTTCTAAGGTCAAAAATAAGCTCGCTGAAGCTCAGTTTTGTCTGTGTAGCTGTCTACACATCACACGTCCAGACTTCAGTTTGGAAAAAGACCAAAAACACTTGTCGATGTGACTGAAGAGGCCTGTTGACCCCACTAGAAAATTCAGATTAGGGATCACAGACACAGAAGCGACATCTGAGCGAGGATAAAGCAGATGTTCAGTCACAGAAGCTGAACTGGTGGACGCTGCCAACGAGGAGACCAAAGCCAGTCCTCAGTCCTCAGTCGGTGGGGAAATCATCTGAGTATCGTCCCTGCGTCAAAACCTCCATGTATTTTTCTGTCTTTTGGAACTCGCTGCGTAAAAACACTAAACAGCAAACAAACAAGACACCGTCCCGCAGCTGTAAATACTCATCATAATACAGCAAATAAGCTTTAATCCGCAGCTGAAAATAGTCCCAAAGAAATGCCCTATTTACTACTCCGCTAAAATCTACAGTGCCGAGCTGTTTCAGGAGATAGTTAAACATTTTAAATATAGCAAAATGATATGAAACTGCATGACTGTAATCCACGCTGAAAGACTTTTGAGAGGGGGGCTGAAAACCACAGACTGGTTCTAGGAGTCGGAAAACAGACAAATGGACACATTGTTTTGTCTTTTCACGGGATTTGCTGACAATGAACAATATCATCAGCCTTATCCTTTAAATGTGATTGGGGCAGATTTAGTGGGATTATTCTGCACAAAGCGGCCACGTTTGCGCGTCTCACGAGCGACAGGTTTGGAGGCTGGATGCCAACTGTGACCTTATGCGTCCGCGTGTGAGCGTCTACAATTAGACCGCTGTCAACACACAGAGAGGGAATGATGTTTGTCAGCCGGCCTGAGGTGGAAACGCACGCTGGGATTGGTTTTTCTCCGCTGCTATCAAAGAGGCTGGACTATTCCGTCTGCAGAAGAGATCATAATAATAAGCATAAAAATCAGGAGGACAAGTGTGCATTCGTGGACATTCGGATCACACTAGGAGAGTTGGCTGAGAGCGGAGGGGAGAAATGGTCTGCGAGAGTCCCAGCTAATACAAATGCCAGAGCAGAGAGGAGACATTTCCAGTGTTCGTGTGTGTGTGTGTGTGTGACAGCTCTACAGGTAACGTGCAACATGCAGGACTGGGGACGGGACTGAGCGAGCAGACAGAAGAGGAGAAAGTAAGAAAAACCCCAGAAATCCCTGCAGGCTGATCGGCTGAAGGCAGCCGGAGTTGTTATTCCATTCCTCCTCCTTTCTTTCAGCCTGTCTCTCCTTACCCCCGTTACCTGCCAACAGCACATTTTTAGAGAGCTACACCCACGGAAACACACACACACACCTGCAGTACCTACAACTGCAGGCTCCAGCACACATATACACACAGAACCAGACAAAGAAAGCACCAGTTCACCTCCAGTTATCTGCAATTCGGCGACATTATGGGGGCTCAGGGACAGTGAACTTGTTGCGAGTCAACGCGAAAATGAGTTGATGCTTTAATCAATCTGCACGTCAAGACATGAGCGTGTAGTGCGATGTTTGGAGTACATATTTCATTATTTTGTGTACTATCACATCTCCAAACAAAGGTTTCTGAAAAAAAAATCAAATCAAATCAGAGCTAAGACATCACCGGCTTAGCATTATTAGATGCAGAGACGCCTGGGGAAATGTAAACAACAGTAGGGTTGTACACAACAACAAATCCATGTGTCTTATACAGCAGGGTTGTTACGACAATACGTTAACCACGTGACAATCATAGCGCAACGAGAAGCTGCTGCGAGTTTGAGCCAAATGAACTTTTTAAGGTGCGTTGCGGAGGATTTGGTGGCATCTAGTGGTGGAGATGCAGATTACAACCAGCTGAATACACCTTCACTCACCCTCCTCTCTCAAATGTGCAGGAGAAGCTCAGGTGGCTGTGAAAGATGCAAAAGGACCTCGCAGGAGCCAGTGTCTGCTCAGGGCCACTGCAGAAACGTGGGCTACACTAATTTAAACATGATTATGAATGTTTTATTAGATTTCTGCCAATAGATTTTTGCTTCTTCTGCACTTTGGAACATGTTGCTTGGAGGTTTTATGGTGGGAAATCATCCAAATATGTGCCTAAGCTGGTCACTTGGTGTCAGCTCTAACTTGTCAATCAGAGTAATGACCTGTCAACAACACATCGAACGATAAACGAGCGATTAAACATTTAATTGGTGGTATTTCGAACACTTAGCGACACCGTTAACACCCGATGAGTTACAAATGTGTACTGTACCTTAACTTGATCTTGGAAAGAGTAAAAGCAGGTGGACTACGCTGGGTAGGGGAAGACAGAGGTTAGTTCATGACCAACACGGCATGTGTGAAACCTTGAAAATCAAACTTCTTCTAATGTTTAACATTTAGGAATCAGTCCTATGGGCACTCTCAACACCTGCAAGGGCCTGCAAGATTAGAGCTCAATAAGATGATTTGACCTCAATAGATTTGATGCACACACACACCTGTAATATGTGTGGTCATGACTTTACAACAGTTGAGGCATAATGAAGAGAAAAGTCTGACAACTGTTGGAAAAACCCTAAAATAAATCAGGCCTGACTGACTTTAATACCTGAATACATTGTGGCAGACAGTCGGGACGACAGACGCTGGCAGGCGGGCAGACAGGAAAACAGACACGCAGACAGAGCTGTCTAAAATCTGCTGCCTCTGCTGTTCACATCCACAAACACAGAGACCCCGGCTGTCTCTAGTCCGAACTCACACCGGGAAGCAAATCAAACTGTGGCTCCGAGCCAGACCAGACAGCCCAGCGGTCCGGAGAACCATGTCGCCATAAAATGAGTTTAAGTGGCTACAGAGGAGAGATGTGTGTGTGCGTGTGTGTGTGTGCGTGCGTGTTGGGGGTCAGGTTGATAGCAGAGCCATAAAGTCAATTAAAAGAACTGCTTAAGATGAGAAAATGCAAAAAGGCTTCTGCAAACAGCTACAGATGGAGAGAGAGCGCGGGAATTCGCGTGAAAGTGGGTTTCGCTACAGACACAGACTCCCAGACTTTCATTTATAACAGAAACTCTCTGTGTTAGCAGGCTGACTGACTGGATCTCTTTGCCTTTCCCCCACCAAAAAAAATGAGTTCATTCGCTATTTCGAGACGGGAAAAATCAACAAACCAAGACTGAGCAAACAGCAAACAGTTCATGTGTTGGAGCAGCAAAGCAGAGAAGGTGAGGAAAAGGCCTCAAAGATGTTCAAATTACACACACGCGCACAGCTGCTTCTAGATATCGAGATTCAGTCTCTGTGCAATAGGACAGTGACGGATGAATTCAAACAGCAGAAGTTAAGTTAAATATTTCAGAAACTCGATGGTCAGACCTTAGTAGCAATGTTCAGGCTTACGACATACATCATAGTAATATCATTTTAAACTGCCACATCCACCAGAAGTCACCAGTGCAAAAGTACAGGAAACAGGCAGGACATACGGTAAGCCATAACAGTGCAAAGACAGGTTAGTAACACTCAAATAATCGGAAATTTAAGGAGAAATACGTGCTTATTAATAAAAAGTTTAGACAAGGAACAGACGGGAAGGAAAAAGTGAAAAGAAAGAAACTTAGAAATGTTTATAAGTGACACAATGTGCACAAGCTGAGGTTTACCCAGGGGAAAGCAGGACACCATCAACTTGTCTGAACTTCAGCCATCACGAATTAAGCAAACAACGGGCGCCGGCGTATGACTGATGATAAAATGACTGTCAGAGTAAAAACAGGAGGAATAAATTGTTCAGGTTTGCCGTTAATGGAAACAGCGGGGGGAAATGCACCCAGTACAGGTTAATGATCAGACAAATGGATAAAGGATGGGAGCCGCTGAACGGAAAAAAGCCAAACGTGCACGCACTCGGTGGCACAAATAACATAGAAAAATAGGCAGCAGAGAGCGTTTGTGTAAATAGTCATCTTTCTGCTTCCTTCAAAAAATGCGCCTCAGCTGCGTGTTAAATCTGATTCCCTATGAAGTGAAAGTGAGACGTGACACGGCACCACAAAACAGGTAACTGGATGAAGAGCAGGCAGCAGAAGAGCCGACAGGGAGGTGATGGAGAGGCACATAGAATAAAGGGGTTTTTATTGCCCTTAGTTTAATATTAAGCCATTTTATTACTGCTTAATAAGCGCAGCCGCACACAAACGCTCCTGCATCGCCGCGCCACTCAGCTGGTGTTACTGTGTCTGCATGCGTCAGCATCGTGTACTACATCCTGTTCACAACCAGCTGCTGTCCACCAAACTCGCAAACGCACGTATCTGGACCGGACTGACGCGCGCGCGTTATCTGGTCTCACCTGCTTGCGAGTTTCACAGTGTGTGAGCGTGGTTGCCACGGCGACGCAAGTCCTATTCTGCCTCGCCATATGAAGTCAGATAGTTATGAGCGGAATACAAAGACAAACAAAACATCAGAATAAAAAGCGTATGAGCTGTTACATGGGACGCTGTTTATGCTAGAGAATAAACATTTTACATTCATCTTTCTACAGTAATAATTGCCTCAGTTATTGCCGGTTTGCTAGACAAGAGGCCTGTGCACATAACAAACCTAATGTCCGAGTTGTAATATTGAAACACCAAGCCCTCTCCTTAGCGATGGACATCAAACAAACATGGACATGAGTACAGTTCAATTCACAGCTCTAATAATAATAATATTAATAATAATAGAAGCATTAAATAACACAAATCTGAAAAAAAGCAAAGTTCGTCTTCCCCCCGGACAGAATAAAGAACCATTTCTCTGTTCCTCTGTAAAAGCAGCTAGTAAGAAATCAGCTCTATGAAGATAAATATTAATTAGCATTATTATTTTTTTAATGTTTCCCTTAAAAACTTAAAATTGAGGTGCGGAAATTCTGCCGGGACCCATTGAAAAACACGAGCACAGTTGCCATGTGATGAGAAAAAAATAAAATTTGATTCAGGAAATTGTACAGTCCCTAAAAGGATAAAAATCTGTGTCCCAGTCTCATACTACGTACTGAATATATGCATTTTATGCTAATTCTACTAGTAAAACTGATATGAAATGATGCAAAATGTGCACCATGCAAATGCAATCAAATGTCGGCTGTGTAATATCACAACCGATTAAACGTCTGCACCATTAACCATTAGTTTGAATTTAATTTTTTTTTTTTTTGATTCATCCATGATTACGTCTTCCGTTCCCACCAGCAGAGCACTAAAAACAACCCCACTGCCGTTCAAATGGGGCTATTTAACAGGTGCACACGCTCAAAACGGGGTCAGTATGTAGTACGGACTCAGGACACATGTACAGTCTGAGACCTTTAGGATGTGATGGCAGCCTGAAATGGAAGTAGAGCTCCTGTTACAGTCCCGACAGATGTTTGCCAAGACACCTTATTGTGTTGGAGAGGAGAGGAGAGGAGAGGAGAGGAGAGGAGAGAGAGGAGAGGCTGTCTGGAGAGAGAGGAGAGGAGAGGAGGAGAGGAGAGGAGAGAGAGGAGAGGAGAGGAGAGAGAGGACTGTGCTCTTATATTTGGCTTAAATGTTACAAACCAAAGCAGATAACTACATTTAAGTCAACACAATTGGTTTCAATATTAATAAATGACTTGAATTGCCTCGGAATATTATTATATTATATTACAAATAGATAACAGTATATATTGAAAAAAAAAGTTTTCCTTTCATTCTTGTTGTACACTCTGCTCATAAAAGAACAGGGAAATGTCCATTAAATATGATATTGTCTGTAACGCATGGCTTTATATATTCTGTATTACACACTGTATTTACACCAGCCTTTTTATTTTCTGTCCAGTCTTTATAAGAAAGGTCCATTCACTGAGGGAAGCTATCGTAAGTCACCACAATTAAGGGCTTTGATTGGTTCAGGCCCCTTGTTTCCTGATGTGCTCCCAAGACTTTGGGATAAAAAATGGCTGACACTTCCTACAGATACAGCATATTCACACGCGTAAACACACACGCGCACTCTAATTCTCCGCGGGGGAGATTAAAAAAGAGGAACCAGGGCAGCAAAAGGAAAAAGAGCAAAGACAATGAAGCGGGAACAAACAGATGCCAGTTGGACTGACTAATCAAAGCGAGTGTGCAACAGCAACAACGGACACGTTTCGTCGAGGGGAGACAGAGAGGGAGACACCTGACTGTGAGAGCAGTCCTAAGACAGTTTCAGCAGGCGTACACGTCGCCTGGCTGCAAATACAAAAGCAGCTTATACGTACAGATACAGTATACTGAAGTTTACATTATATTAGAAAAATGTACAAGATAATATCAGGTAAGTACAGCTGACACACTGAGAAACAACAGTTTGAGTTAAAGAGTTAAGGCTTAAACAGGACAAAAGCAACATTGTGTTTGTGTGTGTGTGTGTGTGTGTGTGTGTGTGTGAGTGTGTGTGTGTGTTTGTGTGTGCGCGCACACATAAGTGCCAGGATCAAAGAGCACTATGGCTTACTTTCACTTGAGCCATCTGCACCCCCAAACTCTATTAAACTCAACACCTACTGCAGGGATGCAAAATGGCCGACCACAGAAAGGCCACTAGAGGGAGATACGACATCCAGCAGACGCTGCGCGTGCCTCCCTCCGTAAGCTTTAGGCTTTGAGGTGGTTTGGTTCATACTAGAGCCTCTTCCTCTTGAAGTAGTCAGCGTATTGCCCTCCCAAGCCTTGGGAGTGCTGCCCGATGTAGGCACCGTCTGATGATGTCACATCCTGCACCGCCAACTGAGGGTACTCCCTCTTGTGGCCCCTCGTCTGGTTCTGCGGAGACAGGAAACAGAAAGGAGGGAGCAGTTAGAAGAAGAGCTGTGATAGGTTGCTCTGTGTTCATAGCTGGACGCTAGGACTTCACTTGTCAGGTTGTTGCTGATGTCAGCTGTCTAGTTTTTATATTTTAATATTTAAAAACTAAAAAGCCTTTTTGTAGGATCATACTTTAACAAGTTCATGAAAACCGCATGTAGACATTCCTTACAGGTGCATGTGTCCTAGCAAAGAAGCATCAGAAGCTTCCTTAATTTGTAAAGTTGCATCTACAGAAACAGCTTTTATTTTAATTTTGTGCCCCCACAATTTTCATTATTGTTAATTTTTGTATTTTGTATTTGTTTCAATAGAAAAAAAAAAACCCCTCACATTTCTGTCTTGTTCAGTTTTTAACTTTCATAAATTCAATTGAGTGTTGAATTATCTTGAGTTACACTCTTGTAATTTCAAATCAAATTAAATGGCATTTACACACTTCTTCTCCAAGCAGATAATCCGATGTTTCATCATCATTTATACATTCTCTTTTTCTGGCTTCATTTCCTTTGCTTCTGAATTACCTGAATCAGTCTCTGTAGTCAATACATCTCTGTTTATGCAAATCATTGCATTCTGATGTGCAGAATGGTAAACGGTGAATAGTAACTGGACATTACTTTGGACTGTACTATACGGGACTGAAACTAAGTCACGCAGTCACTCATTTGTCATTCTCGTGCTGATGGTCCAGCCTTTGGGAGCAATTAGGATGCTCAGTGTCTTGCTCCAATGATACATGTAACACATGAGAATTTGAATGTCTACACGTTTCATCAATACACTGTCCGACGCCTTAAAGTGAAGAGCATCTAAAAAATAAATGGGACTGCTTGTGGAATTCGACAACAATGCATACTCCTTGTGTTTGTGTGTGTCGTGGGGTTTAAGAGTCTAAAGGTCTCCTGCAAGATTGGGCTGCGGAGGCTGTCCGCACAAACAAAAGGAAATCTTTGTGGAGACGAGGTTTAACTCAGGCGCCTGGATGCTGTCTGCTAACGTCATCATCCTCTCTGAGTGCTTTCCTCCTCTTCTTCTCTCGGTGCGCTTCACAGCATTTAACTGTGAGCATGTGCTCTGCTCTGTTACCGCACCTAAGAAAAGCCGTTGTGGCTTTTGACCCCAGAAACTAACCAAACGTACGACCCCTTTAGCTGCTCTGTTATTAGCAGTAAAACCTGATTTTTAGAAGCCAGGTCACCACGAAAATCTGAAAACCTGAAAACAGAATTTTGTGCGGCAGACATATTTTTTTTTTTATGTTTGCTTTCTTATTCTGCTCATTATCGCACAACCTCACTGACATGAGCATGTTGTTACACTGACAATATTGCTGGCGGCACTGAATTTATCACAGAGGAACAGCTGAGTCTGGAGGACCCACAGCATCAACGGCGAAACAGAAACGGAGGCATACCAGACAACATTTCCAACATACGCAGTAAGAGGTCGTCTTAAGAGATCAAATCTCACCAGACATCAAGCATTGCACCTTTAATATCCCTTCATCAGTTCAGGTTCCGCAGCTTCTATCTGCAGTCGAGGCACTCCACTTCCTGTTGCTGCTTCACATGCTCCATTCACTGACAAACCGCTTTTATTGCCAAGCAGCAACAGTAAACAAATGGTGATCCTGGTACTCGCGCTCAATAACTCATTTTTAAATGCAAACAACAGTGTTATGACTGACCACTGATACACTAGAGTTGCAGATGTGTCAGATAATAGTCTATAGTACTATTAATTATACTGTTTTGGCATCGTATATACAGGGGTTTTCAAATAAATCCATCCAGTAATGATTAATCCAGATGATTATTTTAAAGCCAACTACCTGAACAGCGATCCTCTCCCCCAGCTCCCCGCTGTCAACAACTAATACTGCCCACTAATATCGACAGTAACTTGGGAAACACTGATGCTGTCAGCTGCAATATGAAATGTTTGGCTTTTGTCACCTGATCTGAGAGCGCTCACTCCACACTGCCGCTTCAGCATGGACAACAAGATGCGCTAAACATCCTGCACAAGTGCTCGAATTTTCACTACTCACATAGTAGTACGTGTTCCAGTCGGTGGCGGCAGTGTGCGTGTGCGTGACGGGGCTTGGCGTTGCTGCCGCTGGGTGTGGCGCCCCGAGGAAGCCGGGCATTAAAGGCAGGGTGCTGTAGGCGGGGAGCACGGCAGCGGCTGGTAGGACGGCCGGTGGAGGGGCCGCCCCGTTACTGACCGCGTGCAGAGAGACTCCTAGAGGCTTACACACATCTACCTCCTGGAAGAGACACACACACACACAAACGAAAACATGTCTTAAAGGGATAGTTCGGATATTTTGAGGTGGGGTTGTATGAGGTAGGAGATTTTAGCTGGAGGCCCGTCTAAAAAAGGATCGTTATCAGTTTGAGCGCAAGCGATGTTAAGCTTATTTTCACTGCTTTACCCTGCTGTCGGACAGCCCCTCAGACAGGAACTGAAACAGTTCTGTCAAATCCATCAGCCTCCTTTGACAAAAACAGTCATTTTACCTCACAGAGCACAGGAGTCGCTTATCGACCTCCACATCGATCAGTTAGTTTGTCAAACATCTGCACAATTATTATCTGACTTTTGTGAGGCAATGGTAGACCTGCAACTCCGGTGCTCTGGTGTCTGGTGCTCCAAGTGAAGATGGATATGACCGCTTCAGGTGCGTTGCTAACGATACTCCCGCTGCTTCTCTAAGCTGAGCGTGTGCCTACATCCATCTACTGTAAGTAATACACTGACTATGAGTAACTTCTTCATACAATCCCATTTCAAAACACCATTTACTATCCTTTTAAGACTGCAAGTTAAGTATTAGCATATTGTTGTTGCACCTTGTGATCTTGATTCAACAAATTAATGAATGTTACATTTTTTAATTTATTCACTAATATTTCTGCCCCCTAGTGGCTCCTATGAGCTACACTGATGTCCACAGATGACACACTCAACCAAGATCACTTGGTTCTGGCCCCAGCTTGCAGGTACATGTATTGGCTTGTTCTTTATCCTGAAGATGACCAGCCAAAAACAAAATGCCACACTGCCGTGTCAACATATTTTCAGGTCAGTTCTGCGCCAGGAAGAAACACCATCGTATAATTTTCACTCCAAGATATCAATTCCTCCACCAAAAGTGAGCTCAGCAGACCAGAATGTAACACCGGCACACACAGCGCATCTTCAAGCAGGCAGTCACACACAAACTCATACACTCAGCCTCCGGCAGCAGATAAGCCTGGACCTGGCTGCTCAGGCTGTGAGGAGATGCCTGGTATCAGCTGCTGGGTGCCGAGTGATGCGTTCCCTCTAACAGGGGTATCGTTGTCTCATACAGAGGTCACTCCCTCTAAATAAATGTGCAGGCAAAGTGCATGTAAATACCAGCATGTTCCTCTGAGAGCTGCTGCTCCATATCATTTACACTGCGCATGCAGGACAGGTTGTCATTTGACGCAAATATTCGAGTTGGGTTTTAAAGAGCTTCTGCCCGTCAGTTATCAATAGATCAAATCATCTAATAACTTGTGTGAAATAATTAGTCACTTGTATGCTGGAGATTATATAAGCCCTGGAACATAAATGGCTCTTCATCTTAACTGAGGTATGTTGATAAATGAAGTGAGAAGAAACCTTGAGAAACAGTTATTTGTGTTTTTTTCTCTTTAGAGAACAGTTTATGGTTAGAACTATCTTTTGTGTGCATGCGTGTGTGTGTGTGTACCTTGGTGGCGTAGGCCTGATTGGCTGCCGCAGGCTGGGAGTAGTACTGAGTGACGGCCTGCATGTAGGAACTGTAATCCCCGTAGTTTGACACGGGCGGAGCCTGAAACACAAAAGCAAGATATTTCAAAATTGCTGTAGCGTTCATTACTTTGTCAATTAAAGATTTAGGAATTTATGATGATGACTCCCACACGCAAACATACAAATGAGTGTGTGTGCATGTGTGTTACCTGTGCGTGCTCCTTGCTGTAGTCTGTGGCTGTGCCGTCCTGTGGAGCAGCAGTGCTGTAGGTGTGAGCTTGTGCTGCTTGGTAGTGCTGGTACCACTGCTGCATGGCCTCCTGTGACAGACAGACAGACACACATGCACACACACACACACACACACACACACACACATCCCCCAGCAAACATCAGGTGAAGAGTGGTTGAATGTTTGCTCAGTAATTTTCTTGTCTCTACTGATTTTTTGCCTCCTCTTTTATTTCTCTTTCTTTTCTCATTCATTAACTATTGTTCCTGCCGACGGCTCTCCCCTGTTCATCCTCTTTGTCTTGCCTTTCCAGACAAATTAAACCGACCGTTTTATTGGTTATCTAATCATGATTCATTTGTTTGGATGAGTAGATTGTAATTAACATTTGAAATTGGGTTTGTATTGCACTGCAAATATCAGATATGCCACTTGCTGCTGGAGGAGGAAACGCTGCGGTGAGAGGAACAGAGTGACAGAGGGAGAGAGAAGAAAGAGAAAGATGCAGACAAACAGCCAGTATGACTTGTTCTGAGTGGAGTGTTGGGAGAGAGGGGAGAAGGGAGTAGGGACAGATGGAAAGACACGGCGCTCGCTGCCAAATCCTCTCTCAGTCTGTCTGTCCAAATATCCAAACGCACCCTCCCTGCCTCCCGTAGTTACAGCTCACTCTGTCACTGCTGCACTCATTCATCCACTTGTTATGTATCCATCCATCATCATCATTTATTCACACCCTGTAACATTTAAGCCCGAGTAACACTGCGTCACATGCATCTGTCACCGTATTTCGTCACTTGTATCTTTGCATCGTGCGTCTGGGTGCGTTGCCGTACCTGTGTGTAGGCCTGGTTGTATTGGCTGTAGTCAGTGGAGGTATCGGTGCTGTATGGAGCTGTGGTCGTAGCTGCCGCGCTGTGAGAGAAGGAGCTGGTGCCCTGGGAGGCGACGGGAGCAACCGAGGTGCCATACACCCCTGAGCCAGGCTGTCCACCCTGGGGTTTGCTCCCCACTGACCCTGGGTGGCAGTGGAGGAGGCACAATGGGTTATATCATATTGTGGATAAAAACCACTTACATAGGCACTGACACTGAAAGAGGAGCAGTCAAACAGAAAATCTGTCTGCTGGTGCCCTTGAAACTTGGCTCTGGGAAGTCTGTCGCATGCTGCTTCATGGCAACTGTCGTCTGTTTAGGTAAACAACAGTTAACCGCTCGTGGGCCGTGATGCTTTTCTCCAAATGTGACCTGTATCATCTTCTGCATGTACCAAACAATCATCACTCAGCTTGTGGAAGAACTTTGGAGCAATTAAGAGGCAACACGGCGACACAGAAGCAGTGTATTTAACACGGCTGTGGAGAAACTGACAGTCTTTAGCAAACTGGGGATGCAGACCAAATGAGTGATCATGCTCCAGGAGGGCTTTTAAAAAACATCTTTTTTATATTTTAGGAAAAATTGTTAATTTGCTTTCTATCAATATCACACTAATGACCGAAGTGCAACCAGTCGCCGGTTAGCTTAGCTTGGCATAAAGATTAAAAGCAGGTGAAAACAGCTAGCCTAATCTGCCTGCCTACATCTCTAAAGCAACAGTCTTGGGGTACAAATATTTCAGGAGGGAGGTAACTACAGTGAATCCAAGCTGACTACAGCTGCCTCCTCACATTAAAGTTTGAACTTTGTAGAAGCACCTTACAGCCCTTCAAAGTTAGTCTTTGATAGAGAAGAGACAGATTTTTCAGAATAACCATGAGAGCTGAAGTATTCCTCTAACAAAAGTCATTTACTTTGCTCAAATCTTATTTTTTAATGTGAAAGAGTTTGGACATGAGCCATCCAAACTTGTTTCAAAAAGAGATTTATAAATCAACTTCAACTGAGTGGAGTGAGCACTTTACTGTGTATAAACACAAAGGAATTGATAAGCTTTTGCAAACTAGCTGCTTTAATACAGCTGATGGTGCATGAATATGAACAAGACACAAAGTGTTTGCCTTTATTTGTTGGGTGTTTGTTTGTTGTTTGTGTGCTCACCTTGCAGAACCACCCCTGGCATTACACTGGCAAGATTCAGGTAAGGATTGGAGGGCAGCCTGACCTCTTTGGGAGGATCACCCAACAGAGAGCTCTGACCACTGTTTACCTGAAGAGAGAGAGAGAGACAGATTCAAATGCTGTTATTCTAAGATGCACCAGACCTCTAAGGTTGCAAAAGTCATGTTATAGCCTGTGCTGCCGGCTGTGTTACTGCAAAAGTGAATTTTTACCAAAACCACAGCAACGTACCAAACTCGCCGGAAGGTTTTTAATATTTCAAAGATTCAGCTGAAGCGCTGAAGACACTGTGGAAACTTGGGAGGATTGTACTTTCTGTTAATTACACTTTCTCTAAATTAAAGAGACTTTAGAGGAAGACAGCACTGGGACTGGGATCAGTTCCCCCAAGAACCTCAGCACTGTGATTATCTCTGTACACTGAGTTATTATGGATGATGATGTTAGCATAGCAGTGCTTTACTCGAACCAGGCCTAATCAAGGAGATGCAGAGCAGCACAGAGGCAGACAGAGTGTGTAGAAATCGTACAGCTGAGTGTGCAGGTAGACAGTAGGCCTCATACTGTATCAGTAAACAAGGCTGAGACAGAGGTGCATTGTGGGAATTTTCCCAAAGGAAGAGCATCACTCAATACACATATATGTGTGTTTTAAATGAAGTTGACACCTGATGAAAGGGTAGAACGACAGTAGTGTGGGACAGCAGCAAATACTTTTCTATGTTAATGATTTTGTTTTTGTGTAATTTGTTTTCTTTTTTTAAAAAATTTTGTCCATAAAATCATAGCTTCTCTGTCGGCACAGCGTCTGAGTTTTACATTTCTCCTCAGGTTTAAGTTGTGCGCGCTGGCCTGTAACATGTAGCCACTAATATGCGTCATTTAAAAAAGTGTTTTTGTAAAAAAAAGTGTTTCTAAAACCAAAAAAAACACAAAATCACAACAGAAGAAATGAATTAAACGGCTTTAACATAAGTGCTAACCGCAGCGCTAACAAATAGTTTCCTCCAAGGCCAAGGAGCACATCATTAACTAAGTGCATTAGTCCGCAGGGTTGCAGGTTAAAAAGAGCCCCATTCACAGCAGGCATGCTAACCGTATAGCATTTCTGTGTAAGTGTAAGTCAGTCGTGGATGCTGTCAGGCTAATGTTAGCAGCTCTGTCTTTCTCATTATTAAACTTAGCTGTTACCGTGATAGCATTGCATTTGGCAAACACATCAATAGGCCTTTCTTCTGTTACACCACAACTTAAAATACAAAACTAATAAAACTCTCATTCATGTAAGCGTCACGGGTAAATCTTTCTTTTCATACATTATTTATAATACTTGGACTAACTAGCTTTTCACAATATAATGTTTCTGTATGTCTTCTGAGTAGCAAACATCCTCATAAAGTGAGGACACTAACTTTTTGCCTTTTAGCAAGATTCTCCTTTTGAAACAACTTAGCTTAAAAGATGAATTAGTCTGCAAGCTGCAGCTTATCTGACATATCCGACTGTTATCCTTTCACAAGGAAAAACCGTAGGACGCGGGCTGGAAATGAGAAGCTGCACTTCCCTACCTCTGTCTGATAGCAAGGAGCCACTATTTAGAGGGTGACATGTTTTTTTGAGCTGTCAGTTTGCTAATTTTGCTGTTTTGTTCATTCGGTTCAACAGTTCAAAAAGGTATCAAATATAATATGTTAATTATAACGGAGAGAAACTGAAAAAACAACACTTGACTGTTGTCAGAATAGGTGTCAATTAATTTTCTGTCAATTTGAGAAATTCAGAGAGATAATTACACGTGAAACACACATAACTGACAACACACACATTAAACATAACTCGTGTTATTCTTAGACGAGAAGGGAAGGGAATGGGAATAACGCCAGACACAGAAACAGAGGGAGAGAATAGGCTTGTATGGGCTATTTGTGTGTATTTGCTTTGTGTGTGTGTGTGTGAGTGTGTATTCGCTGTTCTCACCATGCTAGCCAGGGGGCAGCTTTCTGAGCTGTTGTGCTGGCCTGTTGACGTATAAACTCCTCCAGGAGGGTTGGGTGGAGGCGGGCCAAGGCCTGAGTTACTTATACCCAAGGAGTAGCTCTGTCCCTGCGGGTGAGAGCTCACCATGGTCCCAGGAGGAGCTGGCTGCCTGTCACAGGAGGTGGAGGAGGAGGAAGAGGAGGAGGAGGTGGAGGAAGCAGAAGGGGTCGTGGAGACAGAATGGGTGCTGTTTTGTTCTCCACCTCCAGCTCGACCCTGAAGGTACGGCATCACACCTGCTGCCGACACCACTACTGTGGCATTGTGGGTAGACGATGGCGCTGACTCCTGGCCCAACTCTGAACGAAAGGACAGAGAAAAACAGAGAAGGAAAGAAAAATGGTTGAATGCAATGGAAAGGGAAACAAATAGAAACAAGAAAAGGAAATAAAAGCAAAGGCGAGAGAGGAAAGGAAGAAAATCAAAGTTCAAAGTTGAGTGCATGAAAAACAGAAACGGTGCAGAAGAGGAAAGGAAAGGAAAAAAGATAAGAACACAAATGAAAGAAAGTAAATGAGATGAAAAAGAACGAAAAAAGTAGAAAAGGAGAAAAAAGGAAACAAGAAGAAACAAACGAAAGTCACTGACAGCAAAAGATGGGAAAGGCATAAAAATACAACTCGGAGGAGCAATGTAAAGAAAAGGAAATTAAGTCAAAGGAAATGAAAGCAGGGAGGAGAGAGATGCCAGATAAACACTTGAAATGTTTTTGTTTTTTTTTAACTGATGACCATCAGTGTCTCTGTCTCCTCCAATCACTCAGACGGATGGACACTGAGAGCCCAGCCCGGCCGTCTCTGCAGAGCCGGTTGTAATATTTGAGAAAGGCTCATACATCATCACTTATGTTTATTTACAGCCCGGCACTTTGCTCCACACTCCCAATATTTCGCTCACTCCGGGGTTTAATAAACACAAATGTGCACACACATACATATACACACACAAAAAAAAAGAAAACAACATACACGGACGTAAAAGCATGAGTACACATAATTTAAGTTTGCATGCATACAGTGAAGGTGAACACACACACACACACGATCACACTTATTATAAATCCAATATTGCCGTGACAAATGGCCTCCACAGCACAATAAAAGAATCAGCTCTAACAAGCCTTAAGCTAACAATCCCGGCAGACACATGCACTGATAAAAGCCTCACATTACACACACACGCAAAATTGCAATTGCATAGATACACACACACACACGAATGCATCAGTACGCACACACACAAATGCTTGTGTTTGTGCACACGCGGCCTGTGATATATCATTTCCGTTTAAAACAACATGTTTTTTTTTCTCTCAGTGGGGATTTGAATTGTAAATGCACTGCAGTCTCCTGGAGGATGTGCTGTACAGTAATAACAACTGTGAGGCACTCGGGAACCTGCGCCGGGGCAACTCTGACACCTGACATTAACATTTTTATGATTGAGGGCTATTTACATCCCCTTTTACCCGTTCATCACCCTCTTCCTTTCAGTTTACATCTCTTTTTGTGCACCAGTTACTGTTGAAACACACAGCTTCACATCAAGCGAGAGATTCACGCTTTCAGGGAGAAGAGTACGTCCTTTTTACAGCAGTGAGAAATACCTGAGAAAATACAAATACTCTTTGGGATATTGAGACTTTTTTAAATCCCTTTATTGCCTGAAGCAGGTGGTCCCAGCTTGGATTTAGGTGGCTTATGTTGGAATATCAAGTTAAATACCTTTACAGTTTGCTTATCCTAAAATACTTACAGCGGCTTTAGTTTAGACACAATCACAACAAGGCGGCTGTCAACATTTAACCATGACAGTTTCTCAGTATAGTGGAGTCCACTGAGATGTGCTATGTCCATATTTGGTCAAAACAGTGAATGCTCTGCTCATGTTAGGGAGACGCTGCACAAGACTGGTCACAAGAATCCCTCAAGATATGATTATATAATATTAAATGGTATTAGAAACCTTTTTTTTTTTAATGATATTTTGAAGACAGCACTTGAAAAAGCAACAGGTTTAATCTCTAATCATTCATCTTCTTCCATGAGAAGCTGCACAGAGCAACACCACCAGTGTTGACCTGACACTGACCTGAGGACGTACAAGCTGCTTTACATCGACAGAAACTGGCTGCGGCACTGGAAAGCTTTCAGATGCTCTTACAAAGGCAGACGACAGAATAACCAAGAGGAACATTATAGATTTGATAAATGCAGCATTAACAAAAACACAGCTGTCCGTCTCATTAGTTTGCAGTAATTACGCTGAGTTGTTTGACAACGGCGTGCTGATACTCGGCACTGCTCACCTGTAGGGGAGTCTCCCAGGAGGCCTTTCCCCAATGGCACAAGGCCTGGAGGTCGCAGAGACAAAGCTTTCTGCATCAGCAGCCTGGATGGGTCCCCGAGCAGACTGGAGACCTGTGGAGGAAAGGGAGGAAAAAAGGTTAAAGGTGGTAAAGATGGGAGAGGAATAAAGAGAAAGACAATAAATGTAATCAAAGAACGAAAAAAAAGAGATAAAGAGGAGAGATTAGAGAGAACCGCACAAGAACCCAGGAGAGAAACACATAATGCTGTGCACTGTTATACATGCATGAGGTTTTATGAATTCATGAAAGCAGCGGCTCTGTCTGTAGTGGCGACTGTTCATACATATACATAAGTAAGCGGAACATTTTGCCTTTTTCACATTCCTCTCCGCGCTCGCACAATTGTAAGAGTGTATTATTTGGAAAGCATCAGGAAACGACGAGGAAAAAGAAATGAAAAAGCCAAGTAAGTCCGGAGTTTAAAGAGTTTACGGGTGGTGGAGGGTCAAAAAGGAAAGAAGTAAAAAAAAAAAAACAGACGCAGCGTTCTCCTTTTCCGGATTCTGATTTGTCATCAGCCAGTTGCTAAAACAACACCGACTCTGCAAACATCAGTCGCACTGACATAACTTTCACTTCAGCAATTAAAGAAAACACTGGAGACATTTTAAAATATGCAAATTGAAGTGTGGAGGGACGTTTTGACACCTTGAGGTCTCCCTTTAAAGAGAAAAAAGGCAATTAGGTTGCCTGATTTGGAGACTGCTTGGTTTCTTTATGCATAAAGTGCTGAAGAGGACAGTGTAAAGGCGCGTGACCGCAACTACTACTTAAACCTAAAGTACACACACACAAATAGTGTCTTACGCTGCTGATGCGTTTGTCTTTGATGTGTAGAAGCTGTTGTTGTGCGAGCTGCATATGCAAGAGGTTCTGGAGGACTAGTCCATTACCAAGCATAGCACTCTGCAAGGTGAAGCAAAATCATCATTATTGTAACAACCACATCAAAACACACACACAATAAAAAAAAAAAAAAAATCCCACACAGATGTTGTTGTTATTGTGACCTGGTGTGCTTTTCCCAGTGTGAGCAGCGCTGTGGTGAGAGGAGGTCGGAGGAACGGCAGGCTGGTGTGACGCCCATACTTCCCTAAAAAACACAAACGCCACATAAAACATCAATCAGCGCTTCCCTTTGTGATTTTCTGCTTCCACTAATGGACGAATCAATCATCCTCTCAACAGGCATACACAGGCAGAATTATTAGTCAGACAACAAATCCATCAGTCATTTACTGTGCATTTCAAACAATCAACACAGCGCAATATTGGGATATTATGTTTGCACAAAGCAAATTGCCTGCCCCCCTAGTTTTAACTTTTTCCAAGTTTAAATTTCATTTTGATGTTGAAGTCACAGTTGAAAAGACAAAAACAACAACAAAAGAACTCAATAAAGAAAAGAAAACCAGAAAAACACATAATTCAAACATCTTCAAACTGTCTTTTTCATACGTCAGTGGTGCTGACAGATTTCTCAGAAGCAGCAAAAAGACCTCCAGCTTCAGCACATCGCCGTTTATTTTCACAATTCAGAAAATATTTGATGACGACGTTAAAGAAAATGTAAAAATCCCTGCAACGGAGAGAAGAGAACGTCTGTGTGCTGAGCTACGAGAGGACTTCACCGCACTGATAAAAGATGGCAGTCGTATTGAGAAGTGACGCCGAATGTTCATTTTCGTATTTTACTGCCGTCAGCTTCAGCCGGACTCTGTTGCTATGGCGACCGCGATTGCCTCGTTCGTTCGGCACTTCAGCCGTCATTGTTATGTCCGGCATTGAGTCAGTGAAAAATAAAATACTGACACTCCTTTAAAAAGTCTTTGTTGGAGCATAATCTGCTCAGTGCACTGCTAACCCTAGCACATATTCTCATTATGCTAGCTGCTGAAGGCTAATGTGATGCTAACAAACAGTTAATTGACTGCTGGGTGAAATGTGATGCATTTTACACTTTTTACCATCTCTTCTTCTGTCTTTTACTAAATACAGCAGTGGATGAAGTACCCAGAACTTTTACTTAAGTAAAAATGTATATTAAATGTCAGAAATTCTAAATTATAGCATTAGCATCCAGAATAATAATCATCTTGCTGTATTATAGTATAAATTAACAGAAAATGGGATTGAAGTACGAGAATCTTAAAACTGTAGCTGGGGATTGTTCTTCTTTGTTAGTTTCATCTCATCTCATGTCTGAAGAAGCTCAGTATCCATGTTGCTAATTTTACACTTAGTCTGCACATTTTAACAATAACTTTGGTGTCTTCTTTATGGGATCTCCTCATTTTCTACATTCGTCGTCACTTATATTGAATTTCTTTGTCCAGTTTTCACCTCAGCTGCATCAGTCAAAGGCCAACGACTTGTCTTCAGCTTTTATTCAAAGTGTATTTAGCTTCCTGTGTAGCTGCTCAGTGAGAAATGCAACGAGACGGCTGCAGCTGTGCGTGTTTGTGCACCAGTAACTGAGAGCGTCCTTCTGCTGCTCATGCTGATCAAGTCGCTAATGAGGCTGACAAAGTACGGCCAAATTTTGGTTTGTTACAACTATTTCAACACCCTGAGCGGGTTCTCTCTGTAGTGCTAGATCATTTGAATTGAACATTGCTAACTGAATCACCATGGCAACGACTACAAGTACGCTCGCTTTGACCGACAATCATTGATTCCCACTAATATGGCTTGACTAGTGTTTTTAAGATCTAACATTTTATTTAATGGAACAAAACATATAGATTTCTAGAAATTTGCAGGGTTTGCCACATTCACACATTTAAGTTTTAAGTCATATCCAGAAAAGGTGTCTCTCACCTTCAACCCCTGGTTCTTTAGCTTTTCTGTGTGTGCGTGTTACATCTCTGGATTACAAGGACTCCTCATAATAAATGTGAGCGTCAATGCTAATGGTAGCTTCCACCAGAATAGGTAGAGAAGGTTTAACATTTAATCAAGGTCCTAATTTTAGACTTTAATTGTGCATGCTCTTCTTTAAGAGAGCTCCCCCACCTCTCCCATCAGCTCCCTCTCCTTCCTGTTCTCATTTGTTCCGCTAATGTCACACGATTTCATTTTAATACCTGATTAGCCATTCATCAAATAATGAAGCCGTCGACAAAGTGATTACAGTATATAGACGGGGGCTTAACAGGGGGACAGACTTGTACAGTGGACCTTTGATTATCACCCAAGCCACTCCAGACCAGAGGAAGTAAGTGAAAAGAGAAAATGAGTGAAGCGTGGACCGGATTTGCTTTAAAAAGTGTAGATGCGAATTTGATATGATAGGAAAGCTTTTAGTAGCATGTTACTGATAGAAATGTGCCAGCTGCGAACAAAATTTATGAATGAACAAAAAGTAATTCAATGGATAATGGCAAAAATCTGAAAACGCTGCTTATTCCGATTTTGCAGGGTGCCGTTTTGTTTTTACTTGTGAGTGCAAGGTGCAAGGTGCAACTTCGGATGCCCCTGTTTCTTGATGTAATGGTGACATTTGTCATTTTTCCACAGAGGATGTTATGTCACTCACAGCTGAAACACTTCTACATGTACAGCCTGTGTACATCAAAGCGTTGATAGAAACATTACGTATGAGACCCTAAAATCATCCAATCACACTTAAGCTCTATTGGTTGTGTCACTTCAATAGTTTGCGGCTTAAATCCATTCACCTCTGGATTCTGTGTCATTTTTGGTTGAGTTCAGTAATAACTATTCAGTAAATATTCAGTCTGAGAATTGCTGCAGCTCTAATAAACTCATCTAAGTGGCTCATCAGCAACAGAGATCATTGATATCGTTGTATTTCCACCTGCACTTCAAACTGCTGATAAAAACATAAACAGGTGGTCGTAACATGAATGTACAGGACATATATGTAATACAACATTATCCCGGAGTAGCCTGTGTGTCTGAGTGAAGAAGCATTTTTTGACAAATCTAAAATGGGAATAAGGAAACTGTGTGACACCAGTGGCCCCTCCCACATTACACTGGATAAATCTTCAATATTAAATCAAGGTTTACTTACTCGCTGTGCTGTCCATCCTATCTTCCTAAATGGATGTTTAGTAATTTTATAGTTTTCTACTTTTTAATATAATATGTTTCTGTTCACCTGTTGTTTTTTTTTATCTTATTTGTCTTAATTTCCATATTATTCTCTTGCTAAACGTTGATTAATTGTCATTTTCTAACATTTCATTCAGGCGACTACATCTTTTTATTCATTATAGATCAGAGCTTTAATGTCTTTGTAGACTTTTGGTCCTTCCACTGATCTCCAGCAGTGATGTTTGACGTCTCCAGTTGTGCCAGTTGATCCCTATCAACCCTCCTCTCCGGTGAACTCCCATCTGTTTTAGCCCTTGATAGAGTGCATCAGAGCAAGCACGAGATTGCCACTTTGCCAGCACAAGGTCACTGCACTTGATCTGCACTAATAGCCTAAAGGTAGTGCAGGCTACATGATACATGCTGATGAAACTCATTATGTATAATTCAGAGGGCTAAACCGTGAAAACATTACACATTCAGACCATGTTTAAGAATATCGTCCGTACGCCGTGATTTCTGGAGGTTTAGTGATAAGACATGAAAAGCTGACCCGTGCAGCAGCAGTTTCCGTCCAAACGTAGCGCAAATCATATCAAAAATATATTTTAGAAAATGCAAAATTCAGCCCTGTCTCCATGAAGTGAAGCGCTTCAAAATGAAATAGCTGGTGGCACAACTTCTCCAGTCAGATACCATTGAACCACTGCTGAAGAAGAGAGGGAAACGTGGAAAACACCATTTAAACGTGACAAGTCACTGTCACACAATTCACACATTCATTGAATTGTCACGCACATTCATGCGTGGTCATGATTTAATTATCAAGCCGCTTTCCATCGCACTTTCTTATCGTTTGCTTTTATTGATGCACCAACTTTTCCACTTCAGCAAAGTATATTTTTTAGGATGTGTGGGTGTTTCCATTTAAGCCATTTATCAGCAAGATGAAAATGTGCATTATAAACAGGTGGATGTCATACCTCCTCTTTTCCCAGTGTGGTACGGTCTCATGAGGATCTGCAGGGCTGCAGGGTTGGTCATGCTGGTCAAGAGCTGGGCTAGGTTGGGCTCTGGGAGCAGACCTTTCCTATTACTCAGAATCTGGAGAACGACAAAGCACGAGTCAAAGGAAGCAAAGCAAGACTCCGCATGTGTGTGTGGTGTACAGTATGTGTTTTGATCTAGTCATTAGGAGTCCCTGATGGCTGTAGTAATCATTACACTAGTTTACATCATCAGGATATGTCTGCAGTGTCAGCAGAGGGGAGTCGATCCGGGAGACAAAAGAAAACATACAAGAGAGAAACAGGGGGACAGAGCTGTTTGAGAAACAGAGACGGATCACGGTGGGGGAAAAGGAAATGTGAGACAAGAAACGCGAAAAACAAGTCAGAGGAAAAGTTGGGAGGGAAAAGTAAGCGGAAACTTCAGAAAAAAAGCAGAGGCCACCTGTCAGACATACACTAATTCATAAGGTTCCTGCCAATGTTTCATGTCGACGTGTTAGGGAAAAACCTTGAGACATTTTTCTGTAAAAGTTGTGGCAATCTGCTGCAATCTTGCACTCTGGAGGTGTGAATAGAAGAAGTCACACTGCGAGTGAAGGCACAAACAAAACAGTCAGGAGATCCTTACATATGCAGGGCATAACCGCCGGCTGCCAGCAAATGGCTGACGAGTGTTTTAACGTTTTGACGTTTTAAATCCAGCCGGCCACTTTACAACATTCATTTCTGATGATTAACAAGTTGCGATTCGCTGTGTGTTTACATTAAAGTAAAAATAATACATTAGGCCCAGTGATTCCTAATTATAATAGTTTTGATCAGTCAGAAAGAGGTGTAGATGTAAATATTAATAGCTGTTTACAGACTGGGTCAGCTAAAACACACAGGAAGCATAATTCTCCTTTACAATATTCACTGTGTATTCACAATTGGGCAGCAAATTATGGTGGAAACGTGGGATCAGCATGTGCCCGGCGCACTAAATTTGGGCTTTTACAGCCAAACAGTTTCTCTGGGCCTCCTACCAAGTTACCTTTTCCCACTGGCTGTGTAATATTACACGTAATAGTGGAAAGTGCTGCATGTGACATTTTAATATGCAATGTACCAAAGAATCACAAGAGAAGAACACAAAAAAAAAGACTTTAAAGCCACTAATGACGTTTTAATAACTGCATTTCTAAAAATAATAATAATATTATTGTGACCAAATCCTCAACAATGATTTACACTGAGAAAAACGTTTTTAATTTTTATTTATAGAGAGAAACTCAGTTGATGTACTTCATAAAGGACTGTGTGGGTGGTTAAGATTTTGATTGGCAGTGGCCCGGCGACATAAGCAATCAACCCAAGAACTGTCATCAGATCTAGATTTAAATATTGCCGAATCCCGACTGGTGCAGAGAAATATATAACACGACGCCGGCGACTAGAACGGGGAACAATATACTGAAATATCTCTGTTTGACGAGGGAGCTGTGGTCCATAGGAGAGATTTTGAACAAGCTACAAAACAAGGACCAAATTTAATAAGACAATAAACCCAGAAATGACACACATTCTGTACTAAAGGGGATAGAAAGGAACATTTCTCTAATTTCAGTATTTAACTAGTTTCTACTTTAACAAAAGCTCATATAACTGGTGTCTGCAAGAATGTTGTACTTTTTATTCACATTTTTCACCTTTATTAGACAGCTGATGGTACAGGGACAGATGATTAGGGACACAAGTGGAGAGAGCGGTGGGTTTGGCATCTAACAAAGCACCCCTGCCTGAATTGAAGCCATTGTTTATGTCTTAACTACATCTGCCAGCACACTGAGGTGTTTAGAAATGATGCAGGATGTGGCTGGCGTGTCTTCTGATTACACTTTGCAGCTCCAGCTCAGTCTGTGCGTATTCAGCACAGCTCACTTTCAGCGTGTCTGTCTGGCGCACAGGTTTAGTCGTTTCTGCGTTTAACGCGTCTCGCGGTGTTGTTGTGGCTGATTCTGTTCTCAGCGCGCATTAAAAGTCAAGACCGACTGCAAAGCTAACATTTCAATTTGACGTGAGCTGGATTTCCTGGAACTAAACTGATTCCTGCTGACTTGCTTTTAATCGTAAGACACGCTGTGAGCCTCGGTCCCAAAAAAGGATTCAATCAAACATTACGCTGCAAAATTTCATTCAATGGACTCAAATGAAATCCGATTGAATTAGACGGCGTCAAATCGAATGGAGCAGCTCTCGCAGATCCTCCTCAGCGCCGACAGTGTGCCGGTAGTGCTCGCTGGCTGGCCCACAGACACGGCTATTTAAAACAACATTAGCAGGATGGTGATATTTCCTCCTCGTCTGCCCCTGAGCTACAGCATGACTTCAGCTCAAGTCAACCTTGTTTCCTCCCTGTCACATCCTGAAGAGAGAGCATCACTGATGGGGATGGAGTGGGTCTGACTCCAGCCTGTCAGCAAGAGAGGAAGTGGAAAGTCTGGTGCACACATACAGTGCGTGTATTTGTGTGCTACAGCAAGGAATAGTGGCGTGTGTGTGTGTGTTGAACAAGGCCAGTCGTAGCTGACAGCGTCTTTCAAGGGAAGAGAGAAAGAGAGGAGGAGGAGGACAGGAGGAGGAGGAGGAGTGCTGTTTCTTTTCTTTTCTTTCTGCTGGAGAAAATGTCATCACGCATCAGTCTGTTTGGCTACTGGCACAAAATCCAGCCACACACCCACGCACCAACACACGCACACACGCCAGGGAGGTAAGGAAGCCGCGAAGAAGGCAAGGCGCGAAGTATCGCGTAAGGAGAGGGACGGAGGGAGAAGAAAGGAGGAGGGAGGAGGAGGCCATCTGGTCCTCGGCGTTCACACTCGCATTTGCTAGCTGGAGAAATGAGAGAATTGCCTCGGAGGAGAACTGTGGCCAGGAGCAGGTCCTGATCTGTTTCTGAAGGTCTGATGTTTCTTTTGCCAGCTGCTCACATTCACTGGTATAATCTTTAAGGAGCCTCGAGGTGCAAATGTAACCTCCTCACAGGCTAAAACGTTTCACGTGTCCCCACCTCTTCCCTTTTCTGGTCTCTTTCTCATACATCCCCACCACCACGCCAGCCCCATTTTTGTCTTTCACTGTGTGTATGTCTCCTTCTTCCTCCTCATGTCTGCCTTCCCTTCCTCGGCTATATTCAGAAACACATTTTCTACCGATGTCTTTTCATCCGTGTTGTTGCAATTCAGACGCCGTGACCATTACTGCTCTTCTTTCAACCAACCTGTCATTTTCAAACCAATTCATCTCAAGGCTACGAGATCTTTACCTGCGCCCTGATAATTCCTGCTCTGCAACAGTTGAGAATAACGTCACGTCGCTCTTTAAAAAAAAAAACAATTAAGAAGGTCGCCTCAGCGAAGCAGTTTGAGATTTAAGAATGAGTCGACTGGAGCAGGCTGTACCGTATGAGTAACTGTTTCGTGAAAACTGGATCAACAATGTTGCAGTGAGTTACAGATTGAGCTTTAGCTGTAGCCCTCCATGCGTTCAATTAGTGCAATCTAGAAAATTTATCATCAAATGCGAGTAAAGCAGCAGAACTGTAATGGTTTTTTATGGCCTATGGCTAACTCGTAATGAACCACAAACCTGAAATTCATGCCAAAATATAAAACAAGTCTTCCATGTAACTGGGGCAACGTTGCTGTCTTTTGTGCCCATTGGCTGCTCAAATTACTACTCACATTGTAAATGAATGTCACTGTTAACTTTGGATTATTAGAGTTTACTGGTAAAGGCATACAAGTATGGATTTACAGTTTTTGCATTACCTTACACTGTCTGTCGCTCTCACTTCCTTAGACACACAAGCGCACACGCAAACTTGTCAGCGTTCAGATTTTGATTGCAAAAGCCCCGAGACTCAGCTTGAAATGTTTGCTTACCCACTTTTGTTTCTAAATTCTGTACCTGTGAGTACATAATTATATATAAATCCATGTACCCACGAAGATTAATAAGTACTGTTCCTTTTCCACAACTGATTGGAACTTGTAGTTACATCTTGTGCGTGCACACGTCTGCTGGTGTGTATCTATTTGATTGTCTGCGCGAGCATATGAGTGTTGCACACTGTGTCGCGGGCTGTGAGTTTGGTTTATTTCAGGCAGCAGGAGACAGTGGAGGAGCCCAATCAGTCTATAGAACTATAATTATCGTGTCAGTGCCTCTCTCTGCTACCACAGCACTGTGTAGGAGGGATACCACAGCTACAAACACTGTTTCAGCCAGAGAGTGTTCGAGCATGTGCACCATGTCAAACCTCGGTATATGTGATATGCCATAACCAGCTGGCACTGCCTTCACAATATGATGTTGCTGTTTGTGTATTTACATGTAAGTCTGGGAGGTCTGATGCTTTGGTGCAACAGTGTATGGACTTGCTGAATTGAGGAAATGGTTTTCCAAAATCATCAAAAATGAGTTTATCCTTGGTTTTTTTAGGTTTTGAGTTTATTTTAATCTTTACGCTCACATTTCTGAAAACTACCGGTTCAATTGGAACTGGTAAGTTTGCATGCAATGAGCTCTTTACAGAAAAAAAAAAGTCTGCAAGCTGCTGTGCAGGACAGGACCTTTGCTACAGGGTGATGTAATTAAACCATGCTGCTCTGCTCTTGTGCTTCTCTTACTGCTACACTGCTCGCCAGGAAGTGTTGCTATATTTGCAGCACTCACTTCACAGAGCATTTCATAAGCCCCAGCTCCAGCCCACCGTCACTATCCCCCCCGTAGGCTCTACATCTAAGATCCCCAAGGAGGGGAGTTATCACCACCTAGGCTGACTGAACTAAAACATGCAAGATTATTAGCCCTGAACCACAAAGTGTGCATAAACATTTTTATAGTTTGATTTTTATTTATATTTGGAGGAAATTAGACACTAAAAATAAAAAAAATATCATCATAAACTACAAAAGGTTTATCTGTCGCTATATTGCAAGTCTTCTTAACTGAATAATAACAATATGGAGAGCACACGAGGACCCCAGTGCACTTTGCATTTTGATTAGGTAGCCACTAATATGCATGACAGATGATTCTGAAAATTCATGATGAAATAAGCTCTTTAAGTGACTGTTTGCAGAAACTGCACTGGGATTCTGCATGCATGTCAGGTTAGCCTGTAACAACTAAATGTGTCAGTGGTGGTGGGCAGCATTTGTGGATATGTTCCTTGCATGTGGTGGTTTGTGCCGCTCTTGCGTGCATCATACTCACCATACCCTGGGCGGCGATGAGTGCAGCCAGGGTGCTTCTCCCTGAGGTGCCTGGGGTGCAGAGCGACAGACGGACCTCCTGTCCTCCCACCAGTGTTCGGTCCATCTCTATCAGCACAGCCTCCGCCTGCTCCGCGGTCTCATACTCCACCACGCCGAAGCCTCGGACAGGGCTGCCCTCATCCTGAGCGAGCTGGAAGATTAGATTCAATCATGACAACTAACTTCTTAATTAAGGATACAGCTTTTTTAATTATGTATGTGCATGTTGTGAGGGAATATTTGAAACTTTTATGTCATCAGTAATGCTCAAAGTAAATGTCTGGCATATGGACGGAGTAAAGGAGGAAAGGAGGTGGGTTTTCAAAGCCAGAGATCTCAGTTCACTGTGAAATAATTGGTATTGACTATACTCTCAGCCCCTCACATATAATGCATTCTGGTCCTTTTGCACTTCAGGGCAAGAAAAACTTCAGTTATTGACCATTTTATTTAACCAGTAAGATTATTTATGCTTCTGCAGCAGTTTTGCTCCAAGAAAAGTTTAATTAAACCTCCACTGTTTCACTGCCTCGTTTTCATTACCTCTGCGAGATCTGCAGTTTGAAATCTCTGACTGGGGCACAGAATAATCTCATTATAACTTGGGTTACATCCGTATAATTACTTGGGTTATGCACACAAGAGGATGCCTTTTGTCACTTGCACTCACGTTCAAGTGTCTGATTAAAACGAAAGGATGTTTGTTGCTACCTCTCATTTGTTTGCATCCAAAACCATAGATTTTTCCTTACACAGTGCCATTCCAGCCATCCGTTATACAGTTTCAACACATTTCCCCTTTTGATCATCTTGACAAACAGCTACTGGCCCTCCGTTATTAGCACGGTCCCCACAGCAAAACGATCCTGTGTCTGAATCTGCCGAGCTGGAAGCTTTTCTGCGTGGAGGATTCATGTTTCACTTTTATCTGATTGGCTTTTTGTGACTCCCCATAATCCAACAACATGGTGGTTAACTGAAGTGGAGTCTCTAAACTGCCTTTAGGCGGTACTGTGATTGCGAGTCAGTCCTGCAATCACCTGCTGAGCAGCATCCACCATCCCGAAATCCTGAGCAGGATAAGCAGTCAGTGTGGTTTGTAACGTGTCGTGAATGTTGCCAAGCCGACCATTCTGAGGTCACGTTTAAGCGCACGCCCAGAGGCCAGGCATTGTTAGCAACATGTGCAACTAGCTAATCGGCGCTAATGAAACGCTGGAACAGGAAGGCCCACCAACATCCTCATTATCAGTCAAACAATCAACGGTCAGCTGCAACAGCAAAACAGAGTGTTGAGCATGCTAACGCACATCTGAGGGCGTCGACAGATAAAAAGAAATGCACCCTCTTGCATTCGTTTTACCGAACTAGCATTGATCCATGGCGCCTGACCAGCGATATGAGCTGATCTCTGACTTCTTCACACCATTAGAAGCTGAATAAAATAAAACTTGAAATACAGCAATGCCAACAGTGCCGTCTGTTCCCATCATCAAGGAAACAAGAGCTACAGTATTTCCTGACACAAAAGACACAACATGAACCACTGACTCCACGGCTAGATTGCTGAATTGTGACCAAGACCTCATTCCTCATTAACTAAAGTCTATCTCCCATTTTCCCCCTTGCAGCCTTCACCAGTCATCTAACATGAATATGCCAGAGACTTTATCACCAAGAGCCGTTTTAACGGAGTGAATGTGTTTTAGAGTGGCTTGTTTTTGTTCAATACGAACGAGGAAATGTACTTACTGATAACTGTAATCACCTAATACAAACGTCATGCAGCTAAATAGAAGCACTCCTTTTTTTCCCCTCACCAGCGCTGGCAAAATGCCTGGAAACATATACTTTCATTTATTCTATCTTTTAATAAATCATCTGGGCAAGCGAAGGAGGTCCCTGCAAACAGCCCCTTTTCTATTTCTGCATCAGGTCCATAGCTCTATCTAGGAATAGTGATACCATTTATCCAAAAAGCTATAAAAAATATATTTGGATTCAATGGCCAAAATGCAATCTCCTCCAGAGCGGGCTATCTATGTAGCCGAAGTTACCATGGTGATGTACTCCGTTCCAGGGTGAGTCACCAGCGTCAGCCAGCAACAAGTCAAAAGTCAATAGCTCATTGATAAAGCGGTCGTATTGTTTTATCAGACTTTAGGCTAACAAGCGTACAGCTCAGGCGGAGGATCAAAGTTACAAAATGCAACTTTGAACAAGAAACGACACACTTCCACTTTCAGGAGTGTGCGTATTTGTGGGCGTGTGTGACTTGAAAGTAAGCGACAGGTATCTGTGTGTTGTGATGGCGGTAAAAGAGCTCGTCTCAGCTCCTTCTCTCAAAAAAAGGACAGCTAAAGAAAGAAAATGACATGATGCAAGTGATACATCCTCTTCCTGCAGTGCTCCAGGGTGTGACTGCACACACACTCACACACACTCACACACACACACACACACTATGGTTTTGTATGTCAGAGAAGCAACAAAAATTGTGACTGATCTAAGCCAAATGATAATCTCCCGCTATCAACTGAATGACCACATTGCTCTTTTTCCAACATGGGAACAACAACATGTCACATTTTCTTTATGGTCGCTGGTCAATACTGATCTCTCCGAGCCAGACAGCACTGCTGACCAGTGACATTACTTCAGAATAAGATGGACGTTTCAGTCACGAAGGTTCAGTCATTTCCAGTGTGCGAGGAGCAGCTAAATAATGCAGGCAGGCTAATAGCTTAAAGCTAATGGATGGTATTGGATAATGGCAACGGCTACCAGCTAATGGCTTATGGTTAAAACACACCGCTTGTCCTATTCTTGTTCTTGGCTGAAGTCAAAGAGTTTCAGACTTTCGTTACCTTTCAAAGCGTCAAAGTGTCCCCTATTTGAGCTGAACTATTTTAATTCACTATGCATTTCTTTTAAAGTGACTAATTGCAGCCACGTTGATCTATCAGCCGATAATATATTGTTGCAGACACAATCTGCACAAACATACCTGTGCTCAGGGAGCTCATAACATGAGACTTGAGGCAATTTAGAGTCTCTATTACATGTTTGTCCCTCAAGAAGCACTAATAAGTTTCTTCTTCAACTGCAAAATGTCACTATGAGCGGATAACGAGGACACAAGTTAAAAAAAAAACAACGTAAAATAGCAGTTAATATGAATCACCATTATTAAAATTAATAATTTGTTATAAAATAAGCAACCACTTTCACACAGAGTCAAGATATAAATAAAATTAAAAAGAAAATAAATCCAACCAGTGAAACGGAGGAAAAAATGAGAGCGCACAATGCAAGAAGATATTGACAAAACTGAATTTATGTAGCTTTTCTACTTCTGAAGCTCCTCTCCAATGCACTGAGAGTACATGCGGTCTAAAAATTGATTGCCACTGTTCTCTGTGGAGAGAGCCCTTTTTCCTTTTTGCAGAGTCTGAATGTGTCTGAATGTGCTCTAGACTGCTCTGCCTGAAGTGACACGATGCTCCATTAGCACGACATCAAGGGTTAATTGTAATCAGAGGTTACAGCAACACACACATATAGGATGGTCCATTGATATGGGCAATTAAAAGCTTCACTAATATCTCTGTTACTATTCTTTTTGTCTTAATGTTACTTCGACATTATTTCTTTGTTTTTACTCTCGGTTACAAATTATTTTCTTTAGCGAATCTGAAAATCGCTTCTTAAAGGTTAAGATAATATAATTTCAAATGAATGTTTTGTCCTACTAACAAATATATTCTGTTTGTTATCACAGAAAAAACAAGAAAAGCAACCAAATAGTTACATTTGACGAGCTCATATCACAGAATCTTTGTTATTTTACATTGGTAAAGTTGCCATTTATTTTTCAGTCGAGCCTATTCTGTGTCATATTAACAGCATTTTCAAAAAGGAAAACTTAAGCACTAATTTTCTGAGAATTTGCAGTTTAAAAAAACCATAAAATCATATAATCACACTTAGATGCAATCACATCAAGCATTCTTTTTCGTAGAAATGGACAGATTAGGAATCAGTGGGAGACAAATGTATTTGTACTTTCTCAGGCTGAGCGCTGATGCCCGTTACCATCAGAGCTCAGTCAAGTGGCCCTCCACTTCCTCCCTCCCTCCACCTCTCCACTCATTCATCTGCTGCTCCCTCCGGTCTGAACACTGGATGGATGGATGGATGGAGGGAACCAGGGAAGAAAATGGATGTATGTGTGGAGGAGTAGGTCGATAGGCTATTATCATCAGCATACATTAAGCAAACTGTATGGAAATGACCTGAAACACTCTACCTCTTGAGGATAGATGGATGGGTATAAAGGGGCGGGGCTGGAGTGTGAAGGGGATGGAGAGAAAATGAGAGGAAGAGGAGGAAGTAAGAGGAGAAAAGGAGAAAAACCATGGGTGATCTATGAAGCTGACGGAAGATACAAGCGAGAGAAGACGAGAGAAAACGTGCTAATCGTAATTTTCATTTGCACACACAACAAATAAGACCGGAGTGGGCGTGGGTAAACTGTGGAACATACATTATATATTAAATTGGATTGTGTGCAAATGGTATTCAAGCTATCATCAACTATGCGTGTCCGTGTGTGCATGCATGAGTAATGAAAACTGAGTGAGCCTCTCTCTACTCGAATTGTTCTCAAACTACACTCACACTATATAAAACATTCAATCATTATCCATATGCACAAACAATTATGTAAATCTAAAATAGGCACGCCTGCTATATGCGAGCCTTGTACGTGCCGGCTGTCCTCTGGTTGTCTCTCTGTTGCGTTCACCCTGCAAAAATATAAATAAATGTAGCATTTTTCTGAAACTGCAGCTGCTGCACAGAGTGAACACCATGTGACATTTATTGTAAGCACGAAGGAGCTGTGACATTAACAACATGGTGCGAGGATGGAAATGCGTGGCAGCTGAAAAAAGTCGTTCACATCCCCTGCTCTTCACACGTCCTCGAAAAATTAGAATTCAAAGATTTTTCGCAATCTTCATCCCACATTGTGTTGGAAATTTTAAAGGTCAGATGAAAAAGCGTCCAAAGAAACTGACTGAAATATTGTTTTTGTAACATCTTTTACTTTTATTGCAATGTATGACAGTGCTTCTACCTCTTCTAAGAGTAACGGCATCAATTTGGTGCTTCATCCCTCAGCCCATAAATTATCCTTGATATAAGTCAAAAAGAGATTGGCCCTGTGGAAATCAAATCATATCATCATATCATTTCTACAGTGGTGTAATAACGGTGTGGCGCACTGTCCGCAGTACTGAATATCAACTGTAGCGCTGCACAGGAGAGAAAGATCATGGAACATGGAAAGCTGCAAATTTTGCATAACGTCGGAACATATATGTGCTGGATATATTAAGCTAAGCTGCTGTATTTAGTCTTGAAGTACTCTGCACAATGAGTACAGTCAAAGAGAGAGCTTGAATTGTAGCAATTGACAGCAGTTGGCAATAGACAGCCTGCCATATGGCGTCACTGCATGCAGAAGTCTTTGAGGAGTTTGCAGTTAATGAACTTGTGGACCACCATCTTGTTTTGTATTGCTGGAGTTCATGAAAATGTGGAAAATGAAGGTCACTTACAGTAACTTTAAAACCACGCTCCTACTCATATGTCAGTACCTTTATTTGTCATGTTTAACTTTATGCATTTTATCCACCAACACCATATTCACGTTTGGATTCCTTGGATCACGTTAGAAATTGAAAATCGTCCAAATCCAACATCAGCAGCAGAATTGTGAGATAAAAGCCAGGATGTTTCACAGAAGTCACCAAGGCCAGACGGATGTTTAATCAAAGACTAGAGGTTCAACGTGCCGTGCTGAATACAGTCACCAGCGCAACGCACAGGGACAGGACTGAGGAAACAATCAATGCGTCGATACTTTCTGGTGTCACAGCTCAGTTTTGCAGGTACTGACAGCGACAATTCCAATTCATTATGTGCAGTGTGAATGTGTGTGTGTGTGTGTGTGTGCGCGCGCAGAGAAACCAAAGATGCTAAGCTAGCTATCAGTGTGTCTGACAGCTCCTGACCCCGAGTTGTGGTCCCCAGCCGAGAGATGCTGACTGACTCACTGGCAGGTCGCAGACACACTCACACACACAATCACACACACAAACTGACAGGGGAGCACCCCTGTCAGTTTGTGTGTGTGATTGTGTGTGCGTGTTTGTGTGTGTGTTTAAGTGGCCACATCAGCTGCTTGAACAGAGTGATGAGGTCACGACAGCCCTGTCACGGCTGTCTGTGAAGAACGGTACATGACCTGTCACAGTGACAAGTTTAACTGTAAAGATCTGTATAAAGAGAGCTGGACGAGTGTTTGTGTGTGTACATGAAGAAGGCTGAAAGACTCACAAACATGTAAAATATGAGCACGGCACATAAATGAATTAAGAAATCATTTGTCTTTAGATGAGGTGATCTCACATGAAACAGTTCTGCTCCATCTAAGATGAAATTCACCCAAACACAGAGGTTTGTGGAGGTCTTTCATTATGTGTGTGTGCAGGAAAACACAATTAAACACGAGACCTGTCTTAGAGTTATTGCTTTTTTGAATAAAACTTCGAAAACATCGCAAGTCTCACCAAAGGAGGGCAATAATTGTGTCAAGCATCTAAAGACTGTGCTTGGGAAAGTCTTTAATTAGCTGCGCGACAATCAGTGCCGATGAGTTCTTCACATTATCATATTCAAAATGAGCTTTTTTCGTTTCTCCTCTAAAATAAAACTGCCTACGTTTTCTCGCAGCTAAATAAACCTCGTGTCTTTGATTCATTGTTAAAAAAATTGTATTTGTCTATCCGTTGATCCATGTTCTATGATCTGTTGTATGTTATAAATATATAATCTGTGACGATGCTAACGTCTTCAGTCAGTGGTGGAGGAGGTATTCAGATCCTTGACCTGAGTAAAAGTATTAATGTCACACTGTAAAAATATCTTTACTTTTGAAATGTGAAGTAAAAATATGTAAATATAATCAGCATTTTAAGTATTTAAAGTAACTGTACCCAATGCAGAAAAATGCCCTGTGACTACTCTATTATTCTAGATCTTATTATTGCTCATGCATCAATGTAATAGCAGGGTTTTACTGCTGTAGTTGGTTCAGTCAGAGCTCATTTTTAACTATTTCTTTTTGTAAATTTTGCATCTAATGATCATTTTTTTATATTACGGATATATTATTAAAGGCTGCACAATATATTGCCTCCTCAGTGGATTTACTGGTTTGTAAATGCTGTCACAGTTACTCAGAAACCAAAGTGAAACCTTCACAAATAAAGAGCAGAATTCAAAATTATTAAGACTTCTTTAAAGAAAGCCTCAACATTTGTGAAGCCTGAACCATGAAATGGTTTCGCAAATTGTTGCCATACATGCACATGAGGTTATGTTGTTTATTTAAAACAAAGCATCGTATATTTTTTTTAGGTTTTTCTTATGTTTTGCTCTTTTTCTGCTCTTCTTTTTATATTTTGTGTGCAACAATATCCATTTGTAAAGCACCTGAAGCTGTCAGATAAATGCAAATGCTATGACACTTAGGTGAACAGAGCCTTAAAGTGGCTTCACATCACTTAATAAAACACGTTCAATTTGTTCTCAGCACAGTACTTAAGTACACATTCCTCCTATTAGTCCTCCTATATCTGCATGTATAGTGAAATATCTCTGATTCATCCCACATTCTTTAGCGTCTCCCTTTTGTTTCACTGAGACCTTTGAAGTTTGTAATGTAGCTGACATCTCTGTTGACTGTGCTTGTCACATAAACACTTGTCGCGGCGCCGTAGCATCTCCTGGAACAGCTTAAAACCGGCACGTGTTAAAAATGGAAGCTTTAAGCTGCAGAAAAACCTGCAGACTATCCTGGGGCTCCAGTTGTTGCTGAAGAACATACAGGAGAATAAGAAAACATATTTACGAGGCGTGCGTTGTGCGTCACTGCGCTAACACATGACATGACAACTTTATTAGTATTCTTTTTATTAACCTGTCTCCATTCCTGTAACGTCTTTCCATCCTTTTGTTTTTCCCCTCACCCTGTGAAGAGTCTCCATCCTTTTAACATTATTAGCACATTATTAATCAAACACGGTATTTTTTCTCCAAAGTTTCCATGCGCTCAGCCACAATTACATTTACTCTTGCAAATAATGCCAACAATCATGTTACTGTGACTGACAGTCTACCTCTCTTCACCACTTCACCTCAGCTCTCCCTCCTTCCCCGCCTCCTTCTATTAGGCCTGGCGCTGTCAGCCCTCTGCTCCCTCACTCCATCCTCTCTCTAATAAGTCTGGCATTCTCAGCACTGTCCTCCCTTCTTCCCATCCCTCCTTACTGTCTCCATCCTGCTGTCCTTCCCTCTAATATGGTTGACATTCGTTACCCTCTCTTCCCTCCATCTCCTGCTGGCTGACTCAAGCTAAAGTGCTGCCTGGAGGGCCCTTTCGTGGGTAGCAAAATTATAGTGCTCAGGGCCAAGGCCACAGGTTAAGTGCACTCTGAACAGAGGAAAAGTGACAAGAGGGCCGAGTTCTACCACATGTGCACAGGGGAGAAAGGTTTATGTAAGACAGACAGCAGCTGACGACAGAAAGACATTAGGTAATGATTGAAGATGAGTGAACATGCAGCAAACAAAGACCAACTTCTTTCTAGGTGTCTAGGGTCGGTCAACATCTTAAACACCTAAAAAGGCGCCAAGGACGCTCAAATAAATTAATCTTTATGGTGAAAGATGACTAGATGAAACTAGACAGCCCACACCACGGCTGGGTACGTCCCTGAAAACAAGCCAGCGCACTGGGACTAACGCTTTTTACACAGTGGTTTTTTGGGGGTTTTTTTGGCTTCAAAATCGACTGTATCCCCAGTGGTGTCACACTTCACTAGCTGACAAACTTGCACAGCGTCTGCAAACAAAACATCAGCGTGCTTTAAATGAATGAAAACTTCTACAAACCCTCCACAGCGGCTCTGTCATATTTGCTCTCATGCAGAAATGTCCAGATGTTCATTTATGTATAATTATATATTTAAATAAAGATTAAAAAAAAAAACATAATCCTTCTATAAATCCCTTGTCAGCTATTTGGGAATTACAAAAACTGAACTGAAAGGTTTAATGTACCAAAGTGCATGAAGTAAAATTGGGTTATAACTCATTGTTTAGTATAATAATTCACTGTATTGTAGCAGAAGATGTAAGCAGGTCAGTCCCCCGGCTGGGTGATTCTGCCTGACGCACCTTTGGTGTTGCTATTATGCTGGCTGCAGGGACATCAGCCCGCAGTCACCCTTCACTGATCTCGCTCTCCTTTGTTGCTGGAACAAATGAAGGCGGTGGAGTAACAGCCAAGAGGTTTCCCTGCTGCCCCCTGCAGCCAGTCCTTGGATCTGTGGTTTCCCTACGCCACGCTACAGCCAGAAGCTCCCTTGTTCGGCCTCTTATGCCAGGTCTCCAAGAGCCATCCTCTTCTTGGGCACTGTGACACCGAAAGCCGTCCGGCTTTCTCTCAAGGGCAGCCTCCATTTTCTCTTCCTATCGAACAAAGAATTCTTGCTTCCTGAGGGAGGGTGATAACATTATCTTTGTCACTATGTAGGAGCTATGCCAGGAGATGCTGACCTGACAGAGATCGAACTCCTTGTCCCGTCCAGCTTTCACAAATCAGAATGATCTCAAATGCTGCTGTGCTGCAACCCACCTTGGTCACTTTCTCAAACTGGTGCCAACCAGTTGAGATATCCTGTATTCCCGGATATGAAAGTTGTTGAAGTAGTTTGATAGTTAGGTGCTGAATGCATGATGATAAGGACATTCACATGTCTGAGGCCAGTCTAGTATCAGATCAGACAGCAACATTTTAATTAACCAAGCTAGCAGCATATAGCTTAGTTATGAGTAGCATTATACCTGTTTTTTACCTGCTAACATTGCCCACCTTAGCACATTAGCACGCTAATGATTCACTCGAAGTGCTACAGTTTTGTTTAAACCCTTAAGATATCTGTGTGGAAGCGTTTGCTGCTGCGCCACAGTTGAACAAATGCATTGGTCTTACCTAAGATAACCAAACATTACGCAACAGCAGACTGAAACAGCAATTGTGGTTAAAATGACTTTGCAGTCTGCTATCAATTTACGCTGCGGCCTGTGAAAAGTGGAAGATGTTCTTTTTATTAACCTGTCTCCATTCGTATTTCATTTTGGTACAATCCGTCCATCCTTCTGTTCAGGAACACAAGGACGTCCCACATAAGCAGGTTACACGAGACTGTGCTGCCGCATGGTACATCATGTTTTCATATCCCCGCATGTGTTGTTTCTGCATCCTGTCCAATGGTTTACAGGGTTTCATAAGCTTTGTGCTTTATTCTTGTGCATACAGGGTAAAATGCAGCAATACACACACACACACACACACACACACACACACACACAGGCGAGCACATATTGTACAGTACATAAAAACGCTGAACCATAGGTCAAAGCCTGCTGGCTCTGCAACAGCGAAGCAACATGAGCTAAACACCCACAAAGCATCATGGGACCAGGATGATGTGGGTGTATTGATTTTTATGTGGGAGTGGGGCAGAGGGGTGGAGCTAAAACTGGAAACACAGTTGATGACAGATACCCATTGAATGATGTCTAAATGGGTATGTGGGGGTGGAGTGGATGTAACGTAGCTGAACTGGGCAAGTAAAAAAAAAAAAAAAAGCAGAGCAGAGTGGGAGGGGGGGAGTTAAAGGGTGGGGCTGGTGTCAGAGCAGCCACACCTCACCATGGCAACAGTTGCTTGGTGATGCTGCGAGGTTTGCCAATAGGGACGCTGACCCCTGAATTTTATATCAGCACCTCTCACCTGCTGGTGTGTGTGTGTGTGTGTGTGTGTGTGTGTGTGGAAGGAGGGAAGCATTTAAAAGTGAGTGTGTCGTACACATCATGAAGCAGAGAGGGGTTTGTGCGACATTATCAATCAATAACATCTTATTTACGGCTGCAGAAGCACTACAAGGCTCAGACAAAATGAACAACAGAATTCGGGAACATTTATCTCAAACATTGGTTTCAGAGCACGGACATGTTCAATGAGCCGTAACCTCTTGCATACATAATTTTTGCATTTTTGATCCTGCTCGTATGAGGTGTGAAAACTAAAAAGGCCCCGTCGCATATTTGCCAGGCTGTTATTACACTTGCTAAATTGCTTGTCGTATTTGGATGTCTTCACTTTCAACGCACCGTGAAATGGTTAGAGTTAAGAACTTTCTGAACAATGCTTGTGAGGCAAAGAGACGTTTTGAAACGCACACTGACCTGGCAGAAGACCGGTTTGTATGTTTCAGAGAAGAGCTGGGTCAGTTCTTCGGACTCGCAGAGGTCCAGCGGCAGCCGGTTCACACAAATACACTTGGAGTGCAGGTTCTCCTCTTGGCTCAGCTGGTTGACGTCCATCCACTGCACCATCAGTGAGCGATCACCCTGCACAATCAAACAGCGTGATACGGATTCAGATTTTTAAGGACCTTGGACTTGCTCCGCGCTCCCACACCTCTTAATTACTCTCAAAATTCTGCATTTATCATAAATAAGTATTTTCTTAAACATGAATTTAATTGCCGTTATATATTCTAGGCTCTGCGAGTGCTGATTTGAAAGCTTGTGAGCTCTTGAGACACATTTCCATCTGCAGTTTTTGTCTCGCTGATCGTGATGATGACAAATGCAAGGTCAGAAGAACTGTTGTATAATGTAAGGTAAACTGATTCTGGTGCACTGAACTTACATGAGATATGCGTTCACCATTTCTTCCCTCGGCAAACTTTTGCGTTTACACTGCAATTATATGTTTTGTACTCAACTGAATTCGACTGGCAGACCCCACATTTGTACTGATATCTGTTTTCCCCTGTGCAGCCAATTTCTATCAACCAACCGATGATTACAAGTTTCAGCCAAGTTTTGTGGAAGTAAACAACTCAATGTGAGGATGTGACCAAACACACAAATGTATCATCATTCCTCTTCCCGCTCACTTGCTCAGTTGCTTGACTCCAATCAGCCCAGCTGGTTGTAGTCTTGTTTGGAGATGAATTAAATAAAAAAAGACATAAACTCACAACCTGTTTTGTTTTGGCTATTTGTCCAATCCGGTCTTCAATTGTAACAAATCATTTGTTACAATAAGGTAACCGTAAATTTGAGTTACAGCTGTTTTTGCCAAGCCAAGTCAAATCCGTTTATGTTTAGCCCATCAAAGTAAAATTAATCTCTTGTAGTCAGCAGGAGCCCTTTGATAAACATCTTTCTGTCTTGTTTATCAATGAAGCAATAACTTGAATTAATCACCACGGCAGCATGATTTAACAGCTGCACTGACATACCAGCGGTCGGCCCAGCAGCTCAGAACGAGCTCGTGAAGCAGAATCCTTCTTCATGTATTCAACAAATCCATATCCCTTGGAGTGGCCCGTCAGGTCACTGTACACCAGGAAGGAGCGCTCGATGTTCCCGTAGGCGCGCACCAGTTCCTCAAACTGCTGGGCAGTGAAGGTGTGGGGCAGGTTGGTGAGGCAGAGCAGGGAGTCGGTGGGCTGCAGGGTGACGTTGATCAAGCGTCCCCGGACAGTGCTGTGATGGAGGGAGCGGATGGCATCCTGAGCCTGGTCCCCGTTCAGCAAAGTCACAAAGGCTGGAGGAGGGGACATTATGGAGACAGCGACGAGAGGAAAAGACAGACACAGACAAGAACAGACACAAAGAAAGAGATGCACAGACATAAATAGATGGAGACGTGTGAGAGACAAAACACAGACATACATTTAAAGCAGACATTCACAAACAGGCAGAGAGCAGCGTGCGCAGAGTGCAGAATGGAGACGCACAGTTAAAAAAACATGCAAAAAAACAAGTCACATGAAAAGCAAAGGAAATAAATGACAAGCCGAATGTGGCAAAGTGACAAAAAATAAGAGATAAAAGACAAAGTTGGGCACGAACAACCAAAATCACAGACAGACAGTCATAAAGACAGACAGACAGACAGATACACAGAGAGAAAGACAACACATTAGCTAGAAAGCCAGTAGGGAGCCACTATGTAGGGGAATCCACTGTGACGCACACATACATACACACCTCATTCTATAAAATGACAACCTGACCGATGTATATATGGACAAGTGACAAATTAAAGGAAAAACCAACACAAAGCTTCTTAGTATAGACACCAGAACAGCTTCGATGCTCCTTAGCATTGATTTTATTACTATCTTTCTAACTCTAAACTGGAGCGATGAACACTACCCTCCCAGATATATTCCTTCATTTGCTGTTTTTATGATGATATACCAACACCTGACTTATGGCTCTTCCGTAGGTGTTTAACTGGATGGCTGCGAAGGTCATAGTGCATAATGCTCGCCCACTTGTTGAGAGCATAATGAAGGATGACTCATGTGACCAAATCCCTTTTTTTTCCCACATCTTTGCAGTTTACGCACTGCATCACTTCTATAATATGTAACTGTCAGTGCACTGTTATTGCTGTCTGCCGTCGGCATCTGTGAAAGAACCGCGCTTCTGTTATGCATATATATCAAAGTATGGGACCATGATGCTCGTGCATGCGTCGCGGTCTTCAAATATACACTGTCTGTGCTGACTTCTGACCCTATTTACTGATTTCTTCCCAATAGATCTACATTCAGATGTAATCACTGCTCCTGCTCCGCATCTGGTCAGTTGAACAGTCTTTGTGACTGAAGCTCCTGTCATCTGTGCCCCAACAGTGAACCCTCTTTCTGAGTAACTTAGATCTTTTCCTCTTGTCCTTGACACAAAATCTGATTCAGTTGGGCCGGCTCAGCATTTTCATGCATGCCGCAGAGCGCGATTGGATGTTAATTACTTAATTGTACCATTCTGTGCACCTGTGTGTAAGCATTGAAGCATCTGCACTCGTTATGTATCAACTCTTGTTTATTCAGGTTTTTCATTTAAATTGTCACTTGTGCATGTGTGTGTGTGTGTACAGTGGGGACCAAAAGTTTGAAACCACATTCCCAGTTTAGTAAATTCACCGTACACCATAATACAGTCTTAAGGAATAATATGTAATACTGGTAATTTTGAATACTTAATATGCTGGTAATGGTAATATACTGATGTATTAATACTGGTACTTTTGTTGTGAAGCTGTGAGACAAATGTTTTGTCTCTCCTTCATGTCAGTGATAATATTGAAGTTGCTCAAGTCACATTTTAAATCAACACTACTGCTCACTGTCATAAAGTATCTCTTACAATCACCGCCCGAGTTTCTCAGTGTTCCTTCCAAAAACATTAAGTACATCTGGAGAGAAAAGTCATGTTTTATTTCAGTCCTGTTAAACAAGTTTAGAGTCTTTAAAGGGAGTTCAGTGTCTCTTTATAGCCTCCTGTATTTATCAGAGTCAATTCATTAGGCTTTGATATTTAATGTTTAAGTTACAGTCCAGTCTGAGAGGCCTTAGTAAGAAAAGGCATCATAGTGATATCTAACTAAATGAATAAAGAACACAATGTTTAAAGGCCCATTGATAAATCCACACACACACACATAAAAGCTATTGCCAGGCTGAAGAGAAGTAACACAGTGAATACATTGAATATTAGAGGTCTATAAAACTTCACACAGCCTCAAAACAAAACAGAATCATGGGCTATAAAAAGAGGTGGTGATGCATTGATCTGAATGGGGATGTGGTTACACTGCACCCAACTATCCAATCAGTCAAATGTAACTTTCAAGCAGGTACTACCTTGAAACATGTTGTGAAAATAGCTGGACCAGAGAATCACAGATTTACATTACAGACGGTGAAATATGACTTGTTGAACGAGACTTTCCATCATCTCCCTAAATAACTTATGTTGGAACAAGTGAGTGAAGGTCAGTGATTCTGCTGCTCCGCCGAACCCGCTCGGAGGCCAAAAGAGTAACAGTGAAATTAAACTGCGCAGCTCTCAGGTTTGTCTATTTAAATCAGCAGGCGTTGCAGAGAAAGCGCTTGTGTGTTCAGTTGCAATAAATGATAACTACAGCACCTTCTGGCTCCCAAAGTGTCAAAAGACTAACAGAATTCATTTGAATTGTAAACATCCAAGCAGGCTACTGTGGTATGAACACAAGGGCCAAAGGCAAGGCCAAAACAAACAAGCACACAATAAAAATACTGTTGAATATGGAGAAACAACATGTGAGGTCCAACATTACCATGGTGATTAAGTTAAAATGCTATATCATATGTAACTTCTCTCAAAACCAGCGATCATACTTTTACAGAGTTGCACCTCCTCGTAGTTGCTGTAGGAGATGTAAAGCATTAGTGATTCACGGACGCGGTGCTTTAAAGTGGACGGCGAACAACTGAACACAGCTGCGCCGTGCACTTTTAGCTTCTGACCTGCAGGAAAATATCACCGTGCCTCAGGACGCTGCTGCCCCTGTGGTCATGCACCTGTATGAGAACACAAAGCAGTGACTTTTATCAAAGCTGCACCCTCACCTGCTGTTATCCTGACCCCGAAGTCATGCACGCATTGTTCTTAAGAGTTTCATCCCTGCACATACCAACTCCTGCCATGTTGAAACCACTGAGCCAATGGTAAAACCACGTTTTTGTCAACAGTGGACTTCAAACACACATCTAATGCAGTGATATTTCATGTTGGCGGAGATGTTCTGACCTGCTGGTTTTTACTTCCTTCCTGCACCCACTGGCTGCTCTGTCATCAGTACCCTTTCTAAAAAAAAACTAAGTGTTTCAAACAATATTTACCAAAACCATCGGAGGCACTGAAGGCAGATACCCTTTTTTTTGGTATCTTTACATGCTGGAGTTCTAATTATGAAGGCTTTTTATCGTGCCCCATTTCCATGTGGCGGTAATGATGCTCCATGTTGGATGGGTACGTGAAAGCCTGACAACTGGCAGCCTGGAGGATAAGTTGAGTGTCATTTGTAGCTCTTGTCTTCCATTACTGGCGACAATCTGGAGAAGCCAAATCCACCAGACAGGGTGAAAATTCACTCTGGTGGCCAAAACCAAAGAGAGCGCATCTACAAATACTGGCATTTGTATTTAAATGATTTATATTACTGATAAATGAAATGATATCCAAGAGTCAAAGAATATGTAGAAACCTGAATAACATGGTGGAAATCAAAACATCTTTCCGGGTTCAAAGGGATTTCATGTAGCTATGAAATGACTGCACTGGTCATTGTGAACAATTTAAGCTATAACTAGTGACTATACATCTACATCAAGGTAAACTGTGCCCAAACTGCTGTGCTCTGTATGGGAGTGAGCTCTGGCATCATTTTCAGCAGTAATCAGAATGAAAATTAAAGCATTGCACATTTGTTTGTTTCTGCACCAAATGTTTTTTGAGCTATTCCAGACTGAGCTCCAAAACAACGGGTCATTTACAGCCTACACTGCTCAATCTGCATAAATGTATGTGTTTGTGTGCCAGCCTGCTGTGTGTCAATGTGTACATGTTGACGTGACAAAAACCTCCGGGAACAGCAGGCCAGAAAAGAAAAACGCAGGAAGGAAATGAGATGAATCATACTGTTTGTCTAATGTCTCCAGTCTTAAAACACCACAAACAACTTCAGAAAGGATCCAGCGACAAAAGAAACATCACGTGACGCAAAGTTTCCACGTCTGATCCCGAGTGCATGACAAATTGTCCGGCCCCACAGGAAAAGCACAGATGAATGCCGGAGTTTAGGTTCCGGGCCCACAAATCATGAGCGACTGTTAAATTATTCAAATGAAAACACTGGCAGCTGGTGTCTCTGCCACTCATCAGAGGGAGCAACAGAGCCAAAAAACATCAGAGTGATGAGTGATTTTTGGTGCTACAAAAAAAAAAAAAGGTGCTTCAATCACAAACAGTGCAAACAATGATTACTCAGTCGAAGCTGGTTACGTCTATGGTTCGCCTCCACAACCTGAAGTTTTAAAACTTTGGCAGAAAACCTCTCAAACCAACCTACGAGTCACAATCCACCTTTCTGCCTGTGTGCATTCTGCATATGTTCGGTCCTCCAATCAACCCTCCCTGACCGGGCTATAGTGCAGGTATACCATTTGACTCTTCTGTGGAGGAAGTGCGCAAAGTAAAATGAACATTAGGACTCAACATTGGACAAGTGGATTATGCAGCAGAGGTGATTTGAGTTGGCCACGTCAACTAAGAGCCGCCGTTCTCCACAGGATCTAGAGCAATTATAGAGCTGGATTTCAAGCCTGAGAGAGGTGAATATTTGATTCTGAAAAGATACGATTTCAGGTATCACATTCCTCTAAACTCACCCACTTAAACCCACAAAAGTGCAAAAAGTTTAAATTGTAGTTTTTAGTATATTCAAATATATCAATGCAAGGAGGGCTGCAGCTAACAACAGTTCCCATTATTACTTAATCTGCTGGTCATTGTTTGGTTAAGCATTTAATTTTTGCACCTGTTAAATGTGAGAAAATGATAAAAAATGTTTATCACAATTTCCCTAGATATTGCCTGGCTTATCTGATCTGAATAAAAGTCCCACAACAAAAGATATTCGATATACAAGGATACAAAACTAAATAAAATCGGGAAACCCTCAGATTTGAGGAGCTGAAAATGGAAAATAGACTAAAATCATTTGCGAAACCTGTCATTGCTTAATTTTCAAATATTTAAATATCAGAGTGTGGACATGATCATGTTGACACCACATTGTTTCATCTCATTTGTGTTGCAGGACTTGAAATGAACGATGCATGAGATGCATGAGCAGGCATCTAGGACTGAGTGCAGATCAGGTAGGTGCTGCAGAATATTAGCCAAAAAATGCTGAAATGAGCAACAATTGGGACATCTGCTCCACGGGCGTCTTAGTTTTCACAGAGAACAATCAATGTAGGCAGATCTAATGCAAGGTCAGGACCGGGCTAACACATAGAAAATCCATCCACAGCTCTCTGTATCTCTGTGTCTTCAGCCTGCCTGTATTTGTCTTTCTCCCCCTGCTGCATCTGTATCTTCATTGATCTCTCTGCATTGTCTGTTTGTGCCTGTTCTTCCCACCATACTCCTCTCTGACTACTGTACTTCTTCATATCTATTGGCTTTATGCCCGTCTGTCCTTTTGGTCTACTTCTCTCCCAGCTTTTCTATCTCCATTTCCACGTGCCTCTGTCTGTCTTCAGATACCGCCTCCACCCAAATCAATTACCTCAAAGCCCATCTAATACTCTTACACATACACACACTCACACACGCACTCTGTAATGGATCTCTTACACTAAGCTGAGAGCCTAATCTGGTTTTAACCCGCTAAGTATGCTACCTAACATTAGGCATTACAAGGAGATGGAGAGAATATGGTTTGGGTATCATGCTGAAGCTCTCTCTCTCTTTCTACTGCCTCTAATGACACAGTGCAGCCCAACAAGCGGGGGCTGACGTCAAATCCTTCTCAATACGTTCTCCGGCAGTGAAAGGGAGAACTCTAAGACTCTTAAAAAGCTTATAAATAATGTTATACTTCACAGACTGGCAATCAATGAGTGGGCTACTAAGCGAACTTTGTCAAAAAAAGAAAAAAAATTTCCACAAAAGCGCCAACGTCTTAATTATGGGTCTCCGCTTCTGAACATGTCGATTATTCCCCATGTTCCTATGAGGAGTGCGCAGGGGCACGGGGAAAGAAAAGAAATCTTCCGCTGAAATCACCTCAAAGGCTGCAATTCAGCTGCCACGCTCTCACTCGAAGGAGCTAATTAAAAACAGGGGAGTTACGAACGGCACGGCGGACCCCCGAAACTCGAGGGGCTGGTCCTCATGCTGTGTGGAAGGTGGTCCTGCTGTTTCATCTCGGGCCCCGGGGCCGTGATGAAAGTCTCAGGTGCAGAGAGGAATCTCGTGGAAATAAACAACTCAGGCGGCTGACTGGGGAAAACGATCCAGGATCTACGCAAGTTCAAGATCGAACTGAATGAATCCACATATGCATATGATCTCTGATTCGCAGGTGACTTTCAAAATGCTCGGTAAGCCCTTATTTGCAATTATAAACATAAAGCATCTGAGTGGCATTATCCCATAACCTGTATTTATATAAGCAACAAACCATTCTGGTACTTTGACATGTAAATATGGAGCCACTCTTCATTATACATATAGCTTTAGCTTGATTCATTCACTCGACGGTCAACAGACTGTGTCCTGTCTTCAAGTCGGGAGATCTGTTCAATCAAAATGTCAATATGCTCATCTGAGTTATCATACATGTACAGTATTTACACTTTATAAGCAGGAGCTAGTCTGTTTTTTGTCCCTCAAGCAGAATCCAAGCTGCCCTGTCCTCTTAGCGGAGTTTGTTTGAGACTGTGTTCAGATTTTGAAGAAGACTGCACAGATTTGTTTTTCTCGGTTGAAGAGTCTCTGACCTTTCTATCCCACGTAAGATGCAACACAACCCAAACATAACCACTACTGTTGAGAACTCAGTTTTATTGTAAATAATATTTTAATTTTCTTCTAATATTGAGTAAAACAGCTAGTGCTACCACTAAGATTTTGTAGGCCAAGGATCAAACCGAATCAGACTATGAGTCCCTGGGTGCTTAAAAGCCCTTTGCAGTGTGCGGATCTATAATAATTTAAAAAAAAAAAAGAAACAAAGTAAAATCATATCTACAAAAATACACCTTGACCTTCAAGATTAACACATGACAGTGACCTGATTTTATTTTTTCTTCCGTCTTTCATCTGAAAACTTTCACCTTGGCAAAAAAAAAAAAAAAAGGGGGGGGGGGGTAATTTTTTTCCCATAAAATTCAAAATTATGATCCAAGGGCAACACTACGGCACAATTTAAATGAGAAATTGCACCAACCAGCAGCCTGGGAGACGCCTATTATCTTTCTGTGATACCTTCATCCCTTACAGGCCATCATGTGATAAATTATAATTTTATCCATTTCACAGAGCCCCCTTCTCTGCTACAGGTGAAAAAGTTGCTTAAGTGGTGATGTCAAAGATTTCAATTTGCTTTGGAGACGAAAGGAAGATAAGAGGGAGCGAGGGAGCGGAGGACGGTGATTAGAAATTACATCATCATTGCAATTTCAACCTGAACTGAGGATATATCATCTGTGTGTGAGCTGGGGCTGACAGGCTGGGAAGAACGAGCTCTCTGTGGATCTTGTTTCTCTTTCTTTATCAATCTCTCTCTGATACACACACATACACACACACACACACACACACTATACACACAACTGAATTACCCTTACAACAAAGCCCCCCAAGGATGTTCTTGACTGTGAACTGCAAAGTGTATAAATCCAAGGATCACAGACAACATGGTCTTTGAGAGGATCGCAGATTTGATCTGAAACACACAGAGATTTCACAAAAGAAGGTAAAAGCAGGACCAGACTGGAGGAACGACGAGGCTCCTTCAACAAGCTGTGGTGAAACGCCATCAGCGACTACGTCTACAAATATAACACACACGCGCAGCTACAACCCAGCCACGATTGCGCCTCATAGTTCTCATCCTTGTTTGCATCTGTGTGGCTTTATCTTCTCCTCACTACTCTCTGCTAGCATCTACATGAGGACACTTCAGACGAGCTGCATCATCCCTCTCTCTCTCTCTCTCTCCCTCTCCCCCAGCGGCCCTCTCATCCTCAGAGCCCTTTGTCTTGTAACACGTCGGCCCTCCCACACTGTCCTCTCCATCATCACACCTCCCTCTTGATGCTGTTCCTTCTCTCTCGTCTCTCACCATTTCCATCCATCAGCCCCCCTACCTCACTACACCAGCCTGCAGCCACTTCCGTGGCAGTTGTGGATGGGACATCAGGCGTTAATTATTTGTTTTTTCAATAGATTTAAATTGCTATGGAAAGCGCATGTATAAAAAAAAAATGTCTAGGTGTGCATTTACATTCCAAAAAGAAACACACATAGCACTTAAAAATACATAAATGTTTATTTTTACACTCGTCACCACATTACATCAACTTGCCTCCATGTCACTTTGATGATTTTGTCTTGCCGCTCTCGCTACAACCATGATTAAGTCCAGTTTGCTTCTGTTTGTTTGTTTGTTTGCTTTCCTTCCCAGCTCTGGGGGCTGCTCCTGCAACAGGCTGCAGAGGCTGCTTTGATGGCATAAAGCTCTCGATTTCCCATAAAAATGCATGAAAAAAACCCACTGCGGTGTCTTTTCTAAGATCAAATAATGCCTGTTTTCCATGGTGTTTATGAGAAGAGAGATTTTTCTAATTTCATCTCATAAAAGCATTTAATTTTAGATATAATTCAGACATAATATATTGTTATATCATAATCTGTATGCCTGTGATCCTAATTTAAGCCAGTAATGCAATATTCCCAATCTTATCTTGCAAATCCAAAGAGATGTACTGAATTATTTGTGTTAGATACAACACAAAGACAACAATTTAAACAGTATCAAGTGGCCGTTATTTTGTCTGACTATTCTCCATGGAACACTACCTGACGCACAACCTATATTATGTGCAAAAGCTGCAGCATCTTTAAAACTGGCACGAATTAGTCAGGCTAAACTGAGTTTCACATCCACATTGTCAGATGTTGTGCAGGGACATCTTGTCTCATTCAGTCCTGCAGTAGCAAAAACACCAGAGAGACTCAAGATGCAACAAGTGTGGAGCAAGATGCAGGCAAGCAGGAGAGCAAGGACCATCCTGATAGTTGGCAGCGACATGAATGAGGACATATGACAGTTTCTGCAGAATCATGAGCAGACAACTCTTAATATCTCTCTTATTATTGTATTTGTTCTTGTTATTGTCGTTTGCAGTAGTAATGTTTCAATGTTATAGTACATATCAGGTTGGTGGGTGGTGCGTTTGGTGTATAGGTGGACAGAGAGATGGAGAAATGGAGGGATGAGATGCCTAAAGCAAGCGCTGAGTGGATCTAACACTCGGCATCTCTTCAACCAGCCGCCCACTCAACCGCCCACAGCTACATTGTTCACTCAGCCGCTCGGTACCTCTATGAAACATTTCACTCTAAAAATGCATGATCCGCACACGTAATTTTGCGTGCTTGCATACAGTCTTGTAGTATACGTATGGAAATGTGCATTTCTGGTGGACACCCTAACCATGAGAAAGGTAAACAACAGGGCCCGCTGAGTCTGATTTAAATATGAATAGACACAAACGATCAGAATCCGTTAGAGCCACTACAGAAGCCCGCAGGTTGAAGAAAAAGGTTGTCACCAGCTGCAAATACTTTCAGACACTAAGTACCAGCGGATAATGCGCTTTGGATCGTGCATCTGCTCCCTCCCCTGTCGGCCATTGTATCATCAATTCATCATCTATCGATCCTTCCAGTAGATCATCTCTCCATCTCACTCATTTTTCTCTCTGACACGCCCACCCTGTGTCCATATCCCCTTTTTGCCATTTGTCAAACAATCTGTCATTTTAAGTCAATCCCGAACTTCGCCCTCCGTCCATCAATTCGGTTCCTCGTCATCCTTCCATCGCCCATTCTGCAGATGGTTTTCACCTATTCCTTCTTTCTCTCTCTCTCTCTTCTCCTCCCTGCCTTTTCTCTCATCTTCCTCAGTCTGTTTACGGTCTATAATGTAGCACAGGGGAGCCCAAACTGTTTCCTTTGAAAGGTCAAAACTACAAGTTACGATTGGTCAAGGGGCCAAGAGCAAACACTATTGTTAAGATGCAATACATACCAAGATCACGTGTTCCTTTAACTGACTGCCCGTGCTCGCCCAAAGTGCAATCTGCCTGCTGTGTTAAGACTTTAAGAAATAAGTAAAATCAATGGCAATGAAATCGATCAGTTAGTCGATCTGGTGACAATTAATCAATTACCTTTGAAGCAAAAAAGCCAAACATTCACAGGGTTAAACTTGCTGAATATGAGGTTTTGCAATTTCTCTAGGAGGAGTATTACAAAAACCTGTTTAATGCATATAACAGTTTGATATTAATACAAAAATCTTTGGGATAGGTACAGTGAGGAATCTGAAGACATTATAAATTATAGCAGTATTTTCCCTTTTTCTGATTTTATGGGCAAAACAGTTGATGGAAAAATAATTGGCAAATTAATTGATAATGAAAATGATAATTGGCTGCAGCCTCTATTAGTTTGCAGCTCCTCGCAATGAATAAGATCATCCTCATGCACCTGGAAACGCCTCACCCTCTCGACTGAACCAACACATGTGAAAGCAGGGGGGTTTCGTTTTCTCAGCAACTGCTTGAACCACAGACGGGGTTCAGTGCGAAGCAAAACAGCGTTGTTAAAGAGAACGCGATGACATTTTCATAACTTAATCAATGCATTTAAAGTGTCTCAACAAATGCAATGAAAAACGTTTCAGTGAAATGACTAAAGCTCATTTGGTCGCACGCAAACAACAAAGACCCTGGGTCAGAGAGGGAAATATGCATATTCAAAACCAGTTCTTTGCAATACCTCAGGGAGGCACACCAAGTATACTTCCTCTTTTCACGCGCGCCGAAGACTGAGCTGTGTGTGTGTATGTCCGTGGCCAGCTGGTTTTCAAAAGTTCTTCTTATCTTGAGTGTGCATTTTGTGCGCTCCTTAAACAGAGAAAGCAAGGTTGTGAGCTCTGATAACGCCGCGGCTATCAGACGCTCAACACTCTGTGTATGTTGCGCGCTCACGTGTGTCTTTGTGTGCACCCTTGATTTGTACAGAAGCTTTCAACCGCGGGAGTCAGACCGAGTGTGCCCACATGTGCGCGTGTTGTGTTGACTTCTGTGTTCTTCATGTGCATTTGTGTGAACTGCAGATAAGACTGAAAAGAGAAACTTGAGGGTTAATACGCAGTCAGTGATTACGCTGATGAGACATCTGCATATTTTACATATTTCAGCGATTCCTGCGTATTTTATTTTTTGAATTCTGATTGTCACAGGGAGCTAAACAAACTGTTTATTTGCCACAGCTGGCTTGAGGTTATTTAAATGATTTCTGCAGAAGAAGAAGCTCCAGTTTTTGCTTACATTTCCATAAGTGTTCACAGTCAGTCACACACCACTGTTCTATGACTAGGTCACCGATGCATTCAAATTGAAATTAAAAGCAAATTATCAACTCTTGCCATTCCCAGCACTGGGGGTTTGTTTTAAAGGACACTGTAAAGGCATTTCCACAGTCCAGTGCCAGTTTAATACATTACATGGGTAAGCTACAAGTTTGTTTTGGTAGTGTGTGTGTTCTGATACCAGCGTCCCATTCCCATGGTTTTGCTCTGTGTGTGTATGTGTGCGTTAGCATGATGCTACCCAACACCACTGCCCCTTGCGCAGTACTATGAAAGCTCTTTTAATGACGTAGCTGCACTGCTGCTGCTTTCAAATGCTAGCTAACATCAGCTTCTTCTCTAAAACACAAAGTAACTCTCAATACTTTGGTTCTCATTTACTCATTTTAGCTCCCTGTTACCAATAGCATTTGCAGATCGACTAGCTCAGTGGGCAACGACCTCCAGTGCTGATGAACTGCTTCAGCACTAAATCACTGCTCTGTTGTGAACTTAAAAAGAATATCTAGGCTGTGCTTTGATCGATAAATATCATAAAAATCTCTCCTGCTGCTAATTAAAACCAAGTGCTTCCCTGAGATGAACTAAGACTTTGCGCATGAATGGCTGCTCATATATTTGAATATATTTTAATTAAAATATGGTCATTCGTGGACTTTGAGGCAATGAGGCAGGCTGCAGCTACTGTACCATTTCGCAAGTACCCCAGACACAAATGCGATGGGCCCAGTTACTGTCAGTCAGCTTGTAATGAGCAAACACAGGAGACACTGATGCTGAGAACCAAAGGAAGGCAAAGGAAAGGGAGCCATCACAATCATCATCATCATCTTCCCCCTCTCCTCCTCCTCTTTTGGTGTCAAACATGAGGTCTTTTAACAAGCCGAGGCGTATGCGTGGGGGTACTTATCACTTCATTAGCTTCCCACGGTACACTCAGTCTAATGAAAGTCTCAAGAATATAAAATAATGAACACACACCACAAACACACACGAAACATAATATGACATCTTCAGGACATATTTGTGTGTGCGTGTGTGTGTGTACACGTGTGTTTGTATTTGTGCGCGAATGTGTATGTGTGTGTGTGTGCGTAGTGTTTGATCAAAGATAACAGCCGCATCACATTTGCGTAGTCTGCGCTGATTTGCATTTGGTGATTCACAAGGAGACAGATGGACAGATGATGACAGAGAGGGAGAAAAAGAAAAGATGGGGGAGAGGGGGGGGGGGTCCGTAGTGACAAGCTGGCGTCCAGGGGAAACAGTTAGATGGACTCGGCTGCTGTCACTTAAGATGGGATGACGGTGGAACAAAAATAAGAGAAAATGGGAGAAAAGGAGCAGCGTTGAGTCTCGTAACGGCTCTGTTGGACCGTGGCGTGCAGTTCTGTGAGAGCCCAAAACACACACGCGCAAACAAAAACACACAAGTCCGCCTTCGCTGTAGAGCCAAACACTCAACTCCAATGACTAATGTCCTAATTTCAATAATTATTCTTAATGTGCAGTAAAGCAGAAGTACAGTAATGAGTCCTCAAAGCCCCTCAGAATACCGCTCACATAAAATGTACTCTAATTACTCTTTAGCTGCATCATTACAAAGCAAAACTATAGATGCTGGCACCAGACTCATTTGACATATTCTTTAATTCTCATTTTATTCTTTTTAGAATTTCACTTACTGCCTCCATGTTTGAAATGTGTTGTATAAATGAAGCTGCCTTACGTAACCAGGGAGGAAAGTGCTATATGTTTATTGTGTTACACCATAATGAGACATGGAGACACATCTTTAAGGAAAACTATGAATCGTGGGTAAAACTACAGGGGCATGCAGTGGCTCCAGTTGCATTTGGTTCAGCGGTAAAACCAAAATGCTTCCTGTCGTGATATTTGGAGCTGTGCATCAATTTATTGATTCTGATTTGCGGTTCCAGTTCTTGATTCCTGGTTCAAACTGTCCAAGTAAAAACCAGGGAGTAAAAAACACTTTTATGTTGAGCTGATTTACACGTCAAATACTGCACTTTGGCAGAAATGTAGGGGTCTGCTGTAAAAGTACAAAAGCACCTAAAACGACCATACCCATTGTGACGCAGCAGTTAATGCCTCGACACGTTGCATGTGACTGCAAATCGTTTCTGATTTGCAGTCACATGTACGGTCGGACCACAGCTCTGCAAGGAAAAGAGATTTTAAGGAATCCATCTTCCTCGTACAATAGGAACCTGTTCAACTCAAAGCCAGCGTTCAACACCGAACCGTAGTGATGCCGCATGCAGCATGTAATGGGCTTAATGTTTTCAGACATTTGCAGAAAACCCCCGGCAGTGAAGCGCAGCCATATCTGACCGTCGACTTCCACGTTCTGCCTCTAAACTAAATGCAAACCTCGAAGACATCACAGCCAAGCTAATCAACTCTCCGTTCAGCAGCATCATTACCAGAGAAAAACACCAACCAAAAGAGACCCAAAGACAAAGATGTTTATCTTTGTGAGGGGAAAAAAAGAAAATAGCTTATTGATGTAAACACAAACAGAAAAAGAAGAGGAGCTAAATGAGCGTGTTAATGGCAAAGATACAATGTGAACGGCACAAGTGATGGATGGCGTTGCTTCTTTGTCACTGAACCCATACTTGTCCCTCATTGTTACACATGCACACAAAAGAGACAGGCCAATGAGCTTCACGCCAGCATGTGTTATCTTCATTACTGGACAGTGCAGTGACCATAACAAAGGCAGCCACTGAAAGGCTGGGATTCCCTGGATAAACCCCGCCATTGTGTTCCCGGATCCCTGGTTCCGCAGCGCTGCCGAATTAGCGCACATACCTCTGGACTTGTGGTTCGCTCGGGACTGGTGGCGTCATGTGGAAGCGGCTGGTTGGACGGATTGATGCCTGCGGATTCACTAACACTGACTGGCAGACGGCTTCATCTGCCTGTCTGTGGGTGCATATGTAAATGAGTGCATCTGTGTGCCTGTCTGCCACACTGAAAGTCTGGCTGGGGATTCAATTCAGAGCCGAGATAAAAATTAACGGCAGAAACTGAAACTAGCCTCAAACTTTGCCCACATTCAGTATCGAAAAAGCAAAGTTTTTCCAAAAGTCAATTGCCTCTCTGACCTGCATTGTGAATAGTTTTTAGATCTTCAACGTGTGCTCTTGAGGGAAGAACTACTGTGAAGCTTAACTTCTTCTCTGCTGGCCTGCGATCTGAAAGGAGTTGTGGATATAAATAATAATTAGTTGATTAAAACTGATGACACAACCCTCCGCCTAAGGCCACTGAAGAGACTGGCAGTGGAAATGGATCACGTAAGATAGAAAGTGATAATGAGAAATAAATAATTAAAACTCATCGGGCTATGAATTTGCATATGGATTTTGTTTGCCCCCCGTTCTGATGAAACAGAGAGATATCCACTGTATTAAAATTAAACACGGGCAGCGGACGGGCAAGTTTAATGACCAAGTACACACCATCATTTATCAGAGGCCTCTGGCAACAGGTGAGTTCAAACATTTTGGATGTGAAGCCCCCAAAATTTAAATCAAACATCAACAGAGCTGGAACGTGAACGTGCCAGTTTTTGCCGCCAACTCATAATCCGCTCTGATAATGAGATTTTATCCAGTGCTGGAAAACCCAGCAGATAGTAATGTGAGTGTGGAGACTGATAATGATGGATGCTTAACTTTTTGAACACGGGCCACGGGTCAGCTAACAAGCTGCTGGTAGACTGCCTCCACTTTGCTAATGGCGAGGGAAGGACATGAGGAAGGAAAAGGGAAGGGAAGGAGGCATTGAGAGGCTGGGAGGCAGTAAAATGTGCGAAGGAGGCACAGATCAAAAGGACGAAGAGAGGATTAGATCATTTTTGAGCAGATATCTTGGCAGTAAAAAACATTATGGTTAGATAAAAAAGAAAAAAAGAACACATCAGGAGAGCAGGGAGGAGCGAAGGAAAGAAGGACAGATAGGAAGCAACAGAGGTGCTCTGCTCGTGTGTCTCGGGAGGGTGGGTGTTTAAGAAAAAAAATCGTCATTAGCCGCGGAGCTGAAGCAACAGCCCAGAGCAAAGCCACAAATGGAGACTCGGAGGTATGTACACACACAGCGGGACACGCTTAAACACACACATTAACACAGATATTTCTGCACTGCAGGACAGACACCGGCAGACACATAAACACTCCCATCAGTATGACCTAATAAGTCCAACAGCGGAGGCCGGCTCAGTGAACTGATATGGTCATGAGGTGCAGATGCATGCCAAAGCTGTTCCGAGCAGTATGTTTCAATTAGAGTAGAGGTCGGAGAAGAGCCAGGAGAGGTTCCACTAACTAGTTACCACACAAACAGTGAGAAAAACACCCCCCCGGAGAATTATGAGACAGACAGAGGGCAACAGTTTATCATGGCGAGCAAGAAAATGCATAGTATGAGTAAATTACCATGGGGTCATTTACTAATGTGTTATCTTTGGTGCAATTAACACTTTCATCCCAGGAGAAGCCAGTTACACACACCTCAATGAGAAGGATTCTGTACTAACCTAATCACATTTACAAACACTGATACAGAGGTGAGACTTATTAAGATGGCTGTTATCCAGAATTAAGTCTGCATTATTACAAACAAGGGGCAAGATGTTAGACGAAGGTGGGAGATGGTGTAGGGAAGTAGAAATGATGCTACTGGGTCGCCTCTTATGACTCTCAGAAGAACTAGTAGCTGTCTATTATCTTCATATAATGGCTTTTCTCTTGGTTGCCTCCAGTAGTGTGTTTATAGTTTAGAGCTTTTATCCAATCACATTTCAGACATCATGTGTTGCTAGGGTCCAAGAAATCTGCCTTGAGGCCTTCAGAATCATCAGTGCGGGCGTCTGTAGCTTAAAATAAATGGCAATGAAACTGTTGCTTTAACCAATCAGATTTCGAGTTGGCGACACCGGGGCCATCTAGTGGGCACATAGTAACGTCGGCATTTTCACGTCCTTTGATTGGATGGTCAGAGCGCGCACTCGTCAGAGCTAGCAAACCGTATCTTTAGTGAACTTCACAAGATAAAAATAAACTAAAATAGATTCCTCTTGATTCATTTGTTGTTTTTTCAGTCGACAATGGCTGAAGGTATTCAATGACAATACTTGTCTGTGATGCGACGCTCTGTTATACTGCGTTTCGTTGGATCGTTATAATATTGATCATTTCTAATAGCTGTGGCGACACAATGATGGTATTATGAGGTGGATTCATTCAGGTAGGACACCACTGAAGGCCCAGGTGTGAGATGCACGGCCCACCCCTGGTCAAAATCCAGGTTATCAGTCTAATCAAAGACAGGAAACAAGTACACAGAGACACGCATGGGACAGGACCTTTCAAAATAAAACAGGAAATGAGCAACTGCAGAAATATCTCTATCTGTATTACACAGTTATCCACCAGGTCACAATTTCCATGAAAACAAACCAAAGTCGTTCAGATTATAGGGTCCAATCATTTCATTTCATCAGACGAATCATGATAACAGACTGCAGTCAAACTCACAAATGAACAGATCAAACCTATGAAAATAAAAGCAGAGAAGGCTAACAATGTTTTAAATTAACGCAAGTCGCAGCTCGGGACTCTCGTGTCTTATAACCTGACGCAAACAGTTCCAGTTCCCAAGTACACGGGAACACAAACAAACAGACTCTCACACTCCCAAGTGACAACCTTAATACTCAGAAAATGTCCTGTGCGTGCTCGACTGTGTTTTTTGTGGCTGCGTGTGATACGCTCAGCTCAGGGAATATGCGCGCATTTCACACCAATTATAAAAATCTCTCCGCACACGATAAAACCACGTAGCCGTTTTCTGCTCCTCGGGGGAATTATGCCATTTTTTTGAGCCATACCTCCTCGACAGCAGCGTCTGACCCATATGGGATCCTTAAATAGCAGCTATTTTACTTAAGCTCTTTGTTTTAGCTTAATTTTGTTGCTGTGTGTACCAGAATGAGTTTATGTCGAAGAATTATAGACTGAAGATTCCTGTGAAACCTAGAGTACGACAGTAAAACCCAACCACCTGTAAATTACCAGAAAAAAACAATAATATTTCCATGCTGGGCCACATATTCTCTAATAAATCCTTAATCCCATAAACTCTGACATATTGCAGAAGACTCATTTACTAAAGACACCAAAACCTTTGCAGTGACAAGCCTTAAAACAAAGTTCACAGCAGGCACTTCCCCTTTGTATGATGAAAATTTCACTGTGTCTTTATTACAGAGCCCCGAGGCTGATAACAACAGCAGTAAGATATATTAAACCAATATAAAACTAATTTCACATTTTAAGCTAATTTGACTGATAAACTGTTGCGTTCTGGGTCGCAGTGACAAAACACCGCTTCTTTGGAGTGTTGTGATATGAAAAGAATCAGCTAAACTAATCATGAGTGGGGTTAAATAAAGGATTAGCAACAAGGCAGGAGGATGCGTTGGTTAAAAAAAACTCATCGTGAACATTTGTATGACTTAACCTTGCGGGGAAAAGTGAGTGAACCTGCCGACCTGTTGATCCCCTCCCTTGTTTGAGCTGAACAAATGACATCAAAGCCAGCGTCGTCCCGTAAGAGATCTGAACAGATTACGTAGCCGGGCTAAAGCTAATTCCTGGCTAATTCTCTGCTGAGAGCTCTGCAACAACATTAGCCTGAGATTGATTATGCTCCCTCTGTTCATCCTGGTCTCCCGCTCTCACCACCTGCTGATACAGCGAGCCAAAGTGCCGCATCACGTCTGGGTTAGCTGCTGTTCCTCGCGAGGGAACGAATGGGCAAAGCATTTTTTTATGGCCTGGACTCTGCCCACAGCCAATGTTTCCTGTCAAAAACTCACTTTCATCACCTGCTGATGCCGAGAACACTCAGTGTATTGTATTTTTCCAGGTTTCTGTTATTTTTTATTTATTTCCTTCATTTTATGAAGCATGATATTTCAGCTTTATGTCTCTATTTTGTTACAGGATAAGCAAAGCAAAGGAATTAAAACAATGAATATTTTGCCAGCATTCAACATTTATGGCTCTCAAGATGTATTATTGAACAAATACCGGCAAAATAATCATCATTTTATCTCTACATGCAGTTGTATCAATGAGTAGATATCTGTTTGTCTTAGCATATGTTGAGAAAAGCCTAAGGCTAGCTTGAATATGGGGCAGGACTACAGCTTGCTCTATAAATGTTTCATTCCCATAACAGCTCAGTGGTCTTACTATTCAAGGGACATTAGCGGGCAAGTGTGTATATCTGTGTGTCAGAGCTAAAGAAGCAAATGTTTGACATTTCCAAGTGTTGTTTAGCCACTCTCCATCAGCAGCCGATGCTACACAAAAGCAATTTAGACACGAGAGGCTTTGAAATGTGCTTCCCATGGGACGTTCGCTGCTCCGCAGATGCAGCGGCGGTGGCGACAACAGCGGGCTCGTCGAAATAAACAGAAAAAGTGCTCCGCGGTTAGCGTTTGCAGCAACGGCAGCGATCGCCCCCAACGGCGACACTAAATGGCCTCAAAATTCATAGAGGAGGACGCCACAGTGCTGCACACATGGCGTCTCGCAGGGAGCAGTGATCTAAAGGATGAATCAGAGGAGGAGAGATGAAAGCAACATCAGAGTAACAAAGTGAAGGAATTCTCTCATATTCACACTTTTGGAAATTAACAGAACATGACAAAGAACATTTTCGACAACTTACAACATTTTACAACTTTCTGTTTTCACTGTTGCACCAGTTTTTGGGGTTTTTTTTTTCAGTTTCACAACATTCAAATTACCGTTCACACTCCAGTGGAAATCGTCACAGCAACACGCAGTGAACCTCTACACACACGCACAAACACACGGTGAATCTCCAAAACACAAGTTTGGCATTTTTTGGCTTTTCTAAACAATGCAAAATGTACACATATAGGTAGTCCCATTACTGTACCCCAAGATCTGGGCTTTCCGAGGTTTGAATTCTAAACTTATCAACACATCTCGGCTCTTTCCCCTGAAACTGTTCAACAGATTCAAATTTTCCAACCACGGCAGGAAGCGCAGACAGAAAGAAACATAAAATCTTGACACTTTTTTATAAGCTGTGGGACTGGAGACGCAGAAAAGGTGAAAGAGACAAAGAGACAAAAAGACGGGGGGGGAAAGAGGAAGGAGAGGGTGAGTCAGACTGTAAACACTTGGTTGGGGCGATGTTATCCAGCTGTCATGAAAACTGATCCAGTGGCTGGTTCAAGTTCAAGCCCACAGCAGTGTCACGCGCGCGCACACACACACACACGCACACACATGCACATGACCACCAATATTCACGCGCAGAAACACAGCTGTACATTTGTTATGGCACACTGAACGCACACACACACACACAGAGGCATGTATACATCAGCTCAGACACACATATGTACACTAAGAAGTTGAGGCCTGTGTTTGGGGTTAGTGACGAGGTGACAAGCCGGGCGGGGGAGTTACCGGATCAAGGCAAAATATTCAATCCTTTAGCACGCACACGCTCACACACGCACACACACACATTCACACACACACACACACAAACATAACCACACACTAAGTGTAAAGCTACAGAGGCTTGAAATCAATCTTCCACACCTCTAACTGAAGCAGTCGGGGATCTCCCACCACACACACACAGACACACACACACACACACACACACACACACACACACACACACACACACAAACACAGACGTCTACCAGCCCAGGGAACAGTGTCCTGCCTGCCTGCCTGCCTGCCTGGTGAAACAGCACCTTAAACAACCTAATTTGTACTTGTTTTAGTAGGGTGAAAGAGTTAACGAGCAGTGTCACTAAGTTTAACTATTGCTCCAGCAGGAGCATCGACTCAACAGAAAAGAGAGCGCCAACAGCAGCTTCGGCAGAGCCAACGGATCGAAAAAGCAAACAAATCCCAATCAAGCTGAAGGTGCAAGGGCATAAAGTGTTTTCTGCATGTAGCTACAACAAGTTATAAAATAGCGTAAAATTGTGTTTTTGCTTGTCTTTTCTATTTGAAAATGCTCTGCTATGCTGATAAATCTGGTTATGGTGGCTCTGTGTTGTACAGGTGGCTTCCTTCTACTCACATCAGTGCTAATCAGAGGGTGGAGTCTTGGTAATAGTAACGTTGAAGGAATATAAAGTTTTAATGTTGCTACAGTAAACTAAGTTGGGTTATCTTCGGACAGAGTCGGGCTAGCTGTTTCTAGAGTTCCCACTTTTTATGCTAAGCCTAGATTAAGCCTCTAACCTAGGTTAACAGGTAGCAATGGTCTGGGATCAAATACCTATGTTGTCTTTGCACGGTTGTCTGAAACAAAACATCAGTACTCTACCATGTCTGTGAGCTTTAACCATATTTTGAATTTCACAGAGTTTAACCTGCTAATCTGGTGATTAGTCAACCGAACTTCCTACCAAATGATGCTGGGAATTCACACTTTCAAGCTCCTACTCTTGCCTTGGAGCAGCCGCACCTCTTCTGAAATGTTTAACAGGGTCCAGGACGACATTACCTGGGAAGATCATTTAAAAGAAAAGCTTCTCTTGCAAAGCATCTTTTACCCGAGGTCCTCAGCAAGATGCATGTAAGTTCAGCTTTTCCTTCATTGATTCAAAGGGCTAATATTGAGGCTCCCAGACGTTGCCACATGAGGCTGTCAAGTCCTTGAAAACGAAACGAGTGGTGCTTCACTGAAGAAGAAAGAGACGGAGGAACAAAAGAGGAGGGTGGGGGAGTGAGGGGGAGAGGAAGAGGCCGAGGCGGGTGACGGTGACGGGTGGTGGCGGCGACTGAGGCGGAGATAAAGAGCATATAAATAAACAGACGAACCTGGTGCCACTGCTAGCATCGCTTTGCGTTTGTTTGGATCAATTTAACTTTTCCTGTAACAGCCACTAATGTGCTCAATGCCGGATTCTCATTTTGTCCAGCCCACCTCAATACCTCACAACCCAACACCCATTGCCACCGCGGCGGCCTAATTAGCAGAGTAACGTGGCCGCCGGCCCGATCAGGGCCTGTGTTTCATCAGGCTCTGAAACCCCATTAACCTTTTGGACAGGCTGGTGCTTTGATATCTCAGCTGTTTACAGCTCCCCTCTACTTTCTAAAAGCGTTATGTTTCAGGTGCTTGGCTGACTGCACGTACTAAATATAGGCACTATGTAAGATTTCCCTGGAAAGGGACACACTCTAGGGGCGGGAGGTCTCCTCTGTGTGTGCGTGTGTCTTCTTGTATTTCCGGACTTATGAGGACTCAATGTACCCAGAAGGTGAAGATGTTGAAAACCTTTTTAAATTCTTTTTGTTATATTTAAGTAATAAACAGGTAGGACTTCGGTTAAGGATTAAAACTATAATTAAGATTGCGCCTAAAATATGGTTAATTCAGGATTGGTGATTGCATTTACCGTGTATGAGTCTGTACAAATGCATACATGTGTATGTTTGTATGATGCACACATCATTTGTGCAAAAACAGTTTTTTTTTTTAAACCGATAACAGTCAATTTTAACTCAAACACCAAACTTGTGTGTTTGAAACGTCTCTGGGTTACAGCCACAGGCACTGACCCTGTCGCTGACTCCTCTAATGCTCAGGCCACCTTTGAATTCTGCGATCAGTTTGACTAGTATGTCTGACGGCAGACACCGCGCCAGCCTAACAAAGAGATTCATCCTCTAACTTCAGCTCCAAGGGCAGTTCAATTCCCCTCAGTGAAAGGAAAGACATGGCTCAAACACTCAAACCAGGACTAAATAATAAAAAAAAAACCTTTAAGCTGGCACAGCCAAATATTACAAATCACAAAGGCACCCACAATCCTTAGACCGTCTACTCAGAAGGTCAAACTCACCACAGTCCTCTGCTCTCGTGTTCAATAAACAAGCACAAACTAATGCAGTGTAACACAACAGCTCGGAATAAATCCCATTGTTATTGAGGTTGTAACGGCCAGTTTTAGTTGAAACAGTTCTGCCATCTAAGTTTATTTTATGTAATTCTAATACTGAAATTTAGATTAAATGGAATTTATTTAAGTCATTTCAAAGTCAAATTAGTTTTTTGGAATAAGGTTTGGGTTTGTGGTTGGATGTTTAGCTGTGGTAGGGTTAGAGTTAGCGTATGTACGGTCCCCACATGTGTAGGTGCAAAGGCATGTGTGTATGTGTGTGCTGTGGGTCTGGTTAGGTAAAGGTTTTACCTGTGCCTTTGTTACGGTCCACGAAGCAGTACTTCAGTTCATATTCTTTCAGAATTTCATGGACTTCCTGTAAAGAGACAGAAGAGACACACACACGCAAGAGTTGAGCCAAAAGATCAACAAAATCCAAATATTCAGAAGCTGCAGAAGTCTGACCGACCGTAATTTAACTAATCCGCTGTTTGCTTAATCAATTCATTACTTGGTCTCAAATCAAACATCTTTAAATTGCTTTTTGGGTGTGATTAGTATAACTATTTGTGATTTCTGTCTCTGATAATTAATTAAATTTGCTGCGAATGAATTCATTTTTGATAAATCAAGCGATCCCACAATCACTGAACGATTTTAATAAAAGGCAAAATGCATCAACTTCGCCGAAAAGGATTTACTTTCCAGTGAAATGTGACGTAACTGTCAGCGGGGTTCAGTCAGGGGTTTAGAACAGATCAAACTATAAACAAGGAGCTAACTCAGGACAGTGACATCGAAACAGCCAGACAGCCTGCAATATCTGACAGTAGTAAATAGTCTCTACAAAGTGAATTTAGATAAACCTTGTGAAATGGATTTTTGCCCATCGCGCTTATGAAACCTTATTTTTAAACATCTGAGCAAACTCTTTTCCTCCACGATAAACTCTCTGATGGCAGACTTCCCCGAGTGCAGTAATTTGTCTCAAAAGGGTAATTACGCTTTTTTCTCAAAGTGTCTTTTTAAAGATGAAAAGCTTTCGTTCTCCTGTCAGGTTTATAATCACAGCAGCCCACCACGCTGCACTCAAATACACATGAGATAAGTGCGCGCGCACACACACACACACACACATTCAGCTGCATATCAAAGTAATAAATCTGTAATTTATCTTTTAAAGCAGAGTGCGGTCCACTCTCCTGAGGAAATGTTTTATATTGTCTCTTTAGTGAGAGTATATGATGAAGTGAGACAGGTATGGGAGCGAAGAGAGAGATGCAGTCGCACAGCGAGACATCCTCACACCCTGCCCGAGTGTGTTGTGAACTCACTGCACACTGCTAACCCTCTGTTAGCCTCAGCATCCTCCTGATGGGTTTCACTGCTACGTAGCCACGCCGAGTGTCTACTGCGCTCAAAGTAAACGACAGCGCAAACTGTTCAAAGCCTGGCAACCTCGCGGATCGAGTCACAGTCGAACCTGTCCAGGAGCGCAACAGCTCCGGATCGAACGGGAACACAGTGTAGGCGGTGAGACCGCTAACAGCGAGCAACAAAACAACAAAAATAAAACAACCAGAGCACTAAAACATCCTGTGAGCCACGGTCTAAACTCCGTGGCAGCAGAAAGGTCACTTCAGCATAAAGCAATTATTGCTAAGTGGCATCAGAGACAAGATGTAATGGAAAGTCTGCAGGATGATGCACATCAGGTTGGACTTTCAAACCGTTTCAGACGCACTGAACTTCCCATGATCGCGTAAAATGTGGAGACTCTCTCTGCCTCCATTTTCCACTGCCTCCCGCCGTGTTTCTGTCCATTTTCATCCGAACTTTTCGAACACACTGAATAAATGTGAATTTGTATCTCCAAGAGCTGGCTTGAAGCACATACAGAGGTTTTTACGAACGGGCCTGCTCGTGAATAAAAAGGAACCAACCAAGAGGAAATGGCCTCTAAAGAGCTGTCAGGCGCTGGGGAGGATGCAACCGTTGCGTTTTGTCAGCCGCGAGCCGACGCCGGCCACGTTTCATGCATCCATTCAAAATGAAAACAAAGAAGCACACTTTGCATGATTGTAAAACTCATGGTGATAAAAGCACCGCCTTTTACACGGGAGTGAAAGCAGGCTTGACATTTCGGGGGGGAGGTCGCGTGGACGGAAAACATTTCCAATCCTCTTTATCACAACAACAATAAAAGATCTAGCTCGAGCGGTCATACAACGACTGAGCTGATGAGGCTCTCGAACACGTAACCACTCTGTCTCTTTTTTCTCTTTCTAACCAGCATCCAGCCCACTCACGTACAGCATGAGCGGGCATGTTCCTTATCAGGGAAGGCCACGCAAGGCAGCCCACACAGAGGGTCAGCATCGCTCGCCCTTAAAACCAGAGCAGAGAGAGCTGTAATCGCTGAGGGGGACAGAGAGAGAGAGAGAGAGAGAGAGAGACAGGGGAGGGAAAAGAGTTGCTTTGGTTTGGATTTTTACTCAATATCTACCTGTTTCTTGATCCTGCTGCAAGACAGGAAGAACCCATACAGTAAAAATAAAAATCTTTATTTCATAAACCTGCAACAAAGTTCTCAGGTTAGTCTCTTAAAAGAAAGCAAAATGTGCCCGTGCAGTAAGAGGATTTCAACCCATTTTCAGTAGAAATCAATTGCTTCGATGAAATCAGGGAGGGGGGGCGGCACTAGAATAAGCAAAAACAAAACACATGAAACTTGTTTTTGGAAAATACTATTAAAAAAAACAGAAATTCTCACTGATACATCGGCAAAGTGAGAAAACAAGATTTTAAGGATTCAGTTACAGCTGTTTTAAGGGTTTTTTCCCAGGCATTATACTGCCAACACACACACTCGAGCCGTTATAACACAGGGGCTGTAGGCGATTTAACAACAGGGAAAATACAGTGAGAATAAAACAGGATTAAACAATTTCCATCAAAGCATGCCTGTATAAATGTGTGAGGATTTAAACAAAGTGATTTAAACTGCCTTTCTCCTTCTTTCATATTTGCCTTATCCCACTGTTTTAGCATCATATTTCTATTTTCTTCACATTCCCGCTGTATTAAATGTATTGTATGTAATGTATTATATGTTTTTTTCCTCCTACTTCCTTTATTTGGTCATAATGCATGTTTCTGGGGTTGAAAGTAAAGCTCTTGTATTAATATAAAGGGAACCTCGCCTCCTAAATGCTAGAGATGATAAGGAAAGAAGACGAGCTACAAAAGAGGAAGTTCCTTTAGAAATCAAAGAAATCCCAGACCAAAGAAGTTGTACAAAGCTCTTTTTTATCCCCCGCTGAAATACTAGTGACTGTCGTGTTGGACAGGCTGCGGACACCGGCCCTGCAGACAACTCGGTGACATTCAGACAAGGTTAAATCGTGCCACGCTGCCGTTGTTCCCTCTCTCTCTGGTGCTGTTTTATCAGCTATTCTGTACTTAAATCGAGCTGAAAGTTTGGTTCTCTGGCACATTACGAGACATTTAAAGCCTATTTTTAGGAGTCCAAACAGCCCTGCCTCTTTTTTTCCCCAGCCATACAATTTCCCAGTTGAGCACACCATGCGGCGCTTCTTTTCTTCTTTTTTTTTATAATATTCCAGTTTGTTTCACGCTATTTCCTTTTTAGCGATCTTTTATTTCCACTACATCCCATCACGCTGTTCTACGATGCGCCACTTTGTTTCATTGAGATTCCCGCTACACTATTTCAACAGCTTCCTAATTAACGCTGCTGTAATAGCTAATCGACGTTCAAGAGTGTCTCGAAACAGCTACTGGGCTCAGGAAGAAAGGAAACAGTGGGACGAGCCTCCTAACGGCTTTGAATTCAAAGACAGAGCAAACTCTCATACTCAGGCACTGCAAATCAAACTTCCCTGATTTTACAGTACAGAGCTACATTTTGTTAGCTCTGTACTTGCCCCATTGTTAGCCTTGCCCCACTGTAAGACTTCATACCAAACGGTGATTAGACAGAGAACAGCATGTGGGCAGAAGCAGCTCTACAAGCTGCTATTGTGCTTCCTATTCAAGACCGCTATCCAGTGTGTTCTTCAATGCCAAGCTGTCCTTTAACGTAGCGCAGCATGCTGTACTGTTCCCTCTGCGTGCTTTGCTTTATGAAGCCGACATTTCCAGCAAGTCCAGTCAGTACCCCGGCACCTGCCTTACAGGCCTGGGCCGATTTCTGTTCGTGCACATGTGGGAGCACGCATACGCACACTTCCTGTATTACTCTGCAAACTGCCCCGAGAGGACGGACCTGATAAGGAATGCGACCGCAGCCCGGTCTGACACCTGATAAGATCAAATGGAGCTTATAGGCATCGCATGGGTTCATGAAGGAACACGAAATCACAGGCACCACCTAAAGACACCAAGCTGATCATCTGCTTCGCGCACGTCCACATAATAAAACATGCAGCACTCAGCTCCAGACCCACGAAACACATCGCTGCCAACCATTATTCACTGAACAAATGGAAACACCACCCACCATTCCGGCCCCCACCGACCTTATGTTATTTAATTTTGAGCTGCTGCTAACTGCTGTCCACAAGCTGGCCGCGCACACACACACACACACACACACACACACACACACTGACTCAAGCCACTGCATCATTCAGCGAAGGTGTGTCTAAATGTCTCTGCAGAGAAGAGTGTTGCAGGTGATCATAGGCTTGTAGAGGCTTAACCAGGACCACACTTGTGTGGTCTGGTGCATCAGAAACAGCATTTGGCAGGCTCTGTGTCCATTTCTTCATAAGCATCGTTTTACTACTACATGCTGTAGTAGTTTAGAGGAAAAGTGTAGTCTGCCGCATCTTTCTTCAGAGCACTGCAACTTTTTTGTGTGTTCCCTCAACAGTTCCCGCTTTTCAGAAAGTTGCTGGTGGTCACTGTCGCTTTTTCAGGCAACCGAACGTGCGTCTAATCAAGTCATCACCGAGAAAATGGAGAAGCAACTTATTCTTGTCTGCCTCGGTTACGAGAGCTTTGCAATGAGTCAGTGATCTTTGATCACACAGTGACCGCCAAAGTCACTTGGTCCTTCAGACGGGTGAATTCGCCGCGAACGCACAACGCAAAAACGCGATGCCTCCAGTCACGGCTGTTCTTTAAGGGACACCTGCTGCACAGCCTTGTTACCCTGGAATTCATTTTTCTGCCCTGCCTAATGTAAATTGGGAAAGTAGGTGCACTCAGCAGAGCCATTACACCAAAGCAAATTGCATTTGCTACAGTCATAAACAAGGACAACAGTGTTTCTGACTGAGGTGTAGACATTAAGATAGACATTGAGATACACATCTTTTAAAGCACTGCTTCTCTATTTTCCCAAATTAATTTCATCGCTTTTGTGTTTTGTCAAATAACATTACTACTTTAAACAAAGAGACCTTTGTCCAAATAGATCCATTTAGCACCTCCCTGTTTCAGTGTCTTTACACACGATTCTGACTCCTGCTTTATTTCAATCATCCCGGCATGTGAAATCTGTGGTAGAATTACCTGCTGGATATTAGGTGAGTGGCACGCAGCGGTTGGATCACTGCAATTTCAATGTAACAGCAAATCTCATCTCCGCGTTTGTGGCAACTGTCTTTTCTTTCAAAGCCTCTGCTGTCAATTTCCTGCAAATACGGAGCAAACGGACTGCAAATTGCCTTTCGCGCTGGCCTACGTGTCGTTACGACCTTTCAATCTGTCATCTTCCACGGTCTGCCGGTTTAGGTATCTCTGATTCCCCTGGTGCACTCTGTTAAACCACTCTGCAGCGATTCCTACAGAAAGTGCAAAGTGGAATGTAAATGTGGGGTGAGAAAGCCAAACTAGGATGCTTTTTCCCTCGACGGGCAAAGGAGAAGGGGGGGGGGTGTTTACTCTGACACCTGTTCATTCATCCCACAAACACACACACACACACACATACACACTTCCTTTGTCCTGCAGTCATAAATGAGATGGCTTACAAACACAAACAGGGCCACTGGGGGAAAATGAAACACGGGTCTATCATTTCAAGTCTGTGTGTGTGTGTGTGTGAGAGAGAGAGAGAGAGATAGGGATGGAGTGAGAGGGGGATTAGGGGACAGACACACTCGGCATGGCCTCCTTACCGGCAGTAACTGTGTCCTTGACCTACTGATAGAGTGATATATGCTACAAAGAGAGAGAGAGAGAGAGAGAGAGAGAACAGGGGATGAAGCCAAGGTCTGCCAGCCAGCTAAATGCTACCCCAACAAATAACATTACTGTATGGTTTACAGTGATTACCATTAAAATAACTCACATGTACAGAGCATTAAAGCTAGTACTGCATTTACACAAGTGATGTCAGTGGGCCGGTACCTGCTTATGACCTGCTGCAGTCTGTCAGCGAGGCACAACAACTGTATATTTGCAAGACTGAGATTTGGATATTTTATCATGATTCACGACTGGAGATGTCTAGTTTGAATGCAAAGAGACAAAGCTGCTGCGGATGTTTAGGTGTTTTCCACACTGGAGCTAATGCTGTCGAAAACATCTATAACAGCCGCCGCATTTAAAACACAGACTTTTAACAAGTTTTTAAATATTCATTGGAAATTTTAACAACGCATATGTAATAGATCCAAGAAAACACCATGTTTGGTCTGAGCCAAGCTTTGTGCGTGTGTGTGTGTGTGTGTGTGTGTGACAGGTGGCTCAAACCATGCACAGCACAGATCACTGGCCCATCAAACGCCTGCCAGGAGAGCGTCTTAGAAAACGTGCGCGCTCACACGTCGAGCGCAGACGAGCATAAATGCATACGAGTGCAGACATCTCTTTTTCTTTCTCCCTCAAACACCCTCTCCGAGTTTCAACACCATGTATGTGACTTTGACACCCCCTCTCTGCTCTGGCTCTGGTTTAACAAGTTTGTTTTGATTCCCCTCCTCCTCTCTTCCCTTTATCTCGTTCTCTTTGCCCTGGCTCTCTCTCCCTCTTTCTCGCTGCACACCCATTCTCCCCATCCTGCCCTTGTGTCCCCCCTCAAACTCCTTTCTTGTCCCCTCATTTGTATCCTCCTGCTTTCTCCTGTCTTTGGTCTTTGCTCTTTTTCATTGCTGGCCTGAACAATGGCTGTCTGGTTAAATTTTCATGCTGCATTACTGTTACTGCTCCTCCTCTCTGACCTTTTTTCCTTCTCTCTTTTTCCTGACTTAATAGCAAACAGAGATGAACTTCTCCATCACTACATCTTGTGTTTTGTTTTTTTTTCTTCTTTCGCATGCCTTCTTCAGATGTTTTGCCCACTTCCAGTAGAGTAGAAGCAGATGATGCAGTAAGGATGCACAGCAGGACCACAGATTCAAACCAGTAATCACCCTCAGCAGTCACAGGCACATGGTCCACGAGGTGCACTGTGCACCGATGGACTCTTAATGTGCCAAAACAGCGGTCAGAACTTGTTGCTACATCTGCACAGTATTCAAAATCCTGCAGTGCTTCGTTGTGTGCGAATGGCAGAAATGCAAATACCTGAGAATTTACATATAAGCCAGGCCACATGTTTGTTTACCTGTTTTTCTACCCTGGGTAGAGCGAGCCAGCGGCAGCAAACCTGAATTAATTCTACAAGAATCTACACAAAGATGTTCTGCAATTAGACTAACAGAAAAATGTCACTGTGCTACGTAATGTTGCCCACTAACCACCCTCCAGGTAGCATAAACTGGACCAGAAACACTGATACTGCAAAAGCTAATTGCAAGTACACAATACAGCAAAACACACGAAATATATAAAATACTATAAAATAAATGACTCCATATGCGTTATTCTCTGATTTGGTCTTAGCGTTCATGCTCAGAGTACAATTTGCAACCATCTTTATCAGTGCCTAGAATCAGAAAATCCTCATCCTCCATATGAAGGGCATGTGGGTGGAGCTGCTGAGGAAACAGCAACAAGCAGCCACCACCATTATGTATAACTGACTCAATCAAACAAATAATGCTTCAAAATAGAGACTTTTATGCCTTAATAACTCCCTGGTAGAGCGATATTACTCAAAATCACCACCAAGACACCAATTAAAAGGAAGGGAAATTACCTATTTAGACTTAATTTGTTGTATGGAAATGGTGGTTTCTTTCTATTTCACGTGGGAAGCTTCCCCCCGTCACTTCCATCCCGTCAGAGATCTCAAGTTCAGAGGAGCCACATCTTACACAACAGCACCACGTCATCATCATCATTCACTTGTGCCCTTCACAGAGAAGCTGGTTAATCTCATCTTAGAAAGGACAGAACCAGTGGGATGAGGGAAGCAGGTGGCTTGCCCTGAGACAGGACCGATTCTGCTGTCAACCAGTGTGACCCCCCCCCCCCCACCTCTCCCCCATCCACACCCACCCGTCTCCGCTTGGCTTTGGCCCTGAAGCCAAAGGGCTCAGATTGGAGGTTATTTTCCCCACTGAGCGGACAGTCGCTCCTCACATATCAGCAGACTCCTGCGGGCAGTGGGTCAAAGAATAATTCAACAAAAATATTTGTTGTTTTTGTAAAAGTATCGCCTGCAGTACGCGACACGCGGGGGGGGGGGTTTGCCACGCAATATAAATTAAAACGTGTGCAAGCTTTTCACGCAATGACAGCGAAGTATCTGAGCTTCATTTATCTGCAGCCTACACTTGTGTGAAAGTGTTGAGAGGTGGCAAATCCTAGCCTTCAGGTAAACTAAGAAGATAAAACAAGCTGAAATTATTATTGTGCGTGGGTGTTGAACACAGCTGAAATCTTTCTTTCTATAATTATCCATTTTCGACATGTTACAGCACTTTTGTCCTCAGCGTGGCTTTGCATTAACGTCAGAAAACTACACTACGCCGCAGAGATATGTAGAGACCGGCAGAGAAGCTCTCAGACATAAAAGCTAAATGGCCTCTTGTAGCCATTTGTACTCCTACACCGAGGCGCCAGTGAAAGCATACCGCACATCAACAGGCTGGATGTGCAAGGATTCATGTCCTTTGCATTTTACATTATACACATTTGTGTTTCGTTGGTGATTTTAAACAGTCAAAGGAAGCCTTACAGGTCAGGTCACCAGTCCTTGCTTCACGTTTGCATTTGAACCATGATGGCAACGATACCTTTGTCATATTAAAGATGTGTGTAGGAAAGATCATTAACATTACATTAATACAGATAACGCTGATATGTTATGATTCAACAGATGAAATAATCATTTTGATATATTTATTTATTTAATAGACGTTTGCAAGTAAACACACTAAAGCACACCCACACACCGGCTGCTGTTCAGACCGAGCAGAACGTCAATCTGGTCATTTCTGACGGGCTCGTGTCATTTTACATAAACTAAAGTGATTAATTGATTAATGGCAAAGTAACTGCTACATTGCATAATTAATGGAAGCCGTGTATAAAATATATAACTGTTTTGTTTTGGGGTTTGTTTGTTTTTTTGGCTCATGACACGAAGCTTCAAAATCAAACAAACTGTATCATTACACACAATTTCTGCTAGAAGCTGTCCTGCAAGCTAATAGAGACATTCTGACACGGGGACGTGATAAACGAAGGCATTTTGGGTAAAAAGTTTTCATTTCGCGCTCTTTAAAGGCTCACAACAGTGACATTTTTGCCCTTATTGCATTTTTTATCTTGGCAGAATGACAGATACCCATTGTTCCCCGTGGGTAGAATAAAACTCCTGAAAGCGATTTATGAAAATAAACCACTGACTCAAGGGAGGATTGATGGGTTCGTGCTGTTAACTCTTGACTCTGCCATCAGCATCTCGCAAGAGCAATTGAAATCCAAGAGACAGAGCTATGAGGAGGCTTTACACTCGGGTCATCACTTGCTGGATTTACTGTAGCCTTTTTTTGTTCTTGGGTAACAAAGTGGAACTTGGCATGGCGTACTCTTGTCTGACCTCTCTCATTACGGAGGTGTTCGCCCCCGCGGAGCTGCCACTGACTGAATTTTATGTAGTGGACTCTGACGGATGAGGTCAGGTGTATCCAATTTGACCGAACCTGCTCTGCCGACATTAATGTCCAGTTGTGCAAAGCTATCGAGTGTCTTCCCTTCCATCGGTCACGTAACAGAAGGAGATCCACTGGCTCATTATACGCCCTCACCTCTACTTCCTTCGCTTACGAACGTCAAGAATCCAGACTCTAGTAAACAAGGACCAGCAGGATCCTGAACCCCTCCACCTGCTCTGTCACTAACACATACACACACACACACAACAATGGCAGCAGTTGCGAACAGCAGGTGCGCATGGCTTGCAAAGTGCAAACACGGTTTAACCAGCACTGTGACAAAGTCAAGAGGAGGAGGAGCAACATTATGGGAAACTAAAATGGCTCTTCTGAATGAAACTCCATAGTGGCGGTTGAACCAAGACAGCACTCCTCACACGCACTCATTATTCCTCCTTAGCCTTTTATCCAATTAGCCTACACCACATTCTTCCTGTGCTTGTCCAGCCGATGCATTTCACTCCATTTCCAGGCTACTCGTGAACCTTTTATCCCGTCGGTGCAGCTCCAGCTCACGCCAAAACCATTTCACCGATCGCAACTTTGATGTCCGATGATATTACCGTCTTTCACTGGCCTGTATGAGTTGTCTTCTATCGACTTTCAGTGATATCGTGATGAAATGAACATTTTGTATTTGTTAATTAGCATTAAAAAGTCTACCGATAATACAATAATAATTCCCAGCAAATTGTGATAATAGGCTAACATTATGTATATATATAATGTGCATAAGAGCAGAATAGCCTGCACTGAAGTCCTTGATTTTTGCAAGTAGAGATATTACAGATACTATGATACAGATACCGAAAACACAGCTTATTAATATCCTGATATTGATTTTGACCATATCACCCAGCTCTAATATGCACCACTCCCCCTCCTCCTTTTCACCAGTGCCAAAGATTTTAACTTGCTGAGCAGTGAAGGTGACAGAGCATCACGAGCCAAGTTCATCATCTCACCTACGTGTCGAGCCATTGCCAAATCACGCCAAATGAGAAGCAAACAAATATCAACTTATTGGTCTGCCCTGTTTGTACTGACAGTGGTCGGTCCTGGGGGGGATCATTTCAGCACAAACATCTGCAAAACTTCACGTGTGATTAATGCCACAGTAAACAGCTAAATCACAACGTCTGCGCGCATGCAGGCTCTTAAGTGATGAAGGTGCTGATGGCTGCCCACTGTCGGGAGGGGCAGATTTCATGAACATCTGCTACTGACACACACACAGATACACATCACAGCATGTAAAGCCAGAGGAGGAAGTGGGCTGGAAAGAGAACAGCTCAGGCACATGCTGCTTTGTGACATTTACATGCATTTGTGTTTACCTGTACACATGCAAACACAACTGCACGCGCGCACACACACACACACACACACACTCTGCCTGATGTTCCAAAAGATACATATGAACACGTGCACACAACATGTCTTGTTTTGTGCGTTTCTGAGACACTCTGAGTAATTCAAGAACTTAACACAAGTCCTTGGAAGCTCACCTCCTCCCCACACACACATGCACACACACACACACACACTACGCACATCCATTTTACCCTCCAGTGCATCTGCAAATATGTTTTTACACTACGTGCTTGGATTTAATTAAACATCACTTTTATTCTTCTTCAAATTCCAAGTGGAGTCTGGGGTGCACAGTAGGGGCAGGGGCAAAGTTCTTGCTCAGTCCTTGGGCTCAACTCCTGCTACTTCCAACTTGGTTGTTTGCAGGAAATCTAAATTTCAAACGTCAAATTTCCACAGCCATAATGCAGAGTACGTCGCTTACACACATCTACATCTGTTTACTGGTCTCGGCAAGTACTACTGTATATGTAATATAGAGCCCTGTATAATGTCTTGTGTGGATCCAGGGGGAGATGCATGAAATTGAATGCATTTCTACCAACTGAGGCAGAAATAGTTGCATCTTAAGACTACGAATGTTAGAATTTTTAAAATCCAGCTGTGGGGTTAAAGAGCAGCGAGTTTAGCAGAGCTTCGTAGCCCTCTCCTCATTTCTGCTTCAGGCTAATGGTTTCAGGCAACATCAGCTGCTGGTGAGCCACACTTCCTGCATGCATCTCATTTGATCACCAGTCCACGTGATCCATGTGTCAACTGTGTTTTTGTCATCACAGACACCAGCAGAAAGCATCCAGTATAATCTCTCAGTTTAGCTCACTTGAGCACACTATTCATTTACTCAGTGTAGAATTAGGACCTCCAGTGTTAGAGCAGGCAACTCGTGAAAGCCAACAGTTTGAAGCTACACTTGTAATTCTCCTGTGACAAGGAAATGTCAGTGCTTCACGATCTCCGCTGCTCATCTCATTTACAGGTTATAGCAACAAGTTTTGAACATTAATCAGGCTGCCGCACGACGCTGCAGTCAGCAAAAGCTCCTTTCAGAAGATCTGAATTGGATCTTTGGGTTTTTAGTTATTTGGGATGAGTGTTTCTAAAGCATTTGGATCTGATAAGCTGATTTCTATTCAGTGAAATGCTACCGAACCCTATTGATTTGGTAAAATGCTACAGGATAGGAGTCATTAATGGCTCCTGTTTGAGGAGGAAGGTGTGAACATCAAAGAGAAGAAAACATCCAAGTCTCACATCCATGTCCCGCTTTCAACCAAATGCCTCTCCCGACATCTTTCTATTCTCGTTTCATTACATTGTTCTCTCATCCCTCCTTCCTCTCCTCTCCTCTCACCAAACTCTTCCGCCTTCCCGTCTCTCCTCTTCTCTTTGCACTCCTCTCCCTGTTGTTCCCATCCCCCCACTCGGCTCTGAGATGAGGACTGTCAGCAGGGCAATATATCTGACACAGTGCACCATGGCCCGCACACACACACACACACACACACACACACATCCAATATGCGATACAGTGTTCACTAATGGGGCAGCGGGCATGAAGGGAATGGAAGATGGAGTCGGCTGGGCGTTTTTGAGTCCATCAGACAGCTTATATAAGACACTTGACGAGGACTTTCCTTTGTCATAAATCTATAACCTTATGGAAGATACTGTAATGTCAACAACAGCTCTATGAATATCACTGGATTCCCGTACAGGAGCACGCAAGAGCAGCTGTAGGTTTCAAGCCCTGTACATTACCTAGACATAACATCAGGGAGTGTGAGTGCTGATACTGACAGGGGCTGAAACCCTGTGATTATTTTCACTGCTCATTACTCTTGACTATTGTTTGGATTAATAAATTAATCACGTATTCCACGAAATGTCGCGAAATAGAGCGGAGACACACATCATAACTTCCCGGAGCCACAGGTGACGTGTTCAGCTGGCTTCTCTCATCCAAGCCAACAGCTGAAAAACAAAGAATATTCAATTTGCAATTACATAAAAGAGAGAAAAGTATAAAATCGTCACACTTCAGAAGCTGGAACATGCGAGAGGAGAGTTTATTATGAAAGTTTGTGTGTCTCCCTGTCCATCGCACAATGGACTCACCATTTAAGCACCAACGCTGACTTACGAACATTAGCTCAGGTTACAGATCCTGTGGTCCAACATATCGCAGCAACTCTGCACCCATTCAAACACATATAAACAAAGCCATTAGAGTAACTCAAGCACAATACATCTCTAAATAAAAGATTATCCACTGCAGTGTTTTATTCTCTTATAGTGGTTACAACATGTTTGGTTCGTTTCTGAACAGCTGCCGGCTCACTCGGACGTCTATGAGCTAATTCAATAGTATCACTACCAGAACCACTTCTTTAAATGGACAAATTCATGTGGCATGTTCAGCAGGGTTCAGGCCTCATGCGGCTCTGCTCAGGCTCACTAAACATATCACACTCGCTCTGGCACATGAATAATGTGGAAAATTGAGGGAGAGAGAAATTCCACTTGTGTTGCTTCACCTGATCCAAGTCTCTCTCTCTCTCTCTCTCCACTCGCCTTCTCATTTCTCACACACACCATGCAGTTGCACTCTTTCACACTCCCTTTCTCTCTCGTCCTTTCTCCTTGCACACACATACACGCACAGAGTGCTGGCTGTCCTTGTCAGCGCGCCTCTTTCTAAGAATGTTTGGTGCTACAGCCCCTGAAGAAACACAGGAATATACCGTCAGTGGCTTGGACGTGCTGCCTCACGAAGGCTCCTTGCGTTCTGACACATGTGACGAATGGCACTTGGTAGGAGAAACCAAAAGGATCTTGAAGTTGTATACAGTGAAGTCACTCTGCAGTCTTTGAAAAGAAACATGCCTTCAGAGTTCTTGCATGTGCAATAAACACAAAAGATAAACTGGCTGATGTGTTACTGCTTCCAGTGAAGGAATCTGATTACAGCAGCTGTTATGTCTGGAAATCATAACAATGTGAGATAGCTGGAGAGGTTGTAACTCTCTCTGAAACAATGCTGGTATAACACGAGTGTGGGGGGGGGGCATTTAACTGCACAATATAGTACGTGCACATTTAAGTCTTGCATATGAGTTTCTTATCGTGCATATTGTGTATTAAAATTCAAACTGCAAGAAGTTACAAGACTGGAAAAAAGGGGAATCACAACAGATGCTACCTGACAACGGCGCACTTCATGTGCATATCAATTCGCTGCTCCATGCAGTGTTGCGCTGATGTGGTGGGATGAACTGCAAGACAAAGCTGGTGCTCTTAAGCAAACAAAAACCTACAGAAACAAGAGTGTCTGCTCTCTGACGTGACCAATCATACAGCTTGCAGAGTTGGATGTACATGTGTATGAGTTTAGATCACCCTGCAGCCAGGGAGCCGTGGGTATCTGCAGTATCTGTGGCGGGGAAAACGACTACTTTTGCAAGAACTCCCTCGGAAGCAATCTTTGTTTTTCATGTCGTTTGAGTAGACAGGGGCATTTTATAAACTAGTTTACTGATGTTTATTAATGCTTTATTTACAGCACGGGTGCACTCTTAAATCAAGAGTAAAAACATGTTTAGCAGCCAGATTTTAGGCAACCACATACAATTTGGGAACTGTTCTCTGTGCTGTCAAACGTCTAATTTAGCATTTAAATATATCAAATAACTAATGAATCCCTTCCTTCTCATCATTTAGGCAGTATGCAAAGTTAGTCACATCCCAAAATATATTAGAGAACTGCTCATTTAAACTATAAAAGCAAAAGTTCCTCATAGAACTGCGGCTCTCATATCATTCGAGATGCGGAGTGAATCCGGGGGGGCTACAGCGCAGAAGACACCGGGTCTCTTATCGCAACAATGTTTAAAAAAAAAGTGCGAAGGTCAGTGCAAACCACATTACTGGGCACCATGACGCACCACAGATCTCGATGTGCGTAAAACCTGAAAACTAGGCGCGACGCGCCACTTTCGCTCCAGTTTTCCCGGTGAAATAAACTAACGCGTACCTGGTTGGTGGTGTCGGGCGGCAGGTTCTTAATGAGGATTTTCCTCCTGTTGCTCAGCTCCTGGCGAGTTTTGGCCAGCCTCCTCTCGATCTCCTCCGGCTCCAGTTCCGGCAGGTCGCGGAGGCTAATCCCCGAGTCGGAGGGCTGAGCTGCCGCCGCCTCCTCATCCTCCGGCTGCCGGCTCTCGGGGCTGTCCATCTCCGGGGAAAGTGCGCTCTCCCCGGCTAGAGAAGAGTGTACGCTCGGCGGCTGGATGGATGAGGCTGCCGCCATCTTGGGTAGCTGAGTGAAAAGTGTGAGGGAAGTGAGTGAGAGAGGCAGAAAGTGAGAGAGAGAGAGAGAGGGAGAGAGAGAGAGCAGGTGGGAGGTGTGTTAGTGAAGGAGAGAGAGAGAGCGAGATAAAGGTAAAACATCCCGAGTGAAACACAAAAAACCCTTGAGTCAAGTAAACTAATTTATTCCTAAAAGCATTTATTAAGCTTTAAGATTCATTTATATGCATGCTTATCCAGATATGCACTTTAACTTATATTATCCTAAAAAAATGTGCAACAGTCTTAGTTTTTCTTTTCTTGCATCTAATGTTTTGTTGCTTCTGAATCCGTTTTGTTGGATGATGTGCAGCCGCTTCCAGACAGCAGTAAAACTTCGGTTCTTTGCTCCGTTACATATGCCGTTCGTTGGCTTTCATGTGAAATGTTTGCCATGCAGTAGATCATGGGTGGAACTACTCGTTTCAATGGGCAGTCTGCAGCTCAGTCGCTTTCCTCGCATGCCAGGCGCCACCTCGGACTCCTGGCGACCCCAACTGTCCGCTGCACGTATAGAAGCCAATTAAGATCATTAAATACAGTTTGTTTCGCGCGCGTGGAGGCAGCTTGCAGAGCCTCGCATAAGGTTGCTTGATTTTGTTGTTGTTTCTTTTTTCCCCTCCAACATTTTAATAAACAAATTCCGCCTTAAAAATCCAGTTTTTTGGCAAAAACCACAAACGGAGTGACTATATCATCAGCCACATGTTGAGTCTGGCAAGTGTTTTATGTGCTGTGAGATGTTCAGCACAGATTTTAGTGGTAAATATACACACAGCCTTAAGCACATGGGTACAAAGAGAAACTGGGCTCTTATTTTTGTTCTATAGTCCAATTAACACATTTATTCTTTTGGTCAAAGAGAAGAGAGAGAGACGGAGAGAGAGGATTCATGGGAGAGTATCTCTAAACCGCCACAGCTTTCCTGTTCCCCATGTGCATAATGTGACCATGAATGGCTGTGTGCCTTCCCTCCTCTCTGCCCAAGTCATCCAGTGAATGCCAAACTAGCAGCCAACCGAGCCTGCCTGCCTGCCTGCCCACCGTGGGTGGAAAGCTGCTCCTGGCAAACACAAAGGGAACACAGCTCCCCGCCGAGTCCTCACAATGCCTATGTAGCTTCCGCAGGCTGCATGAGTCTCTGACAGACACGCACACACTGTATGCTCGCACTCATAAGGTGCATTCACACTCATGTGGGCCCACAAACATGTCAGCGAGAACACATCAACCCACTGAGGAAATATTTAGAGCGCGATTATGCCGGGGCCTCTAAGAGACGGTGAAATCAACCACCATCATCCAGCCTCCATGTTCTCTCTCTCTCGCCATCTGTGTGAAGCGTTTCTTGGCAGATCGGAGTCCAGACAATCACAGTTGTCAGTGGGTGAAAATGATCTCACGTTGCCAAGTGGCTGAACCAGTGTAACTGAAACACACTGACTGTATATGGACTGTTTGCATGAATGCTTCAATCAAGCTTACGCTCAAGTCCACTCCAGAGCGGAAAGGCCAAAGAAAAGGGCATTTTATGTTATTTCACACAGACAGAGTTCAATGAACAGCATTTTTTTTCCTTATGAAAGACTCAAAACATCTTATCGGATTGATTCTCCTTCTCCTTTATTTATAATTAAATCACACAAATATGTTCCTACAAGGGAAAAGATGACAAATGCTTCTTGAAATCTGTACAAAGGAAATAATTATCCCCCAAAAGGCAACGATGGCAGCTTATGATAAGCTGATGAATCAATAAGGTAATCAACGGAAAATAAATGAATTATTTTCAATAATCTGTCAGTAACTTCAGTACATGTTCAACCAACAATGCCGAATGTTGTCCAGCTTCTCAACTATGAGGATCTGCTGCATCACAGTGTCAGATGGTAAACTGCACCTTTGGGGTTTGCACTGTTTGTCTGACACGTTTGGGGACATCCTCGGACATTACAAAGGTCACAGTTTTATGATTCTTTTATTGAAACAAATATGATTTGATTAATGTTGAGAATAAACTGTTAGTTGCAGCAATAATCGACAGTCTGGGGCTTAACTTCCCGGTACATCAGGCAGCATCCCGGACTCCAGATCAGTGGCATGTCCTCATGTATACATAAAATTACATGTTCTGCAAATTCAAGTGTGAAATCCTCCTGACAAGCTATATGCAACATATGCTTTAGGTCAAATTGCACTCGGCTGAAACAAAGACTCGGAAAACACTCTGGGGAAGTCAGGTTTTGATCTAACTGCAGCTCAGACAATAGTCGGTGCCTGCTGACAGATTGGGGGACATGAATCATTGAGCAGTGGCTCTTTTAAAAGACAGCAAGGACTTGAAGGACTTGCCTGTCACTTGCACAGGCTGATTTTGTAGACGCATGAATCACTCCACTAAGTGCTAAACAGCGTTTCCATGAGAGAACAATTAATTTGTTCTCTCAGTCCCCCTGGCACAAATGCATGCCAACGCCGTATTACACTTAGAGACACACTTCAGCACACACACACACACGCACGTACACGCACATGCATTAACTCATGTCAGCCTACAGTCTCGCTTCGCACGGTTACACAAACTCTGTCTTTCAAATTGTTTTACCTATGTGCAAGTCAAACCCCATCACAACAGGCTGTGCTTCACAAACCGAGGGAAAGGGAGATGTTAGTCCCTCTCCATCTAAAACACAAGAGCCCTGCTGGTGCTCGAGCGTGTCAGCCGGTGATTCACAACCCTTTTGGAGTGGGTGGGAGTAGAAAGAGGAGAAGAAGAAAGCGGGAAAACGTTTGCCGCTGCTCGCTGGGACTGAGAGTGTGAGGGCGTGGGTGGGCAGAGTGGCTGAACGGGCAAAGCAGGCACCTGGGATGAGCTCAGTAGGCGTGAGGATGGGAGGAGAGGGGAGGAGGGGGATGATGGGGATGGGAGGGAGGTGGCGAACCCTAAATGGCAAAGTGGTTCGTTGTGCGTGGGAGTTGATGATGAGCACGTACACGTGTGTGTCTGTATATCCTGCATGATTGTGCAGTGTGACATCTCACTCCGCAGTCCTGTCTGTAATGAGGAGGATATGTAAAAATGGGCTGCAGGCTCTCCCTCCGTTCAGGAGCCTGGGCTGCAACGCACAAATGATCACAGTCTGGTGGCATGTCTTCATTTCTGCCTTTCTCTTATAGCATAGGGGAGACTAAGAGACATGTGACCTACTAAAAACAGCTGACCTGAACCCATAGGGACGATATGCACAAGAGTTCCCTGCCCAATTCATGTCCTAATTACAGTGGTCATAAGCATACCTCTTCACCAGTGCATCAGGGAGGCTGGTTTTATGTGGCCACAAAGTGAATCGGTAATGAGAAAGTTGCGTCTATTTTAACGTGAGCACTCCCTGTTTTTAACCCGAGCATAACTCAAGTGTGCACTCTCGATCCCTCTAAGGGTCCCAATTAGATTTTTTAACAAGGTAGTAATTCTGTAAAGTTGTACCTTTGAGCAGAGCACTATAACTAAATCGTTCGTTAGTTGCGTTGTCAGTGCGTGCACACGTTTTTCATGTAATTTAAGCAAAACCCATATGATAGCACTGAAATCACCGTCTGTCAAAGTGATTTCAAAGTGCTGTAAACTGCTTGCATGCAAGACTTAAGATGATTACATTGCTTAGATGCATTTGGGAAACTGGGACTCTGGACTGCACAAAATATGCTGCTGGTGCATGTCTGCTGTACCAGTTGGCAGAGCGAAGAGTGACTGAAATGACCCGAGGGTGCTTGGACACCGAGCTCAGTGCTCTAATTCACAGCGTTTCCCTGGCAGGGAGCAGCAGACAGCTCGAGAGAAACAGGAGGAATAGAGGAGATACAGTGACACTGAAAAAGAGACAAAGACAGGGCCATGTAGGGGAGGTATGAATGAATGCCGACAAACTGATAAGGTTTATGGGACATGACGACAGGCAGACAGAAAGAGACACAGGGAGAGAGCTCCTTCTCTCCTTCAGCTCTCAACAGAGCTGAACTACTTCCCTGCTGATGCTCAGTAAACTGGGAGCCCAGCGTGCCCCTCTCTATTTTCACCATACACCTCAAGGAGAAACAACTTAGCTGCACTCTACAACCTAAAATAGACAGAGATGCTGTTCCCTTTCAGAAGCCACCTATGTTAGCCTCTTCTGTTGTTCATTTAAATAAAATACCGCACCTCGAAAGGTGAGATGAAATGAAGGCATCAAAGACGACTGATCTTGCAGATTCGCAGATGCTCTGTTTGAATGAAATCCTTTCCATATGCTACACACACTCTACAAACCAGCTTATTAACTGCACTGATAGTTATGTCACATACAGTCGCAAAAACAACAGGAGATGTATTCTGATCAACAACTTTCTCTTGTCTCTTGGCAAATTAAAGCAGGCTGCGTGAAGCTAAAGTGCACAAATGTAAAATAAGGAGTAGATTGGGATGCCTTATGTTAACAAGTGATTACCTGTTATCAGTTTTTAGTGTACAAGCCTGCAGCACAGCTATTACTGTTTCCCTGTGCTGAATGAAAATCAAATTATACGCAAGCCCATTACTGTTTGGTCAGTATGTGACCAGAATGTGCCTGTATTTTGTATTTTGTCCCTGTATTTTTACTTTCCTACTTCCAGAAACCATCTGTGGCGCTGTGGACCAAGCTCGTTTGCTCCTACTAGAGATGTAAATGTTTAAAAAAAGAGGTCACAAATATATGCCGTCATTTTTAAAACAGACATCTCCTTCGCTCGCTGCGCTATGCAGCCAGGAACACTTCCAACATATAAAGGTTCTCAACAAGAGAGCTGGCCTCTGAAGTTATCGCTGACGGGATCTGTGAAACTGTGAAACTAGTATTGCTACTTCTGGAGTAAACAGTAAACAACACAGTAAATGATAGGGACGATAAATTAGAAAATGAATTAAGGTAGAAAGAGACCTAGATTAAAAGTATAGATCAGAGGAGCCCAAACTTTTTCCCTTGGGAGGCCACAACTGAGTCCTGATGTGTTGCTAAGGTGCAAAATAGTGCTACGATCCTGAAGTACCTTCGCTGACCGACTCCCCGCATAACATTTAACTGCCCACCAATACTCAGATTATGAAATATGATCTAAAAATAGGGATAAAGTGCCATCAAAATGTTATGTGACTGTTCTGCCGCATGGTCCACTAACAAGCAATCAGCAGCTGATTTCTAGCTAGCTGCTTGGTTCCCACCTGCTGGATTTGGCAACTTCTTCCTCTTTCCCCAAATGAAATTCAAGCTAAAGGTTCGCCGCTTTGACACAGTAGAGGAGGAGGAGGAGGAAGAAGAAGAAGAAGACATCCAGCGTACATCACAAACGGTGCTTTACACGATTACACAACACTTAAATGGATCAAAAAGCTGTAAATCAAGAACAACTGTTCTTGTAGAAAGTTCCTTGAAGACCTTTCACCTCTTACCCATGAGGCTTCTTCAGTTTTGGTGGCTAGTGGTCCAACACTGTGCATAAGTACTACCTGACTGAATGAGACCCTCCAGAGACACGTCCATGGAGCGATCTAAGTGCACCATGAACGCTGGGAGCAGTGTTTTGCTGCACAAGGTGACCACTTTGAAGGGAAAGTCAAGTTTTAATCAGAGACCGTTTTTGCTTGTCATAGAAGCAGTTACGTAACATTTGATTGCATCACTTTGAATGTTTTGTTAAACAGAACTAAATTACCTAGTTACATATCAACATGTACAAAACATTTGTAATTAAAAAAAAAAGAGTACTCACAGGAAACGCTCCAAGAAAGGTGTTTGGCTTGTAGACAGCATCTGTGGATATCTGACAAAAGGCTGAACATAAAACCCTGTCAGATAAACCGCTGTAGGACTGAGTCAGTTGTGGTTGCTACTAGCAACAGTCTTCAAATTGAAACAAACTGCTGGTGGCAGAACACATAATTTTTCAATGATAGAGGTGTATTTTTTTTTTTTTTTTTAGGAAAACTTTAGTCAAAAAAAGGAAAAGTGTGCAACTGTCCGAGACTACTTTCAGGTGCAGGTTATGTACAACTATGAGAAGCTAAGGGCTACGTGTGTGAAACTGAGTCAAAATAAACTAAAGTGCCCGTTTTCATCATTGTCATGGAACACGTCGACCATGCAACGGTGCTGCTTTTGTTTTTAAATTGGTTTTAGACACAGAGGGAGATATATCGGGCTTTGGCTTCACAGATGTGGAACAGATTAGGGAACAGATCATTGCTGGCTCGTCATTGCATTGCTGACAATAAGAAAAATACAGAATATCACCAACTGGTTGACAATGGGAAGGTGATGTCAAATTTAATGTAAAGTTGTATTTTTTTTTGTCTAAAAGGAGAAAGAAAACCAACCGATTCAGCCTATTGTTATATTGTTGTCTCAGAACCATGTTACCACTCCATCTGTGGTCGTTTCTCAGCTCCCCTGGCAGGAAACACTGTATGGACAGAAAGGCTTCATGAATAACTGATACGGTCTTCCCAGGCAGTATGTACCGCTATTCTTCCCCCACCCACAAATGGCATGACCTACTGCCAACAGCCTGAAAGACTGAGTGAAAAAAACACTCTACTAAGTGCAGAACGACCGTTTTACTCTGACATGCCCCATTTCATGAAGCACGGGTCAGGAGCTAAAGTGAACTTGGGGGCAACGTCTTACCAAGACGGATGGAAGAACAGAAGGTGTTCAGCTTGTCCATAAAATGTCTAACCAGTGTTAATTTCGTTGCCGAAAATTTTTCGTCATAGTTTTAGTCAACAACCTTTTTTCTCTGACAAAAACAAGACGATAACTAAATAAAAAATATGCTCAAAGACTAAAACTATGACGAAAGTTATTGACATTTTCGTCAACGAATAAAAACGAGACTGAAATCTTTGACAAGGACGAAATCCAATCAGAACGATTTTAGATGGTGAAGCTGGACGAATTGGAGAGACACCCAATCAGAACAAACTCCGGAGAGCGGTAAGACGCTCATTGATGGTCGGTAGACTGACCTGAAATCCATGCGAAGGTAAGCTAGTTAGCTCGTTAGCTCCAAAATGCATGTCATGACTATCTACGGTATCTACTACTGTGTGCTGTTCAGTGTTTTAAGTTTGTTAAGAGTTGCTACCCTTGCTAGTTTTGGTTTATCAAGTGCACATACAACAGAGGCCTGAATCAAATTTGGTCAGGTGCAATAGCAACTCTGGTTACGTTAACAAGCTGTAGCTCAGCATGTTAGCCGGGTAATTTCAACAAGGAGTCTATTATAATTAGGTTTAGCTGTATTAACTCGTTTTCTGAAGTTTGCTTTCAGTTTGCTTTTGTTAAGAGTTGCTACCCTCGCTAGTTTTGGTTTACCGTTTGGATTACCGTTAACACTTTATATTTTAGCCGACTAAAATCCTATGATTTTTAGTCAACTAAAACTAAAATGATTTAGATGACAAAATTATGACTAAAACTAAAATGACATTTTCGTCAAAAGACTATGGCTAAAACTAAATCAGAATTTGCTGTCAAAATTAACCCTGTGTCTAACCCTTGCTACAAAATCCAGAAGCCATGATGAAAATAAAACTTAGAACAATACACAACAAAATATGACAGTCTGTGACTATTTGCAGAACACGTGCGCTGATTTTTACTAATCAGCTCTTCGAATGAGGTGGATACTTGCATACAAGCATTGAATAGTACTCTCTCCACCTCCTGGGTCGGACAAATACCCCAGTTTGACACAGTATCAAACTGTTCTACACGTTATTAAAAACACTCCCCGCCCAAAAACAAGGCCAAAAAGCCTGCAAAGGACAGTGTTTGGGTTGTAGGTGTCCTAAATGTCCCTGCGTGAACCACAGAGAGTAATGCAGGCTAGCGAGGCATCACACACAATATCACTCTGCTGTCAGTGAATCTGAATAGTGGGTCAGGTATTTCAGACAATGCAAATGAAAATCTCCCTGGCTTACAGTGCGTGAGTGACCTGTTCCATGACCTCTGTTAGCGAAAACAAGTGACAATAGAGAAACACAATTAGCAACTTTGGGGCTTTAAATGAGAAATTTTTTTGCTATTTTTCAGTCTGAACCCACGTTTTCGCATGTTCTGGTGTTCAAATGACTACTGGGGACAACAATTTTGGCGAAATCCTGCCTTTATTGAGCAAATCATTAGTCTGCAAACAGGCTACGATGTACATTACAGGAGCCCTGTCGATGTACAACCACTGAAAGTGCTTGTTTGTGTCACCAACAGGCTCAGACTGTTGTTAAACTTTATGAAGCCTGCTTTTCTGTGTACAAATGCCAGGTCTTCCTATACTGTACAGTGTGGCATGTTTTTCTGGCTAACTGGAGCAAATTCAGTAGTTTGTTGTCCCTTTATCCCCTTAAGTTCCCCTTTATCAAATGTGACATTTTTGTTTCCAACTTATTTTGTATGAAGTAAGATAAACACCAACAATGCAGGATCATAAGAACAACTACTTAGAAGACTGTGCTTGTAAGAGTCTGTATAGCTTTGTGTGGTATAGTATAGTTGAGGATTTTCTGCTTTATCATAGCAAGTGTATGTTTGACAAATATGTTCTGGTTTTACTATGGAGCCTAAATGTGAAAACCAAGTGCAGCTACCTTTTTTCTGTTTGAGGTTATCTAATTATCACATGTATCACGTCCAGGCTGCTAATCTGGGCCGCTCACAAGTTGCCTGAGACCAAAACACAGTCTGAAATAGAGTAAATTTGGGACTCCGGAAATCCGATGTAAACTTGCCTCTGTGCAAGATGTGGAAAACAGTCAGGCAACACGGAGTGGGTTTGTCTTAGGAGTTTGTTTTCCTGGTTGTTGAGATCTTGTGTCCAAAATGACTGAACATAAATGAGTAATTGTTGCTTTACAGGTTGAATCAAACCTAAATACCTGAAAACCTTTGTCCCCCTACAGTCCCCACTAAGTTTACACCTGTCATAGCAGGAAAAACACAGGTGTAACTAACTGCAACGGTGACTATAGGTTAAAAACACATAGTACATGATGGCAGGATCGTAGAAATGGGGCACAAAAGGGGAAATGAGCCACCATTAATGTTATTAATTACACCCGTGTTTCTCCTGCCAGGACAACAAAATGAAAAGATCAAGAATTAGGGGGATCCTAGCATACTTTTACATTTTAACCCCAGTGAGCTGTACCTTTTATAAAAAAATAACAACAGGAAACGAAGCAGTGATGAAAAAGACAATGTAAGTGTAAAATGGACTTTATCACATTCACGTTGCAATAAATCTCAATTTGATAACTTTATATGATACATGAGGGGGGTGATGTACACACGTTCCTTCAGTACATTAGTCTGTGTTCTGTACACACACACACACACACACACACACACACACACACTTGTTTACAACAGCTGGTAAATACTGTTTAAAGTCTCTCCGGAAAAAAAAAAAAAAATGTTTTTAACAACAACTAAAAATTGCCCCAGCAACATACACTCACACACAGAAATCACTCACACACACACACACAATCACACAGAAATCACTCACACACACACACACACACACACAGAAATCACTCACACACACAGAAATCACTCGCACACACACACAATCACACACAGAAATATACTCACAAGACTGCATTTGATCTAAAGATTGCCCTGAAATGCTACGAGACTGCTTCACTGCCAAACTGAACCAAGATTATGCTTCGTGTGTTTTTGTTCTGTGTTACAAATGACTGCAGGTAGACAAATCGTACCACAGCAATCCAGGTCTTGTGGGAGCATTTAACCCACGACACCTCAGATGAGTTCAAGAGCAGCAGTGCTTTGAAGTTTCCAAACATGAAAAGATAAAAACGGGTGTGTTTTAATCTCTCTGCTCCATCTGAGGCGTCAAATTTGAAGCCATTTGCAGCTTTAAACGTGACGAGCTCACGCTGCATGTGCAAATGTAAATATATTCAACTAAGTGACAAACGCTCTGAAACAACTGTAAATGAACATGGCTGACAGTCTCGAGTAGCACCAGAACAATGACTCCACCGCTGCGGTTTTGTTTTGGTCGTTAATCAGTGAAAAGGCGTTGTAACGTTTTGTTTTTTTGCAAATCCAAATTGGTTCATGGATGAATAATCTTTCATGACACATGTTAAAACTTTAAAAACTAGAAGTCTCTCAAAAAGTGTGTAGAATTTTTTTTTTTCCCCCCAAGTACTGACTTCCATCCAATATGGACCTAAAGACAAAAACAAAAAGTAAACAAAAAAAACCAAAAAAACATATCCAAGGCATCAGAAAAATATAGCGAGACACCGTGAACAGACAAAACATCAACCCGAATATCTGAGCATCATTTGAAGCACACATCACATCTTTACCCACGCAAAACAAAAAAAGAAAAAAGGAGTGTACAGGACATTAATAGCTATTTGTGATTCTGTATTTACACTTCATAATGAATCTCTGGGGGGAAAAAACAAACAAAAAAAACAATAAACATTTTCGCACCCAGTAATAAACGGATGCCACACAGACGCGATTTGACCAGTTGAACAATCAAACCCCACGAAGCGCAGGTCACGCCGAACGACTCTTCATCAGCATAAAAATAAGTGGATTTCTCGATCATAATAATTTCACCTATAATTCTCTAATACTATCTTGAAAAAAATACAATAATGCATTCAATGAAAATGCTCCAGGTGGATAATCATTCGTCCTTCACGCTCACACGCTCGTACACACACACACACACACACACACACACGCAACAGTTAAACCAGAGACATTCTGTAGAAAAGACATTTTGAGTGGTTAACCACAGAGGAGCCGACAGATGGGTGTAACCTCTGTACAACAACAGCAGCATCTCTCCCTCATTCACTCTCTTCGATGAGAGGGAGACTCCATCTTGGGCATCGCTGGGAAATTCAGCTCGTTTTGCACCGAATCCGGCACACAACGTTAACACACATGTAGCATCAGCTCGGCCTCAGAGGCCAAAAGTTGTGGTAAAAAGGAGGGGGCGGCATCATGTACTGGGTTTTCCCTCTCTGTGACTCTCTCAGGACCTCTGTTAAGGTTCCCAATTATCGTCACACACCAAATCCCCAGCAGCGACTAAAGCCGGGAACGTTTTGCCGGCGCTAGTCTCTCCCTTCCCTCTTTTATCCCCAGGAGGCCGAATCCACGTCCAGAATCAGGACGCTCGGCACAGCCAGTCTTACCTTCCAGGAGCACAAAGACCTCAGGGAAAATGTGCTTCACGTCATAAGACCACACTTCCTCCTACCTGATCTGACGCGGGATGCGTTTAAGGCTCATCGTTTACCCTGGAGCAGATCTGATTGTGACTCAGATTTTTAGGTCCCTGCTCATTCACGCTTGAAGAAGACACTGTTTACCAGACTCTGTAGTAAAATAAAGTAAAATAATAAGAAGAAGAAAATCTCTGTTGGGGCGGATAACTCAGATTTTGCTGCTGGTAATATAAAATCAAGCATAAAAGGAAGGAAAATGAGCTGCTGATTATGCACCACGTTCCCTTAGTGTGATGAAAAAAAATAATAATAAAAAATCCAATTTTCCCAAAGTCTGTTGTATTAGTGATATTCTTCTATTCGCAACAGAACCGGTCACAGATGGGAATTTAGGGAAAACAAAAACTGAAAAATAATGAGCCCTAAGCACAATAAAGCACTGGTTCCAGGAAGTGGATCGGCACGAATCACTTTCCCTGACTGCTGTCTCGTTTGTGTTAGCGGGAGCTGCTGCTTGCCCGAAAAATCTACCTCTGCAATAAATAGTAGAAAAATAATCTTTTCTTTTCTTTTTTTTTAAAGTGTTTTTTTTCCTATATTTATGTGAATCACTGAATAATTTTTTTTTTTTTGCACTTTGAAGTTCACAGACACTCATGAAAATGTCCAAATAGCTTTTCCAAAACCATGTTGTGTTAGGCCAGCAGAGGAAAACAACGGTGGCGTGTCAATCTGCAGAACAAAGGAGAGGAAAGCTCTAATAGATTCCACAACAGAAACCCACATTAGATCCCAGTTCGTGTGGAAATGAAGTGTTTTTGCTCTGCATCCCCCCCCCCCCCCGATGTAAGGAGTGCTCTGTTCCCCTCCTGCTCCTCACCACAAGTGGGCTTATTGGGAGGTTGGACTGGAGCCCCGGGGCCGAAAGGGGTCCAATCAGCGTCTACATTTCTATGTTAATTCGATTATCCTCCGGCCCTATAAAGTGTTTGCTCTGGCCTTCCACATGGAAATGAAGACGTTTGTCCTTCCTTGAGGATTTTAGGTTCCAGTTGTGTCCTCTCCTCAATGAATACTCTCAGACAGTTTTTCTTTGTTTACTCCCAAAGGTTGTTATGCGCTCTTTAAGAGTCCTGGATGCCAGATATTCCTTCAGAAAATAAACAAAAAAATCCAATTCCAAGTTCTTTTTACTGGCCCAAGTCTGGTGATTTTTCAGGGTGTAAAACTGTGCACGCTTGCCAGATGCAGGACTGGGTTGAAAAGAAAAGGAGTTGAGATGGAGACGTTGGCAGAATGAGACCATGAGGTTAACACCCATATGAAGCTAAACATCCACTCATGGCGGAGCTCCCAGCGGCACAGTAACACTGCGGCTTCTTTCTCCCTCCGTCCATCCAGACAGAACCTACTGCGTGCTGTCTAATCAAGCACAAGTGTTTTTAAAAATAGTCTTTAATATAAAAAAAAAAAGGCGAACGCTGTACTGAAGATCAGCACTCCGCGTCCACGCTGTGCACGGTGACCGCGGCCTGCAGGTGGTGCGTGTGCAGCGGGTGGTGGTGCGTGTGCGTGTGCCGGTAGGGGTGAAACTTGTGGCTGAGCAACGCAGCCGTCTGAGGGGGCGTGTCCAGGTCGAGGTCATCATCGTGGTTGCCGACGTCGACGCCGGCCGAGAGCGGGTCGTTGTTTCCGGGCGGATTCTCGCTGTCCTCCTGCGGACTCATGGTGCTGTAGCCTGGAGACAAAAGACACAATAGTTAGTTTTAATGGATTATTATCTATATGTTTAATCCTATAGGCTATAAAATGTCTGGAAAGAGTAAATGATCACAAACCCCCCCCAGAAAAACACATTATCGCATGTCAAACCCTCAAAAAAGCAAATGTTTGGCGTTTTTGCTTTATGAATGGCGCCAACTATTAACTTTTAATCAAAGCTGTTATAAAACCTCGCACACTTGTGAACTAAAAACTAAGCTGGAACCAGCGAAAGCATCGTTTATTCAAAGGTTTCACCCTAAAAACTGACGCGCCTGCAAGTTTCAGAAGAAACGTAACTCGACAATACAATTAAACACGGTTACGCGCTCCAATACGCGAGGCGCTGGAGCAGATATGAAGAGGTGAACAGTCACCGCACGCGTGCGTCGGTTCAGTATAGCAGCAGAAGACGCCATAAAACGAACCTACTCAGCAAATGATGCCCCGCAGCCACAGATGTTCAACACAGGAATGTGAAAACACGGAAACGCACAGTGTTTCTGTATGCAGCACAAGCTCTTTGATGGCACATTGACAACTAAATATCCCTACTGGGGTTTTTTTGTTTTTTGTTTTGTTTTTTTGCTTCAGCTATCTCATCCGATTTGAAAAAAAACAGAAAGGCATACATATTTATGACCACTATCCTACACATCTTGCACATACGTTTAGCCGGAGGAGATAGAAACATGAGCCAACATGGCGGTTTGGATACACTGGTAAGTGGAGCGGCGTGAGGGCAGTGCTGCTGCCACAGAGAAAAGAGATTACTGGGTCACAGAATAGGCAAATAAGATGAACATTATATTATGATATTCTGCTCATGAAGGATCATTTACTGAACTGACCTTCAGGCTTGTGATTATTGAGATTACTAAGAAATATGAGCTCCCAGACGCTAATGTCAATGAAAACCCTGTAAGCTTTGGGTTTGTTCAGGTTTATGTCGAATCTTAAATTTGGAATAAACCTTCATCTGCTGACTGGGTTTCGTCACCTTCAGGGCCATGAAATCCATCTGAATCACGTGGCTTGACTATAAAAAAAATATTTGGGTGTTGATCTGGAAATAAAGTCATTTTCCTTAATTCCTTTAGCGCCGTCTTTATCGGATTCTGAAGCGACACCAGCGCCGCGCTGCACGATGGGAACGCCAATCTGTTATTACAGTTGAGCAAATAACCCTGCAAGCCTGGGCACCTCGACGATTATATTTATAGAAGAATCGCTGCCATTTCGGATGATGAAACGTTAAACCAACAGAGTTACTGAACCTTGAGACTTGTGAGCATGTGTGTGTGTGTCAGTGGGGGGGGGTCATACATCTGTGGCATGTGGGCAGGAGGTGTTAAGTATGTTTGTGTAACCCTTGTGTCAAATTTGTCTCCCAGTAACCTTTTCTAACCTCCAACACGCAACAGCCATGCATCTAAACCGTCAAGTAAACACATCTGATCCCTCAAGTGAGTGAGCGAGATCATATTATTGAGCAGAAACCATGTTTTGCATTGACGATCACCAAAACACATGCTTAATAAGTCCAGAATCAAGCAAAACATACACAAACGAGACTAATCTTTGAGTAAAAGCATTTTGCTTTTCACGTGTTCTTCCCGTCATGTTTAACACAGTGTAAAACATGTCCTCCGACGTGAAATAACGTAAAAGAAGTTCTAAAATCCTCAAACTGAGAAGTTTTCTGAGTCAAACTGAGAAGTTTGTTAAAAGATTTTCCTCCCCGATTCTCCGAAGATTAGCCAGGCTTTGATACCATACGAAATAAAGCTGACAAAGAAGAGCCAGAAGAGGAATAAGCAGAGGGAGTGACAAGGAGAGAAAGAGAGGGGTGGCAGAGGAAAGGAGAGAGGAAGGGAGGGATTAAAGGAAAGGGAGGGATGGAGACTTCAAAGAAGCTCCAGACACGGGAGGTGCCAGCTTCAGCACAGTTTATCCCTCGTTTCCCCACAGCCAGAGCCAGAGTTTCAGGCAGGTCTGCAGTTAACTGTCCTGTTGACAATTTGCAGCTGCGCCGGGTGAGAAGAGCAAACCCCTCTTGATGTCAAGAGATGTGGCGAGACAGCGTAAACTACCATGCTATTGCATCTCGGGGACACACTCCGAACGGCTTCCTGTGATTGGACCGCTGAGATCTAGACTCAGATGGTGACGAGAAAAGTCTAAATCCTGGAAACAATCGTGGCCAGCTCGCTGCCAATTAATAAAAAGATGAATTAAGTCTGACAGAGTGATTGACATACTAAATAACATGCCTGCATTTAAATGGATAATTTAACAATTACACCTTTTCACCCTCTCGCTAACAGTCAGATGAGAAAATCAATATGACGTCTGTATATTGAATATGCTGCCACCAAAAGCTGTTGAGCTGAGTTTTGCAGAACGGGTAGAAGCAGACTCTGTGACCAAATGACACAACATATATAAAAGCCAAACTGTAAAAGTGTAAGCCTGTGGTTAATGGAGTTTATGTGATGGATTGCTCCATTTATTAGCACAGAGTAAGTCAGCAGCTAGCTGAGTTTGGTGAACTGGTTCCTGGATGTAGCTTTGGATTTAGCATACAGACATCAGACTGCTGCTAATCTTCATATCTAATCTTCCAATATGTCAAAACTATTACTTTAACTTATAAAGCAGATTTTATCTTTACAGTCTTAGAGTGCCTTATCTTCAATATCATCTCTCTCTCTTTTTTTTTCAGAAGTTGGTGTTAAGAATAACCTCACTGACAGAGTAAACAGGGATTTCTTTGAAGGCCTGAAAGATGAAAGATGGAAATAATTACAATCTTCATGTTGGCTGCAGAAGAAAAAAAAAACATTCAGCGCTAACAACATCTGCCTCTGTGCGCCTCTTCCTCTCTCCAGATATCAATTACACAGCACACTGCAGTTCCAAGTATAAACACAAACTGTATAATGTCAGGGTGTGAGGTGATTATATGTATGCATGCATGCGGTATAGGCAGAGTTCATTATTTAATGCGTAGTTCCAGCTTTTGCCTGTGAGCTACCGTTGCAGCTCTAACCACCACTCTTTATACGTGCGTCACTCACTTAACAGATTTGATGCTGTGTGTGTGTGTGTGTGTGTGTGTGTGTGTTTCATCATACCCTTCAGCAGCGTGAGTGAGTGGATTGTGGTAGGAGGGCACCTTTGACCAAGCAGAGATGGCGCAGCAACTTTGAAGCGGCAACTTAGAAATGAATTTGTTTTAATCCCTGACGTGCAAACACCCCCGTCTTTCCGTTATTTCAAACTCATCTTCCTCTCCGTCCCTGTCCCCGTGCCCTTGTGTTTCACTCTTATTTCCCCTCTTTCATCATTTTTGCATCTCCACATCTCTCCACTTGTCCTCCATATTTTTTTTTTTTGTTTTGTTTTGTTTTTTTGCAACCCCGGTTACACAACACATGATGCGTCTTTCTCGCCCAGTTATCTGGACTGCCCTTTTGAATCGTTGTGCTACGCTCCCCCACTTAAACTGTCGTACGACATGTGAAAGAGGTGTCCTCCGTAAATAAAGGTCCACTATTAAAATCATTTGACGTGTCCTCATGCAAAACATTCGTTCAAAAAGTGCAGTCGTTTAAAATAATTTCTATGATATTTTTGGCGATTTTAACTTAATCTGTATTGTAAAAGTCTATTATTCAAGAGAGATCAATTACAGACAACAGGACACCAGAGTCACTAACGATGAACCCTAATTAAAACCAATTTTTCCTCAATCCCACGTCTCTTCACCTTATCTGTTTTTACAGCTCTACTGTACATAACGTGCAGCTGACAGGCTCTCACTCGTGGCTTTGTTTCACTTGAGCCCACTCTCCTGTCTTCAGCCTTGTTTTCATCATCACTTATGCAACAAGTACTGGAGACACTCATTGCCAGGAAGTGGAGTGATGCCATATGTAGGTGGTGAGAGCCCGTGTGGGTGAAACTGTCCATCCACGCTCATCGAGTGTCAGACTTACAAGTTCTACAAACGGGTTACAGTGAACATGAGCAACTCTCCCTGCGCCGGAGACGAGATAAAACAGGGTTTTCGAGCTGTGATATAATGAAAAGAACAAGCCGGGAGAGCTAGCTGTGCTGTAACACACGATTCCTCCTCATGCCTTAATTTTTGATTGTCTAGTTACTTAGTATGTTAATATCTGATGTTGTTTTATGAGAAATGAAACTTTATCACACGTGATCTGTCACTTCTCCAGGCATGGGTCAAGGTTAATCACAGTACCTTCCTCCTACATCTGCCACAGGCCAGGTGTGATATATACACTCTCCTGCCTTCCTGCGGGGGTATCCCAGGGTCTCCTCCTTGGCCGGTTGTGTTCAGAAAGCCTCCTGATTAGCCTTTACTCCAACATCCCCATGAGTATCTGAGCTGCTCATATATAAAGGCCAAACAACACTGCTTACAGTGGCTCTCTCAATAAATAAGATACATGACTCCTTTTTAATATTTGTAGATGTTCTGGCGATCAGCTTGGTTTTATTTGAATCACTTTTCAATACAATTACTTTTTAAACATCACAATTGATTTGTTATATTTGTTTTTTATTGTCTTTAAATGCAATTTTAATGCTTTCCTAATATCTTACTGTAAATGTATTTCCATTACCTTGCAAAAGCATTTTGAATTGTCTTGTGTCTGAATGCTATATGCCAATGTCTATAACCAGGTAAAAGAAGGGCTACTGATGTGTTGCTAACAAACCCTGTGCCCTTTAGAGTGTTTCTCAAGGTGCAGTTATGGATTTATAGCAACTTTGTTTAAAACTTTCATCTAGGATATCATCACTCCAAGATGAAGGCCCGCCCCCAAGTCTCTGGATTGGTTTCTTTCGGAAAACTCTCTAATTGTTTCCACCTAAGACCTAAATCTGTAGTTCGGCAAAGCATTAAGAGACAGACCTGGGAGATAAGTTTCAGCAGAGCTCGTGCTATTTCACGGAGCGCTGGATAGAAGAGTTGCGCAACCAAAGACTGATTCACTTTTCAGAAACAAAACATCTTCACCCAACTGTCTGTTGTGTAAGAATAACACGACACGGAGACAAATACTGGACAGCTGTTCCCACAGAGAACCTGCAACCACTCCTCAGAAACAGGAACTACATAAACAGCAGTGCTTTGACACAGCATCACTGGTATTTCAGATGCATCCTACTCTTTCAGCTGCTGTTGTTGATGCAATGTGTGACATAACACAGTACGCACAGCTGCTGATTTATATTTGTGCTTATTCGTGTGAAGCTCACCATCTGTGGCATCCTATGTATATGTTTAAGAGGCAATTATTCTAATTATTATTGTTGTTATTAGTCTTTCTTACCATGGTCGCTCTCCGTCCCAGATCGTCCCCAGTACCTCCGTCTCCGCTCAGGTGTGTGAGTGTGTCGCTCAATCACCGCGGCAATGAATCGAGTGTTACTGACTGAGAATGAAGAGGACACACCGCTCAACACAAAGCCACTGTCCCACAGTCAGTAAAAACACTGTAACTGCTTCTTTTTATCTATTAAACCTCACATTTAAACGATCTGAGGCAGAGGTTACGGTAACATTGTCTGAACCAACACTTACTGATTCCTCTGTCCTCGTGGCTGTCTTCGTCCCGCTCATCTCTTTCGTTATCCAGGTTGGACATTCTCACTGACATTTCTGCAGGTTAAGTGAAGTAAAGGTTAAAAAAAGATGCCACTGACCTATTAAGTCAAGTACTACAACTGGGAAAAGCATGAACAGGTTTATTTTAACAAAGTCAGTTTTGGGTAAAGTGAAGTTAACCTTTATACATGGAGATATTAGACAGGAACAAGCTGTGTTTGTGTATGTGAGTGCATGCATTTATCATGCTCCAGTGTGTATTGGGAGTCGGGGGTACACCACGAGTTTCCTTTGTAACTACGAACTGCAAGCTGCAGCTGTGGAAGAGACTGCACACGCAGAGTAAAGAGACTTTATGAGCCCATTCCTCAACCTAATGCCTTCTGATAACGTGGCCACACTCTCCTCCATCTATTCTCTTTACCGTCTGTTTACCAAACTATCAGGCTGAAAGTGACTCGGACTCGAGAGTTTTAATGCGGTTGTAATCTTGTTTGATGTTTTTGTCAATAACGCTGAGTAATTACACAAATCACGGAGCGGCAGCTGCCGCGGCGAGATGCTAATGTCAGCCGTTTAGCTCCAGCAGAACTTGCCACGGTAGCGCTGCTTTGGAAACTTTGTTCCTTTCTTTGATATTTCACAAAATGCCAGTGCGTGAAAATGTGAAGGTTAATGTACGCAGCTGCTGTTTCAGACCCGTTTCCATCATTACCACGTCAGTTTGTGAAGTCTTTCAAGTTAAAGTTCAATGACTGATCAGTTGTACAAATGTATTCGTTCGTGAGCTAGAGTTTGTCCATCAGCCTTACCCTGTGCTGCCAGTGGGGACATGTGCTGGTGCGAGCGCCTGTGGATCTGGTGTCTGTACGCGTACACAGCCAGCACCAACACCATGATGCATCCCATAATGCCCCCAGCGACTGGACCCACTGGGGCGCTCTTGATCATGTTCAGAGAGGCCACCTCCTCATCTGTGGAAGGAAGAGAGAGGCGGATGAGGAGAGGAAAAGGACGGGCAGAGGGCTGCTCAATATGAAACAACTGGGGCTCAGACGTGAGCTCACACTGCGACAGCGACACATCTACGTCGCCTGCGTCCTGTCATCAGTGTGAAATGCAAAAGAAAAATGACTAAACTGCAGGAGGACGACTGATTCTCCTTTTGAATAACAGAACAAAAGAAAAAAGCGAGAGTGTGTTTGTCCATCCACGCTGCCGTCAGAGAGACCCTGGGATCTGTTACACTTCTGCTTCCTTCTATTCATTTGTTGTCTGTTACCTTAATCTTAAATGTCTCCCAACTATGAAACCAGACTCTGAAGGTCTCTACTGCTGTGTACCATAACTGAAAAGGTATATACATACCATAATATTAACAAAGAGGGTGTTTTGATCTTTTTCCTTAAAGCGCCCACCTCTGTAAAGTTTGTGTTACATCCACTTACCTAGGAGACCCAGGCCGTCCGCGTAGGGACTCTTGGCGCCGACGATGCCCCCGAAGCACTCCTTCTGAAGGGCACAGTATGGCTTGTCGAGATGAGTCTTGCCATCGCTGTCCACCATGCACCACTCGCAGTCCAACACGCCAAAGCAGTCACTAAAACAGGACGCGAAATCATTATTAGATCGTAAAAGAGCAAAAATTTTAATCTTAAACACTTTTTTTTTGATGAGTGGGATGATAAATAATATATATTTCTAAATACTATTTAAGAAATGATCTGGGCAAGAATTCTATAATAAGAGTATCAATAATAAATGTGAACAAAAGTCTGATTTTACAAGCTTGATAATGCTTTAACACTGCATTAGAGAAGAATCTTATGTTTCTTGGGTAAATATGCATTAACAATGTAAACATGACAAAACACTTCCTCTACATCACCACTGGGTGGCACTGTGCAACTGGTCAGCACCTAGAACGTCCTAATGGTTGACCATGAAACTTAAATACACCATGCACTCCGTGATAGATTCACGCGTGTGCTGTGTGTGTGTGTGTGTGTCTCACTGCATGTGTGTAGTTTGGCGTGTTTACCTGCTGGTGTATCTTTGGCTACAGCGGGTGTTGATGCACTGGGGCAGGGTGTCATGCAGAGTGGGATCAATCACATTCAGGCTGACTGGCTCCTGATGCACCTCACAGCTAGGATTCCTGCACATCGCACACACAATTACAATACGCGCAGTATGAAAATACACAAAGGTGCAGGTATAGTACGTACTGTTGGTCAAAAGCAAACATTAAGATGACAACATGCATCCAGCTCCTGGAGTCAAACATAGTTAAACTTACACTAAATTTGACATTAAAAGAAATCAAAGCATAAGCCCTCAAAGGAATGTCTTCGGCGTGTCAATTTATGCAAAGCAGCTCTAAAAAGGACAAACATCAATGCGGCTTGACACAAAACGCAGCGGTAAATCTGACAGTGAAAAATGATAATTGCATGTCTTCCTGAAATAAAGAAGGACTTTGGCATTTGAAACGTTGACGTGCCATCAAAGGCAGCTGATGGTTGATGAAAGGAGATGGATGAAACGAGAGAGAGAGAGAGAGACACACACACACACACACACAGAGCATCGGGACTGAAAGGACAAAGAGGAGCGAGGAAACACCCACAAACATTTCCAAAAAGCAGGGGCGCGGGCACGTCCACAGCTTAGATGATAATAAGCGGAATAAGGAAAGGAGCAGAAAACATATGCATATGAAGACTTTACTCAGAAAAAGAACTAAACAAATGAATTTGGCAAACTTTTCATTTGAGACTGAATGAAAAGTGCAAAATACTGATGACAGCAAATTGAAGAAAACTAAAAAAAAACACATACAAAGCATGTAATTTGAGATTACACATAGGTTGCTTTTGCATAAATGATAGTGGCAAAACATAAGGTTCAGTATATTTGTGGTGCAAATCTTATAGAAACTAGAAATCAAGATTGTATTAGCATGCTTTAGTATTCAGTAGCTCGTATCATTGATACCAACAATCTCCAGAAATTTAAATGTTGTTTTCAGCTGAATATTAGTTAAACCGACCTTGTGTCTTAATCCATGTCTTAGATTTCAATTTCAAGAATCTGTCCGACTACCTTGTGTCTAACAGATCCATCAGTGCAACAGAGCATGACAAAAACAATACAAGGAGAAAGTTCTGCCATTCTTGTTAAAAGTAAACATGTTATTTCCTATTCTGAAAAGGCTTTGAGACAATTTCGTGTTAACACGTGCTGACACTCTCTTCTTCAGGAAAGGCATCAGGCATTATGAAAAACCCCTTTGACAAGCCACCTGCATAAAACAGCTTTGCAGCTGCTTCACCTGGAGACGCGATGCAGTGCTGTAGCTGTTTTGCACGAACCTGTTTTCAGCGTTGGTGAGGTTGCCAGTGCACTCGTTGACCTCCAGAGGGCACTCACACGGACACTCGCATTCATTCTGCTCCATTCTGAAAGACGCAGTTACATGACCATGAGAAACATTCACAAAGATCATGTTTCGTTAGCTGAGCTGCTCTTTGAATGTGATGTGACAGTGGACAGAGTTCACGCCATCTCTGATGACCCTGCTGCAGGATTATACTAGCAGATCTGTGTCACTGCAGAACACGAGATGCTTCTCTTGTGATTTTAAAATAAACAACTCCAAATCTATTACTCAGCAACGCAGAATAGGAGAGTGACATGAAGTGAACAACGCCAGAGTGCCCCGAGAGGTAAGACAGAGCATGTGTGGGGGAAGAGGAGACCTGTGGCAGTTGAGGCAGAGCCGGTCCACGGTGCTGCAGGCGCAGAACGCCAGGGAGTCACACGTCTCATTGACGATACCGGCAAAGGCGTTCGTGCCAGGGATACGGGTCAAACGGTACTTGGAACAATGGCTACCGTGGACCAGGTTGGTCAGGTCCCCCTAAAAGAGAGAGATGTCATTAACATATGGCGTAGACACCTACACAAACTTAGACCGTACTTAATTTTCTCCTTGTGAATCCAACGACGAGCATAAATGAAATGGTATGACATGCTGAAAATAATGTACCTAAGTAACTTCAAAGCTGCAGACCTTAAACCAGGATGATGCACTCACAGACTCCATCACTAAACCACGATGCAGTTTTAATAGGATTACAGCACACTGGAGATGTTCAAGGTTGCAACATCACAGATCTCCACAAGGTGGCAGTGGCACACCGTAATGCATTCGCGTACTGCTCGGAGAGGAGTGCGCTGGCGTTCCTGCGCGGACATTCACACGTTCAACACGTCCCATAATCTCACCATTATGCTGGTGTTGAACTTGTAGAAGCGCTGCACGGTGCGATCGCTGAAGCTGTTGCACAGGTTTTTCTTGACAAAGTTGGGATGGTTCAGTATGTCGTTCGCCACCAGCGGCTCCTGCCATCGACACAAACAAACAAACAAACAAACAAACAAACAGAGGAGACAAAATAAACATGAGGAAGGAGGCAATAAGGAAAGGAAACTTTTGAACATTAACTTGTGGTTTTCACATTTGTTTATCAGTTCCCGGTCCTGCACCTTGTGTGTGATGTGCTGCTGCTCTGCAGGGGCGTGACCTTTGGGGTCGATGAGAGTAGGGTGAGCGACCAGGTATCCTCTGTCCTCCATTATGAAACACCTACAGTGTACATACACAAATAGATGTAAAGCATGCAGACACAGTGACAAATGAATGGAAACTGTACTATATTAGCGCTCTTTCAATGGTTACTATTATCTAAAGTCCTATTTTCAACCCCAGCGCTTTATTCAACTTCAGGCTGCATAACAGAGCTCCATTCTACTACCCATCATTCCCTAAACATGCTGCCAAATACTGCTCCTCTCTGCCCCACACACCCCCTTTGGGCTAATCCTGTTTTATAAGGCTCCTGAACACCAGCAGAGAGAGAGAATGAAGGGAGTGGGGAGAGAGAGAAACAGGAGGAAGACTGGGGAAGACGAGGGGCCTGGGAGAGAAGGGGGTGTGGGAGTGAGGATGGAAAAAGACAAAAAAACAACAAAAGGGAGACATAAAAGCATAAAAGAAGGTATGCAGGACTCAGACAGCAGCAGCGACGTCACATCTCCAGCAGGAATGCAGTGATGATAAGCTTATCTCGTCTTCCCTCTCTCTTTTTTTCTCCTCCATCTCACTGCGAGTTTGATCGCCGCTCAGAAGAACAGGCGTATAGCCAGCCACCGAACAAATTCAGGGAGAGGAAATGGAAACAGAAGCGAGATGGAACAGCGTTCGCATGACGGTGGTGGCGACAGGGCAGCCGTCCGCTTCTTACCTGATCTTGTTTCCTTTGTCTTGGTTGCAGATAGGCAGCAGGTCCAGCAGGACCTTGTAGAAGTAGCGTAGGGTGAAGTCTATACCCATCACTGCGACGGCATAACCGGGGGCCATTTGGGAGCTACGGAGAAACAAAAAAACACTGTAATGGATTTTTTTTTTTTTTTTTTTTAATTAAGAAATAAGTTAAACATCTCTCCCAAATCGTTCGCCGTGATTGCGCGTTAAGCCGTTTGCTGACAGAGGTAATTGTCTTTAAAGATCACGTAAATATTTAACAACGGGCGAAACAAAAATCCCCATTAAACACACACACACACACAAAACACACCGCCCACACACACACACTTTTTAAAACCTGTGTTTACGCAGAATGGAGTCTGCGCAAAGTTACGCTCACTGAGCCAGGCATCAACACAGTAATCTCGATTTATCAAACACGCCGATACTGAATGTTTACAGTGTACATTTCCATGGAGAGCAGTAAACAGTTCCTATTGTATTTCTGCAACCGGCAGTTTGTGCGCTAAGTTGCATTTTAAGCTCACTGAACTAGAAACATAAACACTTTAATCTCAGCCACTACAGGCATTGTAAAGCCTCTGAGTCAAAGACGCAGCGTCCAAAACATTCTCCTCTAACTTCTATAAAATCGAGCCGGAGCGCAGGAGAGCGGCACTCGAACTGAAGGAGTCGACGGCCTGCTCGAGGGTGATCTGGAGGAGCAGATACTTGAAGATAACTGAAACTTAACCCAGGCCATTTGGTTAAGGGACATTCTGTCACTCGCTACAGAGTCTGTACTGGTCGACGGTCTCGTTCAAATTATCTCCCGTCTTCAGAGACGACGTGCTCGGCTGAAACGACTTCCGGGCTGAGAGCCGAGCGGTCCGCAATGAAGTCTTGGCCCATAGCAGCAGCGAGTCTGCTGATGAGCAGTATCTGCACAGAGCCGATCATTTTACTGCCAAGGTGTATAAATTCATACAAATTTGTTCGATGGGGGACACTTTTACAGGCACAGAGGAGCATTAGCACTGATTCACGATGAGCTAAACGCTCCTCTATGTTCACCAACTAACTGCGCCTCCTGCTGTGGCGATGAGCAGCTGGAGCGCAGGGGATTTTTAAAGCCTTTAAACTGAAAACACCCGCTGTTACCGTTTGCTAACATTAGCCTAAATAAGCTGCTGGCCATAACAGACTAAGCATTAAATGAATTCCTGAAGCACAACGCCTTCTTCTTACCTTGAGGCATGGATGGTGTGGCTGATGGTGACGACGTAGCCCGCCCCGCCCACGTCCAGGTAAGGTCCGGTGAAGGTGATGAGTCCAGGGTTTGCCACAGCATGCTGGTACCTACACAGCAGATCGCACAGTCACGAGGGAATCTAATGTTCATGAAAAGCAAGACGACAAACCTTCCTGATCCGATACGATGCATTTAATCCACAGCTGAACGCGCCCACACCTTAAAGGTTCACAAAGTTCCCACTGAATTATTGTGTTTCTTCTCTTTATCGTTGAGTTTTTAATGGAAATCACAAAACAAACCTTGCGCACACACCGATAAAGCTCTAAAGAAGAATAACACCACTACAAACTTGTGCGATGTTGAGTTGATTGGCTGTTTGACAACTTAAAAACACGCACCACAACAACAACTTGGCATTCGTACTCATTACTTTTAACTCCTAACGTCCCAGCGCTCACCTCACACATCCTTTTCCTCCGCGAACACACAAGCACACACACGCACGTCTTCACTCCTGTCTCCCCCTTCACACCCTCCAAAGTAAGCCTCACCATTGTCTGCGGGTCGGGTCGAAGGCTTTGTCCATCAGTGATCCTGGATAAATCCGGAGCACCCCACTGGGCGTTGCTATGTAACGGCGCACAATGTAGCAGTTGAGGCTACTCATTTCCATTAGTGTCATCCACTCATCCGTGACGTGACTGGTCGCCATAACCTCGTTCCTGACAGAGGACTGCAGAGGGGAAAGCGATGAAGGGAGAAACAGAGGGAAGAAGGTCGGTGTGGGTGGAAGGAAAAGTAGAGCCAGAGGAGGAACGAGAAGGCCAATAAGGAGACGAGACACAAAGTTGAGAAAGGAGAAGAAAAGTAAGTTTTAATCTGGCCTGGCCTGAAATGTAAGTTGGCTACAACTTTTGGCAAGTTTGCCTCCAGCCTTCCCACAAACAGAACACGGCTGCCAATTCAAATACACCAAAAAACTTGAAATTACTCTGCCGTATTACTAAAGATAGCCATTTATATATTTTTAAGCTAAGCTGTGAAACGTTAAATCGAGACAAGAAAAAAAAAACAAAAAACGGCGCTGAGGAGTAAATGGGACTCGATTCGCGCCTAAAGCTCTGAAAAAAATCACATCTCAGCACCATTTTCAGAGAAGCTTCAAAGTTTGAAAGGGGTGATGAGGTCACTGGAGGGGGCCTTTAAGACTAGCCTGGGAATCAGAGCTGGGACTGGGGCTTGGAGTTCAAACCCTAACCCCCATACTCCCCCCAGGACAGGAATGCACACAGACTGCCAAAACCACGTGGGGGTTCGTCCCTGTCTTAAAGATGCAGAGCTTCGTTCAAAATGTGTGAATTTTAGCTGAAATGTAAACAACCTGAAATGCTGCTTGACGGAAATGATAAGAAACAGAATTGAAGTTGCATTGAACGTGTGCTTCAACACCTCAGCCGTCTCGGGACCCATTAAAATATGAATATTTGTGCACATGTCTGTGAGCTGACCGCAGGGCTGGCGATGGGCCGTGTGTTTGTCAGGTAAACAACATTAACCCTGTGGGTGCCTGCAGGCTGTGAGCCGCATCTGCGCTCCCATGCTTGTGTACCTTGAGGCCGGGGTTGGCTATGAGCCTGGTGTTATCACTCAGGTAGGCGGTGTAGTGCTCCACCATGCGCTTTGTTTCTGGCTGACTGAGGTGCTCATAGGGAGAGGAGAAACTTCCAGCTGCCAACATCACAGTGGGGGACTCTGGGAAAGAGGCAGAAAAGGCGAAAAGGGACAGTCAGAAATGCTTATCAGAGTTTTAAAGCTGCCTATGGCTAAAAATAAAGTTGGTAGGCTCATTTTTTTTGGAGGTTCTCATACCAACTGTGGCGAGCTGTTTGAAGTGCAGGCAGGAGCTCGGCTGACCCAGCAGGTCTAAACGATGGTACAGCAGCTTGGAGCTGGGAGCGGTGTTCAGGTTCTTCAGCTGCTTCACTGGGATCTCCGGCTGCACGTACACGATGCACAGGACGAACGACGTGTCCTGAACCTAGAAGACGAGACGAGGGTGGAAGATCAGGCGGATTACCGTCAACATATCACATGAAAAGACGAAAAAACGAATGATGCGCCCGGATCTAAATAGTTTTTGAGGCGAATGCTACAATAAAAAGTGAGTTTCTAAATAAAAAACGTAAAGTTCATTTCATTGACACACTCCACTTCTAAATACTTTGTGCACACTAGAAACCAGAGAGACTGAGACGCTGTGACATTACACACAGCCCCCCCCCCCCCCCCAATCCTTAGCAGCTTTCTCCCTCTGTGTTTAGCGTCAGCCGTCACAGCCGGTGTTTCAAGGGCTGCAGGCGTCTTCAAGAGAGGATAAATGTGTCCGACTGAACAGCTGCTTTCACACCACTGCTTCTAAATGAACCGTGCAGCGCTAGTCTGGTCGTGAATTCTGAGATTTCACTGTTTATATCATCCAAAGTGTCAAACAGCTTGCAGAGAGTCCCAGAAACTTCTGATGACCCGTTTTTGCCTGAACCGTGGCCACAAGCTTAAAAGTAACAACGCGATGTACAAACACACATCATAAAGGAGGACCTGGACATCATTTGGAACGGCCTCGGAAACAACAGACTCTTCTCTGTTTCTCTTTCTAGGCCAATTTGCCATTTTTCTGGCTCTGGAGAATTCATTTAAAAAAAAAAAAACAGACAGCTGCCAAACTCGCAGCAAAGGTGACATGTTTGAACTGTGGCGCCTGTGTGAAAAAAAAAAAAAAAAGCAAAAATGTCAGGAGCTTTAAAAAAGGCAAAAAGTGAAATGCCTAAATTAAGTGTGATATTTTTGCGCCTGCCAAGAATCTAAATGTCAGAAAGCGAAAAGACTCAATATGGCGTGATGTTATTACTGTTCTGTTGCCATTTGTTCCTAAAACATGACACTTCTGCACCGCAGAGGAAAAGCAGATTCGAGGGACAGACACCGACTAATTTAAGGTGGCGGAGGTTTGGTGGAGCTGCTTTTAGTCAGTGGTAAAAGATCTAGAGAGAGCAGACGAGGTATTTCTTCTCACACCACGACAATTGTTGGCTGGTCTGGAGCCAGAGATCATCATCCGTCCCTGGTTTGACTGTGAAAGCGCTTCTCTTTAAATAAACAATCCTTTTGCTCGCACATATTCTGGACAACCTGCACTCAGATGATGGGAAATATAAGCAAATGCATGTAAAAACGTCCTGTATGCAAGTCTTGATCATGCTGAGTTTACCTCTTGAGGCAAATGTCGACAGTGAACGTGCATCATTTGTTTATTCTCAACACCTACCAGTTTCCAAGCGTAGCTGACATTGTACGCGTCTTTGCTGTTGTCCCTGAGTCGGTTGGTGTGCCAAGACAGAGAGGAGTTGACCGGCACAGCAATGACCTGGCTGCCCAGAGGGAGGCTGCACGAAACACGCGGCATTAAACGACAAAGAAACACACACAAAATATACAATGCGTGTGTTCACGGCAGGAGGAATTCTGGTTTTAAGATGTGTTCTTACCTGAGGATGTTCTGTCGGACGGCAGGGAATCCTGGGATGTTCTCATAGTGGATGATGTCTGTGTGCAGCGGAGGCTCAGTCATCAGGTAGGGTCGTGTCAGTGATGGGTGCATCAGGGTGTAACCTGGGAAATCCACACAAGTGTCATTCGTTTGTGCTTGTACTGCACAGACGACAACATCCAGACCAGACCAATTGAGAAAATTTGATCTGCATATAAATCAAGTGTTACAGCCCAGCAGGGAGTTTTGGGGTCAAAGTCAAGAAAGACCATAAAGAAGAACGTGCAGTCATATTACACAACAGCTCATGACTTCATATCTTCATACATACTCTAAAACCAATTAAAATACAAAGGGTTGCCTTTTAAATCAAAGTGTCATACGGGACCAGGACACCCGGGAACAAAGCCAAGTTTTGAATTTACAACAGTCCTTAAACGCAGCACGGGATGTAGTGAGGTTTGATTCCAGGATGCATCGTCATACGGAGCTGCAGGTAGATGAAAAAAGATGCCTGTAGGCTAAATAAAAGTTATTTTCAGATTATCGTGACAACTTCTGAGGCCAGACTGTGAAATCCTTGTTTTGCAATGGTTGATATTTGCCACCAGTGACACCGTAATATAATAATATATCGCCACGGATAAACAGATTATTGTTTCTGAATATTTTTAGGCCACAGAAAACCACATTATGTGTCATTGATCCATTCTGGCGACTTTGTGCCACATGTTAAATGACTGTACAATGAAAAACGCGGCTCAAGAACAAGACTCACCAAGGTGCAGCTGCCTCTTTATCAAACCGGCTTTAGCCCGAGGATGAAGGACAGAAAACCAATTTCAAAGTTTGGAGAACACAAACATCCCGCCTTACTGTTTCTGGTGAAGCGTTACTGGTTTTCAATCATTTGTCAAACGACATAAATTTAGAATTGTTAAGCTAGCAGCCTCTTCAAGATGGATCATTTTAATGCGGCGCTCTAACCAAAATCTCAAAGTCCACGGGGAGAGACAGCAGCATCTGTAGGAGCTCGGTGTCAAGAGTTAATCATTTTCGGGTGGAGATGAAAAGCCCTCAAGACGCAGCATCGAGAGCCCATCTGTTTGCAAACAAAACTGCGCCTTTTCACTTCAACACGCCATCCATTTGTGTGTTTTTCAGACAGGCAGCAGGTGTGCAGCGGTGCTCACGCCCCACACTTTTTAACGCAGGATCCAACTGCTGCGCTAGACAAGGCATCTCTGTCCAGTGTGCACGGACGTTCATATGAATTAGACACGGATACAAACGCAATCCAGTTTAGATGCATGCTTGTTTAATTCTGATCAACGTTTGCACATATTCAATAAATCACAGGCTAAATGCCTCAATACCTACCGTGCAAAAAAATATTTCTAACTTACCCATCTGCTATTTTTAATTCTAGGTCCGGATGCCTCGTCGGTGGTGTATTTACCAAATTATATTTACCTACTCTCTAATTGGCAGCAGACGATCTGAATGTCAGTAATAACTTTAATGGGACTCATTTGTCAACGTTTGCTGCGCTAATAAGCACGGTGCAGTAATAAGCTATAATTTCATGGCATATTTATTACAATAACAAACATTTTAGAGGGGGAAAAAAGAAAGAGGCTCATTGAATTGCACCGCAGAAGAGCGGAAATCGCACAGCTGCAAAAATTCACGTGCGGTAATTAGCTGAACGCGTATTTTGATCGTCCAGGTGAGTAATGTCCATGTTTTTCCGTTTTGTTCCACTTTACTTCAGGTCGCCTCCCTCCCCCTAAAACACTCTCCTACAACCTTTCATTCCCGCTTTGTCCTGTTCTAGCTTGTTTTAATCGGCTCTTCTTGTTGCCTCATATTAGCATGGCGCTGCCTCCCGGGCACCGAAAACCAAACATAAATCAAATCCGGTTATTGTGGTGTTTGCTGCCAGTCGTGTTACCTGACCTTCCTGCGGACTACTTTTCAACTTTTAAGTCTAGGTTCATTTTCCTTTGCAGTTCCTCACTTCACGTATTTAGTTTTTCTAGACTTGTAAGTGACTCAATTTCTAAAAAACTGGGAAATATAAGAGTCTGTGGCTGGTTGTTTTGTTGTTGCAGGGGTGATTCTGTGGTAATTCTTGTATTATTATTACACAATTTGCACATTTAATAGAGTCTGCCTGAGAAGACTGAGTGTGTAGAGCCTTTTCAAACCAAACTCAGTGAACCAAGGGTTTACTTCAAACAAATCACTGTTGGAACCGTGGAAATAAAGTAAGCTTTACTTTGATTCACTCAGTTTTGGGTAAAGTGTGTTTTACGATGCATTACGCTATGGTATACGGTCATATTGTTGTTTAATAAAGGAAGATATCCTGATTTTCAGTAGACCTGCTGCTTCAACACACATCTCCAAGCAAATATCGTCAATCTGTTGTTTGCTAACGGTAGCCAGAACATATTGCCTCCAACCGTTATAGATATTCTGCTTTCAACTGCAAATGTAAATGCAAACGCAATAAAAAGTCTCCGTTTCCTTCTGTATCACGTAGTTTAAATGCTGTCCTACTACTTTGGCAGGAGGACAATGTCACCAAGAGCAATGTCATGTTCTTGCAGCCAGCATTGCTTAGTACAAGCAAGGGGACCAAATCTGTAACCACACTACCACTGAGCTGCATCCATTACTGTCGCTGCTCTCCAGGCCTACACAGCACAACTTACCTGCTGCGCAGCACTAGTGGTTTAAGTCAAGACCCCCTCGGCTGAGGCCAAAACAAACCGGGACCGGACATGAGTACTACCGCCCCGTGCTGCGGCGACTCACTGAGGCATGGCTCAGCAGAGAATGAAATGCCAAAGAAGTGCCAGCGCTACCAAGAAGATGTCAATTAAGCCTAATAAGGGATAATGGTTGTGGAGGAAGTTGAGACAGACAAAATAAAGTGTAATTCCCCTTGTACGTGAAACAAGAACACCAAAATACACTTTCTCCCAACCATTCGGAGTGTTTCCCCAAGGCCGTGACTAATAAAGATTGATACTCTGAATACACACAGGAATGTTCTGCAGACCACTTGAGTCTGTTGGACCTGCAGGTCATAGCACAATTTTTCCTGATTGTTGCTTGTTTTGTTACTGGCTTAGAAATCTAAGCAGCAGGCAATGAGCGATTGATTGGTCCTGCTGTGTTTGTTGTCTTACCCAGAACAACCTGTTATTACTGCAGATGGAGAAATCTTTATTTGGAGAACAGACTGCCACGATTTAAAACCCTTGGTTGTACACCTGCAAACTCTAGTCATGTGGCTGACCACAATTTGGGAAAGCCACCATTTCCTGCACTGCGGTAGATATGTGACGGACACGAGAGCGCGCGCGTGGGAAAGTCAGGAGAAATGTTTGCACCGGGTCGAGAACAACCGCCTCGCCTGTCTCTGTGTGACTGACCTTTGTTGTCAATGAGGAACGTGTATGAAGCCAGAGAGTCCTGGTAGTACGTGACGTCCTCCAAGATGTAGGCCAGGTTCACATCCACCCCGACCACGCCCAGGAGCAGGTTACCGAAATAACAAGGCCGGCTCACGGTCATAATAAACCCTGCAGATGAGGAACGAAATGTAACTCAAGTTCGAGAAAGTTCATTTTGTGTTTGCAGTGTGGTTTTGAGAGCCTACCTACCAGCCTACCAGCATCTCCAACATCTAAATGTCAATCAAAAGTCGTCCAGACTCACTTCCTGGGCTAATACTGGACCACTCACCATCTCCCATAGGGTCGGAGTAAGGCAGGCTGAAGCGGGCCAGGTCGATCATGCGATTGGGCAGATTAATGTAGAAGCGGCCCACTGTTGTTTCCAGGTTGCTCAGCTGGTTTAACACCATCATGCTTCCCTTCACCACCGGCATTGTGGAAGCTCCTGCTGATCCAGACGAGGATGCCGCCGAGGAGCGTTCTCGGTCGGATGTTCGGTCGACGCCGTATTTCACCGAATTCTGCTCCGCAAGATCCCTCAGGAAGGCCAGCTCCTTCAGACCGGTTACTCCCTCTGAAGGGGAAGAGAGTGGGATGGAGTTCAGTGTAAGGAGGGAAAAGCTGGATGCTGTTCGACTTAATCAAGAAGGGATATTAAGAACAAATCCGTAACCGACGGCATGGCTAAAAGCCTATTGAGCGGGGTAGTTGTGCAACTGAAAAGATGAGGGAGTGGTTGAAAGGAGGTAAAAGGAGTAAACAGCGCTTCACTAAAGAGCGCATGACTCAGATTCCCAATATAAAAGGCAGCGCACTGTTCTCTTTCCCCTTCAGCTGTAAAAGACATTCATTCACAGAGCTGGAGAAAAGAAATCTGTCACCACACAGGGGCTGGGCTCATCAATAATCTTTGAAATGGCGCATGTATTTAACCTCGTGCAGCAGGCAGCTTGCATTAAACTGGATCATTAATCAAAGTACAAACTATATTATACATTGCGACATAGATCTTCCAAAGTTTTTTTGGCACCAGCTGCAAAGATATTTCATACACGCAAGCCCTGACTTGTGATCCTGTGTCGACGATCTCTACGAGCTTTGTTCGTACAGTCCCGCGTATCCGCCAAACACAGTTGTCAACTGTGAAACCCGGAGATCATAACACGAATAAATCCTTCAGCGCTTTAAAGAAAATATGCAACTGAGACGTTAATGCGCCGTTCAGACTATCTTCCCAAGCCTCGCGAGGTCATTTAGAGGAGAATGGATCACCGTGGCTCTGCAGCTGTCACCTGGAACATTTGGCATCCCACAACCTATTGGGAAGGATAGTCCACAGAATGTCTGCCAGTATCCAATCATTGACTGGATTACGGCAGAATCCCTTTTTAATGCCAAGGCTCCGCTCTGCTGATCATCACGCTGGGCGACTAGATGGGAGGCAATGTCGTCATGGGTGGCAATGTCAAACCCAACGCGAACGGGGAAACTGTGCTGACAACACAGGTTCCTATTCACTTTAATTTAGGAGGGGGCACCTATTCCCAGCCTTCTTTCTAGGATGGATATGTAGATCCTGGAAGCAAACAAACGTCTCAGTAACCTTCTCACTGAATGCAGTACGTGTATGTTTGTCGCCTAACCATCATTATATGGACAGCCTGGATTGTGCAGGTTCGAAAAGCCTGAACGTTTGCCAGCAGGTCACACAATAAAACGATGTGTTATATGACTTGAGGCTATTTTTGCGTTCCCGCTTACTTAATTTGTGCGTGCTGTGCGACTACCCAAGATGAAGAAAATCAACTGCATTCGAGAGCTACTCCACTCGACGTGTATGAGCTACAAGACTCAACGTGTTTGGTAATATCTAAAACTTATAGTTAGAACGAAAGCGAACGTAGTGCTGCTTAGTTTCCTTTAAATACATTGTGATGAACAGGCCTACAAATCAGATCACACTGATGAAATCTTTGATTTGAATACTTGGTTGCAAGAATATTCAAAGCCGAATCAACAAGCTAACCCACAGAGGACGAACTGATGAGCAACTCTGATTGTAAGCTAAATATCTTTAGGCAAATGGACTGTTTGAAATATAAAACAATCGAAAGACAAAGTTCTGTGAAATCATGGATGATTTGTTGAGCATTTAATAGACTACGTATTATTGATTTTAAAAAATAGCTATATTCAGGTAATGATGTGAATACTCTGACAGGAGGGCACCTTATTCAGGCTACCATACACAGTTTTGGTGAGGGAGGTGGCCATCTCATCAAAACACACACACAGACGCACACGCACACGCACACACACACACACACACACACGGCAACAAACAACTGTGCATTATTCTGCCGAGGGACTGCTGATCTCCTTGAACAATCCGCACTTCACATTTGGCAGGGGATGCAGGGAATAAGACACACGCACCCACAGCGGGCCTTTCAGCTGTGTGCAACAAAACAAATGTTTTTTTGGATATGCAATGCTAATAAACTCAGAGGACGATAGATTTCTGCATCCTTTTCATCATGGAGCTCTTTAGACGGCCAAGGTCCTCCGTCAGTCACATACAGAGTGAGCAGCGCAGCCTTTGAAGTCTCACTCTCTCCTCTCTTAGATGTACCTCATTTCCATTCTCAGATGCAAAAACGATTTGTATTAATGGTGGACTAATGCATGTGCAGCAGAGGTGTGTGTGTGTGTGTGTGTGTGTGTGTGTTGCAGAGGGGGGTGGGAATTAGAGGAGGCAGATGGATGGACAAGGACAATAAAAGAGGAAAAGGAAGCATATGAACCACACACACACACACGCAGGAAACAAAGCCTTTGAGGTTTCTGAGCACCTCTCTAACCTTCAGTCTTGTCACACTGTACCCAAGAACATAGTGAAAACATATCCAGCACATGCAAACAGCTGCGAGCACAGCCAAAAGGGCATTATGTGTGTAAAACAAGACAAAAATAATAATAATAATAATATTAATATTAAGAACATGTGACTGATACTTGGGCAAAAACAGTCTGTGTTGAGTTGCCTTTGACTTCTTTGCACTTTATACCTTAAAAGACAAGATCTTTGAGCTGGGCCGCTGTACTGAATACCCAAGTGAAGCAGCAGGATTTATACAAGCAAGCGGTGTAATATGTGAGATAACCTGGAAGGTAGCAGCTCTTCATTCGGTTTATTTCAGATAAGATAAGATAGCGCTTTGTTTATCCTGAGGGGAATTTGCGCGTGTGTTCGGCAGTCGCAGCACAAATAAGGACAGAGAGTTGCGAATATGTAATGTTAATAATCGGGTATCGGAAATCCACAAAATCCAAAATGAACACGGTGCAAAATGAATAAAAAAAAGGTTGAGATATACACTGCAGGCACTTGAAAACTGTGAAAAACTAGTGAAACCTCAGTGATAATGCCAAAAAAAAAAAAAACTACACTGCGGTTTAATCAACCAGTCAGTCTGAGCTCTACTTATAATTTGCCCTCATTTTTCCTTACATTAAGATCGCTTGCTACAGTAGAGTCTTGGAGGAGAGGTTCAGTCTCGACATACCATTCATGAGAGCGTAGGTGAGGATCATGACCGAGTTGTTGAGGTGTCGGTTCTCCTCTCTGACCACGCTGAGCGTCGCTCTCTTCTCCTGCTCGGACGACTCTCGAGACGTGATGCCGGACGACAGGTAGATGATCACCATGTCTGTTGCTAAGAGAAAACCGAAAACCACAACATTTGTATCAGTTATTACTAAAAACAAAATGCCAAAGGAGTTGAGTATTGATCACTGAGGCAGCGTCCAGACAACCGTGCACATTCCTATTATGTGGAGTCTCATCGTTGTCTTACTCGTGCTCTGTTTGCAGAGACTGCTGGTGTTTCGGAGCAGCTGGAAGGCCTTCTGGAAGCCTGCTGCGTGCTGCGTGGCCCCGTCTGAGGCCTTGATGTTGGAGATGAAGGTGCTCATCTTCCTCTTGGTCTCACTGGTGGCTGGAGAGAGCAAGCTCTTGTAGCACTGGTCCAGAGAACAGGAGCGAACCGACTCTGCCACCGACAGGATGGAGATCTGCAGAGAAGTGGTAATGAGATTAAATTTAAAAGACGTGTTAGATTAACACTGCAATGGGTTTTCCAAAACATTTAAACCATAGTTGGTGCTCTACTGACTTGATCTCTAAATATGCATTTTCAATAACAAAGCAAGGTGAGACAGATGTGGTCTATTCCCTTCCACTTACCTTGTCATGTTCGTCTATGGAGTTGAGGATAACCAGCGCTGAGTCCCTGGCGATCTGAAGCTGGGTGTCGGTTACAGATGCTCCGTGGTCCACCATCACCACGATGTGTTTAGACTGGGGACGCACTGCAGACACATACACGGGCCTGCAGGAACACACGCAAACACGCGTGTTGAGGTCAGACGCTTGAATAGTCAGTAAGAGCACATGCTGGACCCATTATGAACGCACAGGATTAATGTGACAGTAGAATAAACAGGAAAGTAACAGATTTAAGAGTCTCACAAATCTGCAAACCGAACTTAGAGTCTTTGTCTCTCTTTCAACCCCGTTCTCCTCCCTTGGCTTTTGTCTGGGTTATATTTTCTTGTCCAGTTCACTCCCGGCTGCAGTTTTCATGTTGGACCCCCGTTATTTTTGGTGCATGCTCATCGTTTTCTACATTTCAAGGTGTCACTGCAGAGGAATTTATCAAAAACTCATGTGTGCACGACTTCCTAAAACTAGTTGCATACGGGATGCTTATATGTTTTCGACTTACGAAAGCAGCTTTTAGGCTTTACATGGAGAGGGAGACATAAAAAGACATAAAATGTCATTACCAAAATATAAATGACCAATTTAATAGGAGACTAATGCTCGCTGTCTGCCTGCTGCTGGCATAATAGTATGTCTAAAATATCTTGTGGATGTGTTAATGTTAATATTATCAGCATTGTGAGTTGGGGGGGTTATAGAGGGTGGGGGTCAGTGCCTGTATGTGTGTGGTCTGCTGGACAAGGAGACGCTAACACAGGGCGGGAAAAGGGGAGTGATGTACTCACAAAGCCTCATTCACACTTGAAGCAAGCCAAGAAATGTCATTTCACTCATGGCTGTCTGCCAGCTCACTGACTCGAACAGCAAAGGGGGGGGGGAAAATCCAAAAGACATGATTTAAAAAAAAAAAGGCGAGAGAAAAATGCGAAAACACCAGGGAGACAAAAGAATACAGAGAGAAAAGACAAGAGCGAAGGAGATGTCTTTCAGTCGCGGCCACAAAAAAACCCACAACACTGGAGGTGTGAAATTCCAACGGGCTTTATGGTGCAGAGCTGCATTCCTGCAGAGGGCACGTGTGGTCAGGGTGTGTGAGGGCGGCATGCCATCAACGTGCCCTCTGGGCCACCCCACAGCAACTGACAGAGAGGAGGTGTGAGGAAGAGGTGGAGGAGGAGGAGAGGAGAGGCTCGTGGATGGGTATGTTTAAGATTTCAGCTGCGGCACTGGTTTTACCAACACTGCATAAAGCTCTGGTACTTGACTCTTATCTTCTCAGAGCCCAAACAGTCCGAAGCATAATCATTTTGGATTTACCATCATAAATGGCGAAGAAGAGCAGCAGTTGCTTGTATTCAAGAGGCGAAGCTTTGACATTTTTGCTTTAAAAGACTACGGGGATTAATCAGTCACCATTTCATTTTCTTTTGCACGACTAATTGACGCATCAACTTATCGCTGCAGCTCTACGGGGCGTAATGTGCAGTGTAAAATAAATAACAGGGTCGACTTAACACCAGAAATCTCTGCAAGAAGATGAGAAAGGCAACAACTACGCACAGTGAGTTGCTGTTGTTTGGTAGCATCTTTGAGCACAACAACACAAGAAAAGCATATTAGACAAAAGGAGAAGTTGGTCCTTACCTGCTGCGGTGCTCATAACTTCCTTTGCACTGGAACTTGTGGGCAGGGAAGACTGTGAAGATGCCCTCCTCCGAGCTGAAGTACTGCCACTTTATGCCCGGGTTGGACTTCAGGTTGTCTGCCAACACTGTCGAGAGAAGAGACACAGAGGGATCAGCAAACATGTCAAAAAACAAAAGGAGGGATAAGGAATGGTAGAACAGAGGGAAGAAACTGGGCTAAGTATAAATAAATAAGTTCAGTACTTTTGAGAGTTTGTTTATATTTAACCTTCAGTGTTACTGAGAACCACAACCTCTTCCAGGAGGGAGACCTTTCAAGTCCAAGGGGTTAACTGTGACTCCTGCGTGAATCAGAGTGGGTGAGAGAAGCCACTCGCACGACAAGATCACGCCACTGAAAACACACTCCATGTGCTCATACGTCATGCTGTTCATGCCTTAAAGCTTCTACCCATCGCCTAAGGATTTTCAGCCGTGTGGCTCACCTCCTCTCCCTGATCGTGAGATGAATCGGGTAAAAAACACCGAATCTAATGAATGAAGAGGTTGTTTATAATTCTGCTGTTGATCAGGCCTACAATTATCACAGAGCCGCCATCTTAAACAGATGATAAACCAAAACAACAATTCAAGTACACTGGATTGGTTTAAAACTGCCAGCTCAATTCAGTTTGATCCACAAGCATTCACATATTTCCACGGTCCAGTAAAATGGTTCCACAGAGCTTAGCTTCACTCTTCCATCCTTGCTCTTCGAAGCAGAAATAAAAGCACTGGAACTGCGCCGCCATGATTGCCATTTGTCAAAAAGGATCGATCCAGTAAGGGAACTTGAAACTGAAAATGTTTCAGTAAACAGTCTGTCTACAACTCAAACAGGGAAATTCAAATTAATGGCATTTGCGAGCTGTTGCACACAACCTCAAGCCAACTGCAATTGTTCTCCGTTATTGGCCTTTTAACACCCACTTCAGATCTATGCAAACTTGCCTATTCAGACATGACGAGGAATTAAACTAATCCCTTTCCGACAGTGCAAAGTATACACATGTAAACGCTCTACCCATTAACACCTCTCCTAGAAGAGATCGCCTCCGTGAAGTTAAGGAAGTTTGAACTGTGAAGCATACGGTACACGTCTTTCATGTGGATAGCGGATGTCAAACTGTGTGTCATAACTGTGACTGCAGACCAAGCTGGAATAACAGCCTTAAACTACAACCTCTGCAGAGACACTGAGCATAAGTATTTGTCCAACACCAACAGACAGGTTTTTTTTTTCTTTTACTGGGTCACAGAGTCAACAGTATCTTCACAGAGATCCCATCACAAAGCCGGCAACTTCCTTTCCGCTTGCCGCAACACAAAACGGCCTTTCACAAAGAGATGTGGTTGGGGGGGGAGGTGGGCGGGGTGGAGTTAGACAGACACAAATAGAAACTTTGGGGCCTTTAACAGGCAAAAACAGAGACGGACAAGGAAGACACGAAGAGCAGTCCTCCAAGTAAGACATATTTAAACACCCTGCAACAATAGAACAACTGTTGCATTGTTTTTGCCTTTAAAAATATAGATAAGCAGACCAGCAATGGCCAAATTCAATCACTTTAAGTCCTTAAAAGTATGCCAAATGAACTAATCCTATAAACAACAAATTGCATGCAAGGATGCAAATCATATAACAGGCTGAAATAGTTCAGAGGTCCTAGTGAAAGGGCTGTAAAACAAGGTCGCACTTCTGCTCTATGTCTTAGCTTAAATCGTAATAGCCGCACAGGACGAACACGAATAGCACAATATGAATCTGTAATATTCAGTCCAAAGTGATATTTTCTCAGAGGAAGTTTGGTTTGATTTATTTAGGCGCTGCAGTGTTTAATTTCTTATTAATAATAAATATTCGTTGCGGTTTCTGCGAGTCATTAGCAGCTGTCTGCATTTAACAACCATTGGCCATTTAGCTGGCTATTTGTTATCCTTCAAATGTTTCCATAGACAGTTAGGATTTCAAATCGCTTGTTAATTAACTTCTGTGGTCTTTGCCAAACATGCAAGCCGCCATTCTTGCATGTCAGCTGCGTCTAAATAGACCCAAAATGTGGTTCTTGGCTTTTGATCACATTGCATTAATCACCTGCTAAAGAGAACCTCTTTTGACCTTTTCCAACCCTCCAGCGATAATACGAGCCAAAGTCAATTTCTTTTCTATGGGAGCGGTGGAAAGTCATATGTAAAACATTCAACTAACACAAAAATCCCAAACACATTAAATCTGTACACAAATAGTTAACGGCGAAATCGTCCAACTGCCAAACAGCATCAAAATGCACCTCTGGCTACATAAACCTGGCAGAGAACTTTAATTTGAGACACGGCAGGTTTTTGCAAACCACATTCGCCCATCGTACATCAACCCAACCCCCGTCACTCCATATATCTCTGAGGCTCACGTAAACAGGAAACACTCAGTTGTGTTGACAGTGGAAGAAGGGCTCTGTATACATCTGTCAGGCAACAGTGCTTCACCCTGCCACCGATGTTTAGATCTCCCCAGAAACAGATGGACAAATGAAGAAACAAAATCCAAATGATGCCCATTTCCCTCAACCATAATACCCTCTGTAATAGCCTTCGTATACATCTGCGTCTAAATCCTTCCATTAACACACTCCATATGCAGTATCGCACGATACGAGAGAACGGTGCAGATAATACAAAGAAACCTGAAAATATACCAAAACTGCCAACTTAGTGCATTTTGATTCTGACCTACTTTAAAAGCTGCGTTTTACGGTTGTCCCTAACATTTGTTCTTTAATTTCAAAGCATGAACACAATCATTTAACATTATGGAGCTTTACATCTGTTGTATGTACATTTTCCCTTAAAACAAGATAACATGACAACATTGTTTCTTTATTTACTTCTGTTTTCTCTGTGTCTTACTGAGTAAACAAGGTTTTGCTAGCCATGTTAGCTCTGTGAGGTTGGAATGTGTTAGAATGAGCTAAATATTAGCAATATTAGCATGCTGACATGGTTAAAATGACAATGTGTTCATGCTAAAGTTTAGCATGTGAACATAGTTTTTTGTCCCCCATATTCCTCCTTCTTAGTTTAGCATGCTAGCAGGGTACGGTTAGCTCTACAGGTGAAGTGAAGGAAATCACCAGAGAGGTACAATTCCTTTGGCCAAAACAGAAAAGAAATATGAATGTTATGACAACCCATTCAATGTTTGTCAAAGCATTTCACTCAGAACCAATGTGACAAGAGGACAAGACACCAAAGTCATTAGGATGTATCATCTGGGGACCATGAATGCCAGGAACCAAATTTTGTACCGTTGCATTCCAATGTGAAGACATCTCATAGGACCTGCTGGTTGTGCTAGATGGAAAGTCACAGGATGGAAAGTCACAGGACATGATTACAATATACGCCTGTGCAAAATTTGACAGCCATTAATCAAAAAGAGTAGTTGAGATATGGATCACAGCAGTCAGGTCAACAGAGCCAGACAAACAAGTTAGTTTGTCATTCCTGCCGTTCTGGTTCAATTTAATTCTGTTTCCCAGCTTGTCAGACACAAAACCAAACATCCTGTCACGATGAATATTTAAGTAAATGTGTTAATGTGTTCAAACCTGGCATTAAAGTTGTTAAAATAGCAGTGTGTACATATAGAGTATGCACATACAGTTTACTTTTCACTCCCACCTGCTGGTATCGCTGTTGATGCCTCCCACATGTACTATCTCTCTCCCATCTTCCCCTTCCTCCCAAAAAAAGTAAAATGGAAGATGAGAGGAGAGACGATAGAGGGAGTACAATACAGTCTTGATACAATTACTCCATTTCAATCAGCTCTCACCCCTCCTCTCTTCCTCTTCATTCATCATTCTCTCCCTCTCAATTATCCCTCACTCTCTCACCCGCTCCCTCCCTCCTCCCCCTCTGTAGCTGCTTGTTTAGACTGGGCTGAGACAAATGGGAGAGAATGAATATGCTGGGAACGTGGGGGTCAAGGAGGGCTGAGTGTGAGGGACGCGGAGAGCAGAGGGGGGAGGCACAGGGGTAACTTGAACTCGCCGTGACTGGCTTGCAAGGAAAATAAAACCTAGGCGATGGTGACGTGTTATGAATGGCAGTCATTATGAATGGGTTGGAGAAGCAATGGAGAGAGGAGCAGGCTGGGATGTCTGGAAAAAATAGAGGTGGAGGCAGCAATGCAACAAAAATTATGGAGGTGTCCTGTAAAAAAAAAAATAAAAAATTGCAATATCCAGGTTGCAATGAAGAAGCAAAGGGTTCAGTGTGTTTCAAATAAACCTGTGATATTACAGTCCTAAAGGCAAAACAGCTTAACTCTTTAGGAACCAGACTTGAAAGCAGGATGGAAAGAAGCCTCATGTTGCTAATGCAGATAGTGGCACACGCTTTCATAAAAGAAGTCATAATCTTATCCCCAGAAAAAGAGCTTGTAAGAGAAGTTCACATGCTTGTTAGGGTCTCACCTTCGAGCACACAGCCAGCTGCTACAGAAAGAGGGGCGTAACTGTTGGATAGTTAGAAACACCTTGTGCCTGTTGTTAAAGGTCTCAGGTGCCGTTTGACGACACAACAAGCACTTCATTAGCGTACTGGCGTCTTCAAGCAGTACTCCCAGGATCTTTAAGACTCGGAGCAACAATTTGTACAAATTTTGGATTATTTTACAACGCACTGTTGTCAGCGCGCCAGTCAGGCAGCTCAGCACACCATGCAACTCCCAAAATGAGTATAGGTGCTAAATCAGATATCTGTAGGTTCCCGTGACGTCAACTTGTTGTTAAAACTTCTAAATCTTTCATTTTTACAATCACAGATTCCTGGAAGGGTTGCGGTGATTTTACAGTGCGTGACTGAAACTCAAAGGTTAATGGACACGGGGAAAGTGGTACCCTATTCCGGGAAATGCGGCCCGTTTGTGTCACAAACACAAAGGGAACGTAGGACTTGGCGAGCAATGGCAGCAGAAAAGAAAAACCATGCAGGGAAAGTTGGCCATTGCCCGGTTTTCAGTCTATTCAGCCCATTTTCTCCCTAATCAAATGCAGACTGACATATGTGGTGCAGACACATGTGGGCTTAAATGGTTAATATTCTGCAATGTGCTCGTGCAATCTGGAGCCTCAATAAATGCATTGTGGGAGCGGTGAGAACACCATCAAACGGTTTTCCATCGTTCCCTCTCGTATGACTCGCGAGCACAAATGTTGAGGTTACATCTTTCTACCATAACAACACGAATACGGATGACTTTTGTGACAACTGATGCAGTTTCCATTTGAGGCGAAGTGAGGACAGAACTGACAGAGCCCTCAACAGCAAGACGATAAAACCATATTCTACCTGAATACAATTGCAGACAAGAGTTCAAAGTCAAACTGAGTGCATTTGATCTCAGGCAATAAAAATCATTTTAAAATCAAAGGAGGGAAAAAAAACAGTGGAGACAGAAAGAGAAAAAGAAAAACGTGTGAGTGGGGACGCACAGGAAAAGACTGTAAAAACATCCCTTTAGACAGGCAAAGCTAATTATTTTCAGCTCAGATCAATGTCCCCTCCTTTTAACAATTCAGTGGATAAGAAGAATAGAAAAGATAATACGACTTCTTAATTAAAAACTGGTTGCCATGGCAATTGCTGTTAAATTATTCAGCGCTTGGCATGCGGTCTGCAGTAAAAATGTGGGCTTCCAAAGTTTAAATGGTGCGAGCTTTGTCTGGCCATGTTTCATTTGTTAAACCAGGTCAGTTTGTACTCTAGCAAATTCCTGTATGTCTGCGCGGCGAACAAACCTGAGTTGAGGTCCCGTCCGGGGTTGAAAGCTCGGCTGTTGACGGTGGGGGAAAGTCTGTCACAGCAGATGGTCTTGGAGACGTTGGTATTGAAGTTTCCATCAAACCTGAATGCACACAAACAGGCAACATTTGAGAAATTTATAGAGCGTGTCCAGCTCATTTGCCGGTGGGGCCGCTCTGACGTTTCTATCAGCGCTAACAGATTTACTACTCTGCAGCATCACTTCCAATGAAACCACCCTCGCAGGTTTGGAAATGCCTCCTGCTGCACGTTTTAACTTTAAAAAGCTGTTGACTGCGATCTGCATGATTTACACAAATGGTGAGGAAAACTATGTGAAACCATTAAGTTAAGTGCAATTACCTGAAACATCAGTTGAACCTAATAGACCCTGTGGGTTTCAGTTGAGCTGGATTGTATCAATGGCTATATCATCTGTTGCCCAGACCTCATATTAAAATAGAAGTTATTGCAAGTGAATAAGATTTTCCATGGAAAACTGCTTGAACTCAGCTTTTCTTTCAACATCGCTAACACCCAGGTCCCTGAATACATCTGAATGCTATTGTAGGAAGGGCTGCCCGCTATAATGAGATGATTCAAACCTTCTGTCATTAAGCCCAACTTGTATTACCAGTCTCCATGTAGCATTTCCCCCTCATTTCCTTTGTGTCATTTTCAAAAGAGCACTAGACAAAAACAAATCCTTGCAGTAAAATCACAGCTTGCTGTTGTGCCTTTGTTATGACGTAGTTATATCTGGAAATACTCTTGGAAACCCTTTTTGCATGTTTATATCGGCTCAATACAATGATAATGGTGAGATGGTGTCAAGGTAAGGTGGTGCATAAAATATTGGGAGTATAGCCCGGGGAAAACATTGTTTAAACATTGAATGTTTGGGGCTGGATTATTCCAAAAACTGGATTAACCAATATGAGGAAAACCTTGAGACTTGGAACTTGCTTGTGATTTATTATTTATTTATTTATTTAAGTTATTTATTACATTCAGTAGGCTATTTGTTCATTTTTAACAGGGAGGACAGACACCTGCAATGATAATGTGCATTACAGGTGAAATTGATCTCTCAGTCCAACTTATTTCCCCACCCGTTGTCTCTTGTCTTGTCTGTCCCCTGTGTGTGTGTGTGTGTGTGTGTGTGTGTGTGTGTGTGTGTGTGTGTGTGCGCAGGTTAGATTGGTTTAAGCAGCACCAGGTGAAATAATTTACAATGCATACAACTGGCGCGTGAGTTTATTGGGACACTGGACCAGTGCTGTAAGGGCTGGAAGTGCTGCACTGGAATTAAAATCAAATCAAAATGTCTGATCAATTCACTGGATATCAGTCCAGGTCCGATCAGGACGGCATCTAGGTCTGGACCCAGAGAGAGAATAATGTTCGTGTATTGAGAAACTCTCAGTAGTTGCACCAAAACACCACTTAAAGCTTTGACAAAAAGGGGATCAGCAATATTGCCTTTGCCTGGGAATCGAACAGCTGATAATGTTTGTAAATGTTTGTTTGTGCATATGATCGGAGTTGCAAGCTTGCACTGTAACTGGCTCCTACAAGGAGCTCTGCTGTAGTGCAAAAGATGTGGCTCAGTAATGTTGTGCTGTCTTTGAGCACACACACACACACACACACGTGTGTTAAAGAGGTGTCAAAAAGATGAGATACGTGTTGCAATCAGCACATCTTAAACATCTTTTCTCTACGTGCATCTGCTCACGTATCATTTTTCAGCAGTTTGCTTCGGCGTTAACAGCGCAAGTTATTTTAAAATGTCCTGTGTATGTGTGTGTGTGTGTGTGTGTGTGGTGATGATAAAGACCAGAGCTTACAAAAAGGGACGTATGCAGAGGAGCGGCCTTTTCTACACCGCACCAAGCCTGGGTGCTTTGATCCTTCCATCCTTCCAACTAGACTAACCCCCCCTGTACCCTTCTGGCTTAGCAACATACAGACACACGTGTGCACAAGTAAACACACACGTGCTACACACTCTTTGGCTCCCTCTGCTTGCAGACCTGGCACTGGCCCGGGTTTGATTGACAGGCACTGTGATGTACAGGCAGCGTTTGAACTTCACTCATTTAGAGTCCCATAAGGCCAAAGTCATTACCATTCTCCTTCAACCCACTTTGCATAGAAGGGCTGGGCAGGACGCTCGGCAAAATGTGTGCCAGATAAAAAATACATTTGCAGTCGCTTTGAATTCCACATCAAAAAAACATATGAGAACGAGGGAGAGAGAAAGAGAGAGAGAGAGGGGGATGGAGAGAGCAGGGAGGAGGCTGAGGCTGATCAGACATCTTAATGAGGGCGAAAAAAAAGGCCAGACTCACCAGACACGAGCAAATAATAATAAAAATAATAATAATATAAGCGCGATTTGATTTACGGAGAATAAACAATAACTGTGAAAATTCAAACTCTTAGTCATGATTGGTCCAACATGAATGTGTGCTGCTTTGAATAATCCTTCCACTAAATATTAATAACATATTGTAGGAATGCTTGCCTGATTATCATACCTCCCCATAAGGGATTGTTCTTTATGCAGTAATTAGAAATTATCCTAAGGACAATTCAGCGGCGCCGGTAATAGGCCTGTGAGTGTCCAGATTCAAAATTCAATTGATGATGTTTTGTTATTAATTCTTACTGATACTACTACTACTACTACTACTGATACGTTTTTTTCGTTGCTTTTAACTTAAAACGAACACAAAACATATTCAATGCACCAGTTCTGAAGAAGCAAACGAGGTACTGCAAGAGAAAAAAGTACAAATCTTCAGTAGGACAGTGAAAACATGACATGAAGCCCTGCGTGATACAGTACCTGCTGTGGTCAGCAGTAACTCGCCATCCACTGTTTATAAAATCCATTATATTAAACTGTATGCTACAGCACCAACCGTGCATATCCACAGAGGAGGCAATCACACCCCATTCAAAATGCCCAGTGACTACAATTACCTTGAAGAGGCCTGCTGTTGTGCGGGCTTCAACGTCAAGAGTAATACCCTTCCTAATGTGTTTGCAATCCCTCAGTGAATAGCAGCAGTGCAGCAGGCAACATGCTAGCTGGAGAGTGGAGGGCGCTTAAAGAAAGCTCTCTCCATACAAATTTGATTGTGATATCAATATGCAGAGCGGATTTTGGAATAGTGTTTGGTGTCCAGCAGCCCAAGCAGGGAAGAGAGACATGGGGGGACAAGCTTTGGTGGATTTTGATCCTGATTAACTGGATTAAACAGAGAGGAGTTCGCTTCATGTGTGTAAATGGGGACATTTATTAAAATCACGCAATCTAAAATGGTGCAGCCGCAAACTCAAGATTTATTTCAAGGCTTCTGACTAAAATGTGTGCAGCTACACGTTAACCAAATAAGTCGTGACATGTCTGAAATTGGGAAAATGCTGCCTACGACAATGAACCGAATAAACACTTGCTGTCGCCTCAAAACGTCACCCGCTAGCCGAACTCGGTACGCCATGGTTGCCATCCTTCATGTTCCCGCTTTCATTTAGACCCTGACATAGCTTTGCTGTCCAGGGGAGGGTCAACTAGGACTCGGATGGGGGGGGGGTCATTAAGAATTGACTGACTGAGCAAATGGGGCCGGAGCCCTGGGACTCCTGACGGTGGGCCCCTCAACCCTTTATCAGGCACATGTAAACCCTTGAATCTGGTCGAAGCCATTACACTACACCTTCCTTTATCTACTCATCAATTTGCTCTTTAATAAGAACTAAATTATAAAGGGGTCTTATTACATGACTGCATGTATAATGTGAAATACTTCATAGATGAAACCAAGTAACTGATTATTTAAGTAATCACATGCTATTCTCTTGACTTGAATAAAACCTTTTTCTATTGTATATCACTACGCAACAAGATACAGGATGATAAATCCAAATGGGTACGCAGGTACTGGGAACCTGCCAGACCGTGGTGACCAAAACACCTCCTCACTGCTTAATCTGTCCTTGAATATTAAAGGAGGATGGAAGGAAGCAAGGATGGAAGGAGATAAACACAGGAGAGATTGGGAGGAAGGTGATAAGGACGGAAGGAAAGAGTGAAAAGGGGAGGAAGAGGTTGACATTAACAGTGGCATGTGGAGCGAGAGAGAGAAAGCGTTCTGATAGTGGTCCAACATGTACACCTGTTAAGGTCACTTAAACAAACCCCCTCCCGACCTGCCTGGTATTCTGCCATCTCGTCCTCTAGAGAGAAGTATCATCGTCGTGCTGAATGAGCAACGAGAACATCAGCTCGCTCTGAAGCTCTGGGTCTGAGTAGCTGCTCGCTGGTGCCGCATACACTCCTGATCCTGACAGTAAATCTGCCAATAGCTCAGATAGTGAGAATACCCTTCAGGAAACAGGAGCTCCGCATTAGCACTACGGTGTCTTTAATCTTTACGTTTAACTTATGAGTCGCGGTACTGGAAATTCTGCGATATCATCCCTCATATGATATCGCCGTGCATTGTGTGGCAAGCCCGTGCTCGCTGGAGTAGAGCTAGACATCCGGTGCTCTGGTGCATGCAGCGACCCAGCTTTCAAAAAATGCTGATGAACTTCCCTGGTTGCACCAAAAGACGGTATGCAGCCCATTGGGTTTCAGCAGAGAGGCCTACAATTACTACATTAACTATTACCACTGCTATATTGATTTTGTAATTCGTGTTAGACTGCTCAGTCGCCTCAAACACGGACCCAGAAAACTTTGTAGAAACAAATAAAATGCATAGATCTAAATTTATATGGAATTAAGCTTGAAACAAAACACTCGGCATGAATTGCGGAATAGGATTTCCCATTAAAAGAGAGTCCATCCGCAAACAGAAGCTCCATGTCTTGTCTTTATGGTTTTGAAAAGTCCTTATTCATGATGATGCAGCAGTATCAGTCGAAGACAGGAGCATGATTCTGGAAAAGTATTCCTCCATATTGTTCTAGAGCGAGTAAATGAGGCAGTAGAGACTCGACTTGAAATGCCACCATGGGGGGGGGGGGGGCATCTCAAAAATGCAGAATCTATGAAATACTTTGATTTATGACCCAATAATAACGAGTCTTGTTGGGAATATTAAAGTGTTATTAAAGTCATGGGAAAAATACCCTTGTGTGGGTGTGCAGCGACGATGACGACGCCGTCCTAAGGGACAGTCTGGTACGTTTTGGTTCCCTTTAATCTTTTATTCCTTTTTATTGAGACACTTTGTGTTGAACCTCTTAAAAGAGCTCACACCAACAGCACAGTCCATTTACACTTTACCTCTACACGAACTACTGCTGAATTAAGACTGTCAAATGCCATCTGGGCTGCTCCCGAGCACACTTCTCACCTTTACAACTGCATAGCGGTGGGACTGTTGAAACGAGCACCTGGAGATGGCGTGTTAAAAAACATAAACACACAAACACACGCGCTCACACACCAGCTCCTACACGTCACATTTGCTATTTTCAGGTGCGGCCTGTCGTTGAGACCGAGCGGTGATTAAAGCATACCACTGGGCACTAAGCGCTGCCCTCGGTGGCCTCCCTGTGAAATGATAGCCCGCTAGCTTGACGGCTAACAGACACGGACACCCTGTGAACCACCTGATCCCCCTCTAAACTGGCTGACCTGACTGAGACCCCCAGAAGCAGCTGATGCCTGAGACTAATGAAGGACACTCTGAAGTGGACTACAGGGATTTGAAATCCCACCCTCAATCTGGCATAAATCCTGCTCAACCAGGATCATGATATGAGTTGTTTTCATGTCCATTTTCTTCTTTTAAATGTTTAATTTAATCTGCAATTTATGTTTTTATTAAACAAGATGCTTCATAAACAAAGTTTTGAATGACATCCAACAAAATCACCAGGCCAGAAGGCTGCCAGGGATCGTAGGGCACTACTTTTGTACATTGTGTGGAGTAAATCTATTGCCCGCAGCTGTAACTGCGCTTGAACTGGACCTACGCGCCGACATTGGCTTTTTGAGGAGGACAACGTGCATAAACAGGTCAGAAAGGTATCTCTTGCATCAAAGTTTCAAAGACTCATGACCAGAATACACAAAGTTTGTCTCTGGTTGGACAAAGTATGTGGCAAAGGTTGTGTTTCTGAAGTATTTGCAGCATATATTTCACATTTCCGTGCTGTAACATTTCTGTATTCTTCTAGCATTCAAAACTACAGCTCCTATCAGTTTTAGACATACAGAAGCACTATATCTAAGCCTAATCTAATATAAACGGAGGTTGATTCCTCAGCTAGCTCTCCTGATGCACAGCGCTCAGGAAGAAAGAGCAAATTTATTCTACGCACTGCTTCCTAATGTGCCTCACGATCCTGCATAAACCCAGAAAATGAAAGCAGGAGAGCTCTGTGCATTCCCCCCCCCCCTTAGGAAGATCCTTTGAAGTCCAGGGATCTGTCAGAGTCAGCTTCAGTTTGGTATGTCCATCCCCCCCAACACCACCCATGTGATTCCCCCTGCATCGTTCCATCTTCATATAGGTCTTATACAATCTTTCTCTAAGTAATATGTGCCTTAAACTGTCTCTTGAAGCTGTAAATCCAGGGTTTAGGGTGCACATGCCGTGACACAAATACAACATGTTTGCATGCGAGCAACTGTTGAACGCGTGTACAGTATGTCGCGCGCATGATTCGGCTGCAGGTGGCCGGTGGCCCTGAGCCAGGCAGCCTCCTCTCTGCACCAGGTGACCTTGCAGCCTGTGAAGTCTGCGGCGCGAAAACTTCAGAGGGCAGTAACTGGTTACATCGGCCGATAAAGGGGGAGGGAGATAGGCAGAAATGGGGAGAGAGAGAGAGAGAGAGCGAGGGGGTGAGGGGTAGAGACAGCTGCCGCTCTGTAGATTAGAACTGAAAGCAGCTCCCTCTCTATCTCCGAGCTCGGCTTTGAACTGTGTTTTTGCCTGCTGCAGTCGGTGATTGGCTGAAAAGCTGGGTCTCTAAGACGGGGCAATTTAAAACTCCTTCCACCGCCGGGAAGTCGCTTTTTTTTGACTTGTGTGCATTTATGAGCTTTTAAGTTATTATATGGGGCCAACACGGGCGCTACAAAGATACTGAGACTAGCATGCTAGTGCACATTCACGTTACTATAAAGTACGTTGAAACAATGTGAGGCTTTGATTTACAAGTGATTTTGTCTTGGGCTTGTTGGCGCACCAATACATAAATCCATAAAATCCATAAAACCACTAAAATATCTTTATCTGACTTGTTTTCAGGATTAATGCTAATAAATAACTTTTCTAACCAATCTCATTCTCTCTATGTACAGAAATGGGTACAACCTAGCACCACATTACACATTACCTCTGAGCAAAATACTGATTATGCGATGCATGAATTAATAAAATGTTCGTTTTTGCTATCACAGTTGGAGAGTCGGGTCCCCAACTTTTCAAAGGCTTTCTGGATTCTGGCTTCAGGCGACGCAAGGCAAGCTTACTCGCATAGCACATTTCAAAAGGCAGTTATAAAGCGTTTTACATAAAACAGAAAAAGCATCAAGATTTTTCAAAAGAAAATAAAAAGGGGGGGAAGATAAAACTGCCTAGCATAGAGTTAGAAGCTTCAATTTTGATTTAATAAAGTGGAAAAGTGTGGAGCGTAATAACTGAACATTGCTGCTCCATATTTAGTTTCAGTTTTCAGTTTAGTTTTTCATTCACTGTTATTCCAACACGACGTGGATGCGGCATTACTTTGGTTCTTGACTTCTGTTTTTAAGAAACACAGTACGACGTTCTGAAATTGGATCTTTTGTGGCACACTGTCCTTAATAATGCTGACTTTGGTGTCGCGCGGTTTTTAAATTTCATGCAGAAATGAAAAGTTTAATGAACGTGAGCTGATGCAGACGCAGCCATAACAAAAAAAAAAACAAAACTTCATTATAAGCGCGACTCTGATATCTCCCGGCCTCCCTGGGCTCTAAGAACCATAAAACTTTTTAATGTCAAGGTACACTGCAGCAAAGCCAAAAACTGGCACAAGTGCTGGCTGCTTGAATGGGTTCTGAAATTAGGGCAGAGCTGCCAAATATCAGAGTGCGCCAGTACTGCTCAAGGCTGTAAATGACGTGGAGTAACCCGACAGTGATCAAAACATGTTTAAACAAAGGAGGGATGGGGATTTGTGTGTGTGTGTGCGTGCAGTTGATGCATAAAGCAACGTATAGAGAGGCGAGCGCAGGTGCTAACAGTGGGAGGTGGGTTTGCAGACAGAGAACGAACCTCCTGCAGGGATTCTTGTGAGAGTGTTATGAGAGAGGCAAAGACGGAGAGAAACGTGCGTGTGTGTGTGTGTGTGTGGTAGAGAGAAAGGTACTCACTCCATCATCGATGCAGGTATGGAGCAGCAGTCTTGTATCGCTGTGAGTGGGGAGGTGAGGTGAGCGGTGTATGAGGCCTCCACCACCTGTTTGTTCCTGTTCACCACATCCAGGTAGCGGTTAAACTTTTCACGAATCTTCTTGGCCAGCTGCACAAAGGAGACACAAACACAGACGGTCGTCAGGGGCGACGCCTAAATTTATCTCGCACTTCCTTTTTTTTTTTTTTTCCCCCTTTCATCCATGTGCAAGACTGATCAGAAAAACCCTTTGACTTTCCAGGCTAGCCGGGACGTTATCTAACCCCCACCCCCACCCCCAAGTCTGCCTTAAACCTGCCAAACCAAATCTGAAAGCAGCCAAAAGATTCTGAGTATTGCATCAAGGATCTACACAAGTATGCACACAGACAGATTCGGGCAGATCAATCCCACAGATACTTTAACAAACCCGTTCAAAGTCTATTTAGAACTGACACCTAATAAAAGTAATGAATGCTTGTTGTATTTGTAATCTGCGGTTGAAACGTGAAACGTTCCTTGCCCCGAAAAAGGTGGCCTGCCCTCTCCAGGTTGGAGGAGGGTTCCTGCCGCAAGTGGAGGAGTTTAAGTATCTCGAGGTTGTGTTCACGAGTGAGGGAAGGATGGAGCGTGAGACTGACAGACGGATCCGTGCAGCGGCTGCAGTAATGCGGTCGGTGTACCGTTCCATCGATTTACCAGCCATCGATCTACCTTCCTACTCTCACCTATGGTCGTGAGCTTTGGGTCATGACACATCGAGAGGAGCCAGCTGAGTTGGCTTGGGCATCTGTTTCGGATGCCTCCCGGACGCCTCCCTGGGGAGGTGTTCCGGGCATGTCCCACCGGGAGGAGGCCCCGGGGAAGACCCAGGACGTGTTGGAGGGACTATGTCTCTCGACTGGCCTGGGAAAACCTCGGGATCCTCCCGGAAGAGCTGGAGGAAGTGTCTGGGGAGAGGGAAGTCTGGGCATCCCTGCTCAGGTTGCTGCCCCCACGACCCGGCCCCGGATAAGCGGAGGAAGATGGATGGATGGGTTGAAACGTGTTGCACGTTAATGCTGTTGTTGAAATACAGCGTCAACACGCACCTATGAAACTGCAGGTTTTTGAAATGTAAAGAGAGAAATGATATTTTAAATGTCAGCCTGGTTTTATCTTCAGTGGTATTGTAAAACAAACAGTTTAATAATCACAAATGAAGCAGAGCGATATCAAACGGGCCCAGAACTCAGGCTGCACATTTAAAGCCGAGTTTTGGATCGGAACGACAAGTTTAGGGTAAGACTGTTAAAAAGGTCCCTACAAGCGTCCATTGTGTTTGTGTTTTACGGTGTAATTTACCTTTAAAATGCATGAAAACAAGGAAGCAGGAAGGAGTAAAAGGGCGTTTCTAAACAAAGGCCCAACAGTCAGTTCAATCAGTTTTTACTGGGGCCCTTAATACAGGCCCCTGGACATGCATACATTGTACTCTGCCTTTCTTCCTCTGGTTCTGCTTGAGCAGACATCTCGCAGTGCTCTTTAAAAAACGGGGCTCCGGCTCCTTTGGGGAAACTAATAACCAGCTCTGCAGCAGCCTCCTGGGGGACGTTAATAACCAGCGCACCACCGCCTCGTCACAACAGGTTCCTGTTCCTGCTTTTTTTTTCCTGCCCTGAAAAGATGTGACGGGCAGTTGGGAGGAGCTCACAGCCGCTCGTGCGTGTATTCTGTTACAGATTATCCTCTCAACTTGAAAGCTGTCACATGATCAACTAGTTTACTCACGATCTGTTAGCGAACCAATCACTTGCAGTTACTTGCGGATTACCCTGCCATCTAAAATCTGCGAAATATTTAAAAACCTCGAGTGAAGCAGCGAGCAGGGCCTTGATGTGCGGTACTTGTCGGGACTCGGCCGTTAAAAGAATGTAAAATTCGATCAAACTAATATCAAAGATTGGAAATATAAATAATGTGTAGCTTCACATTGCATTCTAGTGAATTTCTTACAAGACTTTTATGCTGAGGTCTTTGCATTTCAGATATATCATAGGCTGTATAACGCTGGAAATGAAGTTTTGACTGAGGAAGAAAACACATTTGGCACAGTGTGGCATGAGCAAATTTAAATCACTGAATCAATAATTAATCGTACTAATAATTGATTAAGGAAAGTGCTCAAACTTGCAGTTGTACAGCTGGTAAATCTATGTGATATCCCGGCAAACGGGACAAAGTAACGGATTTGACCATCTATAATTTGTGAATGCGGCGTCATTGTTACCGTACCCCATCGTTATAGCTTTTAGTGCTGCCGTGACAACAATCATGCAGCCCCACCCAGGGATATGCCAAGTGTGCACAGCTGAGTTGCTTCTACCCTATTTTTTAAAAATTATAAACCGAAACACAGTCTATACATACAATTATTATAAATATAAGTATATAAAATGGTATAAACACATATTTTGTTTGAAATTTGAAAGGCTGTGTAAGTCCACGATGATTAAAAGGAAAGGGACCCACCTCAGCTGAGTTTAAACTGTCTACGTACACGTCTAAATGAAGTTTTTGATTTTTGGAATTAAATAAAATACAAAAATTATTCTTGGGTCATTGCGTGTGCACTGACGGCAACAACAGCACAAAAAATGTATATAAACGTCAGCGCTCTGAATACTTTCCGAAGCCATTGTAAAATACCGACTCGGCCCCGTTGAATACAGAGAAAGGCTTATTTCCACAGTAACTGGACTCCCTTTGTTCACATCCCATAATTACCGGTGCCTGCGAAAGGGCTGTGATTCAAGCCAGAAGCAGGGAAATGCGCTGCGACCCACTGACCGCTTGTACACCTAATCAGCCGGCCGCTATTCCTATTAGGGGTTTAACAGGGGCCTGAGGCACAACCCACAATTACTCCACCTCAACCACAAGGAACACACACACACACAGATGCACACACCAAGATACTAACATTTGCGTCCCCACACACAGTACAGGCCATGCATTGCAGCACGGCAATTAGCTGCAGTGGACTTTTTGCATTTTTTAAAAAGGGGGGGGTGAATGGGCTGAGAAGTGTTTCCACAGCTGAGGAGGGGGCAGGAGGAGAAAGTCAGACTCGACTTTTAACAGAGTGACTTAAGAGAAACCAGAAACTCCGAGCCGTGAAAGTTAAAGCTTCGGTTACAGTCCGCCGCAGTGCAGCCAAAGCAAACCTGCGCTCTGCAGATTAACCGCGCTCTCCAAAACACAGGGCTCCTCTCTCCACTCGCTGACCCATCCAACCGGCTTTCAGGGTTTTTGCAGCGCCCAGTGGGGCTGGCTCTGCCGCGGAAACGGAGCGAGTGGAACGGGTGCACCCTGAAATCTTGTGCGGGGAGCTTCGAGGTTTGCCGGCCAGCCTCCAACCACAGCTGCTGGCGGTGGTGATTATGGGGAGGCTTACTTTAGAGTGCAGGGATGAGGTTAATACATGGGTAAGTATGAGAAGGACGCTAGTCAAGCACTGCAGAGCGAGGAAAATGTGAGCGCGCGGCGGCACGGTGAAAACGTTCACGTCTTGTTTCTCCTTGGGTGAACCGAGTTTGTTATTGCATTAGTGCATTTTCGCCGGTGTGAGAGGTGGACGTGTTGCTTCCAGTGACTGTTAAACTTCCACACTGCTGACTTTGTTCGCTCTGCGCGCGGCGATGTAGCTGTTCAGCGCGATTGGATCAAATTAGGAAATGTCTTATCATACAAAAATGGAAAAATCTCCCGTTTCCAGGTCAGTCACAAGAACATCATCATGATACCGAGCGGTGAGATAGCCTGGGGGGCATTTCACCGTCTTCATCCCAGACACTGACTGTTTTAAGCAGTGAACTGAAGACACACATCCTGAAACAAGCTAAATACTAAAAACTGCTAACTCGATTTCAGGCTGAAGCGGTTGTCACTTGAGTGAAAACATTTCTGGATGTCCTTTACCTTCCACTTCCTAAATGTCAGCGTGTGAAGGCTGCATCTGCCCGGGCCAATCGCCGTCAGCCATAACCCAAACCGACACAGCGGTAGACAATTCACTCACTTCCTGCGAGCTCATTTCATAACATACTTAGCTAAACCGGGCACGTTCTCAGTATTTTGTGGGTCTCTCGCATCGGATCGCGGCAGCTGAAGTGGCGATATATTGTATAAGTGTGTTATGATTCATTATTCAGCCAGCAGCCACGGACCAACACTGCTCGTTGGTTTCTACACCCCCGTGTTAATAGACTCTAAACCACAAATATCAGCCCCACGGAGCCGCTAGATGAAACTTTGGGAAGACTGACAAACAAATTGAGATTCACACACTGAATGTTGTGAATGTCGGCATCATATTTCGCCACAATCAATATCATTGAGTGTTTTTGACAGACCAACAACGCCCCTCCAGCAGGGTCACTGTTACAGCACTTCAACCTTTCCCTTTTCTGTTTTTCGACTGCATTCTTCTCAAACATGATGGCAAACGAGCTTCAAGTTGCAACTAAATTAACTTAAAGATTCAGAAACTTAATATTTTCATTATTTGCTGTTTTGCTTATGTTTTACATTTGAGGAGGTTTGAGGTTCATTTTTGTATGATAATTACTTATTTCTGAGTGTTGCCAGTGATGATCATAGCCAGTGTTGATCAGCAAGTAAAGGATTTTCTATGTTTTTGTTTTAATTCACAAGCACATCTATAAAAGGGGCAACTGTCAAACGGTAATATCGCTTCATTCAAACGAGCCGTCGGTAACACGCGGCGCTGCATGTCTGTGAATGGTGGACCAGCATGGAAACACTGGCAGCCAGCGGTTTCACTCTGACAGCACATGTCAAGGAGCAAAACAAGCAGAATAAATCCATAGGAGAGACTGGAAGAGAAGGCAGGACCGGGCTCAGCGGCAGAGACAGGGACGGGGAGGGATCGTGTCATCAGAGCGGGACAGGTGTCTGCGTGTCTCTCTGAATAATGAATTTCCAGAGCAGCAACTCGTCAGGGGCTCCTCTCTGCAGCCCCGTGCCCTCTCTCCATGCTCTCTCCCAGCCCTCTCTTCCTCTGCAGATCCACTCCTAATTGAGCCTCAACTTTGGCTCACGGACACAGCCCCTTCTGCTCAGAGGGAACACGGGAGCCGGCCACGCCAGGGCTGTCATCTGAATTAGCTGGCTTGACTGCTTCAGAGGGGGGTTGCAGCTAGAATGTATGGGCACTCTCTGAGCCTGCCATGGGCCTAAAAAAAGAGAGTTAAACTATTCCAACAAAGTCAGTGCTGCTCTGGGACTGCTGCTGATTAACAATCACTCCATCCATGTGATCCTAAATCAAACCCTAGACTCCTAAAGGAAATACTGTCAAACTGGGCCTATTCTGTACACGTAGTGAGACCTGGGCGTAGGGTTACGACGGTTATCATGACTCCTCATAGCCTGAAAACACCGGGAGCTGTAATGCACACCATTTTTTGTGCAAATTCGCCAGGAAGCAGACGCATTTCCACTGAGACGAAGAAACGCTTCGAGGCTAATTTGAGCCGCCCCCGGAATAGCAAACGAGATACTATACATTTCACGCGCACGCAGCGACACAGGTTGATACGCCGGCACGCACATGGAGACAAAGTCGCCGGAGAAATGCAAACAAACATCAGCCTGTCTGTTCTTGCTAGTGGCTGTTTACCAGTCTGGTGTTTGCTGTCAGTCTTCCAAGCTCCCGGACGCACGAGCGCAAACGCATACATGCACACCGCGCCAGAGCACGCAGTCGTGTTTGACTCGCAGCCGGACGCCAGAATAGTTTTCCTAACCCAAGGACGAAAATGGCGCGCAGGCGTTCTGACTTGCGGTTTTTGGGGTCACATGAAACAAATCTCTCAATTGCAGAAAGATGCTATTCTCATCCGTCGAGCCTTCTTATTCTGTCCGCCTGCAGCTCTGCACTCACATTGAGAGCAGAAAGGGAGCGAGAGAGAGAGTGACAGCGCAGAGACAAGTGGAAAAACAGGCAGAGAACTTCAAAGCCAATGAGACAGCAGCCGTAGAATTTTAATAAACCCCCTTTTTCCTCTGATGGCGAGTGTACGTGCGTCTGTGGTCTTGTGTTGCGTTCGATTCGGCAGCCCTGAGCAGACGCCGTCCACAGCGCGTGCACGCCCACAGACACGCAGCGGAAAGCAGAAGCCTTTGTTACTCACCTGCTGCACTTCTGTCTCCCCGTTTGATGTCTTCTCGGTGTACACAAACGAGTTGAAAATCCTCTGTAGGGAGACAGAGAAGAGGAAACAGAGACAGTGGGGTTAAGATCAGGAGGAATGCTGAAGATTCGGATCCAATAACTGAAAACCATCTCCTGAGGAAAAGCGCTGGCACGGTTCCACATTTTTGGTTTCAGCTGTTGTCGAGCAAAGACCTTTGTTGTACAAACCATTGAATTACTATCAGGTTAGCTAATGGCAAATAGTAATGGAGTGGTTTGTACAGAATACAGGCAAACCAGCACCATTCATGCTACTTAAGCACACCTCCTATGAAGACGCATTGAACTTTGAGTGCAGATCAATTTTGGAAATGAACGCTTCGGATTCTCGGTTTTCTTTACTTGTTCTTTGCACGATTGCTTCCTAACAGGTTTATCCTGTATTTTACTGAGGTTTTCTGTATTTTCAGTCCATTTATAAACAACACCAGCGCACCCGCTGACATACCTGATAAGATGGGCTCATTTTGTTCGACGAAACAAGGAGGAAAATCATTCATTCTTATCACATAACTCATCAAATAAAAGCAATAGTTTTAAGAATATAAACGTACAAACAAACAAAACTGGCCATAGACACTTTTAACCTGTCACTGCATGGTCCTGTAAATCAAAACCCATCACGCTTGATCTGTTGTCACGGTAACAGTGTCACCCTGGTTTGCCAAAGATGCAGCCATATAAGGTTGCAGCTTACTTTACGTTCATTCATCAGTATTTTCACAACTGATCAGTCGCTTGTTGATTCTGTAAAATGTCGACAATTTGAATAAAATGCTAATCACATTCCCCCAGAACCCAAAGTGATGCCTTTTCCAATTAGTCTTCGGTCTAACCAACAGTCCAAAACTCTTCATTTGTGGGTGGACAGAAGATATCTCAGGTTTAAACTCAAACACATCGGGGGCCTCCTCAGACGTCCGCTTCACAGAAGATCCAGAAGGGCAGCAGTAAGTCAACTGTGCACTGTGGTGAGGAGGTTGTTTGCACCAAAGGCTAAATATGCTGCGATGATCTGCAGAAAGTCAAACCGACTGAAGCTGACCTATTATTCCACAAAGAAGATCCAGGGTTTGAATAATTAATCTAAACTTACCGCTGAACAAACTGCCAAGAGTAGCTAAATACACAAAATATAACAAACAAAACTACCAATACAACATTGTTTGCCCTTTCTAACGCTAATGAAAGGGCTTTGGTATTGTGTATTTTGGCGCAAAGCATCATTAACGTTATGAGTCACTCCCGTGCTTCACCTGCTCTGACAAGTCACGGCGCGGTGAGTCAGATTTTAAAAGAAACCCGATCATATATCATTTACAGCATCGCGGCTTAACAGACAGTATAAAAAACGAAATGGTGACGCATTCACAGGCCCGTCCGACAAAATGGCGCGTCTTGATTGTAGATCGAGAGTGAGGCAGGCGTTAGCGTTAGCAGAGATGGATTTCTCAGCTCAGACAGGTGCATCTGGAGCCGTTTTATTACCGGTCCAGAGAGAATGATAAACCTGGTTATCTGCCAAAACAAGCATCCCATAGACCCAGACAGCATGGTCCTGTCATTCACATCAGCTTCTGGGTCGGGGGGGAGGAAAATGCGTCACCTGTCTCAAGCCTGGAGGTCAGCCACGACACAAAGTGAAGGTTTTCATGAGCCCAAATCGCGAGGTGATGTTAAGTTTCCCCCCTTCGCCTTCCAGCCTGAAACATTTTAATAGGCCCTGATTTATATTGTTAAGTGAATAGGAAGCGGAGCAGTACATTAAGGCATGGAGAAAATGAGTCCTGGTGTGACCTCAGCATGCACACACGCTAACACAGCCCCAGAAAAAACATTTTTCTGGGGCACACACACACACACACACACACGCGCACACACACACGCGCACACACACTTTCCAAACACAGGCAGCAGTGCTTTGTGGCAGCTACAAACAGGCTAAAACTAATGTTTGTGTTGAGGCGGCAGGTAGGCAGGTGTTTCGCTGTAAGCAGCCCCACCGCACACAAAGCCTTAAATTACCCGGGTCCGCGCCGCAACCATTTCCTGCTGCGCGTCCACGCCTTTTGTGAGACGCATTCCAGAGGACGCCAATTACCCACAATGCAGCTGATTCGGTATAGACAGTCGTGGCTTTAGCTGCGACTGCTACACCTTTACGCCTGAGCAGGTCGTCCTGGATGTTCTTCATCAGAAGGACCGGACTTAAACCAGGATGATTTCACAGATATTTGGGGTAAGTATCATGTGAGACAAGGAGGAATGGGAAATTCTGGCATCTGACAAGCTAAAACCAGATGAACTGATTATGATTTGCAAATGTTAGCAATCCATTTCCAGTCAGTTAACGTATCCCTGGAGCTGTAATTGAAAGATGCATTAACAGAGTAAAAGGAAACAAACACAAAGACACAAAGTAAAGCAGTATGCACATACACAGACGCAGATAAAGGCCTAAATCTCCTTACAATGGCCTCTTCTGGGCCACAATTAGGCCATTCAGTTAACGCTCTTGTAGATTAAAGTATCAAACGTAAATTTCTGAAAATTCAATTATGCCTAATGTGGCCTGGAGATGCAGGCTGGCATAAACACAAACACTGTTAATCGTCAGTTTGTCTTCAACGGGACTTTAAACAAAGCGCTCAGTTTTAGTCCCGACTGTTTAGTCTGTGACTGTTTTTGGGCATATTCCTTTTTTTTTTTATTTTACAGTGGCATGAGACTAACACACAAGTGCTGTACAAACAGTTCCATTGTGTTATTATTACACACACACACACACACACACACACAGCTGCATATTTCACTACTGAGTTATTTACAAAGTGCAAAAAAAAAAAAAAAAACCCGAGCCCAGACGGTCTACTGTTCCACACCCTCCGTTAGTGGGGGGAAAAAAAAGAGAAAGTCCAAGATGCAGAACTGTCAAATAAACACGAACAAGCGCACACAAACAGAGCTGCCACTGCTTAGCAGGAAGCGTGTGCTCCCAACACGCTACACCAACAAAAGAAACAGGGGGGAGAAACAGGCGCTGGAACCAAGAAATACTTTTCCATTAAGCCAGCAATCCTGAAAAACTGGGAACAAGCCCTCCCTCGTAGAGAGAGAGAGAGAGAGAGAGAGAGAGAGAGAGCGAGAGAGAGAGAGAGAGAGAGAGAGAGCTCCTGTTGTTGATTAGCCACAGGTTAGCTGTCTTTCCCCCAGTGCCTCGAGTGTTTGTTGTTGGAGCTGCTTTGCGGTTTTCACAGCTATGTAGCAGCCAGCGAGGAATGCTCGGCTCTGAAACCTGAGAGGCCTGAGGCTGCCTAGGCCACCGTGGGCCTGTGGCCTCCCCTGACCCATAATCAAACACTGAAATGTACACAGAAACATACACAGCAGCACAGAGCCAGGCACAGACAACTAGTGTCAGAGGTGTTCTCACACTACCTGGTACGCCTTGCTGGACTGGGCAGTACAGATATAATATATATTAGATATCAGCAGATGACAATAATCATGATATTATTAGTATGCTAGCCAAAATCTGACCCTGCGAATGTTTTTTTTAAAGATAAACTCTCTAAAACTCGAGGCATAACTCAAATCTATAGAATTCCCTCAGTAACACTGGTATTACAGACAACGACGGTGCATCAGTATATTCACCATCTGTCTCAGAGCGGCGGGAGGCAGCCGCATTTTGCTAAAGACAGCAACATTATGAACCCACGGCATCATTTGTCAAGCTGAGGAACGGAATCATTTTGCAGCGACAGCATGCAGGGTGCACATACAGTAGAGATCCATTTGGGTGACTAATTCATTTAAGCTCAGCATAGCTCTTAATGGAATTACTATGTTATGTTGTCCAATGGCAAGTTAAAGAGAGCATCTTAAGATCGGCAAGCTGTACATGACAGCCTTACATGTGTCTTATAAGGAGTGAACTGCACCCTATGTGATTGTTAGAGCTCAGTATATACACACACACACACACACACACACAACTGTATTTAACACTGAACGTAAACCTAGCGAACAGGAACGCTGAGCAGACCCTGGACCAGAATGGGCAGCTCTCTCAGCATTAAGCTCACGAGAAATGCACTTAAAAAGTCCCGTCCACTGATCACAGAGCGCCAGCCTTTGTCTCATTAGGCCAGTTTTTAAATCCACCCACCTTGGGGTTAATCCGAACCGCAGACGACTGGTTCACATGAGCGGCTGTACCGCAGGGGGAAGCTCAAACTGCGAGTTACAAAGATAAATACCAGAGCCTGTGCCGTTTCATTCCTGCAGTCTACTTGATTCGATGACACGGGGTTGTTGGCAGTTGTGCATCAGATGAGCTGATTTATTATTTAAGCTCTTTTCTGGCCTTATCCACACTTATATCTTGAACTGCTCCCCTCTCAATTATGAAGGAAAAGGGGGATCAAGATTTCACAGATCTGCACAAAAAAAACAAAAAAGGCTTGCAATCCTGTCAGTTCCAGGGTCCGCTGTGGGCTTTGGCTGCTGATGTATTGATTTGGGGGGAAAACCAATTTCCAGCTTTAACATTTTCTCTTTCTTGGCTATTCATCCATCCCCTGTTACAGCTGCTTATTCAAATAGTTAAACCATGGGAACCCTCTATGTGCACTGCGTCCTTTTAATTGGACCCGCCTCTTCAGCTCCTCCGTCAGGTTCTCTAGGGGATGCCGTAAACCACCCCAAGAGGCTCTTCTCCTTTAAAGACACTCTTTCTGTTCTTAGCGGGGCAGAGGACAAAATCCTGACAGGTGATGGACGACACCAGCCCAAAAACGAAGACTTTGAGAGTCTCCCGTGTGTGTTTTAGAGGGGAATCGCGTGCAGATTAAGGTGAGGTACAGAGCAGAAGAGGAGAAGTAAATGAAGATGCAGCCGAATCCGGGGAGGTGAAGGCGGGAGTGAGGAAGGAGAGGAGGAGAGAGGAAGGAAGGAAGGAAGCTTAGACCAACTGCAGTGGTAGGGCTGAGCAGGGAATACACCTATTAGCAATTCCCCCCATCTTCAAAGGCCAGAGTGGAGCCGTAAGCCACACTAATTTGGAGTTGGACTGAGAGCATGCACACAAAAAGGCGCACGCACACACGCACACACACACACACACACACACACACACACCTATTAATCCTGTCTTTAGGGCTTGTTGAGTAGTCCAAGGTTTAGCAGTGAACACACTGGAGGGCAAGACAGGAGCATCACTTGGGTGGGGTACCTCTGAAATGTGTGTGTGTGTGTGTGTGTGTGTGTGAGAGAGAGAGTTAAAGCGTGTACCCATGTGCAGAATGTGACATGATGCATAGCGAAAACATGCACAGGCAGAGCTCATCGACCGCCGTCACTACAGCGGCTTCTCATTGTGGGAAATTTCTATGAATGTGAACGCTTCACGCGTGCGCGCGCACGCACACACACACACAAACGCACATTTCACAGCCACACACATGAGGCTGCGGTGTAGATGTTTTGGAGCTGTAGGGCCTGAGAGATTGGTTTCCATACAACTGACAGATAAAAGCCTAAAGCCCAAGGGAGACTAACTGCTGCTTCCTCCATGCTGCTGGTATACAGCTCAGCCTCCCTCCTTCCTTCAGTGCTTTATCCTCCCCCCTTTGGCTTTTCCTCTCTCCCTCCCTCCCTGCCCCCAGCCAACTCTCCGCTCATTGCACTACAAAGGGCTGGAGCCCGGGATGCAGCATCAGAGCTTTCGCCTCTGATGTGCATGTGCGTTGTTGTTGTTTTGTTTTTTTTTATTAACTTTTTTTCCTCGACTCTTTGCCATGTCTCCATCCCCAACCTCGCCCTCCCATCTCGATTCTTTTCTGAACACTACAAAGCCGAGTCAGGAAACAGACACCTGGGAGTGGGGAAGCAAGGGGGGAGGGAGAGCACGGTTTCAGTGTTTTTCGCAATACAACACAAAAAGTCTGAAATAATTGCACCTGCGGTTTACGGCTACATAACACACAGACCAGAACAGCAGAAGAAACGAGCATTTACATTCATTCATTGGTTCTATGGGGGGTGAACCTGGTGAACTAACCCATAAACCTTAGAGATGCTTTGAAAGGCTTCGCCGTGTTTTCCTATCAATTAAAACACAACCTCAGCTCAGTTAGAAACTAAATAACAGATGCATTTCGGGTCCTGGTGAATATTAGCTGAGAAAAGCATGGCCTGCGTGTCTCCTTTTAGCATTTTAGCATCTTTCAGCTCAATGTTTTGGTTTTATGGCCCGCAACGTTACAGTTTAGTACGGTTTAACCAGCATCTTCTGCAAAACAGAAGCTCTGATAGACACAACCAACCGTATACTGCCTGGACAGCATGGAAAGGCAGAGGTACAAAGACACGGATGGTGAAGCATGACGCAGCTTGAGGGTCAATATTGTGTTTACAGCTTGTCGTGGTGCCACCAAGTGGCTAAAAAAATGCTGGTTTAAGCTCTTAACAGTGAGCATTTGTTGAAATCTGGGTTTGAATATAATTTTGCTCACGTTTAGATATCTTATGAAGCTTTTAGGGAAAATATGGAGAAAAGGTTTTAATATCTTGTCTTCCCACGAGTTCTTAAACCCTCACTAAAGTTTAATTGCCTGCTAAGCACACAGAACGCATAGCTGGCCAATCCTGTGCTTTTGTGACTGTGGAACGAACTTAAACTCAGAGAGAAAGAAGGCGTTCGCACAGGCAGAGACATGTCAAATGTAGATCTCCAAATGTCACTATAATGGCCACAGAGAAACCAAACCCTTGCTAATTAAGTGTGTCTCTATTTCAAGCCAGTGGAGTAGGTTCGCTAATTAAATGACTAGCCGTCTGCCAACCGCTTGCTGCTGCATTTAGAGGCTGCTGGGGGTCAATTAAATTTGCTTGAATCTAACTAACGGACAACCTGAGGCAATGTCTCCGAAGCCCGGGCCCACACACTGCGTTAGTGCGGGGCGTGCATGCATCCATGATGCCTGCTTGTCAAAGGCTTTAGAATACCGCGGATAGCTCTGATATACTGTGCTCCGTCTTCAGGCGCCCACACGTGTGTTTGTGCGCTCGCGGAAGCACGTATAGCAAATAGGGAGGACTGCTGCCACATACTGAGATGTTTCCTTGGCTTTACATCGTCAAAAAAAAACACAAACTTGGTTGCCATAGTAACCGTGACTTTAAACCGTAATGGATAAAACAGTTCAATGCTCTTCTTAAAGGCAAATGGTTTTTCATACCTCACTCTCACGCTGCTACTGCTGGACCACTGCTGCTCGTGATTTCAGTCATACAAACACTAAGAAGACACTACGATGCTTGAATCTTCTGCTGTAGAGCTTTCCAGTGGGATTAATGGAGAAAAGTAACGCCATATCTGTAAAGTGTCTGAAACTTACTGGAGATAAAACTAAGCACACTTCATTTTAGTGGGCCCCGGTCCAAGCACTAAGGGTGCGGTGGTGGTTTCAGCCTCCTGTCATGGTTTCCTGCTTTGGGACATGAACACTGGGAACCTTTTCAACATTCAACAAGTCCAAGACTCTGGACAAAAGCACACTGACCACATATGATGGCTTTTCAATGTGGAGCAACTTAGAAAACCATTTTCCAAACATCCTCCATCTGAGTCCTTAATTCTAATTCTCATAAACCCAAAATGTTTGGACGCCTTCTTGATGGTGCCTGCCGTTTGAAGAAGAGCAGCAATTTGTGTATTAACAGTATTTCTATAACTCAACTCAACTCAACTCAACGCAGAACAACCAACAGCCCAAAGGAAGTTGACTATGATATAAGAGCAAGAAAGGGAGACAATTCTCACAATTTAATTGAAAATAACTTCTAAAGATTCTTAATTATTTAGTTTTGCTCGTCAGATGTACTGATCTAAAAAGATGAAAACCTAAAAGTGACTGTGCTCTCGAAAAAGTTCAACTAAACACATCAGGTAAAGAGTTATAGCATTACCACCATACCGACTGCAATCAAGTCCCTGAAGAGGGACAGAGAAGGACCAAGCGAGAGTTTTAAACTCACATGTACAGATGCTATAGATATTATTCATGTGAAATGTACTGGAGTGCAAAGACCCCTAACTGGGCCTTTCTTTATCTCCCTCTCCCTCATTCAACCAGGGTCTTGTCCCGTCCAATGCAGTGGGAGGGTGAAGCCTGTCAGCCATCGGGTGCTGTGGTTCTGAAATAACAAGACCCCCTTTTGTCCAAACAGCATCAGGGCCAAGAGAGAGAGAGAGAGAGAGAGGGAGAGAGAGAGTCCCCGCCATGCAGATCCAAACAGCCTCCCCGCCGCCCCCTACACCTACCCGAGAGGCTCTCAGTGTCAGCCTGGGATGTTTGCTCTCCCTCTCCACCAGACAGGATATAATGCTTTCCACATGTGAGAGAGAAGAAGGGAGGGAATGGAGGGCGGAGGAGAGAAAGACGGGAGGAGTGGGGGGGTGAAAGAACTATGGAAAAGCGGGGTGGGGTCAGGCAAGAGCAGTTAAGATTAGACAAAGATAGCAGAGCTAGGGTTTGATAACGTCTCCGCACCAAAGCCAGGCTTCTTGTTAATTTGAAGCTACGACTATGAATAAAGATGTAAAATCAGAATCTCTGGTATTTCAGTGTGACAGAGAGGCAGCCAAATCCAAGAGAGGTTGACTGACGGATGCTACGACTATCGGCATTATTTCATTTTCCATCCACTTGCAATTGTATTAATCAAAACGCTGTTTTGCGGCCAGCTCTACACGGACAACACGGGGGGATTCAACCTTTTTACCTCCCTGTTTCTCTGAAATTGAGCGTCCTTCTAAAATATCAGGAACTGCACTGCTCTGCTGCCCTGAAGGACAAAAGACGGTAACAAACAATATGAACTGTGGCTTAACTACAGTCCAAAAATAAGTCAGTGTGACTCGAACGAGACACATAATCCGGCAGCTTAGCGAGAGTAAACGAGGTTTCGTCCCTTCTCTCTTCCCTTGGCCGCTGAGAAACAATGAGCGTTGTGTGCGTCCACCATCAAACAGTGTAAACTGAGGACCCAAAGGAGAGTGAAGGACGGGATTACACCGAAATCTCAGGCAAGTACTGTTAGCTAGTTAGTACAGTTTAGTTATATTACAGCATACAGTGTTTATCTCATTAAAACCTGTAGGGTGAAAGCATGCGGTAAGGGGCACAGGGCGCAGGTCATTACCGTGCAGCCCCCCTTTGATGTCAAAGCAGTCGGAGCCATTAAAACAAGGCCGCAAGCCACAACAACCACGCACTTAGCATACTTGACTAATTAGAAATACTAAAATTTTATGGATAGACTCAGTTGTTGATGGTGCTGTTATTATTTTTTGAACTGAAGTTTACAACTTTTCTTTAGCGCTATACAAAATTCATGATCTCCGGGACCTTAAAAAACCCAGTTTTATGTACTTGGATACACCGTACACAAGAGCTAACGAGATATCAGACTCCACTTTTTGGATTTTAGCCTGAAAGCGGCAACACGTACAGAAATGCAGCGGCAGAAGCGCCAAGCCAGCAGTGCATTATGGGAATAGCAACTCGCTGTTAAAGTGGAGCCAATGTGAAAACTTTCCAAAGACAGATCAAAGCCGCATACCTGAGCGCCTCCATTAAGCTGATAAAATCGGTGGAGGGAGGCAGGACAAAAACAAAACCTCACACACTGCTCTCAAATAAGGCCGGCGCAGGAATGTAAGATAATGAGAAAACTCTGTGTTTTATGGGGGCTTTGGATGTGTCTCAGTATCAGGAGGTCCGCAGATGACGGCGTACGCTTTCACGAAACGCGACTGAGACCGAAAGCCAAACGAAGATCGCAGCTGATCGATCGTGCACTTCGGGTCACCGATGGTGTGTAAATCTATTAAATTACTTGAAGTCCTGTGCTTATTTCCTACGACCAACTTCACGTCAGGAATGCTAGTAAATTGCCGTGGGGATCGGGTTGAGGGAGTTCAAACTAAAAAAGATCCTCTGCTACAAATCACGGTTGTCTGACGTGTGCTATAGATTCCTTTAACTGTTACTTGAGGCCTGTGGTGAGGTCGGGAGCATGTTTACAGTGGATACTTTGCTCTGGGATGAATATTGAGACCCAACACTTGATGTCTGTCGGTTCTTCCTTGGAGAATGAAGATATTTAATTTCATTAATGGTAATTTTATTGGCCAACCTAGGGAGGGGATGCTTAATTTTAAGTGCTTTTTACAGCTGGAGTTCATCACAAAATGAAAATGATGAACTCTTGCAGAACCAATAGCTTCAAGTGAAATGATGAACGACACGACTGCAGCAAACAGGCGGCACCGGCAGTGGAAACTAAGCAAGAGCCTCACAAACACTTGACCTCTCGACTGGGCTTCGGCCCGCTTCAACACCAGCCTGCCAGCAGCCTCTGGCACCACAAGTCCCAGTCACACCCTCGTGGACACGCCCTGCCAAGGCCAAAACTGCATACTGACCCCGCAGAGATGTCAAAAAGACCAGAAAGAGTGTGTGAAAGAGCCGAGGCTGATAAACTGCAAGCAAGGGTCAAAGCAAAGGCAGAGGCAGAGAAACAGAGAGTCCAAAGAGCCAATCACGCAGTGCCAATAAATTCAAAACTTCGATTCGCGCTTCTTGCCAAAACGAGTCCCGCTCTCAGCCAAGTGAAAGGATGTTCAGATGGGGCGCCTGCACTGTCTGCACAAAGTGCCCTGGATTATCTTCACATTCCTGTGCTGTGGACTCATCTGTGAGGCTTTCCCTTGCAGTTTACAAGCATCAGTGTGCATACGTACAGAAGAGCCACTCCACGGACAGAACGGAACAAACGCTGTCACCATAATTAGAGGAAAATAAGACAAGGTGACGGGGCGCAGAGGATGTGATTTCCAGGAAAACTCAACGAGAATCAAACCGAATGATGATCCTCAGAACATAAAAGTCAAATCACGGAAGAAGAACACGGAGAGCAGAAAAGGCTGCAACGGATTCATATTAAAGGCGGGTGCGCGTGAAGCAACGCTAGAACAAAGTCAGATGGAAGGAGGCACACGTGGAAGAGATGGGGAAGAGATAAAGACGAGAAAGGACACGGGGCAGAAAGGGAAAAAATGTTCCCGGGGTGGTCTCCTCCTCAGGTTTCCGAGCACGATGTGAGATCATGTCTGGCCCGCTGTTAAGAGGTCCCTCTATAGACAGGGCACTTTGTTCTACTTCATGTATTCTTAGTGCAGTTACACGCACTGATTAATAGAAGCACGATAGGCCTACAGCTACACGTGACACCGGTTTTGAGTCGCACAGCCTGGTCCTGCCGACCCCCGTGTTAACCTGGCATTAACCAGTAACTTTATCCATGATGCACAGGCGCGTTTTCTTCTACCCTCATTGATATGAACGGGATTTACACAATGCTAAAAATACCTTTCGGTGTAAAGCAGTACTACGGCTGCCAACAGGACCGTAACGTCGAATCAACCCAAGCCAAAATACACATGATATACATTAACAATGTAGGCTTTATCATTGCACTGTTGCATTGAGCTGCATTCACTTTATAAGCTGGTTACTGTGCGTACCTACCGTAAAAGGGCATCCTTGCCATAATCATTTTAATATGTCTACACGGTACCAAACGGTTTTAGCGAAGCAACCGAAAGACAGAAAGTCAACTGTGGAGGTTTGCGTTTAATTAGCACACAGCATCAATGAATGCCATCGGCTAGGCTTGTTTCGCACCTTAAGGACAGTTTTGCAGGCGCAGAGCAGACGGAAAACATTCGTGCAGATCATTTTCAGTATCTTTGCAAAGGTTTTTAAGCATGGACTGCGTTAAGTTGGACAACATGATGGCTCCGCCTAAAGGAAAAGCCAAAACATCTTGATTCCCCCCCCCGGCGGCTTTCTCCTGGTGGCAGTATTGGTTTTAAACCCCCATCCTTGCCACATTAGCGAATGGGTAATGGACCGAAGGGCAACAGGTGCCTACTAAAACACAAAAACGACAACGTGGCAAAAGAAATTCTCAGAACACACTTGAGACTATTATCATAATAAAGTGACTCAGTAGAGCGATGCATGCCTTAGCGTAAAGCTGCACAGCGTAGCACTGCATTTATCTTTGGGACATGAGATGATTAACTGGATGCAGGATTTGTGTTGGCTACTCAGCGTGCTGAGGGAGGCAACCTGGGAGCTGCGGCGAGGAAGGAAAACATCAGCCCATGCTTGGCTAAATTACAGAAATACATATACAAGCACGTTTATGCACGGTCATATTGACTCACATAAAGATGACGAATCTGCACAAACACATAACGCCTCTGCTTGCAAATAACAAGTTAGAGGACGTGACACTTTTTCTTGCTCGCTTCACACCGGAGCGCACAGTCGACGCTCTGCAACTGCAGCGCGCGCACACACACGCACGGAGGAGGACAGTTTATGAGTTGTGACCCTCGCTTGCGGCAGGAAACCACGACGCCAAAGTACACACATAAAATACACGCACACACACACACACAAATCTCCCTTTTCTCTGCGCTATCAGGCAGAGGCTGCCGAGAAACTCCCACTTACAATTTGTATCAGAAGAACGAGGACTGAAGAAAGTAAATAAGGATAAAGGAAAGAACCGAATGACGGACGCAGAACTCTGCAGGGACAGAAATACTCTTGCGTCAAGCAGCCGATGCCGACGTCTGAACCTTTTGATTGATAACCGGAGTAAAACTCCTCCAAGAAATATGTTTGGCAACATGTTTGAGAACAGTAGAAAATGATGATGTGTGTGTCTGGGGGCGGGGGGGGTTTCTAGAGACATCAAAGATAGGGAGGAAGAAAGACGGAGGGCGGGGGGACATCAGAAATGTCCACCTGTTGGTTTTGGCTCAGGTTTGGTAAAGTCAGCCGGTATTCCCGCAAACTCACACGCAGAGCTCTCGGTACCAAAATCAACAGCGAGACTGTGGACGAAGCGGCTCTCAGGCGAACTGCAGCTCCCAAATCAGCGTGACTTCAGCAAACGCTCCTTGAGACGCGCATCAAACTGATGTCCTGAAGCTGCAGAGGTGAAGATCTTTTCAGAGTATCGCCTCGTCGATACAGAAACAGAGTCACGCCATGTCTTCACTTGCCTCTCTGCTGTTCTGAGCTTGCGCACAAATGAACTTCCTGAAACGGACTCAACCGTTCAGCCCTTAAGAGTCAAATCCAGCACTTACAGTGATATGATGACAGACTTTAAAGTGGAAGTGGAGGAGATAAGATGATCACGTCTGTCTCAAAGAAGCTACCTGAGCTAACCACTGATGCACATTTCAACAAGTGCAATCCTCCATACACCTTCACAGTAGTGGGAATAACATTCATGCTCATGGGTCAAGCCTTGGTTCGGGTTTGGTAGGGGAAGCCCATCATTACAGTTATACGACTGTATTTTTTCCCCTGGTGCGCCTCTTGCGGGCAGCCACAGCCTGCTAGAAGGAGTGTTTTAAATATATGGGCATATAGGCACATTTCAGCTCCTCTTTAGCTCGAAGCTGCAACAGGAAGTGACATACGGTAAAATAAATCCCCCGAAGGGCGGGTGGAGCCGCGTGAGTGGACAGAACCGCCGGCGAGGGCTACTGCAGTCAGAAAGAAAACAAGCGCTCCTCCCCAAAAAAACAGCACCGCGGACCGGCTGAGCGAGGACAAACTAAAGCTACTGGCAGGATCCGACGCTCCTGTCAAGACTAGGAAGTGGTAAACTTTCCTTCTACACTCCAGAAATATGACTTTCCAAGCATACCCGTCTGCATGATAATACTAAAACGCATTAATAACAAGGCTGGATCATTTTTTTCTGGGTGGATTATGCAGCGTGCACACATCAAATTCACAGGAAGAGAGAAAAAAAAAAAAAGCATTAACCAAATGTTGTGATGATTCCCTGAATAACAAGTGTCATTCTCCCTCCCTCATTAAACACCGTACCATTTAAGTGCAGGGCGTTCACCGTAATAAAGCACACAGTCACACGAGCAGCCGCACTAGTGGAAGTGAAGCCTGTAAGTGAAAATGCTAAATAAAAAAGGGCATAAACGTCTGATAAGTTAGAAATAACTGAGGTGTTTGTGCTGGAACTGGAACTTCAAGCGTTTAATTCATATGCACAAAGCCTGTCGCGGCAAAAGTATATGTAAAAAATACAATGTTTACATTCATTAACGCCGACGCAGAACGACAGGCACAAACGCACACAAGCGTCTGTGTTTCACAAACGTGTCAAGCCGAGCTCTTAGACAGCAGGCAGGCCCTATGGGGGTGGGAGGGGGTGCCAGCTGAATATGCATCAGGTTTCTTTCCTATGCTGTCTAAACATCGGAAGCCTCTCCTATTCAGATTCATGAGTCGATCATTGCCGTGTGCAGAAGCTCAAGTGCGAGCGCTTTCAAAAGAGAGACAGGGAGGGAGAGACGGGGAGAGAGAGTTCCCCAAGGACATTCACAAGTTTCTGGTATGTAAATGACGAGTGGCTCTGCGAGGGAGAGAGGGAGAGCAGCGTTTCTGTTTTTAAGTATGCGGCAGACATGTGACAGCTCCGCTCAAAGAAGAATCTTCTCTTTGGCATTCCTGCACTGACGGTCAGTCAGAATACGTTGGTTTGGGACCTCATTAAATTCACACGTTCATATTTTTCCATGCGAGCGGCATGACAACGTGTCGTTTTAATATGCGGATGTGCGCGACGGCAATTTATCTTGTACTTCGTATTGTTTTCTGACATTTTCTTGACGCCTGGACTCGAACACAGCGCGGCCTGTTGGACAAATGTTTACTTGTCTCAGTGTTTTGCTCATAATTTATGAATTTTGTTCTTGACAGTAAAACAGTCTAAAGATTCGATTTTGAAAGTCGTTACAGATTCATTTTCTAATTTCACTTTGCTTCTTTTCTTATTTTCAGCGAGTTCTGATTAACACAATCGACATCACTCATTTAAATACTGTGATATGATTGACTCTGATATATATCCAGCTAAGAAACCAATCATTGACACAATGAGACTGACTATCCACGGGATTAATGCAAGATTTGGGAATGTTCCTCATTCCCGCTTTGTTGCTTCTTACATTGTCTGCAATGGTGTAAGTCAACGAGGAGAAGGTGTAGCTCCCCTGATCTGACAAACGTGTATTGTTCGGCTGATATCCAGTATGTCGCCGTATCGCTTAGCATAATCGCACGGGGAGACTGAGGAATGAAAACCAACTCGCTCCTACCTGCACACGCATGGACGCACAACAACACCAAAAATGAACGAACACACTCACACACGGGTTCCTGTTCCCACACGGCTCAGTATCAGTCTGAGAGCCCTTTCACACATAGGCCCGGGTAACACGGACGGATTAGCGTTTCCAGGGCAGGTAAGAGATCTGGCTCTGTTCACGTCGTCGGCCGCGCTGCTCTGACTTTAAAAACAGAGCAGGTCTACGGCTGCTGCAGGTTTCGCCTGAAGGATTATCCCGAAGGCAGCACCGCGCCAAACACCGCCGGATACAGTGGTGCCTTCCTGCTCAAAGCTTCTAAAACATGATCTCCGTTTGGGGTCCTGTTTTGCCATTGTTTTGCTTTCAGTAGATATTTACCAGGTGGTTAATGCATGCTGTGCTTTTAAAGGATTATTATTGATTTAATGACTCTTTTATACATGTAGCTTATCACCTGTGGAGACATTTGAGAATATCCTCCCTCAACACAAACTTTTCTTTTGGAAATAAATGACTCGGAACTGAAATAGATTTATGCAGGTGGTCTTTGCTTGGTGCCACTGAGTGTGAAAGGTGTTCAAAACAACCTGTAAATTGCACAGAGTTTAAACGATATGCCATGATTAGACGTGTATAAAACGTCTGAAAGGTAAACGTGAAACTTCGCTTTAAAGCAGCATTTTATGTTTTAACGCAGCGTACTGCCACGGCACGTTTTCTGGATTTCTGGGGTTTCCCCCCCCCACTGTAACATTTCTTTACATGTGAATGAGCGAGTTCCTTAAAATGTTGAATGCGTAGACGAGCTTTGTCTCCTGCTCAGCTGCCAAGAGATACCAACAGAAACCCCAGCTGGATGACTGTGCCAACACCAGGGTGAGACAGACTGAGAGAAGCTGGCGTGGCACCAGCCAGCCAAAACCTGGCAACGAGCAGGCCTTCTGGGAAGAAAAAAAAAAAAGTCTGGAAGACAGAAGTTTGGAAGGAGAGGAGAGGATAACACTGGATAAAATGAGAATTTAGGTTTCATGTAGAAAGAGTTAACTGGGCTTCTGCTGGAGAAAAACACAAATGAATGCTTAAGCAGTGAGACGGAGCAGCTTGCTGGTGCAACTGGCTGAACATTAGACCTCTGAGTGAGACCGGCATTACTGATTTCAGTCTGGACGGGCATACACAGGCACACAAACACAGACTGACTATGGGTTTTTATTTGGACGGGAGTCAGGAGGGTGAAATTGATGCTGCTGCCAGTTAACAGAAAAGAATGCATCCTCTCCTTGGTGCTACAGACTTTCCCCTGAACACCACCTTTTCAAACTGCACCAGTAATTTGATTTCAGAGAAGGAACCAAAGGTTTAATTGCAGGGAGTAACACTTAACTTATGCAGTGAAATCAAACTGGGTGGCAACCTGCACACGCAGACAAAGAAACAGCCAGAGAGGAAAATTCATGACAAACTGGCATGTGTCTTAAATTCCCCAAACGTGAAATGTGCTGCAAGATGAGTTCAAGATGGTCCCTGTGCAACGACAGCAATATGTTTTTATGAGCCTGGGACCCAGCGTGAGACATTATGGTTATCATTTGGGCGCTGAACTGAATGCATTAGAAAAACAACAACAGCAACAAGAACGAAAGACTTGGTTAGCATCTCTAACCTGTGAGTGAGATCCCTCTGCAGTGCTGACATCCCACCTTAAAAGCTGCAATTTTCAGTGAAAAGCGCCGAGCTCGCACAACTTAAAGATGACGCAATGCAACGGTGTAAAGTTTGTTGTTTCTCTGCACTTAGATAATCACGCCACAATCGCATTCGAGCTCTGAATTAACTAAGATTGAAAGCAGATTGTGTGGAAAAGGACGTTTTGGGGTTTTTTTTCCCTCCCTTGCAGCCAGGAAAAATGAGCTTTTGTGATCCGGACTCACGTTGGCACGCCCGGCGGGAGAAAATGTCCAGTGGTAAAAACACTGAAGCCTGTTTGGCTTTCCTAATGCTCGTCTTCCATTACTTGTGAGTCAGTCCAGATCAAATAAGCCACTCGCTTGGCTAACACACGACTAAGCTCGGAGACACTGATAGCTAAACACAGCTGCAGCCGCTCTGCACAGGTATCTTTATATGAATCTATGTTTATGTGAGGTGTGTGTGTGTGTGTGTGTATATAGGTTGCGTTAAGAGTGTGACTTCAGGTGTTTACATGTGTTTGGAGCAGTGGAAGTGTCTGAAGCAGTCTGCCCGTTTTTCATCTCGCACTCAAAAGTCCTGACGCTCCTTCGCGCCTCCTAATTAGCAAGCTGTATCACATTTTCCCCCTCGCCATTTTCTCCGTGAGAATAAAAAAAAAACAAAACACCGCACCTCTTTTCATCTTCCGACCAGCCTCGTCTTACAGAGACAGGAGCCAAATGTCCAAAGTTCAACTCATTAGCCCAGGTCACTTCCTGACATTTCTTCAAAGGCGGCGGACCGGCAGAAAGACAAAAGGCACAGGACTTGCTCCACACACCACCACCCACGGGCACAATTACACAGAAAGATGGGAACGGGGAGCAGAGGAGATGAGAAGATGATGGAGAAGATAGACTGGAAATTTTATTCCCAGTCTGCTGACATATGAGCCAGCAAAAGCTGTTTTAACATGCCATTTTTTGGACAACGAACATTAAAACTGGTTTGCGCCTGCAGATATTTTTTTTTTAAACGATGGCTTGAATGAAATCCTGCAAGTGTTTGACCAACCAGAAATGTTCAGCACCGAAGGTCCCACCCCCACAGACACTACCACCTGAGAAGGGACGTGTCGGGTGGTTGAAATGAACTTAATTTAGACCCTCGTCCCTAAAGTGGAAATGCACTGAGTTCTTCCAGTGGTTCATAGTCCCTTGAAAAAGGTTCCAGTGGTGGAAACATGGCTGAAACTAGTGCAGACGGCAAACCAAACCCAACCCAAAGAACCACGGAAACATGTGATGACAATGGCTTTTTCCTTTTTTAATTTTGTTCAATCATCTACCTTCTTATAAAATTAGAAACCACAAACCTTCCAAAGCCAGGCTAGCATTTCCCCCCTACTTCCAGTCTCTATGCTAAGCTATGCTAATCCCCTTCCAGCTTTACCTCCATACTTAATGAACAGACCTGAAAGGGGCATCGATCTTCTTTACTTGCTCTCAGCGGGTCAGCGAGTGTCGAACTGTCCTTCCAGTTAAACGCTCATCGTTATTTTGACCTCCTTAAAACATTTGCATGCACTGACAGTGAACCCAGAGTCTGCCCAATGCAATGCAGTTAACTGTTCGGGCCAAGAGCACATGAATGTTCTTAATAAACGTGGTTGGATCCGGATATTTGACTGCGTTTTCCAGCCCATATGACTTATGTTACAGGCGACATCACAGGGCGAAACTCTACACTTCATAGCTCGTCTGCTTTTAATTTGGTGCTTCGGTGTTCACTGGCGGGTTTTCAGAAGTGAATCCAAAATTCAAGAGTCCATGAAAAGCGAAAACGAACTACAAAAGCACTTCCCCGCAAATAAACTTGCCGATTAAGCTCAAAATCTCAGCAGCCACTGAGAAGACAGAGCAGTGACTGGATATGTTGTTAATCATTACGGAGTGCATCTTGCAATGGCAGAAGTCATTATGTTTATGAATGGCTCTGAGGAGAGAAGTTAGACCAACCCGGGCTGACCTTCACAACCCCCGTGACCCCGGAGAGGCATCACACAATGCCTCACCATCAGAGAGAAAGATGGAAACTGCTGTGGCAGTTTCTGTACTTTGAGTCTGTGTGTGTGTGTGTGTGTGTGTGTGTGTGTGGGACTGTGAGACATTTCTTGGCTGTCAATGCTGCAAGCAACCTCTCCCAGTCTCCTTTCATAACTACTTCCTGCACCAATTTTAGCATTTTGCAGCCCCCTACCTCGAGGCAGGACCCCCAAAGCCTACTTTTCCATATCTACTTTTGCATCTATGCAAATACAAAAATACTGCAAGCGGGCATAAAACCGTGGAAGGAAATTCGAGACAGCGTCGGAAACAGTGCTTCTCCACAGCTGTGAAGCTTGGGTTTACGTTGAGTTTGTGTATGCAACGCGCAGCCCTGGGAGAGAGGCATAAACAGAGAAAGAGAAAAAGGGAAAAAAGGCATGAAACACAGTCTGATCTGCTTCTCCACAGTAGGAGCTCCAACTCTCTCCTCATCGAGAATGCAAAGCCTCTCCTGCAGGAGTGTGTGTGTGTGTGTGTGTGCATTGTGAGGGGGATGGGGGCCTTACAAATGCATGGCGTCTGGGGGAGGGAAATGGTCCCTCTACTCTCTTTGCCCTCCCAATTGGGTATTTTGCTCACTGCCCCCTTGCCTTCACCACAAGCCCCCGCCCCCTTCCCTTCCCCTCTTTCAGGGAGAGTTCATTTTGAGTCTTGCCCATTGTGGCGAGTGAAGGGACTGACTTGCTATGGGGTGGCCTGGGGTCCCTTGGCTCACACTGCCAGGTCAACCCTGTTGGAGCTAACTAAGTAACACTGGCAGGAATCTGGAGGAAAAAAAAAAAAGCACAAAGCCTGGATCGCCAATAAAGATCCTTTTCTCTCTCTCATTGAGTGCATTAGTTATCGCTTTGTGTGTGTGTGTGTGTGAGAGAGAGAGAGAGTGAAGCTGTGTGAAGAAAGACGAGGCAGAGGGGGCGATCGTGAATGGGAGATAAAGAGCGAAAGAGGCAAAAGAGGGAGGGAGAATCATTAAAAAAAGTGAGAATGAGCTGATTAAACAGAGCCAGTTAATTAGTTCTCCTGTTTAATAAGCAGAGGAAAGAGTTAGCTACTTTCACTGAAAACCTGGAGGGCTTGGATGTACCGCCGATGCACCCCCGTTCAGTTTAACGCACAGAAATGCTAGCGCTGAAAGGATTAGCTGATTAGTCAGCAGATAGACAAATGAATGGACGACCGCTCCGGTGATCGATTATCCACGGAGCTCATCTATGACTCCAAATCAATCAAAGCCCGTCACTTTGAACTACTTTCAAGTGTCAGATTGCATTACGTGATAAAGGCTGCGTCAAATCATCATGGTCTCAATCGATTCAATCATTCAGTTCATCTTTTAAAATTAAAATAACAAAAAGCAAAGACAGGCCCTCAGAGCCCGGCGTGAGGTCTTTGTAATGCTTTATTTTGCCTCACCAACTTTCCAAAACCCCCATATGTTCAGATTACAATGATATAAAACACCTAAACTGTTTAGCATGTTTTCTTGAAAATGTAAAACACGATTCATTAGTAAGGTAGTTCCAGATTAACGGACTCAGCCCTGCTAATCCTTTTAGGTCTATACATCATTACGAGACAGACTCATGCATGCATGCACCCACAGCTATGAGTGAAGTCTCAGGTAAAACCGATAGTGAGAGGATGTTTTCCACTAGGAAAAATGTTATTTCCTCTAATCTGACCGTGTTTACCTGTACTGCACTTAGATAGAAGCCACAGAAACATTCAGTCTAGATTCTTAACAGGCGCTTAGCATTATAGGGCAGGTCAAAACGGGATACAGGCGTCGAGAGATTTAGAGCGAGCAAAAGCAGACAAAAAGAGGGGAAGGCTGAGGAGGCCGCAAATCACTGCAAAACCAATTTCAGTCAAGGCCAAGCAGAGAGAGGCCTTCTTCGACGGGGAGATGTGGGAAGCAGATCAAAAAGCGGTCAGATAAATGATCTGGCCACGACAGTACAGACAGATTTAAACCACAACAGCTGGTGCAGAAGGGGAAGAACATCAGTTTTATGCTCCATCCTGACCGCAGTCCTGCGGGAGCCAAGAGACGGTGCACTAGGCTGTACTTACACAGGCAAAAAGAAAAAAAATTAAAGGGATTTGATTGAACTGAACGGGAGTCATGCTGTCCAAAAGCTAAGACTAAAAAACATCACATCCCTGAATATGTTTTTCTCCTGTATCCTTCTCACAGCAGGTTTCTAGCACAAAGTAAGATACGCAGGTTAGCTGCAGGTAGGTTCAAATAGAGATGAAACCAGACCTAAAACGGTAACATGATGTCTGTTCAGGTCTCTGTGGAGGTAATTTGGCAACGGGTCACAATGGACGCAGCCAGGTCAAAGGAAAGTCTGTGAAGTCTTTACTGTGACTCGTGCCCAGAAAAGCAGACGTCTGACAACTGCTGCAGATAAAAGGAGCACGTTACTATAAAAAAAGCCAAATTTCTCACTGTTGTTGACAAAACTAAGTTTGGACGCCCTGGATCTGACTTTTGTTGTTGTCGATTTGTATTAAAATTAAAATTAAGATAAGAAGAGATGACAGATGTAGCCTTTTTTCCCCCAAAGTCACACTAATGACCAATTATAATATATTTTTCCCCTTTCAGCAGAATGCAAAATTGAAAAAATCGAATTGCATGGGCCTCCATAGCGGACTATGAATGCACCATCAGTAGGGCTTGTTCAGAAGATACAGGTTATCCCACATGGCTGTGGACTGCTAGTGCCAAAGGAGTCAACTAAGTAGTGCACAGACATCCTCTTCTGTACGGCAGGTGGCTAGCTAGCATCAGCTGTTTGTACATATGCACTAGTTTATTCAGATCACAGTTTACAGGGCTTTATGATTCAAGCAAATGCAGCCAGCTAACATCTATGTAGCATAGATCTTTGGCTAAAAAAAAAAAATAATTTAAATACCTGTGCATGAGCTACACAATGTGCAAAAACACTATTTTAAAATCAAGTCAATATATATCACAGAGCCCCAAAGAGGAGCCAAATTTTGGATTTTTTTCAGCAATTTCCTCGGCAACATGCGAGAACGGTGTTGTGCGCATCTGTAAAATCTCAATGTCACGAGAGCTGAAGACAAACATCAATTGAGAACACAATAGAAAAGGAATCAACCGTCCCTTAATCTTTATTAGCAGCGTGCGAATGCGGCGGCGGTTCTCTGAAGCCCAGTCTAAACTCAGCACTGATCCTGTGTTTTCTGAACACTTACTGGTGTAGTGAATTTTTAAGCTGAAATGAAAGCAGGGTTTTTTCTAATGTGGACTGCGCACCAATTTTACCCACTAATGCGACTCGGCAAATGTGCTCAAACGGCCGCTTTCTATTGCGTTCTAGTTCATCCTACCAAGTGACTTTGTTAAAGGGGACATAATATGAAAAACAGGTTTTTTTTCTTGCCTGTACATATTTAAACTAGTCCCCCTCAGCCGACCAACTCAGAGAGTGAGGAAGGCAGACAGGTCCTGCATCGTCTCTGCAGCCCACCCTCTGGTAACATGGGGCTCCTACAGGCCGTTCAGATCCAGCTCCTGTCGTTACGTAACCACAGCGGTAAGCTAGCAGTGTGTCGCGATGTCGTCGGTCAGAGCCGGACATGCAGACTGCTCTGTTGTTGGATGTAAACACCAACACAATTGCCGATATTCTGTCCCAGCCCCAGAAGACCAGAGGAGACTGTGGCTGCGTTTGATTCTTTTATTCTTTCCAACCGTTTCCTCCGCTGTTCGCCGTCAGATTCTGGGTCGTAGCTATAGCGTACAGCCGCGGGCTGTTCGTCGGGAGCGGCAGCCATGTTGGATACCGGTCCCGCACCACTCTGCACCCTCCCCCTCCATACGTCATTCAGGCAGCCAATCAGCTGCCATAATATGTCTCGTTTAAAGAATATATTTCACTTCGATATTGTTCATTTAACTTTTGCGATGACACCAATTTAATTAGCAAAACCATTTTTTTTTTGCATTATGCACATAGAAAAAAACAGTTTATATATAGGTGCTGAACAGGAACATGTACTCTGACACTGATATGATCCAGATCTGTCCACGATAGAACAACAACCGATAAAACCAACTAACTGGTATGTCGGCCTGGCTCTGTTGATGTTGGGTCAACAGTGCTCACACCTTACCGTTAAGAAGATCAGGTTCCACAGTGTGAATGGATTTTTATTGTTTTATAATGAATACAGACGTTGGGCTACTCGACCAAATCTAAACAAGGGACAGTGGAGCACATTTTCTCAGTCACACTTCAACATACTGAAGCTCAGTTCACCACTTGTATGAATTTAAATATTTAAGATTGACAGCTGCAAAATGTTGTTTTTCTTACATCCAGAAGTGACCGTTTGGCACCAGAACCTAAATCCCAGTTTTGTCCAACAAGTCTGGGGACTTTACCGTGTCTGATGTGTGCTCAGTTTGGAGGTTGGAGACGCTGCGGTGCAGAGCAGTTGGATACAAGGGGCGCCTGAGCCTCTCGGTGCTTGGACTCTGGCCAAAGCATACAAGCAGCTCCGCGTTTAATGAAAACGTGGCCCTTTGCTCTGTTCTCTCCTGCATTGTGACGGGATGATAAAGGTAATAGTCGACAGAACTGTGTTGTTTCCCCGGGTTTTGGACAGGCGAGGAATTTAAGACTGATACTGAAGTAACTCCAAGTTTTAAAACATTGCAGCTGTGGGCAGACGGCCCTGTTTTTCCATGAAAAATGGACCCGAGAAATACAATTTTGAATTTTAATGTAACAATTTAACTCGAATTATGGAAAGGTTTAGCTTGGAAATGCAGCCACATATAGCCAGCAGCTTATCACACCATGTTGATTTCCAGTTTGTCTTGGATAGAAACATTAAAACACACACACACACGCACATGGAGCAGGTTTAACTTGTATAGAATTCATGTATAAGCAGCAACTTGGGACTCCAGATCCAATGACGGCGTGTGCGAAAGCAAGGCAGTGTCAAAAAGAGCAAGACGCTGCAATAACGTTTTGGAGAAAGGCTGCAGTGAAAATGGAAAAAGAACAGTGGTGCAGATAGTTCGGCGCTGCCACGAAAGCTCATAAACCGCTGAGGCACGTCGCGATTTATGGTCGGACGAGAAACGAGGAATCGTCGCGGTGCAATGCAAGTCTGACTAATGCAAAGCACCTGTTGCTCAGACAACCTGAACATCCCATACGAGAGAAAAAAGGGGTCAGACGGATGGAGACGGAGAAGAAACTAAAACTTTTTAGTTTCGAAAGTGTGGCGAGACAATGTGAGAGGTTAAGGTGGGGAGGGGATACACAGCATTGTTGTGTAATGCGTTGTAATCAATGGCATGCAGCATTCTAACCAGTCTGGCCATGCGCAGTTTGGTTTGAAGATATGAGCACAGGTTGCTAGATTTATAGAAACCCCACAGTATTTGCTGGTGGCGACTTAAATCTTCAACCTTCTCACGAATAAATTCCAGTTCTCTTGGCCGCACTAAACTAAATCAAAGCATCGACGATTTCACGAGGGCGGTTCACATTCTTGGCTTGATTTTGTTCTCCCTGTCCAGCATATGGCAACGAGACTAAGGGAGCAACTAGCAGGTGAGCATCAGGTAACACGCAGGTGATTTTCGCATTTCCATTTTGGACTGGTCCAAAAACAATCGATGAATTCTTTCATTTCCTGGAGGTTTCGTATTAAAAATGTGAAAAAAGTTCAGTTGAGATATTCTAAAATTGTTCTAAACAATGACCAAAACACCCCCGTCACTCACTCAGAGCTGTACATTACGTTTATTGGTTGCTTTAGTGGCGACGGTGCAAAGCTACAGCCGCACATCGGGGTCCAGGGCGAACACTTGACGCACACAAAAGTATCCATCCTGCATCAAAGACATGTCTCCATACTCTGTGATTAGCAACACTGCATTAAAAGACGGAGAAATATATGTGACACCTAAGTGTTCAGCTGGTTCATACATAAATTCAGCCTGGTATTAGTTATTGAAAAGAATGTGCTTGGATATGTGCAAACAGAGAAAGATACGCACTCAACGTCAAAAGAGAGAATGAATGGGAGATAGTAATGGAGCAGGGGTGGAGGGGGGGCTCATAGGAACCTTGACTGTTTGAGCACACAGCAATGCAGGCAGTGCAGCAAGAGGCAAGAACGCTTTGAAGCTGTGCTGCAGAGAGCTGAGCAGGAATTCTGATGTCCTGCTGAATATCTTCTAACCCTCCTCCTCCTCCTGCCCGCCCGCCTGCCTCTGCAACTGATTCGATATAAAGTGAGGAAAAGAGAAGGAGCACGGCCGACAGAAACAGAAGCAGAGGGGAGAGATGGTATTTATGTATGTTAAAAAGAGCTTTAATCAAAATGTCTGGACCAGATGGCAAAAACCCCCCCCTTCCCAACAAAGCAGGAACTTTGCGATAGCCCCTCAGCTGGTGTTGCCTTTGGACCAAACCCAACCCAGAAAATCGCAGCTTAATGACGGTGCCCAGGTTACGCCAATTCGCCCTCTTCCTGCACAAAACTTCACTGCCCTCAAATTACTGTCAATATTCAATTGGGGGGCTGGGATACTGGACTGAACGTGAGCCCCAACAACAAACCACACTAATTTGTGGATTAAGGCTCTCAAAGCTAACACAGTGCAATATCTTTAGTAAATAATCAGCCGACGGGCGAGTGAACTGGACTTTTACGCACGGCGACAAGTGATTTCTTTTTTGGCTTCGCTGTCAGTGACAATCTACACGTGCCGGTTCATTACAACTTTGGGTTTCTCCGTGCGTATCCAGTGATCAGGAGTGTTATTGCAAGAGCTGTGGCTGGAAACATGCACCGCGGTCCTGGCGCTAGCGGGCGGCCGCATGGCAAGAGCAGCACCAGGCCCGTGTTTTAATAGCATGGAAAAGGGAAAGGAGATTAAATTCCATATTTATATCCGAGGCAGAGTCCAAATTGCCATGTAAAACCCTCCTCCTTTAAGCCACAGAGAATCTGACATGAGGCGTTCATTAGGTACACATCAGACACGACCGTCAGCTTTTGCAAAAAAACCAAGAGAGGCTTGCGCGGCAGAAATCAGTGTCATTAATCACTCAGACCGGCATGAAATGCTTTCTTAACTTCCTGATTCAGAAACTTGGAAACCTGCAAAGTCCGGGAGACAAAGCAGGGCCGCGACATATCAGCTGACACCACCGATTGCACATTTTAGCATCAATTCCATAAGAGAAAGTCAACGTCAAACAAATAATATGACAGTTTGCTCAGTAAAAAGAATAATAACTGTTAACAGCATTCCCACAACAAACCATACAGTTTGTATTTACAGTAATCTGACTGAAACCAACTGATAAAACAAAGTGGGTTAGAATGCACTTCCTGGGAGTTGCTTTTACAACAGCAATCTGACAAATATCCTGTGAAACGGTGACCTAACAACTTAAAGTGTCAACTGTATTCCCTCACGTCCCCTGATAACAGAGCAACTCAATGACAGATTGAACAAGGTTGACCCAGTGACTCAGAGGCACCGACAAGGCAGGCCTCAAATTACACATCTGCCGGAGAATGAGGGGTGGAGCGCAGACGGGTAAGATTACGCTTTAAAACGGAGAAGAGGGGATGCTCGCTTGATCACAAAACCTTCAGATCTTCTCCGAAATAGCGGAAGAGCAACTTTGCACGTTGAAGTCCACGTGGCGAGAAGGAAAGCCGTCGGAAAAGGCCTCAAAGAGGCGAGCTGCCTCCAGAAATCAGATGTTGGATTGAAGGAAACGTTAAATCTAGATCATGTGACACACCTGCAGACCGAGAGTCAGGCCACATCTGAGCATCAGAGCAGGTGTCCACGCGGGACAGCACGGCCCACAGACTCCTGCAGGTGTGGCCGTGGGCAGGCGCAGGCTGTTTTCACTGGGTGTCCATCTCTTAGCATTCGTGGAAAAGCGCTCCGACAAATTCAGTGAAATGTGGCGCCACAATCAAACCCGCCTTAGCCTCGTGCCAAGTTGGATTTTCACAGCTTGCACGACAACGTGATAGCCTCAAAACTGTTTTCCCACGATGCAGCGGGGTGACGCCAAACGCATAATTTCATAAATAGTCGGAAAGGGTTATCTGAAATGAGAACGAGTCATGGAAATATGACTTCACATCAATTACATCTTTGCAGCTGATAGAACGATTGCAGTGTGATAGGGGAGGGATACAGAAATAAAGACAGAAGGAACCAAACAAAGTAAAAGACTCTGATTTGTTTTTCCACTGTAAGCACGAGCCAGGGCAGAGAGCTATACATGCACGGCATTTAATAATACACAGCAACAGAGACAAGGTACACAATCAGCGGAGAGGATGACGGAAAGAACAGGAATGAGACAGAAGCCGAGCACAAACTGGAGCTCCGGGAGGAATGAGCGGTGACAAAGGCGGATCCAGAGGGATCAGAGGAAGCCCTCAAAGCCGACTCCCAGAGCCGGGATGAAGGCGGCTCAGTGTGGAAGCAGAGAAGATGAAACACCATTTGGGGGCAGGGCCCCCCCGCTGCCTCGCCTCTGTGTTCAGGGCCTGTGAGCGCCTCTGCCTCTGAAGTGCTAAACACCCCCCCCCCCAATCACACCCTACAGCACAGCACCCTGCACCTCCTGCCATTTGGTGACTCAACGCACCTCATCACGTTCACACAGGGTTTAAAATCAATTTGGGCTGCAACAAACTATTATTTTCATTATCGGCCAATCCGCTGGGTAATTTCCGGATTCTTCGATTCATTTTTAGGTCTATAAATGACAGAAAACAGCGAAAAGGGCCCGTTGGCACTTCCTAAAGCTCAGAGAGATGTAATAAAACGTCTTGTTTTTGTACGACAAGCAGTCCAAAACTCCACATATTCCACTTATTACCACAAAAGACAAACACAAACATCAAATATTTAGAATTAAGAAGATAAAACTAATGCTGAAAAATGAACCGTATTAATTTAGTTCAAGTATTTTCTGCATATTGTTACAAAAACTAAGAGAACCAGCAAATATTCACACCTGATCACCTAGAATCAGTGTGATTTGTGTGTCGATCAATGGTTTTGTATCATTGAATCACTGAAACGGGGTGCAGCGGCTCCACCGGTGATGCAGGAAAAGAGGACCCAACAGCATGAGACATGTAATCACGTTATAAAACACAAAGATCTAAAACAATCGGCTCTGGGAACTTGTGATGGGCGTTTTTTTCCCACTATTTACTGACATTTTCACAAGCCAGGCAATTAATCCTTCATCCATTAATACTCAAATTAACTCTGTGGATGACCTGACCATTAAAAAAAAAAAAACCCCCAGACTCATCAGCTGCAGCCTTGAGTTCAACTGCTGCAGAGGAAGACAGTGCGTTTCCATGAACAGGATGCGCGAATAAATCGGATTTACTGTTTGTAATTCATCCTAAAACCCATCACTTCTTGCTGATTTTGAGATTGGGCCCGTGGGCCGCAGCCAACTTCGATAACACACACATTTAGTCCTTGTTATGCGACGTTCAAGGGGGACCTAGTTAGACGCGCACTGGATGGTCGGATTATAACGAGCTTTTCATCAGCACAAAGGCACGTGTCCATCCTTACAACCACGCAGACGTCTTATGACCTTGCATCGCTGTTAGTGGTGCCAAGCGGATGCTGTGGATGAGGATAAATAAGGTCAATCATGTATGAGAAAGCAGTGAAACGTTGCCTCACGGCAGATCACTGTGGGTGACAGTTTATTCGCGTTTTCAAGCAGCTGCAGGAAAACGCGCACGCTGTAAATGTGTTGCATTCACCGATCTTTAGTTTTAAACGCGCACCCGTTCAGCCAGATGAGGGAATAACAGTAAAAAGGTGAAACGCGAGCCTTCCGGAACACCAAACCTCCAGCGTGTTGATGTCCCAGATAAATGCGTCCCAACTTCAAAGCGCCTGTTGTTGCACTGCAACGCCGAGCAAAAGCAACACTGGCAACCAAGCAGCTTATTGTGTCCCAACATTTCTGTCAACAAAGTTTCCCACGGGGATTTATTTTTAACATTATTTGCCCCCCCTCCCCCCAATTTGGCTCTTTAAATCCGCCGATCCATCTTTAAACCCTGCACAGAAATACCTCACAGTTTCAGGCAAAGGAGAGCATTTAAAAGGCTTTCTGCGCCGCGGTTACCTGCATGGTGAAGACCCCCAGCTCCTGAGAGGACAGCTTTTTCATCTGATCGGCCAAAACTTGCGCCTCTTCCAGGATGGAAAACTCCGTCTCGGCTCTGCAATATCCACAAGAAAGCGCCGAGCAGATTAAAACGAAGCTCCACGAAAAAGCCAACGAGCCCCCGCGAAACCGACGGTGTTTATCCCGGAAAGCAGCGCGCACGTTCGGCGTCGGAAGCCGAGCTCTCCCCCCCGTCCGCCTCGCCATGATGGCTGTGCGGGTCTACGGGCTGGAGAAACGCGGAGTCTGAACTGGTGGCGGAAAAAAAAAACTTCAAGGGAAACTACTTTTACAACTTTGCAGCGTTTAGTACGTGTGCCCTTTCTCTCCGGTACAAGTCTCCACAGCTTCCAGCAGCGCAAACCATTGCAACTCCGTCAAATCCCGTAAGAGCAGAAAGTAGATCCATGCGTGAAAGAGGATATCTTCTCTCTCTCTTTTACGTTGTCGGTGTTCGTCTTCGGTCAGTCGCTTCAACTCCTGGAAGTCTGGCAAAGAGTGTGTGAGTGCGTGTGTGTGAGCCGGAGATTCTCCACAATAGGGGTGAAAGTGGGAGGCGTGGAAACACAGGAGTCCTACCGGCGCCTGGATCTCCGGAGCAACGGATCGGGGTTTCGTGATGCATTCAATTGCCGCTGGGGAAAGGGACAACGCAAAAAAAAAAAAGGCCGGTGTGGAGTGACCCAAGCAGATTGTCAAAGTTTTTCTTTTTAATCAACACATCAAATACGTTATCATCGTCAGTTCAAAGCCCGTCTCAAGCGCTGATGCATAGAGTGGTCTGCAGGACTATGGCAAGGATTTCACAAAACCCAGTTCCTCTCAACACACCCACTCCTGTTCACTACAAATTGTATTCCCAGTCGCGGAGGCCTAAATGAAGCTTCAAAGCATTTCACAGTGCCAGGAATAAAATACTGAATTATTCATTTACTTTTTAATGGTTGGCTTAAAAGTCAATTTTGTTCATAGCCAAAAACAAAAAAGCATATATCACCCACCCAGCTATTATTAGATCTCAGCATCAGTTAGGAAAACCTTTAACGGTGGAAAAAGAGAGAAAACACAATAACAGGTATGCAATTTCATTTCGATATACAGAGGCTAAAAATGTTGGAAACAGACAATAAAATGCTCAAAATGTCCTGTAATAGAGAGGACATGTCCACTGTGGTATAACAGCCAACTGCTGCAATGCATTTTCATGCATTCAGAACAAGGACTGCATGGACACAAACTGCAAACACGGCTCACATTCACCCCACGGCTACAGGCTCCATGCTGCAATGATTTATTGAAATAAGGCGGCTCCAGGTAGCGAAGTGGTTTTCAAAGATTGATTTCAAGTCAGTCAAATTACCCTCAAAGTATTTTATAAGTCGCAGTGACGTTCACGTTGTTTCTTTTTTCTTTTATCTTGAAGGAAAGTGTCTATATAAAGAGCAATTACCTTTATAAAAGGCTATGGGACAAGTCTAAATCTCTTCTGTGAACACCTTGTCATCTTATACATGCATACTGGTGATACATGTGAAGCTGTGATATCTTATCTGTCAAGATCCTTGATTGTCACCTTCAGGATTAGGCCTAATTCTTGGAAGATGAACAGCAGCGTTTGGACAGAGACTCTGCTCCTTTTTAAAAAATAAAAATCCAGTTCTGTTTTTTGTTGCAGCTTAGATTTCACTCGGGCTGCTCTGACGAAGATCAGAGGCTTGTGCATTTGGGCAATTCACAATTTGATTGCTGACTGCTGCATAAAAAAAAACAACAACCTCTGACAGATAGCTCATTTGTTAAAGAATCCTGTCGTCAAGGCCAATGATGTGAGGCTTTGAAGTATAACAGCACTCCAACCCATCCAACAGCTGACCTCTAATCAGTGCTCTCTCAGTCTCCCTCTACCTCTCTCTCTATATATTTCATTGGATTGCAGAGTGAATCTGATTTGCAGCTGCAACAACTGGCCTCCTCCCAGCCGTCTCGCTGCTCCCTCTTGAAACTTTCATGGTTAACCAACGATGCATTCGGGCGCAGAAGATCTGTTTCATGGCTGTTGAATCAGAGAATCATCACAAGTTGGGAAAGTGTGAAATACCTAAGCTCACCTCGTGGGTCTTTTTTTTTTAAATCAATTTGAAATGTAGTCTCTTGAGGACATTTCTGTTAGTTGTGTAACACTGACGTCACACTGAACATACCTTAAACACGCACACGCATACTGCAAATTAAATGTATGCCGGCCACATCAGTATCATTCTGAGTTGCTTTTAAAAACCTTGATTTAGCATTAAACCAAAGTCTGCGCTGCTAAATTAAATGAAAACAGAAAGGTGAATGTTGCAGCACGAGTTTTTGTAAAATTAAACATATAGGTGATAAAGTCAGCCAACCGTAAATTTAATTATTCTCGACTAAATCTAACCATTACTTTCAGATGTAGCCTGTGTAGATGGACAGGTGTGCAACGATGCCCCAGGTGACGTTGCATCATTAGCTTTATGTATCGTTCACAGTAAAATAAACAGAAGGGCCTACAACACAGAGAAACACACCAAATTGTCGCCGCAGAGAGTCATGGGAAGTGACCGAAGGATCTTTTACCACTGCTGTAACCATGAAGCGCCTTTGCAAGAATAACCAGCCTCGAGTCTTTTACGCAAACGTTTGCAAAGTAAATGTCCTAATCCGTCTGGAAGTCCCGTCCCCCATGTGTTAAGAGTTGGGGTTTAGACGTTGACAAGTAGCTAAAACACCAGTGAGCTGTAAAAGATTTTTAGCATCAACTGTGTGATGATTATTTTTCATTTTCATTTCTTCTGGATTTGTCACTGGCTGGAGAGTTGACATACTGTATATAAATATGTGATTTTTTTTGTTTTAGTCAGTCAGTCAACCATGTTTAGTTATGGTCTCGATCATATAGCAGCCTGCCCACAATGACTGTTTCACATTACAGCCAACTTCGATGTCCTTTGACTAGAATAATGTCCGTCAGAGGTAAGTAACAGCCTCCCATTGTTACATACGTTGCAGCAAATGCTCAGTGTTGCAGTGGAACAAGTCAGATGTTGATATTGTGGCTACCAATGATGCTTTTTCACAATGCACCACATAAATATGGATCTCTTCTTTCTTTTACCAAACTTTCCATTTGTTTCTAAGTGTCATCTCAAGATTTAATTCACATGGATGGCTCCGCTTGTGAAATACAAGTGTGATTGATGCAGTGGGCCAGCACACTGCAGACCAGGGATCTGCAGCGGGGAAAGAGTTCCCAGCTCCAGACTTTGCAACGCTCCTGAATGGGTCGTCTGTCTGTGTCTTTGGCTGCAGACGCCATCAGATGTTTGCGTGGCCGTCAGATTCTTTTGGACACTTACAAACACAAGGGTGTTTGTTGAGTGGTTAGAGTGTGTGCGCCACATACATTATCAGAAAATCCCAGTTTTCAATGGATTGTGACGTTTCACCTTTGAGTGTCAGTTCAGGCAAAAGTGTGATTCATTAGGCAAGTGATTCTTTATTTATGAGGGCAGAAATAGTAACTGTTTCAGAAGGGACTTCATTTCCTGAATTGGTTGCAATATTTGCACAGGAGAAAATGTGTAAAGATCCTTGTGCAAACATTAGAAAGAATGTATAACTTTGCATAAATTAAAAACAGACTAAAATAACTTAAAAGAAAAAATTCAAATGCCACAACTTTTTAAAATTATATGGTCAATTTCGCCTCTCCTCTCCTCTCCTCTCCTCTCAGCCACAGAGGCAGAGTTGACCTCATCAAAGCTCTGCTGTCTGTGTCAGTGAGAGAAGTGTTTGTGAGTTTGAAGGATTTTTAAAACCTACTCAACTCTCTCTCTGCTGCACACCTGTTATTTGTGTGTGCGTGCGCGTGTGTATGCATTGCCATGTTTGTGTCCGTGTATGTGCACAGGTGTATTCGGTTCCCTGATGCACAGATGTTCACAAAAAGGGGTCAGGGACAGAGAAAAGACATGTGGCCCTTTTGCTTCCTAGATTTCCATTAACAAGAGGGACTTTTCCTTTAAAGGCTTGTTTGGTGATTGTGATGCAGGTCTGTGAGCAATAACAGACCGTAAACACTGTGTGAAAACGACATTACAGTTTGCATTTGGATAGTGTGATAATGCGCCAAATATTGTGTTAGAGCAGGCCGGAATAACAACTTCCACATTTCCAAACACAGTGCATCAGTGTTTCTACCAGCCAACCGCTCACATCTGCTTGGTCGAAGATAGCAGTGCAACAACCAGTGCAAAACAACATCTGAATACACTGAGCTTCATAAATGTGGGAATTATTACAGTGTTTTTCAGTTTTAGCTGCAGGGACATGATAAAGTAGCAACACTATGCGTAAGACATAGGTAATTATTGAATAATCTGTGATGGTATTTTATCCTGGATTTTTCACAAAGCGTCTCCCAGCAGACGCCATAATACCGATGACTGCAGTTTGACAAAGACTGATGCTTGATTTCTAAAAAGGCAAACGCAGGTAGGATGACTGCAGCGCTTCCAAATCAATCCTGCGCGACAGAGATTGTCGGCTTGTGAAGCAGTCAAATGCGGCGCCATTTATGAGCTAACACCGCCATAGGTTCATGTCATAAAAAGCAACCGCAGCACCAGTTTGACTTGCTCTCATTGTTCTTTCGTTTTATCTCTTGGATCATTTTCAGAGTGCGGCTTAGCCAATGCAACACGCCTGTCTATAAAATTACTAATCCTGACTGGCTGCCTGACTGGCATATCTCTGTGGAGAGAGCGCTGCGCTGGTTTATTCAGGGCAAACTATTCCATTACACAAGAAAGCGGGCAGGGGTCTTCAACAGAGGCAGAAGGATTTGTTTTACCGGATTACCTCATTTGCATTATTTTAATTACGGCACAGACCCACAAAGCCACCTGGTTTGGGAAGATAAAGGGGACAAGAGGAAAAAGTGAGGCTGATTAGTCCAGATTCAGGATTTGTGAACACATTAAATAGGATCTGGGGTGAAATGTATTGAGGTCCTGTTCAAAGCAAGACAGGAAGTCTTTGGGGTTTTCACATCTGGCCACAAAGGCGGCTCAGACTTGGAGTCATTTGTTTGGTTTTGGCTCAGGATCCAATATAACCTGTTACCTGTGGAAGTCAAGATGAGATTTGAAGCCAGGTTCAGTGAGGCGGCGCGGCTTCTAAAAAAAAGAAATATGATGCGTTAGGAAAGGTGCGAGTGGGAAGTAAGCAATAGTACAACTGGATTCTCTCATGCTGTGTAAATAAAGCCAGAGCCAAATGCAACTGACTAGGCATGACAATTCCCCACTGCAGTAATGAGTAAACACAGGGGCTGATAGTGACACACAGAAGCTTGTTAGACTTTTACAGCAACACTCTCTCCTGGCGCAACAAGCCCCTTACATCATATTAGGTGGTATACATATGACACATACAGATGATTAACGAGACTCCAAAAAGCCCAAAGAATAGATGCACAGAGAGCGGATGAAGACAAAGTCTAAACTCGTTACGCCTTCATGATTTTATGACCTGTGCGTTCGGTCACATGGCGCTCTAATTTGCACTTTTATCGTTGGCTATATTGTACATAAACTTCCCTGATGGCAGAGGAGGAAGAGGATAGATACAAAACATAGAAAACAGTATAATTTATATCAGTCTCTGCTTCAAAGGGCATGCATGCAAACCACAATGGCTTGTTTAATCACATCATGTGACAAAAGAAATGGGTTGTTTCATTTAACATTAGTGGGTTGGTAGTCACAGCAGGTTTCAATTAAGGTTCTCTTGGGGGGTTCTTTTGCATTTCCAGCTCAAAATGATATGATTATAAGAATGTTTTGATATTTAGGGGGAAAACGCTTATTTGAAGGTTGTTACCACTCCCATGTTTGCAGGATCTGATGATCATCACAGCGACTTCAGATCCATCATCTTCAGTGTGTCACCAACACGATGAGACAACAGAGGATGTCCTTTTCTTGGAGTCACATCTAGTAGTTAAGACATGGTTCGGTCTGTTGAGTTGAACCCAGCCGTACCATGCAGAGGAAATATTGCATTAGATTGTTGCCTCAATACTCCAATGTAGGGCATGAACTCCACCACCCTAAATATCATTTCAACCTTCACACCTCATGGGAGTAAAAGAAACATAAAGTGCTGACTGTTCATAACATAAAAGATATTCATTAACATGAATATCACCCTGTTTCCACTTCATTGCTGGTAAGCTGACTAACTGGAGGTATGAGGTTATACGACACTGGTTGTAATGTAATTCATTGCATGAGTGTCCTCACCGCAGCTCTTTGCCATGTCTTTCCTCCCAGCTGGTCCTGGATCAGCCTCAAAGAACTCAGGGGAAATGTTTTTGGGTACAGCTGCTCCCAGTACTCCTCTTTGGTTTAGACAACAACAACATCTACATGTTGAGGAAGATCATCATTCACTGTCTTTCAACAAGAGCGAAGCAAACAGCACAAGGAATCAGTGATTTCATTAATGGCCTACTGTGACTTAACTGTGACTTATCATCTGTATTTAAATCAGCCACGTGTTTGTGGTCTGTTAACATAATACGCAGTCAATAATCAGTACAACAGGACCATTGTAAAAATATCTCAGTGACGCGCAGAAAATGCCCTTCAAGTTCTCGAAGTATTAGTCTCACAAAAGTATAAAGAAAAGATCTTGACTGACTAATCTGATTGTCTGTCTTGACGATCACGGCGCCTTGGCAATGAAAAAACAGAAATAATCTTAGACGTAAACAACCTCCCATGTCCCAGCTGACTTGAACTCACTGGCAGCATCAGAGCTTCAGTTTCAGAGTCTCTGGGCAGCCATCCATCTGCAGACAGGAAACGCTCCGGGGACAAACTAGCTAGACCCGGTTCTTCCTAATGCATGACAGACCCCTGTGCTTCACGTGGTCACGAACGAGGGGCAGAGAGGAAGGAAAAAGAAAAACCGAAGAAACAAAAAGAAATGGATCAAAGAGGCAGAGAGGCTCACGTTGCTCAGGGGTTACAGACGGACACGGAGACGCAGCTGTATATGTTTGTTGACCTATGTGACCTTGAAGCTTCTACAGAATTGCTCCTGATGTTCCTCAAGTCGATGCAGTTTGAGTTATCGTTTGTACACTGCACATTCTGGTTAACGGTTTACACATTTTCATTTTAAAACTGATACATTTCACAAATGTTTTAAGGTAAATTTGTGGCGTCTTTGTTTTTACTTTCTCTTACTGTGACTGTAACTCTCACTATGTTTTAGCCCTCGTTTCTCAAAACGGAGTAGGCTACAGTCATCATATAATACTTAGAGGTTCGCGCAGAGCAAAATTATTACAAGATTATTCGCTTCACGCATATTCAGATCATCACCACGCACTGGGTGTCACACAAAGCTAAAAAAAAAAATAAATAAGAAGATTCCATAAGAATCTTCTTCTAATAGCTTCAATATTTAAAATATTAACCAATATTTCAGTGTGGACTGAAGTGTTGGATAGACCAACTCATTGACAGACTGACTGACACTGCCATAGAGCCGTGCTACTTAAAATTATATCAAAACTGAAACTGGACTTCGGTAACAACTCCTCTCTCTTGGCACTTTGTCTTTGAAATGGAGGTGGAGGTTAAGCAAGTCCTTTAAAATCCACATAACAGCCAATAAAAAAGCAGCAACACAGGCAGAATGCAGCCTGCGCAAACACGAGAAGACAGACAGAGCAGGAGATAGATCTGATTACAACTGGAATTTAGATCCACTGGCTATGGAGTGATAGCATGTCATAATTACAGGGAACAAGCCTCACACATCAATACAGAGAAAAACACGCAGAAGCAACTCCTTCACTGCCAGATAAGACTAAACCAATCATTTCACGCAGAGAAACTGCGCTGCTAACCCTATTGGGTTTTAATTAGCTGCAGCGGTACCCATCACTACACACATCAATATGATCTCCGCTGGATACGGAGAGCAACAGTAGCCATAAAGATGAAGAGAGGCGCGGAGATGAAAAAGTATCGGGGAGCACGACTGCACCCAGTACACACTCGGCTCCTCTGCTGCCATCAATTTTTATGAATACATTTGCTACACGTATGTCTATGTGTGTCTGAGCAAAGGGGGTGGGGTGGGGCTTTAAAGCAGGCACCATACAGTTACCATAGCAACGTGGGTCTTTGAAGTTTTTTGCCCCCTTTTTACAGCTGGATATAACAACCAGATCTGCTCTGTTCTCCCCTCCGCTTCCTCCCACCCTCCCCCTCTCCCTCACCCCTCTCCCTCTCACTCTTTCGCTCCCTTTGCAGCATCAAAATTTTCTCTTTGAAGACTTAAGCCGATTCCAAGTCAAACCCAACGCTATTTCTGGCTCTATTCAACACTGGGGCTGTGGCTTTGTGCAGTGCTGTTTGACATCTGTGTGTGTGTGTGTGTGTGTGTGAAACAGAAAAAATATGACTCAGTGTGCTTGTGTTTAATAGATGTGCGTGGAAAACTAGAAGTGATAGGTATACGTGTGTGTGTGTGTGTATGGTTGTGTGTGTTTGTGTTTGTGTTTGCGGCACAACAAACATAAACAAACAGTCTGATTACAAAGCTGCCTGCTGGTCGAGGCCGATAATGAGAAATGTTGTTTCACGTGTTTGAATGTGTGTGTGTGTGTGTGTGTGTGTGTGTGAGTGCGAATGTGTGTTTGTTGTGAGTGTGTGTGTTGTGTGCGAGTACAGACCTTAAAAAAAGGTATCAAAAGAGAAGGAGGGGAGAGAGGAGGGGGACGAAAAGAGAGGGACGGCGGGAGAAGGACAGATGAAAGGAGCGGAGGGGGGGAGGAGAGGAAGAGGAGCGAGGCAGGAAGAGGAAGACTGGAGGAGGTGAAGCGCTGAAACATGCCATGTTGTGTCATCATGTTTCCAATTCTGTGTCTCACACAGATAAAGATGAAATATTAATTAAGGCATCCACACGCAGCTCACACCAAACTCTACACCCGCACAGATGATAAAGGTTGAAATTGCTTATGTAGCCTGCAAAAAGACCCATGCATTCAGTCCATTTGAGTAATGGCTTTAAAGGAATAGTTCAACATTTCAATCAATACACTTATTTACCTTCTTGCTGGGGTTTGATACCACTCTCACACCTCTGCGCTCGCTACAAGTGAAGCTACAATAACCAGTTTCTCAAAGCAGACACAGGTCGCCTGGCTCTGTCTGACGGTAACAAGCGCCTCTATAGCTCACTGATAAACATAAGTTGTATTGTTTATATAAATGTTCATGTTCATTTTTTACGCTTTAATATATCATTGTTAGACAGAAAAGAGACACCACACTCGCATCTGTCTGTTAGCATGTCTGCAGCACATTAGGTTAGCTTAGCATAAAGACAGGAAGGGGACCAGTAGGGTGCAGCTTCTTGATATTCTCATCTAACTCCCAGCGAGAAAGTAAACGAACCTACTGCCCAAGATGTCGAGCCGTTCCTTTTATAATACGCAGAACAGGGCCGCTGCAGTCTGAGTACTGCAAAGACATCCATTCACACCTTTATCACCAGGAAATGGGAGAACGATCATAATCGCACATCTGATCTCAACAGTGATGCTGCACAGAGGAGTTGAAAGAGACCTTGAGCCTAATGTGCGCAACACACTCACCGCCCTTTAATCCAAATCTGGACTTTACCACAAAGGCAGTTTTGTTGAAGCTGCAGCATTGCGTCGGTCACAGTGTAAGAGGGAAGATAAAAGAAGGAGCGTTTCTCAGAGCACAGCACTGTGCTGATGTCACACTGCCAGCTATACAAACCAAACTCTCCCTCAAACCATTTCTTCCATTAATTTGCTAGAATGGATGACTTTTGTAGCCACAGAATTACAGCAGACTTCCACCCTAAACAAGAATTCCTGAGTGTTATTTTCCTTTAAACATTAAAGAGGGGCTGATCTTGGAGTCCCGCCGTAGTTTCATCATCATCTCAGCTTCAAGTCTTGCTTCTCTTGTCTCTAGCTCTCAGGTTTAACCAAATGTTCGCAAACTCTAATTAAAGCATCTGAAAATTAGAGGAACGACGCGGGGTTGCATTCAATTTTAGGGTGGACTTTCCCTTTGATGGCACCAGTGCATTCCTCCACCATGACAAGCTGTATTATACTGTTGAATCTCCTGCGGAGTTTGGGCTGCCCTCTATACAATTAGTCTCTCTTTTCACATTGACATCACTGTCATAGTCCGCATGCCACATGTAGTCTCACTGGGTGGTCTATGGGACACTTGCATCATTTATTGTACGGTATGAACAGATTTATTAGGCTTTGATTGAAAAAAATACTAGAACATTAAAAAGAATTTGGCTTTCTGATGCAAATCAAACAAAGTAAAAAGATAATTTACACTGTATGCCAGTAGCTCAGCGTAAAATCATCAATATTTTATAAGTTTTATATAATCTATTGTTATGAAAAATGCATTATGAAGCTTTGGGCACTAAACAAGGATTATTTTCATTATGAATCACCAATGGAATAAAGAAGTGTTGAGCAACGCACCAAAGCCCAACATATATTTATACAAAATATGTTTGTGTGTGGTTACGGTTATGGAAACCTGAGAGCAGCACGTTGTTGCATCTAAGAAGCTGGAGACAAAGACTCCTTCACGTTTTGACACGATAGCTGATAATCAAATTATAATAGCTTGTTTATGGAGAGCACCGTTCAAGCAAAAAGGCGCAAAGTGATTTCCTGGGTTGCGCAACAGACAAAGATAAAAGATAAGGGATAAAAGCAAACGACTCAAAATCATGGTGAAGAAATATTGAAATAAAATTCACAACAAAAGAGATAAAACATGCCAGAAAAGACTAATTAATTATTCAATTCATTCATGCAAGTAAATGAGACCATCAGTTCAAGTGAAAACAAACAAAAATACCCACAATGTCATTAAAAACCTACAGAGCACCTACAGAGAGTTTGTGATTGAGTATTTTACTCATATTTTGTACAATAAATTCTGATATGAGTTGTCTTCTTAATATGATATGACTGATTAATGTTGTGAATGATTTTTTGGCCTGTGCAGAAACTTTGTGCAGACGAGTGAGTGATTAGCCAAGAGACCACATACCTGTAAAAATGGAAAACTTCTCAAATGATGTGTTTAAAGTTTCTAGCTTCCAATCTGCAGACAATTAAAAAGAACTTTCATTTTGTTTTGCTTCTAATCAGTAATCAGAGCATGCTGTGTTTTGTAAGTGATGTCTGCTTTAATTCCAAAGTGACCCAACATCTCCAGGATCCCAAGTCCTACAGATTCAGGGGTCTGGGCGACCTCCCCCTGCTGCCTCAGGCCAGGAGGGGCCCCAGCGCGGAGAGAGATCTTAGACTTTAAGGCTGAGTGGAACCAGACTCAGGGTTTTGTTGGAAAGGAGTTGAAGTGGAGAGGGGGGAGTGAATATAGAGTGGCAGGCCTTGCCCTTGAAGCCCCACCATTGACGCACACAGATGGAAAGAATTAGACCTCCATCCCAGCGTAAAGATGGATGGATTATCAGATAGAGAGCCTGTGTGGAGTGGAAGGAGAGGGAAGGAGAAAATGAAAAAGAGGAAGGTGTGAAGGGAAAGAGGTGAGGGCGAATGACGGGAAACTGTAGTACATATAGCACAAATACCATAGATACATTACTGACTGGACTGACGTGAAGTCCCCCTCAGGATGAAGTGTAAAACACTGTTGATCCCTTTTAGCGTCTTTTAGCATCATCAAAATGTCGATTTGGTTTACGACACCTGCAAAACCGAACTTTATCAGACCCAGCTCTACTTTGTGTCACGTGCCAGTTAGCAAATGTCACTACGCTAACATGCTAAACTATGATGGCGAGCATAAACACTATAATTGTTTAACCTGTAAGCTGTATCTAAGCTGCATCTCTCTCTCTGTTAGCATCAGGGCTGCAGCTAACAGTAATTATTACAGATTGATTTGCCAGGTTATTCTTTTTTGATTGATCGATTTGCTGTTTGGGCTATGAAATGTCAGAAGGTACTTGATAATCAAAATGTTTGGCAATCATTTCCATAGTTGACAACAAATTGACCAATTGACTTATTGTTGCAGCTCAAGTATGCGGACATTATATTTTGTGCAGCGGTGTACAAACTCATAGCAGCTATGTGTCTGTATTATTTAATATTATTTACGTAACTTTAGTTTATATATTTTTATCTAAGGATACAGAGCTCTCCTGTCTTTCCCAGTGAGTTCCAGCTATTTGTTTGCGGCCCAGAACCTTTCATTGCATTGTTTTAGGAGATAGCATGCAGACTGATGTGTCAATGAGGAACTGTTTGCCGAAATACACCCAAATATCCATATCCAATATTTAACTGCAGGAACAGTTTGTGCACATTGTTGAGAAAATGCAGTGATGTTCATTTTCTTAGAAACGTGTGGAGGAATATTCACACATCCTTCTTTGTGCACACGCACCATTTACAGGTACTTACTGTGGGCTATTTATGTCGTTACTCCCAGAGCTATTTATACTCCACCTCTCTGTCCATAGATATACACGTTTTACTAAGAAACACGCCATCTCTTAAGATATCTAACTCCGAACAGAGGTTTGTTCACTGAATCTTAAGTGCGGCATTTAAAACACACCCAATGTAATAATCAGTGTGGTCTCTCAAGTCATTTAAATCTCATTGAGCTCTGTTAGCTGGGTAAACAGAGCTCTATTTAGAGTTTATGACTAAACAAATCACACTGACTCTGAACATTACTGTCGTGTTGTTGAGGCAATAGGCTAAGTGGGTTGAATGAATACCTTCATAACTGATATTAAATGTTTAGCTTGAAAGGATTGTTATTGAGTAAGTGGGTCTTGATTCAACCATGCTTCTGGTTGCTTGACCCACTTGACCCTGACCCTTGACATAAAGACTGTCCTTATGTATATTGATTTAAAAGATGATACAGGAACCCTCAGCCAAACCTCCTAAGAAGTCAAAAAGGCTGTTTGTTTTCTCTCTGAAGGTCTTACGCATGTCTGAATCAAGCAATCTTAGAATAATCATAGGGTAATGATAAGTTAGACCTGGTCAAGTAATAATAATCAATCAGTAATTACTATTGACATTTTGTTAAAGGAATAGCTCAATGAATTTTCACAGGTATAAAGTATCAAGTGTTACTGTTCAGCACATTATTAGTTTGCTGACTGATGCACTTGTCTATGGAAATCACCAATTAATCATAAATGGTACGTTATTAACAGAGCTGCATCAATAAACAGCATTTAACTGTTGTTACAGGCCAAGACAGAGTTACTCTCAACTACCTACTATAGAGTTACGTGTTTAGAATCACAGGAATAACTGGTTTAATCTCTGCGAGTGACATACGTGACAGATAATTATAGCTGCCATGTAAATGTTGTGGAGTAAAAACTACAACAATCCTGTCTGAAATGTAGCAGACGGTATAAAGAAACAGAAGATAGCAGACAATAATTCAGTAAATTACAACTGGATCAAAATGATACGTAATATTATACTACAAAATTGGCCTGCGTGGTTTGTCCAAAGTTGAAATGTATCTACCAGCATTGCACCACCGTCCTGCTAGACCACATGTTCGGGTCATGTGATCTCACACCTGTAAGGCATGAATAGAGAAATGGAACAAGGATCCATCTTTCAGTCTATTGTTCTCCTCCCGTCTTGCCTTCACTACGGCCATATGAGTATCTGTCTGACAATGAAGAGGACTGTTAATGTTTAAAACAGCTGAATGCTTTCGACCTGAACAATGAGTTTCAGCTGTCAAAGACGCAGCTAACACAAGGCCGTGCTTCAGCGCTTCAGCAGATACTGTTACAAACAGGAAGTCAGGGATTGGGTATTAAGTATTCAGCCTTGTGTGATTGCTTTTTAGACATGCTCGCAGCACAGTTCTATGGATATCAGTCTGTCAGTCCTCCACTTTGGTCCAGACTGAAATATCTCATCGTCTCCTGAATGGATTGTCATGAATTCTTATGCATTCAGACATTCATGGTCCCCAGAGGATGAATCCTATAAACTTCAGCGATCACCAGACTTTTCCTCTAGTGACACCAACAGGTCAAAGTTTAATTGCTCCGGTCCCTTTGTAAGCATAACATGGAGGGGGTGTGAGGGGGTATGACCAATCAAGATGTTTTGGCTTCTCTTTTGGGGAGCCATTATCCATGCTATGATAAACATCATAGTACACTAAAATGTAGTTTAAAGACTATCGTTGGTACAAATGTGGTAAACATTATACCGTAGCTGCTAAACATAGCATTAGCATTGTTTGCGTGCTTTCATTAAGTTAAGTTGCTTCAAAAGAAACACTTCAGGTTGAGTATTTTACCAATAATGTCTGAAAAAAAAAAACAATTTTTGGTCAAAAGAAAAACAGGAATTTAAATGTAGTTCGCTGGAGAAAACAATTTGCATGAGCCAGGCAGATGTCTATATAGTCCATATGACCTATGCCAGCTCTGTCACAGCCCATAGGGCAAATTAAACAAAGCAGTGATAGTTCACTTGACGGCGTTCAAAGACTTCACTTCACTTCCTCTGTCCAAGGTCAGTATGAGGCAGCACGGATAGCGGAGGTCAAGCGCCTGTCAGCCGCTCAACAAAAACAGCTCATGTTCCCCAACAATCGGGGGCTTGTTGGAGGTTCCCAGCGCCGCCATGACAGAGCGAGACGAGGGTGGAACTCTATCCGTCTCTCTGCCTCTCCCTCTCTCGACATACGTCTGTATCTTATCATCACAGTCATTGTATCATCAGAGTGGAATCTAGTTTTTGGCATGAGAGGAATCAGTGTGTCATACACTGGTGTGTGAAAAGCAAACAAGTACAATTTTGAGTTACTTTTACTTTCTGCTACTTTAAACTTCCGCTCCAGTTAATCAGACAGCTTAAATGTTTATATAACAGTAATTAATCTACCTAAAAGTCCTAAAAGTACTTTAAACTAGCTTGACTTTGACTATCAACAGTAAGCACTGCTGTTGCATTGTGATTAACAATCTAATAATGTCACATAATAGATTGAAATTGTTGTTAAAATAAAGCAATGCCTATTTTTTTCCTTAGTAAATGACTTTTGAATCAGTTCAGTAACAATTGATTCCAGTATTCAATCACATATTTTAACTCTCAGTTAGTTTCCTGAAACCTTGTACTCTACGTATTTTTCAAAAGTAAGCGGTAACGTCGGCACTTCGCTTCCATCCTTACGCTCTCCTCCTGATCTTCCCAGCAAACTCAGATGAGACCAGAACCCACAACTGGAAACAATCAGGTTCTGAATTCCTCTGCAGTGAGCTGACTCACTGTTTACATGTTGTGGCCATAAAGACCTCATGGTAAAGCCGCTGTACTTTTAACCCATGCATAATCCCTCTTGGCCATTCAATGCAGTTTACCTGTATCCTTCTTCCTCCACCATTTATTCATCCGTCTCTTTCTCTTGAGGCCAAATGCGCACTGATTCTCTCTTCCTTGGCCTCTTCTTTACTTTCAAAAGCTGATTACAGCCCATTACACCCTGAACTCAAGAGGCTTAATGAGGCTCCTTTAGCGGAGAGCGCCCTCAGGGCTCGAATGTCATAGGAGGAGAGGGAGTGGTCGTCCTCAGATACACGGACTGGTCACAGGAAGCAGCCCTCTGGCTTTGAACCAGAGGGATTTTAGCATCAGGTGGACACACCCATCCCAAATATACCTATTGGTCAGAGTTTGAGACTGTTTATGTCCATTTAAGACTTCTTATTCTTATACTTCTTAGGAAACATTGCACTTTTTGCTCTATTAATAGTTCAACCAGTGGGTGGCACATAATCTTTACCTCTGACCCTTGGGTTGGGGACACCTGAATAAAACAACAGCAAGTCATACTTGATGGTTTTAACAGCTGACATCACATCACCCTGGTTTATCTCTACTGGCTTCCTGTTTGATTTATTATGTATTTTAAGATTTCACTGATCACTTTTAAAGCACGTCAGGGAATCTCCCAGAGCGACACTGCAGACATCTAAGCCTTAAATACTAAGGTGAGGCTCTGCTAGCTGGTCCAAAGTCAAGGCTTCAATCCAAAACATCTTAAAACACAATTTTATAAACTTGCTTTTATGTATTTTTTAAAAATTGCTTTTATTTGCTCTTAACTTAATCTTAACTTCTCTCTTCCTTTAGTTAGGCCTTGCTGTTTAGTTCTTATTGCCTACTGAGAAAGATTGTTAGCAAGTGTTAGCTACTGGCTGCTAACAACAGTGGACCACTTAGCAGGTAAAGAGTAAAATAGGAGGACAACAGGAGCAGGTAGAGAGCAAGAAGAGAGCTGAAGAAGAGTAATGCTGGACTTACATTCATCAGGTGGACACAAACATGGATCCAAATGAAAGCTAATGCTGCTTTGTGTCGGCTGGAAGTTTGCTAACAAGTTCACCACATCAGCTTAGAAGGCGATGATACGTCAATGTTGTAATCACAACTCGCCTCTGCTGCCCCCATGTGGCCAAACAGGGTTTTGCAACTGAGTCCTGGCACACGTTGACAGTCTAGGATTGAAAAAAATGCATGATTAGTTGATACAAAGAAAATTAATGAACACCTAATTTAATAACTGATTTAATATTTGATTAATTTATCATTAAAGAAAAGGCAAACATTTGCTGGGACTGTGTAAGTAATGTAACAATCTGTTGCTTTTCTCTGATGTGTGTAGTTTGAAATTTAATATTTCCAGACTTCTATAATCTGGAAATTGATAGGTAATCTGGCAATTTATAGGTAAAGCAATTAAAAACAACTGAGAGATCAATCAAAAATGAAAATGATAATTAGTTTGATCCCCTGGATTGTCATTTAAAAGCTATTAAACAGCAGTTACAACCAAGCTGAACTCAGTTTTCAAATAAATTTTGATCAGATCTAACCCAAATGCCTAAATGTCCTCTGACCTGCTAATTTCCAAAACTATGCACAAGATGTTTCATATCAGTAAATGCGATGCTCAGCTGAGACAACGAAGCTGTAGCAGACTCATGAATCTCAGCGCTCACGTCAAAGTCCGAACTGTCTCCAGGGATGTGAGTGACTCTGAGTGTCTGACATCATCCTGACAGCTTAGATCAGAAGCTGTGTTTTGTGTTTCGGTGTGTCTGCAGGTCGTTTCTTCTCCTGCTTTGCCCTCCCCTCTCTCTCTCCCTCGCTTTAGCTGCACATGCAAGTATAGCAAATGATTATCATTCTCATCATAGGTGAAATGATATCCAGTAGTTTCAGAGCTCTGTGCCTCTGGTGAAGACGTCATGGCAGTTTACTACTCTGCCGCTGCTGCTCCTGAAAGAGCATTTTCATGATACAAACTGTTCCAGAACGGGAGCAGAAAATGTTTTCAGGACTCAGTTCTGTTTCGCCACTGACAGCTTTTCACCGCTTCCTCTTTACTTTGCCAACACACACACACTAAAGAGGGCGAAGGGGAAAGAAGGGCCCAGGGTCATTGACGTGTCTTACACTGAGAGGGAGCTCCATGTATTTCATGGTTTTCTTCACTGACGTTACTAAAGAGGGTCTTCTTCTCTAAAGAAAAAAATCTAAGTGTGTCACCAGTAAGACGTTTTTCCAGAGACAGTGTCCCTGTTCTTCTGAAACCATTTCTAGCCTTTTAAAAAGTATTCAAGTGGAACAGTCTAACAACTTATGAAGGCTGTTTAAGGTTCACGAATACGCACAACTTCATTTTAAAGTGTCATAAATGTTGAGAACCTGCGCTCTTAAATGTGCCTCCAACCGTTTTCATAAGGACCACTTTTTTGGAGAGAGGTTCTTCCAACTACATCTCCAAACCTGGAGAAATCAAACCAAACTACTTGCGTGGCTAGATATTACGTATTATACTTTAGTTTAGTAATATAATGCAAGTAAACGCAAATCAAATTCCTTTAAGGAGTCCAGATGTTTAATGTTATGTGATGGTTTTGAATAGAGTTTTGCTTACGGTAAGGTTTCTCCCAAACACACACACATACACATGCCTCGCACCTAATTACCAGAGGGTTTTGCGCACATAACATCTCCATATATGTGCAGCATTAATGTACTTTTTTTGGCACGCACCGACATACTCACAGCCATGTTGGTTTCATTTTAAGCTCTTCTGGCTCATTCAATGTGCAAAATGAGAGTTTGAGCAGGAAATGAGAGAAAACACACACACGCGAGCGCACAGAGATACACACAAGCGAGCACAGAGAAACATTATACTGGAGTCACTTTTCCAACTTTTGCCAAATTCTAGCTGGACTAATATTATTTCCAGCTGTTGTGAAGCTGAGACCCGTGCTCAACTCAAGCGGGTAAAGGGCTCCACCACCTGGTCAGCGGTGGTTACTACGACCTGAGGGTCAAACAATTGAAACAAAAGCCACAGGTTGATGATTTGGTGATGCCCAGTGGATTCGCACTGTCACTGCAATTCTGACCACCAACCCAAAACAACAAGCCAACATCCTAATTCAAAAAAAAACAACAAAACCCACTCCACAATTAATGCACGCCCACAAATTAATAATCCTTTCGATTCCACGTTTAACCAAACAACATCATTTAATAAATGATTTTGCAATACAAAACATCTGTGCAAAAATGTTCAGACAAAATACAAAGACAAGGCCTCTCTTGGTCAAAAGGATAAGCATGTAAACCTTCTGTAATGGGTACATTGTTACTGAAATATAAATTTACTTGTATTTAGTTTTTTTTTTTTAAATGGACCTCGAATAAAAACAAAAAAGGCACAATAATGATTTTTCTCTGCCAAATACAAAAATACCTAGACTTGATTAAGATTCACAGTCTTGTGTACAAGTGGTTTTGCACTGCTGTATTAGTACACGTAAACCCTTTACATGCCCGAGGTCAGGTGTACAAACTCAGTTGCCAAGGTAGCTCGATCTGCTCCAGAGGAACGAAAAGATAAAGTACAGAGACAAGAGACAGCAACAGAATAAAAACACAACGGGGAAGTTCACTTGAAATGTTCTGCATAATCTTGGACTTGTCGTGACGAACAAACGTCTTCTCCCTTCATTTATCTGGTTTGAATAAATGATGCTGGTGTAAATTAACACTTTTAACATTAACCTGCAGAGAACCTGGACCAGCTGCTTTCTTATAGCGACACCAGGTAGTAGCCGTGTTCCAAAGAGTTTAAGGATTGAACTAAACACTGAAGTGAACAGATTTCAGTCTCCTCTATCTACATTCCACAAATGTCAACTTAAAACTTTGCCGTTAAAACGGTTAAAAATAATAATAATAATAATAAACGCACTGCAGGCGACGAGTACCTCTGCGTCACGCTGGTTAGAAAATACACCTGCTTGAACGATAGAACGATAGTCTTTAAACTACAGCAGAGTGCAACGGTCTGGGACACTTCTCAGGCATTCAGAACCGATGATTGTCTACGACACGGGCACAGCAAAAGGTCCCAAGCGGCTCTGTTACTGCAGCTGGTTGTACGACGCTTCATATCGCTTCTAACCTAACCTAACCTTTACCAAGCGCACAAACTTCTTCATATCACAAAATGATATTTGAGCAAAATGCATCCAAAATCATGCATGATTACCTGCTACTGGGCGGTAGAGCCGTTAACAATATGGATGCAGCTGTAATTTTAAACACTTACATGGAAACTTTGTTCTGAAAACCAGCGCTTGTCCTCGGAGGTGGTGGTGGTGGTGGTGGTGGTGGATCACCGACATGTCAGTGCATTATACTTGTATTAGACCATACTGACGCCGTGATATCAAGCACTTACTGATACAGAGGGAAATAAAAGCAACACACATACATCTCTCATAAAACTGATCATTATTTAGTTCAAACATTCTTCTGTTTAAGCATCTAATATTCATTCCACCTGCATGATGTTTCTTTTGTACAACACAGACGATGACGAACAGGAAAAAGGACACAGAGATGAAGAGGTGAAGATAAACCCTGTGAATAAAATCTTCAAACTTCCTTCAAAACTCAAAATACTGGGAAAAAATTCTCCCATAATGATTAAAACACCAGATCCAATTTACAATAAAAACATCGTTTTGCGAGGGGGGAAAGTTTAGCTTACATCACTGAGAGTAAGATGACCCAAGCACCTCGCGCGGTGAATGAAAGTGCGCGCCCTGAGACCGGTCCAGTTTAGGAGGATATGAGCGATGTGTGATTTCATCTGCAGATCTGTAGGGAGAGGTCCTAGGCGGCCAGTTGTTGAAATGACACGCTGCGTCTGATCGGAGGAAGGCGGTGTGAGCGGGAGAACACGACGAAGAGATCGCCTGTGAAAGTGGAGCAGAGTACCCCAAGCTATCCTGCTCCCGCACACCGAGACTTGGGGGGAAAAAAGAACGAGAGACTTGTGTCCGCGTCGCGAAACAGTCAGATAGTCGTGTTGAGGTTGCACAAAATAACATTCAGGTGTCATTTCCGAAGCGATTTCTGCGCGAAAGTGATGATGCAATCTGCCAGATCTCGGTGCCAGGATGAGTATTTGAGGCCGACTTATGGGCTTTAGCTGTGAAACCCAAAGCGGGCGCGTCACCTGCACGCGCCTGCATACTGGTGCATTGGAGCAGGCCAGCGCTGGCCTTCTTAGTAAAAGCTGCTGTTCCCATTTTTTTTTTGTTGACTTGGTTAATAAAGGCACTGCTGCACCACTGCTGAAAGGCACAGAAAGGTCATGAAGGTACACATGTTTCCTTCGCATCCTGCATTAAACAGTCCACCGACTTGTTGTTGTTGACGCAGGGGCTTTTTGACAGTAACACAAACCATTTCCCAGGACACAGCTGGACCTGCTCATTTTTCACCTTTACATGTTTTTTTTTCCTTAATAAAAAAAGTTCTTTTGAATATATATCTTTGTATTTCATTCATTCATTCAGGACTTATGTACCGTATTTACACAGAGGTTAAAATAATAACAACGCGACATTTTCAAACCATGGTAGTAAGTACACTTTAAACAATAAGGCATTAAAAAGTCAGACAGCTGTGTATATACTTGTGTAGCTGTGGCAGTGTTTCCTGCACAGACGTGCGCGCAGGCTGGTTTCTGTTGGGTCTCCGTGTAAGCAGAGTAGAATTGTTAGTCTGGGTCCCCGAGTGAGAGACTAAGCTTCTCAAATTTAGGTCCCAGAGCAGAAAGAGTGTGAGTATCCCTCTGTTTGTCTACAGGTCTGCGGTGATGACCGTATCGTTGTACATCAGTACATCGGAATCAGCAGAGAGCAGCGCTGATGTTTGCGATGCGTGGTCCAGCTGTCCCACCCCCTTCTGGCAAACTTGTCCGTACACCTGAGCAGGCCCTCCACCGCTCCCCGGCATGATGCAGTGGGAAAGCAGCGGCGTGTTGGCGTCGTGGTTGGAGCCCGTGGTGGATGGCACGCCGCTGACGTGACCTGTGCTGGTGGACCCGCTGGCGCTGCTGGGTGAGCGGCTTTTAGGAGGGGGCAGGTGGTGCTGGATGACTCTGGTCGGTGGGACAGGGGGAGGAAAGTGGGCTGGAAAAGCTGCATATCCTGGCGGGATGGGGTATCCATTGACCGGGATAAAGCGTTGGTGGGTCTGGGGGACCGCCACGGGCGTCCAGGCTGTAATTGGGGCCATCTGGCCTGTGGACGGAATAGCCTGGGCTGGGTAGAGGTACCCAGCAGCTGCTGCGGCAGCAGCGTAGCGCGGGTTGCTGAGGTTGCTGACCGGGCTGGCGCTGAGCGAAGTGGTCTGGGTGGTGGCATTGCCTCCACCACCAGAGGGCGTGCTGGAGCTTGCATGGGATGACATCCCCTCCCAGGCTCGCAGGCGGGCGTGGATGTCCTTGAAGCGTGGTCGGCGTGCAGGTCCCTCCTGCCAGCATTCAGTCATCAAACCATAAAACCTGAAAGGCAGCAGTTTGTTAGCGAGCATTAGCAAGTACATCTTTAAAAGACAACTAAACCTCTTTTATATCTTTATAGATGTAGTGAAATCGATATTTTATATATATTCAATATAATTATAATTCAAATAATAAAAAAAAAATCACTGTATGTGACAGTAATGGTCTAGAGTGCTTTTTTTCTTATGTGGGCAATCACACCAAGATGCTACAAGTGCAACTGCCTCATAAACATCTTGGCAAACTGTTCTTATCACATCTACATGCAGCAAAATAGGAGGAACGTGGTAAAGTGTAGCTTGTTTTCATTTGCTCAGTGACAAGTGCTGAGTGCTGTACCACAGGAAAACACGTTCTGGTTAATTTGCTGGTGACACATTTCCAGCGATGCATCACAGTGTGAAAGCCCACAACCTCTGGATACTGCCACTGTGCACACTGTATGTGGTTCTGCTCATAAGTAGCTCATTATTAAAAATATCCCCAAATCTATAAACTTAAACTGCATAATTAGCAGTTTAATGAGGGTAAAAATGTTTTTATTTTAAAATGAATAATTACGAAATTCATCACGGTGACCTTAAGGCGAAATTACACTGAAGTTAGTGAGAATAGCTTAATCACCTTCTCATAATTTGTTTCTTAGTTTCTGCTGATTAGCAACATTTAACTGAACGTACCTTGGCGGACAGTCCTCGGGGCAGGGCAGGAGCTGCCTCTTTCTCACCATCTCCATCACTTCCTGGTTGGAGAAGCCGTAGTAAGGCTGCAGACCGTAGCTGAAGATCTCCCACAGCACAACTCCAAATGACCAGATGTCTGAGTCTGTGGTGAACTTGCCATAGGCGATGGCCTCGGGAGGCATCCAGCGGATGGGCAGCAGAGTGTTCGGCTGGATGCAGTAGTAGTCTGAGGAGTAGATCTCTCTGGAGAGACCCAGGTCTGAGATCTTAACGTGAAGCTGTTCCCCAACGAGAATATTCCGGGCTGCAAGGTCTTTGTGGACGTAAAAGTGACTGGCCAAGTACTCCATCCCAGCAGTCACCTAGGTTTGATTGGTCAGGAAGAAAAGAATAATTTAAGGGGTGAGTAAATGTGAATTTTGTAGGTGGAACGAGCAAAAGGAGCTGCCAAAACTCTGATTTTGAGCTCAATCGTGCGAAAAAAAATGCAGATTGCAAACTTGACCCGCTATCATATCCCCACCTGTATGGCCATATGCAGGAAGTCTCCGTGATCCAGGCTGGATTTCACAGTGCCATCCTCGTCACTGCTGCAGCCAACGTCGGAGTGTGGCGAACGCATGATGAGGAACTCGTGGAGGTCGCCTTGGGGCAAAAACTCAAACAGCATGCACACGGGCTGCTCCTGGGTCACCACACCCAGCAGGCACACCACGTTTGGGTGCTGCAGCTCTGTCAGCACTGCGGCCTCCTGCGATGGGAAACAAAACGTGAGCATAGAGCAAAAAGAAGGATGAAAGTTTCATTAAACTAAAATTATTGAGGAAACACCTTTCATCTGCACCTAAAACCTTAAAGTGATACTCCAGCGTAAATCTAATTTGATGTGCGCTGGAACTGAGCGCTTCAAGCTCAAAAGACAGATTTTTGGTGTGTCACTTTAAAAGGCTCGCGGTTCAGGTCTGCCTCGTTCTCCGTGCATGGAAAGGGAGGATTATGTTCTCACGAGTCATCTGTTTCAATCCTCCTTAACATCTAAATTTATCTGGACAATCAGCGGGCGGTGACGGTTTATTTTTGGAGCTATTTCAAGCAAAATTAATCTGCCGTTCAGTGATTTTTAGCTGTATACAGTCTGCCATCGCCCACCGCGTTTACCTTCTGTACAAATAAAACAAGTCATGCTTGAGGTCCTGTGGGAAGAGATGTCTTTCCACTGGGGGGAAAAAAACAGTCCCTTGGAGTTAAACAGTAGATTGTTTTAGTTCCACATTTAATTTTAGCGATCCGCACACAATTGCCAGTTAGAAGTCTTTTAACAATGACCGGCTATTCAGTTTTAGAGCTGATTCGCAGTTTACACGTGGTTGAGTTTTGAGTTTGAGTATGTATTTAACCTGAGCGCATTTGAAAGGAAGAGACATCCATTCTCTACCTGCTGGAAGTCGCTCCACTGCTGGGGACTGGAGATATCCTTTAGGGTCTTTATGGCCACGAGCTGTGCCTGGTCCATGCCCGGCAGATACAGGTGACCCTTGTAGATCTTCCCTAAAGCGCACTCGCCGAGCTCCTCCATGAAACGCACGGCCGACAGGGGAAGCTCTTTGGCCTTGCTCTGCAGAGAGAGGGAAAGAAGTGAGATCAGCTCTTAGAGAGATGTGACAGAAAAATTAGATCATTATTTTCTTCGTTGGTCCAGTGCCCCCGTCTCACCATTATCCTTGTGCGGAAAAGTAAAACGTTGACATGGAGTTTACATTGGTGCTTCTAATTCGCTGCGGGCGAGCTGCCTAGTATAACATCAAATATGTGTTTGAGTTGTAAAAAAAAAAAAAAAAAGTTGATAATTGTCATAATCAGACTCAATCCATTACATCAGCTCCTAATGACTCCCTTTAAACGCTTTGGAGAGCAATGTGGGAAAATCGTGAAATCTGCCAACACGTTCACGGCTTTTCAAACGTCATTTAACTGACAGGCTAACAGTTTTTAAGAAGACGAGGACATTAATTGTCTTTCCGGTAAAACCGTGCAATCAGATGCAGAAATAACAGCAGATGCCGTAGCGTTCTTTGTCAGGAGGGACTTTGCCCTTTTTACTCCGTTATTCTTAGTGAAGAGGATACAGACGGGAGGTTTGTTTGTACAGCTGTATCCAACGGGACGGAGCTTAACTGTGGGGTTAAAACGGGATCACGAACCTTTTTATAATAAAAGCGGGACTTTTTAAAAATCTACTTCTTATTCAAAAACCAACTGGACACCGTGTTTTAGCTTTAATGCACCTTATTAAATCAACAAATGCACTCAGACCCAGACAGATGATTTACAGTTCATATTCACATTAAAACACAGCAAAGCCAGTGACCAGATTCAATTCATACTGCAATCAAGTCACTTGCCAATTTTAATTCACTTATTGGATCTGCTGGATTTAACACTGAGTTACAATTTGAATGGAAAGCAGTTTACAATCACGAGACTACAATATCGAAAACATGCAAAGTCTACCGTCAGAGCAATCAGGGAGCAGAAGACAGATATAATCCAGCCGAATTCAGGATTTTAAGTTTACGTCAGCTGAGACTTTTTTTTAAACAAACACTGCAACTGATGCGAAACCACAGCGCGTTTTCAGAATAATAAACAAAACAACGAGAGGATACACCACGAAGGAGGTTAGCGGCAAACTCTCTGCATCTGGGTGTGCGTGTGTGCTTGTTTATTTGTGTATGGGTGAGTGTATGTGTGTGTCCATAAATGAGTGCGTGGGAGTTCTTTGTCCCGTGGATGTTTAGCCTTCATGACTTCTGCTAAACTCTGTGTGTTAAAGGTGTCCAGGTGATCGCAGAAAGAGGGGGAGTAGGGACACTTCTGTGTGTGCGTGTGTGTGTGCGCGCGCGCACGAGTGAGAGAGACACACACACAAAGAGGTTGTGGGGGCTACAGTAGAGGTGGGAGATGTGTGTGTGTGTGTGTCTATATACATAAATGAGTGTGTGGGAGTTCTTTGTCCCATTTTGTATAGTTGTTTATCCTTCATGACTTGTATCTTAGAACTGGATATTTTGTTTGTGTGTGTGTGTGTGTGTGTGTGTGTGTGTGTGTGAGTGAGTGTTTGGCTGTACTACAAGCCACACACACACACAGAAGATAAAAGGTGAGGAGAGGTTGGCAGAGATTTCCAGATTCCAGGAACTCTGACATGAATAATGAAATTCCTCGGTGAGCAGGAGACACGCACACACGCACACACACACGCACACACACGCAGGCAGGTCTGTATGATCTCTGAGGGGGGTGGGCTGAGTGTGTGTGCGAGCGTGTCAATGTGAGGCAATTGTGGGGGCCTGCTGATGTTATGAGAGACACAGATGTTTTTAGTTACGGGTTTGTTTCACCCCTTCATTTCTCCCCACACCCCGACCCTTAGATCCTCCTCACACACACATGCACAGCAGGTTTGTGTGCATGTGTGTGCGTTTTTATGTGTGTCTAAATGGATTGTCACAGGCAACGGCCCCTGGGTGACCCTGAAGCAAAGCCTGCTGGGTAGCAGCCTAAGCCAAGACAATGTTGTAGATAAGGGGGGTCGGGAACAGAGACTCTGCAATAATATACATAACAACTGTATAATTCGAGGTTTTACCACTCAGTAAAGCGTTTTAATCACAGGCAGAAACACATGCAAATCCTTATTTACCCAAGTCAACCTACAAGGTGATTCAGCCACCAGGTTAGACACAAAGATTAAAGGACTGCCCCTCTGTTAAAGCTCTGTTTTTGCATTTAAAATCTTAAAATTGATGGTTACGTGGTCTGATGTGCGTGAACTATACTTCGGGCGCTTGTTCACTGTAAATTCACTGTATAATCCCGTAACCGCGCGGTTGTCACTCTGGAACACCGTCTTTGATCTCCCGTAACTCCTTGCAGATACAAGGTCGTCGCGTAAACGCAGCGAGGAGAGATGCACTTTTTTTTTTTTTAAAGATACGTTAAACATTTGTTCCGCTGCAGAAAAGCACAGATATTAATGGCCTCTCATGCTTCAGCGACAACTTTGCGGTTCTTTCGACAGCTGTTGACAGTAATTTTATACACATTACCTTGAGCATCAGCTCTGGTTTGCACAAGCAGACGCACTGTCTAGATAACTCCCCTCCCGCCACCACCACCACCAAAATTATGTGGAAAAAGATAAACAGACATGATATGACAGAAAAGAAAACCTTGAACCTTGAAAGAAATATGATACAGATCCTTAATGTGAGCTATGTGTTGCCTGGCAAGCCACGGGTTTGATGATCTACATTACAAAGAGGTTCTGTGAGGGAGGAAGGAGAGAGCAAAGGATGAAAAAAGAGGTCCAGAGGTAAATGAATTGTGGGAGAGACCGAAGAAGAGCAACAAAGAGAGATGGATTAAGTGAGAGCAGGAGGGAGAGGAGGAGTGTGAGGCAGAGATGTGGAAAGAGAGACAGCGGGAGAGAAATAAACAGAGAGGAAAAAGAGCTGCACTTGGACATTCCTGGACCCGCTGAGCTCTGATGATAGAGATCTGAAGCTTTGTCTGAGACAGGTCATTTCCACACACACACACACACACACACACACACACTCGAGCCAGTAACCCCAGCATGCTGTGACGATTCCCGGTTGACACACCGAGGCCTGTGCCAGTGTTTTGACTATTTCCTCCGTCTGCTCTCATGACATAAAAAGACAAGCGCAGAAAAAGATTTCGCCACGGGAGAGTCACAAAACGCTGTGTGAGTCGATGTAAAGTGTGTTTTAGCAGCACCGAGGGTGGGAATACACAAGTTTATGCTTTTGATAATAATAATAATAATAATAACTAGGGTCAAGCACGTATCTGACGTTATGCGCACCACAGCCTTATCTCCATGAGCGCAGAATACGTTTAGCCAGTTAGTTTGGTTCGGTTTACAGTGGGCCTGTAGCGATCTGTGCAATCAGTGTATAAATAACGATGGTAAAGAGTGAAAAGGAGGAAACACAGTGGCGTCCAAGTATGTATGTATGTGTAGTATGAGTTGCAATTACCCTCATAATCTATTGTGTCTTTGTGACTCCAGAGAGCAGAACTGTACAACATGAAGCAGATCAGTGCTGCATGACTCACTGTCAGTCACCAGAGTCCAGCTTCTCCTTTATCAGTCAGGGTTGTGCAAATGTGCAAATGGATGACATCATCAAGAGTGACCAATCAATGAACTACCTGCCATATTTGTTTGAGGCAATCCTGGGGTGCACTCACTGCACAGCTCATTAAGGTGGACATGAACCATTGACCTCGAGATTGCCAATAAAGTCTTTACGTGACGTAATGTATTTGTGATGTTATATGATTACCTGAACCTGCCTGTGCCGTCCTGCCATGTATCCTCACGCTGGTTTTTATTTTTAATGCAAATTGAAAGTGTGCACATTTCATTTCATTAAATTCTTTCTTGCGGTATTTGAACATTGACGGAGAAGTGCATCAGAAACAGGAAACGAGCAATCGCTGTCTCTGCTGCTCTACCTTTGGCTTGTACGCAGTTGTGAGCATCGACATCTCCACATTTTGTCCCCGCACCGGTTTAGGCTGGCGAGGGGCGGGCGGCCTGGAAGACTTCTGGTTGTTGCGGCACACGCAGATAAAGAAGAAGAGCAAGGCGATGGCCAATGGGATGGCCACACTGGGAACCAGGATGTACAGGATCTCCATGTTGCTGCCTCCAGACTTGTCTTTATGGTCTGTGGGGATGCATGGAGTGTGGAATAATAGATGGATTAAAATAAATGGATTAAAATAAATATGCGACAGTCTATGAATCTTTCAATCATATTCTAGTGTCTTTACCACAGATGGGTATGTCACAGAGCTCCATGCGGACCCCTTCGTCCAGCGTGAAGCACCAGGGGGCCTCATGTTTGTTCCCGGGGTTGCGGCAGTACGAGTGTCCACCGTTCAGCTCTGGGTAGCGGACAGCCAGGTAGGTGTGGCTGTGGGGATACTGGGAGTTCCACGGCTGACACTGACGCCCTGACTTGGTCACGCTGACTGTCCCCCTGTAGTCTGCCCCGCTGTTGTTGTAACACTTGTGATCTGGAGGAGAGGTTGTTTGCAAGGTGTTTGTGTTAGGTTGGAGTTTGGTAACAGTTTCTCAGACAAAACAATACATTTTAAGGCGTGGCTGAGGTTTGGGAAGTTGTGATGGACATTTTTCACAACTTTTTATAAACTTTTTAAGGACAAATTACGGGAAGCCTTACTCTTATTGATTGGCTCGGCCATGGGGATGCCGATCCTCAGGCAGTTGGCAGCCTCGGGGCTGTCGGACGCCGCCAGGTCCTCACAGTTTGGCAGCTTCAGTCGCTTCAGGATGATTGGGTTTGACCGGGCGATGATGTACTCGGTCTTGCACAGGTCATTCTCCAGGATCTCACACTCGTCCTTGCACAGGTCCCGAGGTTTGTCGGTACCGGAGCTGCGGTCGCACGTCGGGAAGGCAAAGTGGCAAAGAGAAGGGATGGCAAACTGGGAGCAACGGTCGGACAGATGGTTGGATGTCCCGATCATGGTGAAGGCCGCTGGTGTTAGGGGACAGAACAGTAACATATCAGTTTGGCATGTACACTTATTTATAAATTTAGACATATGGTTTTTACTGATGCCAAGAAGATATAGGACAGAATAAATCTGAATTATTTCATACGTTCTTTGATTGGTCGCTTGATGCTCATATTCATCAAACATGAGGAATTTAATCCTGGGCTTATCTCGCTGCTAACATTTGAGCGTCTAAACACACGAGGGTTCAAAGAGGGAGACTGACAACGAAAGCTGCAGCTGTAAATGTATGATTCATAGTCATACTGGACAGTTATGGCGAACATGTGCTTTTCTGTGGTGGTGATTATCAGTGAGGCAGCTCTGTGTGGGGGGTGGAGGAGAAGACGAGCGATGAGAAAGTGGATAACTTAAGCTGGCAGTTATCCAAACGCTCCTGCGGCACATGTTGCTTGAATAAAATGATACTGGGGATCGGCGAAAGTGATATTGAATTTAAGATGGTGAATAGCTACCGAATGTGGATGTTCTGGGTATGAAATGTATGATTTACGGTCCTACTGTAGGCTCATTACGACCCCGTGGTGACATAAATCTTTATTATCTTTCGTCCTTGATGTTTCAGATTAGAGTCTGAGTTCGTGGCCCCTTTGTCCCTGAACTGCTCGGGGGAGAAGCCGACAGCCGCATGGATGCAATCAATAACGTTCAGATTAAAGTGGCCTCCGAGGACGTACGCATACACAAACACATTAAACAAAAGCACAGAAGCAGAGACGCAGACGTGTATGACAGTATGTAGGCCACGGGCGCTACAAACCGGTGACCCCGCTGAACTTCCATTGAACTCCGTATGTGACATCCTGTTTTCTTCCTACTGCATGTTAGTTCAGGTTTAACCTTCTAAACAGTCCTCATTTGCAGATGGTTTTCATTGATTTAGTGTATGCAGAGAAGGCAGCTTCACGAAAGGCGCCCCATCAGCGCTGTCTGCTGAAGACATATGTGAGCAGGGTTTGGCCAGTCACTACTCAAACGATAGTTTGAACTAGTGAACTCGCTGAATTACAGCAGGCTGTCAAGCTTTTCCTTGTTTCCTTGTTGCTAATCTGGGAGAATTCAATATTCATGCGCCTAATAAATCAGAATTATTACCAAAAAATCGGAGTGAATGACAAAATCTGCTTAGAGGATATTTTCAAAATGCACAAAATCTTGAAAGACCCATCGAAGTGCTGCAGAGGAAAATGTATGTTATGAATAAATGTACAAGTATGAGGGTTTACAGACCTCTGTTGAGATTTTTAAATGTAATCACAATAGATTGTTTTGCAGTATACATCTTGTCTGTTTCTCACCTGTGATCTGGGTCTCGATCTCGCCCTGCATCTGCAGGGAGTCGACGAAGATGCTGCGGTTACCAATGAAGCGGGCGCAGGCGATGCCCCTGTACGGCTGGCAGAATCCCTCTTCATCAAAATCATCCCTGAGACGCAAAGAAAGACGAAGGAGAGAGTTTGTTTACAGATGTCTCAGCGATATTGACACACACAGTAGTGATTAGTAGAACCGGAAGAGCGAGGTGACTTCAGCAGAAGCTGAAACATGCTGCAATGCGAGGGAAGCCCACTAGAGGGCAGTCCGTGTTTGAAAATGACACAAGACAACTGGTTGCACATCAGTGGTGGGACAGGGTTGTTTCATGTTGCTGGTCCCGAACCAAGAGGTTTCCCTTTGCTTTGGCTAAAGATAAGTCACATTCAGGTCAAAGACAGAAACTCTCTCACACACATCTTAATTCACACCAAAGATGTAAACCACATTAGACATTAATGTTTGGCTGTTTGACTTTATTCTGTTTATGTCGGAGAGATGTCATCGCGAGCCATAACGTGAAACATATGCAAAGAAAGAGAGAGAGACACACACAGAGACACAGAGAGAGAGACACAGAGAGAGAGGTTCACGTCATGTTTTCACAACTTTCACTTCCTTTGGTGACTCCTGAGTTTTTGGCGTTTCGTGTGGTCATTCCCCGTTTTTTAAATCCACTTATCTCCGTCCGTCGTTCTTGCACTGCCCCGTTCCCTCACCTCTCTCGTTCAGTATATACACTCACACACACACGCACACAAACCACACGCTGACTAGCAGGCTCTCCGCTCAGTGTGAGATCACTGTGTCATGTGCTTTAAATCGTGCCATATGGGGACTTTAAGACCAGGCATAACCACAATATATAGGGGAGTCCGTGATGCCGCTGCGCATGCACGCGCTGACACAGGCGGAGACTCGAACACACACACGCACGCCCACACACACACACAACCATGCACAAAAGAACCACACTGTAGCTATTGGCCTGCTTAGCTATTGAAAGTACATCCTCACGCCGTCCATTTGAAACTGACCAGACTGCGCCATTTTGGAGAAAGCTTAATTTATTAAATCATAAAGTGGACAGACACAGTCTTCAGCTCTGATTGGCTGTGGAAAGATAACATGAACACAACTGTGTGTCGCTTAAACACACCGCTTCATTTCACGTTGTGTTTAACTGTATAATAGAGCCTCTTGGGGCTTAACGCTTCATTATCGTCCAACCGTGGCTTTTCTGGGGTTTTTTTTGAGTTTACAAGGGACATAACAGTGTGCAGATTACACCAAATTACTCCACGAACTGTAAAAACTCTTTAAAGGTGCACCTGAAAACAAGGCGACAATGGTGCGGGCACGCGTTCAGGTAGATGAGAACGCACACGCAGCCTCTTTAACGCCAAGGGTGTGGAGGTTTGCTGCGGGCACGGGGTCAGTAGGTTGCCTCTCTCTGAGGAGTGTTAAGTGACTGAAGGGCCAAGGTCAGCTCTCTCTCTCTCTACCCTGTCTCTGCAGATCTAAATGGGCTTTCCAGACGTGGACACCCAAACACGCACACACACACACACGCGCACACACATCCAGAGCAGAGCAGCGGTCTGCATACTGCCGATTCCATAGAGATACGGTATAACATTACTTTTATAACCTAATACAGGTTTATCCTCGGAATATGTAATTTCCTACTAAAATGCGGATACCGGTAATAATGAGTTCATGTTGCGGTGTGTCTGCAGGCGGCTTAGCACCCCCTCATCAAGCCACAAACTCACAAACTGCTACATCTTCTGATATTTCTTCCCAAAAGCCGCAAACAGAGAGTTGTGGAGCGAAAAAGGCCGTCACTGTGAAAACCAGTTGAAGGGAGCGCTGATCGATTGGTTCTGCGATCAGTCTGAATGTGATGAAGCAGAATGTGAAAAGGCGGCTGGAGAGCATGAGAAAACACGCGCGCGGAGGATGCAGAGTGAGGGCTGGAGTGCGTCCAGGCAGTCGAGAGGTTAGCGCTGGTTGTGCGTCACAGAGGATGGTGGACACACACACATCCACAGTAACATCAAGCCACACACAGACAAGTAAATGACAAGGGAGAGCAGACGATCCGCCACAATGCAGCCAGATCCCTGCAGGCAAATTACATCTCTGGGCAGCCCGAACGGCATCAGCCGAACCAGCTCAGCCCAAATCACAAATCGCCCCTCACTGCTTTTTTTTTTTTTTTTAAATTTTAATTTCTTTCACTCCTGTCCAAGTCGACTTGGATTTGAAAGCCACGTCTGAGAGACATATTAAAGTGTCTGCATCCTGCCCAGCGCAGCAGAAATGACTTATAACATGTCTTAAAGAGAGAAATGGGTAGGGAAGACGCACCTAGAATAACCTAATCACTGCGAGACATCTGAGCTTTTCTCAAAATATTTCTCGAGCTTTGTTTTTTTGTGTAGCCATTTGTTTCTGTGTGTGTGTGTGTGTGAGAGAGAGAAAGAGAGAGCTATTCCAGGCATGGAGAGCCAAGTGTGGTTGCTATTTGTGTAAACAGTGGATGGCTGTTCAGGCCTTTTATTTTACACACCAACGCCATGGGCCCTCTGTGTAATGTTTTATAATAGCTAATTACAAGGAGAGGCTTTTCCCTCCGAGCCCCGATCTATAATCCAGATCTAAACAGAAAGGCGAGCCTCACCACAGAACCTAAACAAGCTATCGAGGACATTGATTCATTGTAAAATGACATTTTTTCCAACCTCATTATTTATTCAGGGAAGAGCTTGCTAAGCACCAGTGCTCCCTTTTCCCAGAACCACCCTCGTTCACGTCTCCATACATTCACACCTGGTGGTGCCTGTAGAGTAAACGCCAGACTGCAGCTCAAGGACTAAAAAGCTTTTCTCTTCTAAACCTTTGCACATGTGCTGAGTCGCATTGTAGTTTTTTGGGTAAGGAAAGTTTTGCGAGCGACTCCAAAGGCAGAACAAAAGACAAGTTATGTAACATTTACAAATCAAAACATCTGTCCAACTTGAGATGAACGTAACACTTCACTTTGGCCGATGTTAAAGTCTGTATGAACTATAAGACGATAAAAAAAAAAAGAAAAATATGAAAAAATAGTAAATTTCCCAATATTTCTGCACCAAATAGACAAGAAAACACTGAGTATTTAGCTGCAGATCTCAAAGTCACACAAAGAAGCAACTCTGGTAACACTACTTTGTATATTGTCTTATCATATATTGTGCACACAAAAGCACGCGCAAACAAAAGAGGCTGAGATGGTTAACTGCTGACAGGATGAAGTGGGCTGCTTTGATGGCGACAACCGAAAATATGAAGACAGATCAACCTTAGGTCGTTTACCATGCAGACACGAGCAGAGATACTGTGAACGCAATGGCCGCACGCACTCAAAAAGGAGGTCGATGTGGCGTTAGCCGAAAAAACTGGATTCCTTCAAAACTCGTCTTTTAAATTTAAGAACATGCAAGTGAGCATTATTCTGAAATATGTACAGCAAGCCATGGTGTTAAACTGAAACTACAGCATGATGAGTATCAAGAGAAACTATCAATCCTAGAGGGATTTAATCTGACTTAACTTCTTTGCTGAGCTTTAAGTGGTGCCTTTCTTGAGCTGTTTGCTTTAGGAACACCTTAAAAAGTGTGGGACTCTGCTACTGTAGCAGAGCCTCTGTTTATTCCAGAATAAACAAACTTCTCCTTGCTTGTGATTTCATTGTTGGGCCCATGCTTTATGTTTTGATTATGAAACAAGTATTTAGGCTTTCGACATGCAAACTTGGGCATTTCTCGCTAAGCAGCCGTGGGCTGGGATGACAGGTTTGTGTTGAGCTTTGGGGTTAAAGGGACATAAAACCCGGCACTCTTTGTTGGAGGGGGATCTGGAAAGGATGGGATTTGAGGGTGAGGAGGCAAGGGGCGGATACTGATGACATTTTAGATTTCAGGGTTTCGTTTCCAGGAGCCGCTGCGGGTGCTGAGTGAAGAGGAGATGAGCTGCCGGCAGCATGAGGCCACAGCTGTTGAATCCTGATTGGGGATGCCCCTAAACTTGTTTTATATGTGTTTTTTTTATATTTTAGTATGCAATAGAAACCCCAGAATCCCAAACTGTGGTGACTTTTGAAACAACAATAAGATGGGAGAAAATTGGGGGAAACTGCGGGCACTATTCAGGCCTTCAATAAAATCAGGATGACAGATTTAAAGGGCCAGTACCAAGTTTCATCTCTCAAGGAAAAATCATGTGTGCATGGTACTTATTATGTTAAATAAACACGACCTATGTTGTTTAAATCTGTTGTATTAACATCTGGTCGCATTTATGGTAACTATTATCTGTTGATCAATGATAATTTTGCCAAAAATCAAAGTAATAACGAAACCAATTAGCTAAATCTAAATGATTCTTCATTTACATTATGGAGCTCAACGATCAGACACTTTGACTGCTACATTAAACTCAAGTCCATAATCATTTCTGCCATATTTACACATTTATTCATTTATGTGCCAATTTATTTTAAAGGTGTGAGCTGCAAAACGTCTGCTACCTGATTTGATTGCATAGAAATGAATGGAAAGCAACAAGGCGATCAGCTTTTATCAGAATTTATGAGCACGTCAGTGTGATTAAAATGGAAAAATAGATGTGCTGCAGAAGTCAATGAGTGGTACATTAACTAAAATGTGCAAAACTACTGGTATAGCTCTTTAAAGTCTGATTTAAAGTGTTATTTGTTATTATTTTGGGGTTATTTGTTGTGAACTCTTGTTAAATCGACCTACTAAAGAAATGTCATCCGGCACAGATCATAGTTGGATTTATATACGTTGCTAAACTCAAAGACTCACTGACATGCAACACTTTGGTGTCTGCGAACATGTGTATGTGTGTACGATGGCGTCCAACAACAAATGAAAGACATTTGCGGCTCTGGAAAGGAACGCATGGGCAGAGGGGATGAGAGGGAGAAAACAATGGACATCCGTGTGGTCGCTGTCCTCAAGAGGCTGCGTTTCCTCCTTGGAAGTAAGTCTGACAAAAAAAAAAAAAGAAGACGAAGAAACAAAATCTGCTCAGCATCTTTCGGCCTGTTCACAATTATTAAAAAAAGTACAACAGGGGACGTTCCTGAAGTTTCACTTTGCACAAAATTGGTGAAATCTACACTGGTGTTTTGCAACAATTACTGTAGGGCAGTAATTCATGCGCTGGGGCTTTTATACCGGTGTTTATACAGTGTAACTGAATTATCATAGGAGAATTGCAGAATGCGTGTGTGGCTGCAGTGTGTAACGATCTCGCGCCGACCGAGAGCCAAAATGGCCACCAGAGGCTGAGGTTGACTGGGGTCTGTGGCTGCCAGTGGCCCGTGACCGCACTGGGAATGAACAGTGAGCGAGGGCAGCTAGGCACTGCATTAGGATACAATGGAGAAAGAAGGAGCTCTCCTGAGTCCTCGTGTTACTGCTGCTTACTGACTGCAACAATAGGGGCTTCTGTCGGGGGGGACGGACAAAGGGATTCAGAGCGCACCGAAAGAGGAAAGAAGAGGAAACTTAAGAGATGATGTGGAGAAAACATCACGGATGATTTGACTTGGTGGTTTGCTTTTCACTGTTTTTGCCACTACAAAAACCACGAACCTGCCCTGTTTTGAAATCGCGCGGCACGGCATCACTGTTACTCAGCTGATGAAAATCCAGCTGGAGTAGTGACCGAGTAGCAAACGAACCCCTCCACAACAGTTTGTAACACTGCAAAGGAGGATCATATTGCAATAACCAGAAAACAAGTACAGTAAAGTAGAGTGGGAATGTGTGCATGCGTGTACTTGGCTGGCAAACACAGAGCCTGGCTGGATGACATTGCTTTGCAGACAAACTTTAAGCCTGGTTTAGCTCCTTTGCCAGACAACCCTGTATTATTTTTCGCTAGACCTCCCTGCACCGGCGCACCCCCCCCCATTCAAAGGAATGAATGGCTGTGTTATTACGTGCAGAACTATGGCTGGTCTGAACGGAGCAGCCATCTCTTCTAAATATATATTTCATGTATTTATTTTAAAAACGAGCAACTATGTCTGCCAGAAAAGTAAAATACATTGTGTACACACGTACAGTGATTCGGAGGAATTTTCCCAGAAAAGACGTAGCAGGCTCCGGGTTTGGTAGAGCAGGAAATGCTTTTAAGACACTGGCTATGGTTGAAATGCTCTTGATTTGAGATAGAAAGTAAACATTTATTTATGTTAACATTTCACTGAATGTAACTTCAGTGCTGATCCTATCTAAAATAGCCCACAGAATGGGTCCCAGATATAGATGCCGGCGGACTGCTGGAGTATATGTCGGTAAAGTCCCAGTCTTTGCCCACACAGGCTGGAAGTCACGGCCGTGAATGCTGCTGGAGTGTTTTAATAACAGGGTTAACACATACACGGCGATTGGACATGCAGGGAGGCACCCTACATCAAACCCGTCACTCCTCACAATGGTCCTGACCTGGTGACATCACTTCCCCTGGAGGACTGCAGGCTATCAGGGGTCTAGGTGAAGGGGGAGGGTTTGGGGAGTGAGGGTGTCAATCAGCCTGTCAATTAGCAGGAAGGGAGGGCAATATGTCTCCTAAGCAGTGTTTACACACCGACACATACACACACAAACAAATGGAGCACAGAAGTTAGACAGTAGAATCCATTACTTGGAGCTGAGTAGGTGTGTGTGTGAGAGGGAGGATGCAGGGAGGGGGGCAGGAAGATTTGTTTGGCTAATCGCTGACCCATTGGTGGCAGAGATCCCCGAAAACAAATAGACAGATAGAGAATGGAGGTCCAGGGACGCAAAGAAAAACAAGGACGGGAAAGTAAAACTACGGGACGGAGAGGGGAAAGAAACATTAAGTCAGGGAGAGAAGAAGGAGAGATTGAGAGATAATTGAGGAAAATAGAAAGAGACTGGGGACTGGAAACAGTCAGGGGCTCCGGGCATGAAGTCCGACTGCGTTTAAACAATGTGTTATGTGTGCGTCTGCCCCAAAACATCCTCATCCCTCAAAAAAACATCTTCTGCTTCTCTTTTGTCGCCGTGTTTTCATTTGAACTTGCAGTATCTAACATTTGTGCGTTGAAATGTCTAAAAGGACATAAACTAGGTTACGTGTGTTGTTGAGCTGCGTCCTTATACCCATGAGAAATCCATAATCTTAATCAAAAGACGAGACGCTATCAGATTTGTTGTGCGTTGCATCCCCCTTGCACCGTGGTGGCTGTCTGCCAGACGTCATAAATATACTTTTGTTTTTGTTGGGATGCATTTCTTTTTAATACTGCAGTTATTTTAACCACATGAGGGATTTTAATTATGTGAATTTTAAGCAGCCGGTGAAACAAACTTGAGTAAACATCAGCAGCAGTTTGCCCTGCAGCCCGTCTCAAATGGGGATTCTCTTGATCCCGCCCTACTTCACAACATCACGGGGCATCGCAACAAGTAAGAGTCGATCAAGAAGGTGCAACAAAAGTATGAAATATACTTTAATTTTCAGCGCTGACATTGGAGTATTACTTATGTAGCAGTCGTTGAGCTATTTTTATAACAAGGAAGATGTTCCCCTGGAGCGGTGCTACAAAACTTTATTCCTGTTTTCCATTTTTGTTGCTGTAAAAATTCCTGTCTCGAGTTTTTCTTAATAGCATTCCTTGAACTGACTCCAGGCTGCCTCGAAACATCCGTGTGGAAATAATAATAACAGGAAAAGCAAAGAGAGCAAGAAAAAAAAAGAAAGAGCAGGCTAAAAGGGATAGCCGAGAGCGAAGCTACTTCTGTGATTTAGGCAGCATGTAAACCCCCCCCCCCCGACTCAGTTCTATACACACACGCACACGAACACACACACACTTTCCTGCATGATTTACGACAGCTTATTGCCTAGATCACAGATCCCAATCTGAACACACAAAGGCAGACACTTACAGAAGACAGGAGGACACATGTTTTGGCTGACTGGCTACTGACGCTGCTTAAGGAACAAGAATACACACGTTGGAGCCCGAGCGCGGCTTCCTGAGGAAAGTAGAATAATTCTTGATGACAGCGATTAAGAGTCACTAAAGGCGTGTATTGTGGGGAGGGGAAACGCCGCCGCACCATGAAAACCATAAATAATCCCTCTTTACACAGTCTGCCGTCAAAAGGTGTCTGTAGGACGCAGAAAACAAACATAAAGGGCTCAAGCAAGCTTAAAAGATATCCACATTAATACGTTCGCACATCTAAACAAAGCCATTAGATAACAGACCGTGACTGTATGCTGGTGCTCTATGTGTTCATCCAGTGCAAATCCCTGTAAAACCAAACTCTTGCTCACTTTCTCTGCAGATGTGAATTCAGCCATTGACAAAAGCCTCATTATACCAGAATGCGACCCAGCTGCAGGACTTCCCGATGACTTGCTGATGACTTATGCCTTAGTTAGTCCTTTTCTCTGTCTCCCTCTAAGGATCACTACAATTTCTGCTTCCCGTGCCTACACATAAAACCCACATCCGACATCCAGAGAGCTCAGGCATGTTGTCTGAGGTTTTTCGGGGTATTATGGGAAACGCAGTAAAGGATATTGCTTGATGAAGCCACAACAAGTATCACTTGCCAAAAAAAAAAAAAAAAAAAAATCACAGAGATGACTAAAACACACACACACACACACACACACACACACACACACACACACACACACAATGCAGCGAGGGCCCAGGGGCTCTCAAACGATCTGCCTGAAGAGATCTTTAACTTTTTATTTAAGTTTTCATTTTCTTTGAACTGTCGCACATCTTCCTTATTAAATGTCTTGACACTAAATGACTTGTCTAATATACAGGCCACACATACACACGGACACTCACGGACACTCTTTTAGCCGGAGTCCTGCAGTTTTTAAGAGGGGACGCGGCTCCTGGTTTTCCAATAGAAGATAATATACAGGCCCCTGCACTTTTAAAAACAAAGGGGACTAACCAGCGCATTACTCAGTTGGTTACAAGGGGCCAGACGCACACACTCTCAGAGCTGTCACCCCATATTTACAACACGGGTCTTTATGTATGTGTTTATGTAATATGTGCTACTACTACATGTTCATGTGAACTTCCTGCCTGGAGGTGGCTCAGAGTGGGGAAAAAACACTGCTGACAATGAAAAGTGAAATTAATATCCCGCCATATTTATATCAGTGTTGAAAAGTGGAAACGGATCCTTGAATGAGAAAATAACAAAAACAACTTGTTTTTGTTCAGTTTCTTGCGCTACAAATTGGTTTTAGATACTGTGGGCGACCACCGGCAGCCTGAAAATGTTCATACTGATGTTCGCCCCTTCCATACAGTTCACTTTCAGGCCGCCGTAAGACTATTTTGGCTTTATTCCACAGACATTATTAGATTTGTCAAAAGGGGAAATGACAAGCAACAAAGTTCAATGTGCGGTTGACACCACTAACATTGTAAGTACATGGTAGGGCCCACTGAGCCCCCAGGATGCCTGGAAACAGACAGAATAAACTGATTTAATAAACTGATAGGTTTTTCTGTTACTGTGGGATTTTCCAAAAGGGCCACAGAATCAAGAGAGGAGTGCTGATACACATACTGTGTGGTTTAGGTTTATAGAGTGTGGCGACTTGTTAGTTGATTAGTCTCTCAATCTGTTATAATGTCAATGATACAACTTAAGAATCCTCTTTAGTTTAACTCTATTTCTAATATAAATGTCTGTGTTTCATTCATTGTCTTTGTTGTTCTGCGTCTTTCTGTCCATGATGATATCTGTGTTTATCCGTAAGCACGTAATTAGAATCGCATCACGTAACAAACCTGTCTTCAACTGACGGGTCCACTGATGTCTGAACCTGACATCCAAACGTTTTCCTGGTAGAACCTTTCTCCGCAGAAGAGACGGGGAGATAAATTTAGAGACTTCTGCTTTATTGCAAGCCAAAACGTCCTCCATGTCATACGCGTGCAATCCGGCAGGCACCAGGACTAATAAATAGAAAGCTGATTTATAAACAGAAAGAGCATCCTTTCATCAACACGCTATATCAAACTGCATTGATCCTGTTAAGCTCTACAAATCACAAATTATCCAGTGTCTCAGGCTCACAGGCTACGAGTCCACACAAACAAAAGCCTCTATTTATACCGAGAAATGCTCAAGGTAACACTGTGCCTCCCTCTGTTCCTCTCACGCACCCTGCCACCACCACCAGGAGCCGAGAAAGACCACTTTCTGTGCGCGCTTGTCTGCATGCGTGTGTGTTTCTTTTCTTTGCAGGAGAGAGTGTGCATGTGTGTTCATGGGAGGTTTAGGGCAAAGTTCAGGGAAACCCCACATACGCCACCGGGCCTTGTAACCCTCAGGGAGAAAGTGTGATTCACACACACACACACACACATGCACACACGCACACTTTCTTAAAGCACAGACTTTACCAGACCTGACCTTGACCAGACCTGCCAACAGGATCACCAACAGACAGACACAGGGGATTCTGGGAAACAGGAAACAGGAAGTGGGCCCTGTCCAAGCTGAGTGTGAAAGCCGTGTTCATAATGAGTTGTGTATGAAACTCGCGGTGTGTGGTAAAGTGTGCAAATACAGATTTGCGCCCTTACTGTGGCCTAATAATGTAAATTGCTTTAATGGTTAAAGCCAGCAACACATCATGACAGTCCCCACGTGTGTGTGTGTTCACATGTGTCTGCCTGTATGTATGTGAAGCCCCCCTGACCCGGGCAGCATTTAGCATACAGGCATCCAGGCTTGCAGGAGGGGGCTGCGGTGGAATCTCTGGTTTCAAACAGCGCCGGCGCCCTGGGACCAGGCCGTGTCAAAGGGCCCGTCCCCGATGAGCCATATTAGGGCCCTGATCCCCAATCAATCAGCACCGTGCTAAAAAGAATCCACAACAAGACGGCAATTAAGCCCCGCCGAGGACTTAACTAAACACGTGTGAGAGATAGGGTTTGCGAGAGTAACTGCGTGTGCAGATCTTTGACTCCGTGTTCTATGTAGAACTGCAAGTGTGTGTACACACGACTGCAAAAAAAAGGCCCCAGTCTACTCCGGATGTGCAAAGAAAGAAACAGAGGACAGAGGTGAAGAGAGCCTCAGCAGGCCTGCTTTGTTTTTCCTTGAGTATCAGTGTGGATATACAAAAAAGTGGTGACAACAACAGTTCAAGCCTCATTCAAAAGTTAATGTAAAACACTCACAGAATGATCTCTCTTTTTTTACCTTTTGCCAAGATAGCTTAATCCGTTTTCCATGTTTGGCAGTTAACAGGACTTCTAAGCAATTTGGGAATACTGCAGCAGCTATTGCTCCTGCTCTTGTTAAACTACAGGTCGAGAAAACTCCACTTGCACAGAGCCTGTTGTTGGCAGGTTCGAGCAGCGTCTCAGAGAGTTTCCAAACTGAAATAAGTTCAGCAGAGCACCCCTGCGTTGGTCTGATGCGGTGTGCTGAAGTGGCACAGGGGCAGCGCATCCAAAAACTTGAGTGGGCCTGTCATCCCCTCAGTTTGAATGGGTGCGATGCTTGCGGCGTGGAGCAAATCATCATCAATCCTGGCCGGCATCTGAGAACCACAGCGGTGTTGACACTGGCACCGAGGTGAGGAGAAGCGAAACCAAAATCCAGAGTTTCTCAATGCAGCACACACGAGCTCACAGTCTCTGGGTTAAGAGCCTATTGTGACCAGAAACAGCATGCTCTGTGCGATGAGGGCAGAGCGACAGGACAGACTGGTTTTAAAGAGGTGGGACTTGGGTCTTCTCTCGTCGACCTGGACGTCCACCAGAGTCCGCACCTCAGAAGAAGTGTGTTACTTGTCAAACAGGCACACCAACGCTTTCCTGCAGTTACGCTGCTGCAAGTGACAAATACAATTATAAGCTGTCTTGCAGAGCGTTAGATGAGAAAGCTGATACCAGTCTTGTATCTGCTGAACATAAAGCTGGTGCCAGCAGCTAGTTGGCTTCGCTTGCGGCATTAAGACTTGATATTTTGAAACAGCTAGCTTGGCTGTGTCCAGAATTACGCAAGGGAAATATGTTAGATTTGACTCTTTCTTGGCTGAGCGTCACGGTGAGGCTGCCAGGCAATAAGCGGATTGTTATTACACTTCAGTGTTTGTACTGACTAAACAAATAAGATATGATGTGATCATTTTTTTAAACTTTGGAAGCGCTGGTAGTCAAAAACGCAGACGGAGGTAGGCTAGCTGTTGTTGTAGCGTCCAGTCTTTGTAGGTAGGCATCCCAAGCTGTCGGCAGCGGCTTTACATTTGGCACACAGATATAATATGTTCTCGCTCGCGGTAAACTTGCAACTTGCAACTTGCAGGGGTCAGTTTTGTGTGGGAAAACTGTCAATCTCTGAAAACACACAGCGATTAAAAGGCGCGGGTATATTACAAAGGCTGTGGTTGGGAAGCTAAATTTCTATTACCTCGTATTTTTACAGCAAATAAAAAACAAAACGTCACCTCCAGCGAGGCCGTGGGAGAGCTGCGCTGAAAATAATAGCACGCGACCGCAAGATGTGGAATTACGTGATACTGCTCAGACAGGGAGGAGGAGGGAAGCATGAAGTTGAGCCCGTGGGCTCATTAAGCTAAATTAACTGTGGCATTCACGCCGTATTAATAATAGCTTTACCTTGCGGTGACTTGTATTCATGCCACACAAGCTGCAAGGCGTGTAAATGCCATTGGCGGCAGGTTAATCAGCCAGCTTGCTGCGTTGCAAATCAGTCTGCATCTTGACGGCGATGATGCAAAATATAGCTGAAAGCAAAATATTTGTAATTGATCCCCTAAGTAATTATCTCAGTGAAGATCTTAATTGCATTTTGAATAAATACTTTGACAGGTTGTTACTTTATTAATGTGGGTTTTTGGATGCGTTGCTGATGTCTGCCGGATAAAACCCCTTTCATCCTCCTCCACTCAGAGAACACACCTAGAAGGCAGCCACAGGTACTGGTTGTGTAATTACCTGACGTCTTCATAAATCACATGCGATTTACACAGATGTTGTACGTACAAGCCTTTCACAACAGCTGCTGTGGAGAAGAAAGACGCAGATAAAAGCAGTTTCAGCGTATCAATAAATCTATTATGATTACTGTACACATGTGTTTTGGGGCCTAATACCTTTGAGCGAGCCTCAGCAGGCTTCAAGATCAACTTAGTGTGACATCTTCAAGTCATTACACATTTTAGAAACTACTTCCTTAAACTAATTTGTCAATCAACTCGTGCGGCGCTGCGGGTGAGACACACACGCTACAGTCCTGTCTATGCAAAGTCAAATCACTCCTTCGCTTTTAACTCTTTGATGCTTCGACTGTATAATTGGGTAGCCAGTGGGCTGACGGCAGCGCGGGCCTCACGGTCCTTGTCACGTCAGCTCCAAGGTCAATTTAATCCGCTGTGTTGACAGCTGGCTAATTACAGAGCCATCCGCTGTGCGTTGCTTGGTTTCTTGGCACATGCACGCGCACACACACACACACACGGATGTACAAGACACACAAGTTGCAGGAAAGGTTATACTGTGTGTGTGTTTATACTGTCTCACAGTTAAACACACCTGATTAGAGAAATCAGTCTGAGTTGTCAAGTTACACCCAAACAAGATCTCAACTGACTAATTAATTGCAAACTTCACGGAAGGTAAATAAAGTCTTACTGTATCACAGGAGCAGCTTTACGTGTAGACGGGCTGTAAACATATAACATATTTAACTCTGATCATTAACAAACCAGAACTATCGGGCGCGCTGTGATTCTTGGATTTACTGTCAACACTGATTTGAAGTGACATGAGAGTAGAACACAGTTTAAATAATCGGGGAGACACGTTGAGGCAAATGACAGGGAGATTGAAGATAAACAGGGAGCAGAAAGGTCGGGGCATTGACGGAAAAAAGAAGCCAGGAATAACAGAGCGGTGGGAATCTGTTCTTTGTTAAACCCGTGCTCTTTATTCTCCAGCACAGAGTGGACAGAGGAGAGAGCAGGGAGGCACGGTGGAGGGAAAAGGAAAAGAAAAAAAAAAAAAAAGCCGCTATTTTTGTAATTGCTTTTTTTTTTTTTTTGCCGGCACTGAGAGAAAAGTGGTGGGGAAAGTTTTGAGAAATTTAAACAGCCTTGACAGCCAGGGTGTAGCGGTATTAATCTTTTCAAACAGGGAGAAAACCCCTCTATTATAAACACAGACAGAGACTCTGGGATCAGCTGCTGCGTTGCATAAAGTCTGTTTGTCACCGCTGTCAGATTAAAAAACTTAGATATCCACTAAGTCAACGTTTATAAAAATAATTTTTTTTTTTAAAAAAGCAACAAAAGTGTTTTGGAAATCACACAAGAGATTGTGAAATAATGAAGTTAAATCTGTGACAACTGACTTTTTTGGCCACTTGGAAGCAGTTGAAACACGACGTATCATCACCATTTAAGTTGATATACCCTATTCACACATTCAGCAGTGGTGGAGCACCATTAGTATTTACTTAGAGTCATGTCTCTTGCCTCCTGATGACCGTGAGTCCAATGTACACTGACCTTGTAGCTCTGCCTTTGGTCTCCACAAACCCTTGTCTGGTGCCGTACTGAAGGTTTACTAAAGATTCTTCACAGAAAATAGGCCTCCACCCAAAATAATGAGCTGAAAGACGGTAAAGCTCCATAGATCTGAGTGGAAACACTGAGTTCAGGGGTAACTCTTAGCACTACAACTGACACCTTTCACGTTCTGTGTAAGCTCCTGCACAGGCAGAAAGCAAAAAAAGTATAGTTCAGATCAAGTTCTGCCTCACATGTGTCTGATGAACCAAGCGCAAAGACAGCTCTTAATATATATATTTATATCCAAAGAAAGAAATTAAGATGAAGAAGAGGGTGTGTAATTGCATCATGGACAGTTTTAGCCTGGTTTGTCAGAGCGTGGGCAGCTTGCACGCGGGCCTCAGTTAGGAGTTATTAAGTGACTCTGATCTGAGCTTACAGCTAAACCCCCTGTCGACTCCGCGAGGCTAATCGCACCTGACTGCCGCCGACCCTGCAGAACCCGGGAATCAAAGAACAACATGCAACCCCGGGTGTTAATGGTACCATCCTCCTCCTACACTGCTAACACTGTTTTTCTTTCACTCCCTTCACTCTCCAGCCGTCTCCACTGCGTGGCAGGGCACAGAGAGAGGGGGAGAGGGAGAGAGAGAGAAATGGAGAAAGTTGGGGGTCTAATTTTGGCAGGCGAGACTTTTTCCCCTCACCCCGTGTTTGTTCTGGCTCTATTAAAACATCTCCAAGGAGGGGAGGAAAAGGAAGGGGGGGGGGGGGGGTATGGAGGGTGGAGCGTGGGCAGAGTGTAGAGGAGATGCATTGTGATTAACTGACGGCCCAATGAGGAACCCTGGATCAGAGCTGTAGATGTGGAACCAGTGGAGACTTCAAGAAACAATTAGTGCAGGCTAATAAATAGTAGACCACCTTTGGACAGAGCCAGGCGACCTGTTTTCCCCATGTTAAGTCTCTATTCTGAGCTAAGCTACATGCACGTACACATATATGTTTACAAACTCCCCAACTCCTTTAGTTCAGACCGTCAAGATGTAGACTGACTGCAAAGAGACAGTCCTCGTATCACCACACACCATGGATCTCCTCCACGACCGGGTAGATATGGGTAAATATGTTTAAAAAAAACATGTTTTGAAAGGAAGATTCATCTGTGTCAGCATCCACAGGGCAGATCATCTTCACCTGCGATATGCTTATGCCATGAGGCTTACTCTGCCAGACTTGAGATCTTTCTTGGGACCTCAGATGCACTTTAAAGGACCTGGAGCTCTGACAGAAGAACCTCCCCTGTCCTGATCTTCCCCTCGACTCTTTCCTGTATTTCTGATCTGTTCTGCCGCAGTTTTCAGCTCTGGTCCTAGGCAGCCACACCGTGTACACACATTGCCTGAGCCGTAGTTCAGGCACCCCGAGGCACCTCGGCTTTCAGTTTGCCTATGGCTACTCTCAAAAACCCAACCCCGAGGATACACATGAACACACGCATACATACACACCACAGAGTGTATACTTAAGCCCAATGCAGAGGGGATGGAAATCAGAGCACGGGCTGAGGCAAAGACAACACTGTGGACGTGGAGCTTAAAGTTATGTTCAGGTTCAACGAGGTGGGTGGTAAGAAATCCCCGCCCCCCCCCGAATCTGTGAGTAATATTTGTGGCTACCAAAACGGAAGTCACTGTGCTCCCTGGAAGACTCTCTGCTGAATTCAGACGTGACGGGAGGTACAACAAAAAAAAAGAAAGAATAATTAAAATCAATATATTTTCACTTGAACACACACAGCTCCTGGACCAGATGTGTTTCTGAAAATGTCAAATTAACGAGCGGCGAGTTTTGACGTTTCAGCAGCTGCGGCACGAGGTAAGCAGTTGCAGGTCTTCCCGTGTCATCATTAGTTGACCCTGTCTTGTTGACGGCCTGCCACCCTACCTTACGGCTAATGAGCTGGCTGTGGCGCTAATGATGAGCAGCAGCGACGATCAGCCCACCGCTGCCGCAGCTGTCGAGGGAGGCCCCTGTCCGTTTAAACAAAGTTGGTAATGACTGTAATGTGGCTCACTGCATGCTGGTCGTCGACTGACTGCAACACTTTCCTTCACTAAGTTGGCAGGGGGGAAAAAGAGGAGAACTTGATTTATTTGAATTTGTGAAGCGTAATGCAACGTGCGACGTGTTAAAGCGGAGTTTTAGCCTTCCAGACGCTTCCATCAAAGCAGTCCTAAACAGTACTTTCAATTGCATCATCGGGGAAAGGCAGTTCAAACCCAGGACCTCAACACGTCCAGATGGGGTTGCCTGTGAGAAAGTCTCGAGGTTGGACGCTGAATCGTTCCTCCAATATGAGAAATTGGATTACAAAATTCTTAAGATCGTAATTCATGCCTGCCTGTCTGGCAACGTCATCCTGATAATCTCTCACATTAGCATGTCGTTTAACCAAAATCACATCCTCCTGTTTTCTAATCTACATTTATTTTTCCATTTCAGGCTATTTCCAGTATTTTTATGCTGACGTCTATGATTTTTCCTTTTTATTGATTCTCTTGATAAAATGACATTATGATTTCGTTGCGAGCCAACTGTCTCATCTCCGAAACAAGCCCTAATTTAATAGTTCAGCGGGGGGAAAAAATAAAAACATGTAAACAAAGGAATGGTTGAAGCAGATGTTTGAAAAGGAACCCACGCCTACGTGCTCAAATGCCAGCGTACGTGCATGCAGTTGTCTCAGTGTGTGCGAGTGGATTTAGTATGTGTCTGATATCCACTTTGTGCCAGCAGTTTTGATTCACAGGACGCCGCATGGAACATGGCAGCGAGCCTTGCCATAATGTCGCTGGGGAAAATCATCCAGCTTAACTCCTTTGATCCAGCGAGAATCAAACGAACTGAGAAGGTTCTTAGAGCTTCAGCCCATAACACTGTGGAGACGTCAAAACAGAGCGGAGGAAGCTCGCCAGACTTGAGCTAAATTCTGATTTGGGCAGCGGTATTACTGTTGCCAAGAACATGAAAATGTTTTAGTGGACTGTATTTTTTTAAAAAAAATTTATTTTGCAAAATTTTGTAGTTTTATTTATTTTATTAGCTGCTCAGAATCCTTTTTAATTTGACGTGCATGTTCTTATTAAGCGATCAGGACTGTGGTGGGTTTTGCTGCGCATTCAGACAGCTTGCAGCTAATTGGGCGACTATAAAAGGTTATATAAGAGAAACCACAAACACAGATGTGGGTCCTTTACTCTATACTGTTCATTTAAGGCAGGCATATTTTAGGGAGACTTCAGTTAATCAACTAAACCCACTAGTAGACACAAGAGATCCACTCTTAATTATGATAACTTCATTATGGCCCCGAAATTAAATAAATAGCACAGGTTTTGAATTTAGACTTGGCTGAAAGTCACTGAACCTAATTTCGTCACTACCACAAGGATCAGTATGTCACAGATGCCGCGCAGTGCGTTGTAGGCATGTGCTTCAAGCCCTGAAATGTGATTGGTGGGCAGGCTCCCACCCGACGGTCCACATGGTCCACATTCCAACTGCGGCCCACGGCTGAGTGTACACAGTCCATATTCAAATGTGAACCATGTGAGCTGTGATGGTTGGGCAGAGACGGCAGCGCAGGACATCAGACATTTCGGATTTAAAGGCTCATATTAAATATTCATTTAGCCACACTGAGACCTGTACCAATAAAAGGGAAAATTACAGACCGAGCCTTGTTAGGATGTGAGTGATTGCTCAATGGATACGCTACACTGGACGTTTTAGGGTGTCTCCATGTGAGCAGGCAATGAATTACGATGAGAAGTACGAGTACGAGAGAAACCCTGCACTTTCCAGTTTTCAGATTGTGTAAGCAGACAATATGTTAACGAACTGTGGCTGTAAAATGTGATTTACTCTTTAGATGATCATATTATTACTCTGTAATCAAATTAGTTTTTATCACTGACAGGCCAAGGAATGATTATCAGGATAGATAGAGGATGAAAATGCATCAGAGAGACAAATTTCAACAACCTTGTAAACAACAAGCTGCGATTTTAAGACCTTTCACCAATCCAATCAAGAAACATACTTGCACGCAGCTCTGTAATTTTCAAGTGAGAAGAAGCTGCGAAGTGCAACGCCGCTACTATTTTCGTGTGCACGGCACCGACAAAACACTTGTGGAACGATCCCGTGTGTTGCCTTCTAGTAAGTACGGCACGAACAGACTGACAGAAAGAGAAATGGATGGAGGAAAAGCAACTTACGTTGGTCTTCCTGGCAGAGGTGTAGGGAGTGGATCTGGAAAAGAAGACACAGGGATTTTTTTTTTTTTTTTTTTTTACAACAGGATAAACAATATTGCTCCCAGATTTTTCTCGGCACAGGCTGCCAGCAACAAGCAAGAATCAGTCAAGACAAGCGTTGCTAAAAGGAGCCAGATCTCTAGCGGGAAAACAAAACATTAAAGACAGTGTCACTGTTTTGTCACCGTATGTGTGTAAAATACTCATCATTGTTACATAAGCTGTTTAAAAATGCTTCAGTGGCAGCTTTAGATGCACAGATGCCACCGTCGTCGCTCTCTCCTTACCGAATTTGACGAACAGCACGCCTGTGGTCGACACCGTGCCCTGGCTGTTGGTGGCCACGCACTGGAAGTAGCCTGTGTCGGTGGTGTCCAGGTTGCGGATGCGAAGGCGTGACCCGTAAGGTGTGGATCTGTACGAGACCCGTCGTGGCTCCTGCACCACGGGGGCGTCGTTCTTCAGCCAGCGCACAGTGGGCAGCGGGTTGCCCGACACGCGACAGAAAAGCTCGGCCGTGTGGCCCAGAGAGGTGGTGATGTTGTTCATGGGCGCTTCAAGGCGGATGAAGAAATGCCCTGAAAGACAAAGAGGCATGGGAGAGATGAAAATAAAGAATAAAAGGGAGGTTAAAAAGTTTTAAAAAAAATCATAAAAAGAGGGGCCAAGCGAGAAGAAACGTCAGGAGTGAGATGATTTAGAGACAAAAGGAGAGAGAAAACTTTATGTTTCACGAAGCCAAGGAGTGAGACATAAATCAAACAACACTTAGTGCGCTATACCAGAGCCAGATATATAAAAATAACATGCTGCTGTATAAAAAGCAGCGGTAAAACAACTCAATGTTTTCAGACGCACGCATTCAAAGTCCCAGTGGCGGTGGTTTTGCAAGTTATTTTGTGGTTGCCACTGAGGTGGCACCTAATTCACTTTTCATCGTGGCTGCGTGACGCCAAAGGGTTTTTCCACAGCTTGCGTATGAGCTCATGGGGCAGCGTCACCTGCGCTGTAGGTCGGCGATGCTCCGGAGGAGAAAAGAACAAACCCTGAACTGAAGCGCGAACACGATGCTACTTTAACAGCCCATCGCTGTCATAATGAATTCAGACGGAGCAGGGAAAAGACATGATTGTCTCCCGGACCGCATTTTTTCCTCAAGGTGGTCAGAAAAAAACAATCTGGAGGGCCACCTAAGAGCTTAATGTGCAGGGAAAACATTGGTGTTAATGTCAAGAAAAACCTCTGGAAAGTTTCCTCAACCCCAAAAACCCGTCTTAGGTATGCAGAAATGCTCCTGGTTACGAAAACCGGCCAAAACAAACAAGGGAGGAAAAACACATACGGGGGAATCGCAAATAATCCTAGCTAGTCAGACAAACTTCAATTTGTGTGAATAGAGAGGTGGAGACACTTACGTATGCAGGAACACCCACGCATTTAAATCCCTACTATGCAATGCCATTAGTAAGGGCGTCTCTGCACTGGGCAACATACCTTTCCACATATTTTGTTGTATTAATTAAAATATTTCGTTTTGCAACTCGTGGTTTTTGGGACAGTAAGTCAGAAGTGGCTTAACTGGATGAACTGACACAAAGCTCCGATGAAATCATTTCCAAAGCTGCTCTCTGTCTTGACATCTCCAAAGGTTATCCTCTGTTGTTTACTAAGGTATGCAGCATAATTAAGTAAAGTAATACCGCAGAAAAGTCAGCAATTATGTTACTATAACTGAAATATTTACATATAAAATCTACGTAATGGTTATGGCAAGAAGAATTCAATTGGGGATATGAAGCTCTGTGCACGGGTAGACGTTCTTCCCTGAATCCAGTCTGTCAGGCGGTTATTCCACAAATAGTGCATGGGAGTAAGTGCAGCCTGAGAAGTCAGACCTGGGAAAAAGCAAAGCCGTTAAATATTCATGCATCCGGACGACAGCTGAATTCACGAAGCCACAAAATGACCAGATCTAGCAGCTCATGCCCGGCCTGGTTAGAACTGCATTTACTGTTGCCATCACTACATTACAAACTCCTAGAGGGATTATTAAGTTACTGATGTTGCTGCGCGGTGCTGTGGGCTGGACACACAACACATCCTGATTTTTTTGTTTTTTTTGGGGCAGGGGGGATCTGAACAATCTGAGATTTGGCTCTTGGACGATTGGATGGATTTCTGGCATGAATTTTATTACATGCTGTGGTCAATTGTAGTCTTCACTGTGACTGAGCTGTGATATGAAACAGAACTGCGCCGCAGAACAGACAGACCATATTGTCTGCATCTTCAAGCATCTGCGGGTCCATATTTTTCTTGTTACTTACGGTTTACAGTAGAATTTCACAAAGTGACGCTGCCTTACCCTCCTTTGTTTAGTCGCCTCGTTCGAATAAACTTCACTGGCAGCGTCAGCGGACAAGACCACTTTGGTTTTAGCACGCTGGTGACCTTGCTTGCTACTTTCTGTCACCGTGGCAACCCTTGCGGCTTGTATGTATGGCTCATCTGACTCCTGCAGCCAACACAACGTCGTGAGTGTGTGTAAAACAAGTGCCTATGATGTGTTTGTGAAAAAGTGGGCACATTTATTTTGGCATGCAGCCTTTCTGTGTGTGTGTGTGTGTGTGTGTGTGTGTGTGTGTGTGTGTGTGTGTGTGTGTGTGTGTGTGTGCGCGCGCTCTGTTGGAGTGTGCAACTCACACACTCACATTGTCCTCCCTAAAGCCCCCGGGCTTAACACAGCAATGTGGTACTAACAAGTGTGTGACAATATGAAGAGACTCCCACAATCAACCATACCACCTCCACTTCTCACCCACTTTTTATCTGTCCTCCTTTCTCCACACACACACACACACACACACACACACACACACACACACACACACACCTGTCTCCCTTATTCACACAGACCTGTTGCTCCACGTTACAGCAGTCAGAAAACAAACCTCTGGCAAGTCACCGCTAAAGCTGTCAATAAGATTGATTTCAGTGAAAATACCGGGACAATATTAAAAACTTTGGGACGGCATTCAGAATAAACATTCATTTTTTCCCCCATTACTAATAACTAATGACCTACTTTACTGCCACAGAGTCTCATCCATCCCATCTCCACTCCACTTAAGCCCCCCCCTTTCCTGCGTCTCCCTATCTTCTTGCTACGTCACTTTTAATACAAACACACTGCAAGAAAGCACTGAATGTAGTCACACAGACTCCCCCGTCCCTTGTTTGCATCAACGAGCCTTGAAATGGTTTATCAAAGCAAAATCCGACCATTAAGCAGAATCGGTGGCGTAATGTGTCGCACACGACCGACAGCCGGGTCAAACTGAGATATGATTCTAAACGAAGAAGCCATGGCGGAATAACAATGCACATGAGTGCGTGAAAGACAATACGGAGCGCAGCAGTTTGTGCAGTTAATCCGAGTTAGCCACCGCCAGTCAGGTGTGTGCGCGACAGACAAACAGCTCGTGTGATATCTGAATATCTGTGTTTGGTAAAAATCACCAAACAGCAGACACGTACACGCAGCAGGCTCTACTTTGGCTTTGGTGTAATGTGTGACTCAGCTCTGAGCAATGTCGCAACACTCCCTGTATTTACAGCTCATCACCTCGCACAACCACACACACACACACACACACACACACACACACTTACATTAAAAAAACAACCACCCTTAATGTGCAATACTGAAACCAGTGACAGAGGCGCGTGAACAGATGCTGGTAGAGCTTGAGGTCACTGCTACTGTTGATGCATTTATCTTCATGAGGGTGCCTGACAGTGTGTCACCTGCATGCTTGCATCTGTCTGCTGGTGGGCGTGTGTGTGTGCGTTTGTGTAGGTACGTGTTTTCATCCTGATTTGACTACCGAACTATCAACACACAGCCATGAGGGATCTGCTGGGAATCTGTGCATAGTCACTGTAAGTGAAGCGTAGAGGACTGAACGTCGCCTACGCGCTGATGCACAATTAACGTGCCTGTTGAGTCTGACTACATGATCCAAACAGAAAAACGTACTTTGCGTATTAAATGAGAACAGACCCGCTTTTAACAGACACGCCTGTTTCGCCAAAAGGCAGGAGGGTCACTTTATCATCGTCTCATTAGCTGAGTTGATGGAAAAGAAAATGGTCTTTGGAGCTGCGTGCCTGCACACTTCATTAGCTGTTATAATAACTGACAATAAAGCAGTGGGGAGGAGAAGAAGGGGAAGAGACAAGACGAGAAGAGAGGTGAGGAAGAAAAACAGAAAGAAGTGAGGGATGTCCTGCCAACGTCTGTGTAACAAAGCCACTCTGTATGTAATTGTCTCGTGGTGAGTGTTGTGGTATTTGGCACCAGGAGCACCGTGAAACTCGAACCGTCGCCGCGGACTGTCCCTTTAATGTGGCACTCGGCTAAATGGTGCCCTGTCATCGGCCTGCATTTTCCCGCGGTGGTTTTTGTACAATCAAACACTCACACGCAGGCACACAAACGTAAACACGCGCACACCCACACAACCGCAACACACACAAACCGTACACGCTCCCAACCGGAGAAGCTGCACAATGCCCTTTCATCTCACCGGCATCATCGCGTCCTATATGTGAATAATGCGTGTCCGTATTCAATAACGCACACACACATGAGAGTAAAGCTGTGCTAGGGCAGGCAGCTCTCAGCAAGACGCAGGCACAGAAACCTGAGTGGCTGCACAGCTAACTAAACATACTCCATGGATACACTGAGGATCTGGGACTGTAGCATTGCCAGCTATGGCTAAAGGTGAATTTCATTAAAGCTGGGTCACTCTCCAACAGTGAAAAGGGAGAGGGGAGAGGAAGTAGGGGAAGCAAAATGGGTCAAATGAAACAAAGAAAAACGAGAGGAAGAATGGAAGGAAGAGAGCCCCGGGGAAAATGAGTTCAGTAAACTATCATCACCCTTGATTTCAGCCCAATAATGAGCCTCTTTCAGCATGATAACTTCCTGCTACTGATGCATACTGATAGAGCCACGCTACCTGAATGCTGTCTGCTTGGTCAATCAAAACCATTCCCTGCCTGCAGACAAAACAAGTGGTGCAATCACCATCCATCCATCAGATAAGAAACAGATGTTAGTCGTGGGGCTGAGAGCAAGATGACACACACACACACGAATGCACTAGCATGAGCACATGGGTGCGTATGCGCCTTTGTAGGTTTTCATATTTCATGTTGTTGTGGAAAAATAAAGCCGCTTCTACGATTTGTTTGGAACTACTCCTCATTGTATTTATGACTTTTTAAACATCCTTGATTGGTCACCATAATCATTATCTTGACTAAACTGCTCCATCGTGGCCAGAAACTACTGTCTTCGTTCTTGCCTGTGTGTTTAACAATGTCTGTTTTTGTGTACACAGAATTGGCTGAGGGACGGATGTTTTGCGGGAGACTCGGCTTTGCAAGAGATGAATTAAACAAACCAGACAAAAAAAAAAAAAAGGTCAAGTTCAATAAAGTCTCATGTTGTGGATCCTCCAAGGGTTGGGGTATCTTCGTGGGGGATTAGGCGGATGTTGGCTCTCCACGCTCAGGGGAAACCAAGGATACGAGATTTGACTGATAACTCTGGGCAACGGTGTTAAGAATATATATCCAGAAGAGTTTATGGATCTGACTCAGTTGTTCCTGCGGCGCTGACAGCGGAACAGCAGTTTTAAATGCTTCCTCCACCAGGATCTGCTGATCTAAACCTGGGCAGCTCCAGGAGACGTGACCATCCCCGCCACAAAATACATCATTTTAATAAACTGGCAAGAAACCTTTTTGATCAAGGGAGGGAAAGAACAAGCTGACCAAGTCGGTGTGGGAGAGCCAAGCAGCCTTTAAGGCATTTTCCTCCGCATACTGCATCCCACAGTCAATTTTCTTGGGGTTTTTTGGGCCAGGTGGAATGCATGTTAAATCTGACTTGTTGACAGGTTTGTTTCGTACAAGCTCGTCAGATGTAGAAGCCATTGCTGAGCTGTGAAGCTCCCGGAGATGCCGAGCACATAAGTGCAGTGCAGGATCCCCTGTGAGAGGGCAGGTCTACCTTGCACGAACAATCTTGTGCATGCTGATATATTTGATTGTAGCAATAGACTCATATTTTCACGATGGATACTCTACAGACCCTTTGTTCCTACACCGATCACGTGCATCTTCAGGTAAGAGAGGTCCACAAGATGCATATCCGTGCATTATATCAATGTCAAGTAAGATCAACAGCAAACAACAGGGGAAAAGAAAATTATGAATAACTACTTTCAAGCTTTGCTTAAAAGTAGCCGCAAAAATGATGACAAGTGTCGTGGTGCAGCTCTAGTAGCCACTGTGTATTGGCTTACAGGAACAACAACCACTAACACTACAACATGTTTGTCAGTTGTTGAAAAGTTAACTGGTCTTCAATCGCTGCAGCATCTTCGTCGACTGTGGTTGACGTAGGCATGACTGATAGGTCACTCACCACTGATTAACTGGTTAGTGCAGACCAAAAACAAAACATCAGCCAACCTGAACACAATGTCAGGGTGAATGAATGTAGGGAAATCACCTGCCCTCCAGTGGATGCACATTTTAAAAGTATGCAAACAAGTACAGTGTGTGATTACTACTGCTCCTGTTGCTCGGCTGCTCGGCCATATTCACAGAAGGGCTGCAGCTTAAACGATTAATTATTATTACCCATCACCACCGACATCCGTACTGGGACCACAAACAGCCAAATAAAACAAGGTAAAACAAGTCCTGCGGTCTCCTTCAGGAGGCAGAATGGAAAAGGAGGGAAACGTGTGCCTGGAATAGAAGAAAAGAAGTGTGCCTTATCTCTCCTGTGAAAACTCTGCAGCCACAGCTCTGTTGCAATCTCTGTCCTGTGATCTGCTCCTGCAGCACATCTGCAAACAACTCTGGGTTTCTACTTCACATCAACACACTTTGATGGGGGGGAGGGTGCCTGGCCGAGTCGTGGACAAACTGAACAAGCCGAAATCATTGGGTCGCTATGGAAGTTTAGATGAAGAGTGCTTTGATGAACACACGGAGGAAAGGTTCAGGAGATGTGGTGACGGCGTTTCAAAACTCCACTGGAGAACTAAAAGTAGGTCAGTGGAAATTAGGGGAACGCCGTGCACCTGCGTCTGTATTCCCACATGTTGGGTAGATCAATGTGTAATTCGTTCCATCAATTATCCTCCATAGTGGCTTAGGCTGGGACAATGGGTGTTGTCTGGTTTGCTGAAGGTGACCATTCACAGAAGGTGTGTAATTGCTAACACCTCACTGAATGTAATTGCAGAAAACACGCGTTAGGGTTACAGGTCAACGGACCACTTGCAATTGCACTGTGAGCATCTAATCCTGCACTGCTTGTAACAGATGTGTTCTGGGCTACTGCAGGTTTGCTGTAATGAAGTTTGTTAAGGGTGCGTTGAAATTGGGCCTTGCTTCTGTTTGTGTGTGTGTTTGTGCGTTTATGTGTGTGCATTTACCATCACTAGAGGTGTTCCATGAAGTGGTAGCTATCACACTGGGGTCTTGGGGAAACTCAGACCCTGTAAACAGAGGAAATGGAGAGGACTATTAGCAATGTTTCTGACTGCTGGACTTTCTCACTTTCCAGCACTATTATTAGAATAAATGTGGGGAATAAGCTGCATGCTGAAACACTGAAAATGCATGCTGAAACACTGAAAATGCAACAGGATGCAATCTATTTAGAACTGAAACTTGAAAAATACGCTGCAAACACCTAATGCTGCTCGAGGAACGTTGCTCAGAGGGGACGCTGTTGATGGTTACGCTTAACGCAAATGTCCTCTGATGTGCAGGAGGGGCAGCCTATCGTTTTAATTGCCTTCACAAACAGAAACGCAGAGTTGTTTTCTTGTCTAAAAATGTTGGAAAAACCGATTTTCGGAGTCAGCGACTTTGCTATCCTTAAAAGTGCTGAATGAGAAAAACAATGTGTGGAAACATCCTTCTGGAAATGAAATACATCACTGAGCGCCAGCAAAGAGGCCACAGGACAAAATAACTGTTCAATCCAGGCAAATTATGTAAATTATGAGCTCAATGCTAAACACATCCGCAAGCCTCCTTTCCAGTCTATGTGTGTGAATGGATCAGTCACTTCAAACAGTGCTTATGGGGATTTTAAATGTAAAACAACAAGAGCAGAAAGGATTTACTCTTTAATGTACGTCAAAAGTCAAATAATAAGGTAAAGAAACGTGGCGGCTTTAATTATATTGCACAAGAAATAAACAATCAAGTGTTCGGCCGCTTTTCTATGTCAAAGACACATTAAGGGTTTCAGTCTCAAATACAAAACAACACCGATGATAGCATTGCACATTGGCTGATGTAGATCAAAGGTTTGAACGTATAACAGGGAGCCTATCAACAAGCCATGTGGACCTAATGCTGCGTTATTACCAGCTGACGACAGAGGGGCCCTCTGCTTTTCATTACAGGAGAGAGGAGACAGAAAATGGGCTTCAACGTGCTCTGTCACAGGTCATAATGTGGTTCCCGACAAGTTAAAAAAGCCAGTGCGTGGCTTAAACATGCGGGACTGACAAGGACGCAACCTGAAACTGTTTTATCTACACATTATCCCATGATTACAGTGAGTTTCAGGCTGGCTGAGTGTGTTTGAGTGTATCTGTGAGCACAGACTTGGATAGTTTACCGTGATGAATGAGCAAATGGCTGCCAGCCAACTGAGGGCATGCATCTTGCATTCGCACAACATGTGCGAACCCAACCCAAACTCTTCGACTTAACTCAACCTTCCCCGTCTGTACTGTACATGTTGCACATGTTCCTGCAACAAATTTAAAAAGAACTTAATAAAAGGTTATTCAACACCTCACAACTTGGAAAACATTACCGGCATTAGCCCGGCCTGCAGGGTGACAGTCGGGGGGAGTCTCAGGAGGGAAAGTCTAGAGTCAAACGGGACCAGGCGCCCGACGCAGGGTCATGCTAATTGGGTGATAATGTGTTGTTTCACACGTGCTGCGTCGGGATGGTAATGACTGTGTGGTGGTGCTTGTGAAATGAGCTGTGTTAATGAGCACCGCTCTGGGCCTCTGCACCTGTTAGTGAGAGAGTCTGCAGCAGGCTCACAACAACAACAACCGGCTGGCAGCTTTATGACCTACAATCAAGATTGTTCCAGATACTGTATGTAGCCCCGGTGTAGGGGTGAAATACTGCAGAGATAGATTTGTGTTCACTGTTATTTAAACTGGCTTTTCTTTTTTTAGAATGAGAATATCTTCATCCCTTGCTTTCATACACTTCTGAGTCGTGTTACGGGACTCGAGACAATGACTCGGAGGTTTGTTCCTGAAGCCTCCTAACATGACAGTGGATCATAGCGAGTCTTGGCCCCAAGGTGAGTCTAAGTTCCCTGTGTTCTGGGTGGAAAGGCTCGGAGAAGCACAGAGCTCCCTTTGGTTTACAAAGGACAGAGGAGAGGGGGGATGTTGCAGCTCACTTCACCAGCACAAAGCTGACCATGTGCAGCCAGGTGAGAGTTCAATGGACGGGCTGGGCATGGGAATACAAGGAAAGAAGAAAGGGGGGGAAAGTGTACCGTGAGGGCGAGAATAGAAAAAAGAGACAGAGTAGGCACAGCTGCAGTAATTGAAAAGAAACTGTTATTTTCAGGAGGCCTTATTTTTTAATTGCATTTGCAAACAGCAGCATATGTGATTTTATTGGCCTCGTGCTAGATACTGTAAGACAGTCGTCCAGTCGCTTAATTTCCCTCCTGCTTCCCTCTGTCTCTCCCATCCACTTAATATCTTCCCTATTTAGGTCACATCTGTTAGTTCTCTTTCACTGAGACAATCATCTGGAATATCTGGGATGATTTGCGGCGCAATTTTGAGATTAGCTTTCTAATGTTACTCAGTTAACAGAGGGAAGCAATTGCATTACGCCCATTTGTAAATGAGGGCCTATAAATAGGCACCTTCACAGCACCCGCGTCAGTTTAGATCAATGGCTGTTGCAGTTGTGGTTCTGGCCGCTGATTGGATTGTGATCCTGACCGATGGCCTCCCATATGTTAACTGGAATGTGTATTAAAAAGGATGCTGGTCTGCCAGTATGACTCACCGGAGGAGATCAAAGGTTTAGACAAGAGTGTAAAGCAGCAAGATACTATTACTGTGAGTTTTATTAGGTCTGAGCTGAAATATTCACTCATACCGGCACAAAGGGTCCGACTTTGACCTGGGATCACGGTTAACATCTATTTTCCAATCAACCCTCATCCATGACAAACTTAAGATGAAAACAGGCAGAGGAAATGTTTTGTAGCAGTAACACGGGTTGGAAACACATGACATTTCTTCAGTTGTTAGGTACGAGCACTTTTTGTGAAAGCCGTCCAGTTGACAAGGTCGGCAAATGCTCATATGGATCCATTTAGAAGGCAGAGACACGCAATTTATTTTTTAACGCAGGTATGGTGACTTGTTGGCAAACGCACTTGCATACCGGCTCAAACGCAGATAACCTCATGCCTAAATCATAAAGAAGAACATTTACTGAACATTCGGGGCATTTACCCCTGCAGTCATTCAAACTCTCTGAGTAACCCCGGCATCATTGTAACGTATCTGCTGATATCACGACTGCTGCAGCTTTACATGTGAGTGGATGACACCTGCAGCACATCCCGACATCTCCGTTTTATGCCATTTCTCAAAGAGTTTATCAGCATCAGTCAATCTGTTTTTCGTGCCGTCTCTCCAGCCAAGAGCCAAACTACCTTTTAGCTGCTTGTCTACCATTTAACATCACTTCCATTTAGAAAAAAAACCCCAAGAAACACACAAGTCAGCTTCCCAGAACCGTCTTTGTACCGATACGATCTCTTCCCTTTGGCTTTTTATTAAAATGACCATTAACTCAACTGCTGAAAAGCCTAATTTTCAACAATTTCCTTTTAAGTGCCTTCAAAGAGAAGCAATATAACCTGAGTCACAGAGCTGCACACATATTTCCACAGCATGTCAGTAGTGATACGTTAAACTTCAGAGGCCAGTTTTGGTACGGCAGCGAGCGCGCATCAAAAATCTGGATGTTTGACAACCTTCATTATAGTATCACTTTCTCCTCTTGGCTGGCGTCGCACATTTCATAGAGCTGAAGGTTTTTTTTTCTTTCATTAACAACTGAGTGCCACTCAAGTGCCATCCTGGTGGCAAAACATACAGTAAACGGTTAACGTGAAGGTGCCTCTGAGGAGTCCAGACATCGACTCTCCACACAGAAAGTTCCATGAGAGCAGCCTGTGATCCTCATCCAGCTGTATTTGGCTTGTGATGATAAGAATCGCGCAGGGACACGAGCTTAACCCCAATAAACCTCTGAGAATTTGGTGTGACTTTACTGTGACAGCAGCATATGGGAATGAGTGTGGAACTTTTCAGACTTGAAGGCATGGGAATGAGGCGGAGGCCCGAAGTACAGTAAAAAGACGTGGAGGAGAAAGTGAGAAAGAGGGAGGGGCCGGTGGGCAAAGCTATACCAAATCAGAAATGTTCAATTTGAGCGGCTATGCGTTGCGACTAATATGCTGTTATATGGTCTAGGGGGCTGTGTTTGGAGCCAGGCTGGTCGGTGTGGTGAGTGAGACTGATGTATGAGCTCTCCCGCTCTGTTATTAGGGCCTCTCCCAAGGTCCTCTTCCTTCCCTATTAGCCTGAAAACTGACCCAACTCTGGGGTTATCTGGAAGAACAGCAAACCAACCAGTTTCATGATACAGCCATGTCATATTTCTGTCTTAAAGAGGTGAAAGAGAGATGTGCGCGGATGAAAAAACTTCAGGAATGATAATCGATTCCGTCTCGAATTTGTCTTCGCTCTTTCTGTCCGGCCTGTACCTTTCTCGCTCTGCCTTTTCGATTTCTAAATTTATGTGAATCTGCTGAAAAACATTTCCTCCCAGTCCTGCTTTGCATTCCCCTACAAACCACTGTCTCGTCCCATCTCCACCTGTGCGCTTATCTCGAGGAAGTATTTATGTGAACATCTATTTGTCTCGTATACCCAAATGTGCAGTTGCAGACATTGAGAGGAGTGAAACAAGAAGCTAATGTCCGACTGTGGCCCCCATCCAAAACCAGACTTAAGCACCATATAGGGCTTAAGCTGTCTTAATGAATTATTAGCACAATTAGGCTCAAGATTGGAAAACGAGTGGAAAGTTACAGACTTGGCGAAAGGACGGGGATTTGAGAAAATAAAGATTTTTCGTGCCAAGATGAAGAGAAGAAAAACCAAGCGGTAAAGAGCCGGGGAGAGAGGAAAAGGAGGGCAGAGGACTTGGGAGATAGACGGAGGGAAGACGACTTGGAAAATGTGAGAGTGTAGAAAAAAAAGACAAGCGAGAGAAATTTTTTTTTAAAAAAAAGAGAAACTTCATAATAAAACAAGAGTAAAGGCTCTCATAAAATCTGCTTTTTAAGAAATGGGCTCCTGTCCCAGTAGGCAGAGCGCAGGTTTGTGTTGGCGAGAGAGTTTGTTCGCTGTCATTGTGTCATAGTGTCAGACGTAAATAACTGCTGGAGGCCGATCAAACGCGGTCATTATTGCCTCAAGGGACTGATGGCCAGCCACAGGGCGGGAAGAGACGGGAAATAAGAATATGGATGTCACTGACATTTCAGTTTCATCACAACTTTTTGACACCGTGTTTGGCAAAGTGCAAGGAGGACGGCAACACTGCTCCAACAAAGTCGCTGCTGGGGCGAGAAATCCAAGTGGTTAAATGATATGACGTGTTGTAAACAAGCAAAGCATTCAGCCGGATGTCGGTTCAGACACTTAGGCCGAAGATATGAGCTTTGGTATGACTAAAGGAGACGCTCTCGGGCTGGACCGACGAGAACCATGGTCCCGTTCGAAGAGACCGAGTGTTTGACATTTGGTCCGACTGTGAGGAAAAAGACAAAACTTTGAGAGAGGCACTCAGCGTTTAGGCCAGTCAGCTGCAAGAACAGGGAGACGCAGCTCATGCAGGTGATGACGACGCGATGTAGGCGTGCAATGTACGGGTCTTAATCACGTTAGCGTAACTGCAATGTGAAAACAACACTGACTGAATCAAATGGACGCCATGTGACGACCGATGTGAACGTCGGTTAAGACTTACAGGTAAGAAAATGGAAAAATAGAAAGTGAAAGCACCTCAGAGACAACACAGCGCTAGAAAGGGATAATGATGGCTGTGTTCGAAAAGGGCAAAAGTAAAAATAGTACACCGTGGAGAAAATGGGGAGTGACTTTGAACAGCGGATGTGCTCCTGTGCGTGTGCGCGCCTGCATAGCTGCACCTGCATGTGTGCGTGCAGGTGTTTGTTCCCAGGCTCAACTGGAGCATAGAGAGGAATAAAAGCAGACCCAGTTTAAGGGACTCAGTGTTCACCTGAGGACATCATGGACCAAAGAACACAGGATTCACTATAACTAACACACACACACACACACACACACACACACTTCCATGCAGAAAGTTCTGCTCTGTAACCTTATAAGACCACAGGCGGGTGGTGAGGGAGGGAGAGGCGGGAGGGCTGAGCGAGGGAGAGAGATGTGAGCAGGGTAAATGACAGGAGGCTGCGTGACAAGGCCCTTCTTGGATCAGAACAATAGACAAGAGAAAGAAAGAGCTCAAGTTCCAACATATATTTTGCTCTAAGAGTTTAAAAAAGAAAAAAAGAAAAAGCAAAAAACTGAGCAGGGAGGATATTTCATGCAGCTTTTACGACATGTTTTGGAGAGCTGCGTTGCATTTGGAATTACAGCTTGGCCTGACCACGAATTCTCTATAAATGAGGCTTTTTTTAAAAAAAAAAAAAAGAAAAAAAAAAAAGAAGTTGATTGTGGTGACTTGTAGGTAATTTCTGGAGACCGTGTGCAAAGAAAATGGACATGCTGACGAAGCAAAGTCAGCCTTTATTTAGATTTAAATAGATTTATGCACTAAAAACTGATTTGAGCATGCAGCCGTGTTGTCGCATTGACCTATCTAACATTATACCCAGTGACTCAATGAGGGTTTTGAAACTGCTGCGCCGAAGTGGAAACTTGAGCGCACCAAGAATACGCTAAAAGCTGACGCAGTGCTGAGACGATTCCTTTAAACAGCAGCTTGTCACCTCGCTGAAAATTATCTCACAGTGTCGGGCTCACTGACAACTGTCACGACCCAGCATTCCTCAGTCCAGCGGAGGGGGGCACGGCTGAGCGTACAGCACGGGGGGGACGTCCAAATGAAAGACCCCGAACCCTAATAAGCTCCTGGGATCCTGGTCTGCAGCAGGCTCTCACCCCTGACCTCTCTGCAAGTGACAAGCAAAATGAGGTCTTCCACAGGGAAATCAATGGGGATCTTCTTAATGTAGGTCTAATCTAAACCAGTAGTTTATCGTCATCTCCCAGTCTCCACTGCCCCTCTGTCCAAGGGGGAAGGGGGCTCCCACGATGCCGATCACTGAAAACGTATCATGACAATCGACACCTTTATAGCTTTACTAGGGTCTCAATTATATGGCACAAGGGCCGAAGATGATTCAGTATTGTCAAATGTTTTAATGAAAAGCTGTAGAAATGATCAAAATGAACGGTTGGAGTTCTTTGTTTGACAGATGTGAAGCTTTGTCAGACGGGAAGAATAACAGTGGGACAAAGTTCGTCGAACGCAACACCGCTTTGCTCTTTTTATGTGGTGAAAGCGCATATACTCGCCACATCTAGATGTATCTACATACGGGATATCGGAGGAAATCAGGAGAACATTCTTGGTCTCACTGGTCAGATCTACTCACACATTTGTACCCACGGGCAAATTGAATTTTCCAGTCCACCAGACTGCTTGGAAGTCTTTGAAATATGGGAGGAAACCCGAGTGCGCCAAGGAAACCCACGCAAACACGCAGCATCTAAACTCGACGCAGAGGCCTGGAGCTGGGAAATCAACTCGAGTCTATTGGGTTTGTTTGGATTTATGTGCAGCGAAGGCAACTTCACACATCTGCGTTACGGGAAATAGTTGGCTGCGTGTTATTAATCTTACTGCATATTAAGCTACAGTCCGTCTCGCACATTCGTCTGTTTCGTCATGACAGAAACGTCGCAGTAACTTCATGCCGTGCCCTGTTTGGCCCTACAGGGCTACGTTTAGACGCACGGGTTAAACAGGCTGATGCACAAGCCCCTGCTGTTACTGTGAGGCTCTGCAATGGAAACCACGCTGATGTATAAGGCCTGGTTAGCCCATTTTGGGCGAGGCTCCCCTCGGCTCCCCTCGGCTCCCCTCGGCTCCGGTTACCAGCGGTGTAAGCAGACTAGTGAGGAATGCGCACAAGCATGTTGCCACCTACTGTGCAGCTCATCTGTTTTCACCTGACAGGTCCGCTGCGAGTGTGCATGTGTGTGTAAGCGCTCGGCTTTCTGGAAAACCTGATCGCTTCCAAGCAGATAGGCTGATCCCTGAGACCTTGACGTAATCTGCAGAGGTAGCCGCCTGTCTGTTCATCCGTCTGTGGAATGCGAATAGAGCCATCACACCTGCATGTTACTGTGTCACTCCGTTGCAGAGGATGTGCCGCACAGTGTCTTGTGCGGAGCTGGCACGGTGTTTAATGGCGCGAACACGGCGCACATTAATGTTACGCCCGTGCTGAGGTGCCCGTGTGTCATGGGTCAGGTGTGGAATTAAGATTTAAGACCCGAAGCCAAAGTCAGTCAGTCTGTCTGTCTCTCCGTGATGAACGCAGTCATCTCACTTGGCTTTTTGTACGTGACTTTTCTGTAAATAGTGTATCATGTGTGCCAACAGTGTGCATGGTGTGAATAAGACACATGCCATGTTGCATGCCTGCCTGCGCTTGTGTGTCGGACAAAAAACCCGTGCGTGTGTCCGCTCAGGTGCAGCCAGGGACACGTATGCGCTCCATAAGCCTGCTGCCGGCATTCCCAGATTCCTTCAGGATGACAAATTCAAAAGCAGAGGCCCCAGCAGATGGAATCTGGGAACGCCAGGATAATGCTGCTGGATTTCAAACGTGACTCGGATTTAGACATCATGTGACTACAGTTGAGCTGGGCGCCATTCCAAAACCATTCTTTACGTCTGGTGGTATTTCCTCACTCGCAAGGCTGACTCTCGCCTCGTCTGCAGGCACGTATAACGAATGAAAAGTGCTGGCAGGCCAAGCTTAGACCAATTTGACTCTTTAGGCCAGATTCTATTAATGAAACACAGCGCGTAACCAGCCCAAGCTGAGGATGTTTTATTTAAATGGCACGTCAGGCGCAGTGATGGTGTCATTTGGAAAACATTAGCCAGAATGCTAATAATGCTGGTCTGTCCTCCATCAGGCCGTAGTCACTGTCGCTTTGACTCTAGAGCATGAATTAATTTAAAGGACACACACAAAAACGCAGAAACACATACATATGAGGTGATGTGATTCAGAACATGTCTACACAAGTATTTCCATTTACAGTTAAGTGTATAATAAATCATATAAATAAAACAGATGGTTAAAGTCTTTTGTTTTTTGCTTTTTAGCTGATTCTGTAAATGTTTTCCAACTAGAATCTAAATTAACGTAAAACATAATAATTGAGGTTTTCATATTTTCCCTTTACTACCACTGCTGAAGTGACGGACCTGATTGGCAACACGTGCCACCGATTTCCGGCCTCTGACTGAACAGATGAACCATGATAAATAATTTCAGGATACTTCTGGGAAACTGGGCGTGAGACATCGTGTCTCCATCAAGTCAAGAGTCTTAGTCAGCCCTCTGTGACTGACGTCGCAGGACAGACTCAGCCGCAAGAAATCTGACCCCGGGCCAAGTTAGAATAGGGAAGAGTAAGATATTGAAATGGAGACACACGCAGGGCGAGCAGATAGGAAGGTATACTGTAGAGAAAAAGACAGCGAGAGATGAAAGTGAGTAAGAAACGCCGTGTGCACAAAAGAAATATTCATTCCAGTAAAAACGTCCTGTGTTATTCTTATTCTTTGGTTTTCCAGCTCTATATTGGAGACCGAGTCTGGGCAGCCAGCAGCGAGACTCTGAGGCAAACAGAGAACCTCGGAGCCATTCCAGCACGCTTCCCTGTCAATCACACCGATGCTCTACGGGAACCTCTCCCCGTCGCAGGTTAAGAAAATAAGCGCCGGCATTCCTGCACTTGTTTAGAAGAAAAGGTAGCTGGGTAATGAGGAAGACAGAAGGATGGAAGAGAGAAAAGGAAAGGATGGGAGGGATGAGTGGTGGGAAGGAGAAGTGGGAGCTCTGTGTCCCCGAAGAGAGAGCTGAAAACAAGCCAGAGACAAACCCACACTGTCGGCGTCCAAAACACTTTCCGCTACTGCAGAGAAAATGATTTAGAGGCAGGGAATTGGACTGGAGCACTTCCACATACCGTACCACAAAAAAAAAAAAAGAAAAAAACTGAATTCACATACATTTCACATTTCACAATGTGCTGGGGGATACAGTACGATTCAAACATAATAAACACTGTTTGATAAATGTACTTAACACGCTGTGACTGTGGTACCTTTTAAGGGCGTGACGTTCGGCCATTCAAGATCAAGGAGCATTCATTTATATTAAAACGTATTGTGTGTGTGTGGGTGTGTGTGTGTCTGTGAAATGACATGTGAAAAGCGGGTCTCATCAACCGTGATCAGATTCAGAGACAGAGCTCATGTTGCTCATATTAAAAAAGCAAAAAGTGATATTAAAGGAAAACACATTTACTAACGTTTCATCTCGCTAAGGATCAAACAACGAGGCATTTACTACTGACCATGTGTGGGGGAAAAAAGAGTGTTTTATGAGAAAATGATTTAATATAGCAGCAATGCTGAGAGTTCAGCTCAGAAT